>JAHRHZ010000267.1:8924960-9132545 GCA_024137785.1 Ginglymostoma cirratum | reverse complement strand
TTCTGATGAAGGGTTTAGGCCCGAAACGTCAAGTTTTCCTGCTCCTATGATGCTGCTTGACGTGCTGTGTTCATCCAGCCCCATGCTTGTTACCATAGGATAGGGAGTTAGTTCTCAAAAAAATTAGTATTCTAATTTAAAGACATCAAAGACAATTGTGTTGGTCTATGAAAACTTGCAATGCTCTGCCTCAAACAGCAAAGAAACAGCAAGCAATTGAG
Organism: Ginglymostoma cirratum; assembly: GCA_024137785.1. Taxonomy (NCBI): domain Eukaryota; kingdom Metazoa; phylum Chordata; class Chondrichthyes; order Orectolobiformes; family Ginglymostomatidae; genus Ginglymostoma; species Ginglymostoma cirratum. The sequence continues at coordinate 9,132,324 of JAHRHZ010000267.1, read as the reverse complement.
GAGAAAAATGGTATTTCGGCCTTTATTACAAGAGAATGCGAGTATGAAGCAGAGACCACATGTTCAATCATATCAAACCTTGGTGAGAACACACTCGGGAGTAGTTTTTTTTTAAACATATATTAAAAAATACAGTTTTCTTTGGTAGGGAGCCCAAAACTCTACACACTACTCCCAAGTTGTAGCAAGAGGTTCACCGTCTTGAATGCTGCCTGACTGACAAGTTTGCCTTCCAGTCAGACAGAGAAGGAATCACAAACAGGCCACAGTAATAGTAGGCCCTGTCTCAGGAGTTGGATATGTAATCTTGCTGTTTCTGGCACACAAGCATTTAATTTCACAATAAAGATCTTTTTGATTTCCTCAGGTCTGTGTGTTCCAGAAGTCGAAGAAACACAGCCAACCACGGAAAGCCCAAGCAGGGTTTGAGCAACCTCAAAAGAAGTTTTAATCAGACCTTTCAAAACTGAGTTGAATAACAACTCAAAAGAAGAAAAATTGCTGGCTTTGGAAAAGCAGATGAGTGGGACCAATTGGTAGCTCTCTCAAAAAAACTGACAAAGATACAATGGCTCGAATTGCCTGCTGCAGGCAATAAATAGTTTTTTTTAAGGAGTAGTTAGCAGAGATTTTAAGAATACTTTATTTAAAATCCAGAGTTACTGACCTCTGAAGAATTATTAGATTCTTCTATCCGACGAATACAAGTTCGACGTTCCACAGTCGAACGAGTGTGGTAGAAATGCTGATTACGGCGTTGAGTCCGCCTCCCTGTGCGCTGGAAAAATTCCTGACCATCGCTCTATGAAGAAATGAATAGCGTTTGCAATAAGACATGGTTTACTTTAAAACTTTACACATATCCTCTTCCAGCCAGTCACCCCGATAACATTATTTTCTAGATAACACCAGAAATTTTGAATTATAGAAGAACCGTCACCATGTTGACTCATTCTGAAACACTGATGTGCAAATTCTAGGACTCATTTGTCTTGCTTTTGTAGTAACAATGTTGAATCATCATAGCTAAATGGTAGGGGAGCAAAGGATTAAATAGATCTTGATTTCACCTTATGTAAAACTTGATTTTGTCTAGTTTCCCTGTATTTTAAGTAGTGGGTTGAAACGGGAAAATGTTTTTTCAAAGCAAATAACTTGACACTATTTGTAAGCACTGTTTACACAACTGCTTGTTCAAACAGTGGTCAAATTGTGTGTTGCAGATAAACTAGAGCTGAGAGGTTGTACAGAAATGGAGCTTAGGGTGGGATAAGTAGCTGACTGATAACTGCTCTCTAGTCTCAGCCAATGACAAAGGCCTTCTACCTGCCAACAACTATGTGATGGGTTTTCAGCTAGCTAAACAGCTACAAGGTGAACAATATATAGAGAAACAATCTGCTCAGAGCTTTCTCTGCTCTCTGCAGTAAAAGCTATTTTGAGTTTGAAGTAAACCAGTTTCTCCTTCCTTCAGAAGTTGCTGTAAGCAATGGATAAGTCATACACCTTTTCAGTCTTTCATTCCATCTGGAACACTGGGGCGTGTGTGGCGCAGAAGCAGGTTATACGTGAATTAGAGCTTTAAATTAGTAGGGTTACGTGCTGATTGTTTAACCATAGATACAGTCTAATTACTTGTTATGTTTTTAAAAACACATATCTGGTCTGTGCTTTCTGTCAACTTGGGTCTAAATGACAGATGAATTGGGAAATTGTGCACACACTAACTTTTGTGATAACTTGGGAATAGCAGGGCTCAAGTTCCAGCACCCTACTTCAGTGATGTGTAACAACCTAGACTATTTTTTATAAATATAAAAATGTCAGTTTGCGGCTCTTATGGCACTGTCCCTACCTCTGAGCCCCTGACAGTTCATGGAATGATGTAAAAACAACAGGTAGTTGGTGATTTTAACTTCTCCAATATTGACTGGGATTCATTTACAGTCAGGGGCTTAGATGTGGCAGAATATGTAAGGTGTTCAGGAGGGCTTCTTGAAACAGTATGTAGATAGTCCAACCAGGGAAGGTGCCAGACTAGACCTTGTACTGTGGAATTGGCCTGGCTGATTGAAGTTTCAGCTGGGGAGCACTTTGAGAACAATGATCATAATTCTATAAGTTTTAATATAGTTCATGGATAAGATTAGTTCTCAGGTGAAAGTGCAAATTTGGGGTTAGGCTAATTTCAATAGTTTTAGGCAAGAACTGGAGAAATTAGATGGGGGGACAGTTGTTGGAGGGTAAATCCACATCTGAAATATGGGAGTCTTTTAAAGGCCAGTTGATTAGACTTCAGGACCAGCATGTTTCTGTGAGGGTGAAAGATAAGAGTGGCAAGATTCAAGAATTCTGCACAACAAGAGATATTGGAAGTTCAGTCTAAAAGGAGGAGGATGCAGATGTAAGATTTAGGACACTGAAATCAGATGAGGCCCTTGTGGAATATAAAGGAGGCAGGAAATAACTTAAACACAGAATTAAAAAGTTTAAAAAGGGGCTTGTGAAATGTCCTTGGTAATAGAATCAAGGAGAATCCCAAGGCATTTTATATGTATGAGGAGCAAGAGGGTACCTAAAGAAAGGGTAGGTCTACTCAAGGACAAAACGGAATTTTATGCATAGAACCAGAGGAAGTGGGTGAGGTCCTTAATGAGTACTTCAGATCAGTATTCACTAAGGTGGTGGTCACGGATGATGTTACATTTAGGGAGGGGCATGTTGGTATTCTGGCGTATGTCGATGTTAAGAAGATTGTGATGTTGGATGTCTTTAAAAAACATCAAGGTAGTTAAGTCCCTAGGGCCAAATGGGATCTATCTCAGGATAGTGAGGGAGGCAAGTGGGTGGGGGTGTTTGCTGGGTCTTGACAGATCTTTATATCCCCTTCAGCCATAGGCCAAGTCCCCGAAGACTGGAGAACAGCCAATGTTGTTCCTTTGTTTAAGAAGGGCAACAGTGATAATCCAGGAAATTACAGTCAGCCTAATGTCAGTGGTAGGGGAATTATTGAAGAAGATTCTTCGGGACGGCATTTACTCGCATTAGAAGAATGGACTTATTAGGGATAGAGTACAGTTTTGTGCAAGGGAGATCTTATCTCATAAACTTGAGGAAGTAACAAAGATGATTGATGAGGGTAAGGCAATGGATGTTGTCTACATGGACTTTGCTAAAGTATTTGACAAGGTCCTTCATGGTAGGCTGGTCCAAAAGATTAAGCCATGTGGGATACAGGCTGAGTTGACAAGTTGAATATAAAATTGGCTTGGTCAAAGAAGACAGAGGGTAGCTGTGGAGGGGTGTTTTTCCAACTGGAGGTTTGTGACCAGTAGTGTTCCGCAAGGATCAGTGCTGGGACTTCTGCTATTTATAGGTCATCTGATTAGTAAGTTTGCAGATGACATGAAAATTGGAGGAGTTGTGGATGGTCAGCAACAGTATCAAACGGACAGAGCAGGATGTGGATCAGTTGGAAAGTTGGGCAGAAAACTGGCAAATGGAGTTTAATCTGGACAAGTGTAAAGTGATGCATTTGAGGTCAAATGAGATAGGGAGTACACAGTGAATGGCAGGACCCTTGACGTACACAGGGATCTTGGGTGCAAGTCCATAGCTCCCTGAAAGTGACAACACAAGCAAACAAAGTAGTCAAACAAGGCATAGGGCATGTTTGTCTTAGTTAGCAAATCTTGTTAGCTTCAGAGAGGCAGGAAGCACAGAAATAAACCGCTCGATCCAACTTGTCCATGACAACCATGTTTCCCAAACTAAACAAGTTCCACTTACCTGTATCTGGCTGATATCTTCCTAAACCTTTCCTGTTCATGTACCTATTCAAACTTTTTTTTGAATTTCCTAACTGAGCCTGCATCTACCACTTCCTCTGGCTGTTCATTCCACATGTAGACCACCCTCTGAAAAAGTTGCAGCTGTATAAGGCTTTAATCAGGCCTCTTTTGGAATAGTGTGCAGTCTGGTCCCCACACTACAGGATATGGAGTCTTTGGAGGGTGTAAAGAGGTTTCCCAATATATTGCTCGGATTGGAGTGTATTAGTTATAACGGAAAGGTAGGACAAACTTGGGTTATTTCTGCTACAGCATCAGAGGCTGAGGAGCGACGTGACAAGTGTATAACATTGAGGTATGGATAGGGGGAGTCTTTTTCCCAGGGTGGAAATGTCAAATATTATGGGGCACAAGTTTAAGCTGAGGGGGCGCCCCCCCCCCCGCAGATTTAAAAGGAGATGTGCGAAGCAAGTTTTTTTTTAATATAGGTGGTAGGTGCCTGGAAGAAGCTGTCAGTGTGGGTGATAGAAGCAGATATGATAGCAACATTAAAGATGCATTTAGGCAGACACGTGAATAGATTCGGATTAGAGGGAAAAGTACCATGTGCAGGCAGATGGGATTATTTTAGAACGGCATCGTGGTCAGCTCAGACATGGTGGGTGCAAGGGCCTATTCCTGTGTTGTACCATGCTATGTTCTATGTTCATTGACCAATATAGGCCCAATGTGCTTGAGTTTAACCACAGGCCAATCCCTCCATTTCAGGAGCTAGTTCAGCAGAAGGTTCAGCGAGAACCTTCGCTGCACTAAGGTGCCCTTTCTTTGGTAAGGAGACAAAAACTGAACACAATACTCCCAAGTGCGTTCTTATCAAGTTTCATTGCAATTTAAAGCATGATCTCTACTTCAAATGTCAAATTTTCTTGTAATAAAGGCCAATATATAAATTACCTTAATTGCAAGCCTTTTTTACAAAAAAACTGTTAGGGGTAAAACTTTGCAAATTTTCACAGATCAACACCATTGTATTTAAATTCCTTTAATTGAGAACACTACTTTTTGTGGGCTCTCATCCATTCTTGAGAGCATTCTCTCCAACAGGTGAGGCTTCCATATTGCAGTGCTGCTTTACCATTTGAATTGGTTTGTTGCTAGCTACTTCCACTGACCTCTGAAACACAGCACAGGCTCAAACTACAACTGTGTCAATCTCCGTCTTGTTTTTGGCCTGTACTGCTCCCAGATTATTCTTAGCAACCTGGGCTCCGTTACCTCAGTTTCTGTCCACCATTGAGACAAATTGGTCAGCACTCAAAGTCTTTAGTGTGCAGGGTTGTTAAATGAATCAGCTGAGAAAACTGTATTAAGAAAATCATGCCTGATAAATTTACTGAAACTTTCTGAAGTGGTAACACACAAGATAGATAAAAGGGAAGCAGTGAATGAAATATATTTGGATTTTGAGGTGACATTTAAGAAGGTACACATTAGGTTACTTAAGTCAAGAACCCATGGTGTTGGAGATAATATAGCTTGGTTTCAAGGATTGTCCAACTAACAGAAGACAGAAAGAAAAACAGAAGTTGCTGAAGAAACTAAGTAGGTTGGTCGTATTTGTGAAGATAAAAAGAGAGATAACGAGGCCCTCCTTCAGAACCAATGTTTTGTATTATTTTACCAACTGGAATGAAGGGGTGGCATTTCAGAATAGCACCCTGGGACTAGTGATTGCAGCAGGAATCAGAGCTGGGGCAACAATTATTTACGATATTAGTGAATTGGATGAGGAAAGTGAATGTATTACAGTCAAGTTTGCCGATAATGCAAAAATAGGTGGGAAGGCAAGTGGTGAGGATGACAGAGTCTGCAGAGGGATTTAGGGTGGTTAAGGAAAATCTTGGCAGACAGAATGTGGGAAAATATGAAGTAATGCACTTTGACAGGAAGGGGAGGTGTTAAATATTATTTAAACGGAGAAAGACTGCATAAAGCTACGGTATGAAAGAATTTGGTAGTCCTTAGTACATAAATCACAAAAAGCTAGCACAAAAGTTCAGTGAGTAATAACAAAGTCAAATGAAATATTGGCCTTTATTTAAAAAAGAATGGAGTTTTAAGTACAGAAGTTTTGCTAAACTATACAAGGATCTAGTCAGACCACAGCTGGAATAGTGAAGAATTTTGGGCTTCTTACGAAAAGGAAAGGTACACTGGCATTGGAGGAAGTCTAGAGAAGGCTCAACAGGCTGATCCTGGGTATGGAGGGATTATGTTATAAAGAGAGGTTGAGGAGGTTATGACTGTACTCAATGGAATATAGAAGAATTTGAGGCAACTTTATTGAAACATACAAGTTTCTTAGGAAGCTTAACAGGATAGATGCGCAAAGGTTCTGGGAAGAGTCTGGGACCAGAGAGGCATAATCTCAGGATAAGAGGGTCGCAAATTTAAGACAGATGCGGAGGAATTTTTTTCCCTAGAGGGAGATGAATCTGTGGAAGACTTTGCTGCAGAGGGCTGGGCCATTAAGAATATTCAAGGCTGAGATATAGATTTTTAATTTGTAAGGGAATCAAGGGTTATGGTGAAAAAGCAGGAAAGTTGAGTGAAGGTGATCAGATCACTGATGATCTCACTGAATACTGGAGCAGACTCAGATGAATCAATTACTTTTGCTCCTACTGTTAAAAAAAGTCAAGTCAATAACCTCCAAGTTCTTGAGGTCAAATGCAAATTTATAGACATTCACTCTACTAGTAAGAGAGTGAAATGCCAAAGCAGTCTACCACAAACAAAATGCGGCAAGAAATTTAAACATAAAACAGTGACCCAACCTTTTTCCTCTCCCATTAGCCAGCTCCTTTAAATATGTCCACCATAACATTTTTTTCCCCCGATGCCCATGTTTAATTATCAAACATTCAAGAGTTTGCACCTCACGGAGGCAAGTTTACTCATAGCACCTATGTTTGATACATCCGTCTATTCCTATATCGAGGAGTTATTGCTCAATTTGGAGCAGGAAATGGAATTTTGCATGTTAGTAAATGCTCACATGTTAAATGCTTCCAACAGTTAGGGTTCCTTCTTAAAACATCACTGAAAATGCCCACTGATTCGGTTGGCTGATAGTTAATTTAATAACATGCTACAAGAACTTCCACAGGCAGCTGAAAGTCACTAAGTCAATTCCAAAGGCACTGCAAACAAGATGAGTTGAATAATTAGAAAGGGAGTGCTAGAACTGACCGTTGATGGCAGAACTATTCATAATGAATGCCTTTTTCTGTTTACCTTCTGTGTTGGTTGCAGTGGTTTACGTTTCTTTTCAATTGTGTACAAGTTAATTTCTCCATCGCCTTTACTTAGTCGAAGTTCCTCTTGAAACCTGAAATGGAGGACTTTTAAGTGGATAACGTTCATTTCTTCCTAAGAACATTCATGTACATATTTATTCGCCTTCCTAAACTTGTGGGTTACATGCCAAGGAAAATAGAACAAAATCCAGATAAATTCAAAATTTGTAGGCTAAACAAATTGTTCAAATTTGCATTCAAAATAAACTAGTAGTTATACTATAAGGAATGTTCTCTGATTAATTAATTAACTAACTACAAGTAACCAATAGGATACATCTGCCATTCAAACCATTCCAGTTTGCTAAGGAGAGGTCTTGGAATACCACATTAAAAAGATTCAAGCATGGATGTCACAAAATGAACCCCTCTATCACTCTCTAATATAATGGCATGTTCATTCTGGTAATTTACAATCTTTTCCTACAAGTAAAACTTTAACTTCTGTATCAATATACCGACAGTATCAGATAAACATCAAACAATACAACTCTTCTTACAGACATGGCTTAATAGTCTGCATTAAAAGCAGAGTTTTCCCAATTTCAAGACTGATAATCAATCCAGCAAACAGTCACGAAAACTTTAGAATGACGTCAGATGGACAGAGGGTATGCATATTATCAACCTGTTGGTAAAAACCTAAATCTCACATACTTCTAAGTGAAAGGGCCTTAATCCAGTATTAAATCAGACCAGGCCTTGAAATATTGCCCATACCTATTTTCAAACTAAAAGGTCCTCCCATTTGAGAGTACAATTCGGAAGAATTTCTTCTGAGCTAATATTTGAATCCTCTACAATAGAGCAGTGAAGGCTGGAAACTGAATATGTACAAGCTTGAGTTGAACAGATTCTTGATCCGGAAAGGCAGAACATGGAGCAAAATGGGCAACTTCTGCTTATATCTTATACTCTTACTTGCAGTCACAATCGGACTGAAGTGCACAGCTTTGCTGATGGACAACATAAACAGGAGTCAAACGGAAATACTTTTAAGTGAAAGCGCTTTAATCCAGTATTAAAATCAACAGGGCCTATTTTTCAAAAAAGATAAAAAAAGACTAACAGGTGTCGTGGTTTCAAAAGTATCTTAAAAGAGTTTACACTCTTTTCAGGTAACCAGTCTTATACAGATCAATTTGAAAAGTATGGTGCATTTAAAAATATCTCTACCTGCTAATTCCAGGTGGAAGCTCCATGACTACCACCCTTCGGCTCCAAGCCATCAGGTCTCTCTCTGTAGCCATCTGACTACGAGGGGCATTATTATGCATTTGGCGAACACCTTCTATTTGACCATTCCGTCGAAGTCCAATGGGGGACAGCAAGGCTAAAACATGAAAGTTTATTTTGAATACATATTTGAACAAAATATACTGACACATTCAGAACAACATATACAGAGCTTAAAAATATTCTGATAGTATTATCAGCTTTAGTGCTTCCTGAATTTAAGAGAAACACTTCAAGGCTAAGATATCTTTTCATCCTCATCCTTTCATTTGTGCCATCAAATCTGATGCATTTGTTGATTCAGTACTGCTTGGGCTACACTACCAAAGTATGCAGCTCACCAGCATTTTGCAGAATAACAACAGAAGAGTAAAGCGGCAGATGAAGTAAATGCGGCATGCCACATAGAATATTCTATATTGATAATTAATAACTGTGCAAGAGGGAATAAAGTCCTCACCATTAAATCAGTTCCTTAAGGAATAAACTGGTGGTAATGGGACGAAGGACCGTGTGGATTCTATCCTCCTATTTGAGAAACAGACAGCTTGGATACAAGCTTTGTACCTCACCCAATTTAATTACTTCAATTGAGTAAGATATAAACAAGCAGCCAATAGGTGTTACTGGGCTTGGTATATAATTATCCCAATAATCTTTCATGTCATTACATACGCAAAGATCACTTTCATCTTCGTTGAATGGTTTACCATCAGGACTCAATTAACAACAAAATAAAATTTAAGGAATATTGTACCATTTTCAAGAACAGATTAGCACAAATTGTAATAGTCCAGTATTTATCTTAAATTTGTTTATATTTATGTTTAAAAGTTCTGCACTTCATTAACACAGGGGACAAAAGACAACCTGCTCCATAATAAAATAGAAATTGAAGCTTTTGTACATCTATCTAACTCTAACTCTACACTTTAAAAAAAAGTCAAGTGCTGAGGCTCTCACAAAGAGGTTTCAAACACTACCATATAACTGCGACTTCATTTGGTACAATGATTTACATTTTTAAAAATGTACCATTTACATTCCCGGTGTTGAAATCACGTATGTAATATTTTTAAAAAGTTAATTCATCTGCTTGAAAGTAAATTAGGTAACATTTTGGGATAGAATTGAGTTCTGCCACATTTCATTATCTGCAGCGTTACCCACCACTGTTCAGCAAGTTCGATCTACTGTAAGGGCCATCCGGTACAGCTGCTCCTTCGTTTCCCTGCCTCAGGTCATGTTCTCGCTGGAGCTCCCTAATAGCATCATCTAGAAGGCTGGGTTCCTGGCCATTCTCATACTGATCATCTGTCTGTTGGCTGATGACCTGCTCCACTACATCACCATCACCTGGAAGAGCGTCAGAGTTTTTACTTCTTACATTTTCATACAAAATACAAACAATCTTGCACCCAAATACTATTTTAGGAAATCATTAAATTACTGAAGATATAGAACATCAAACTTGGAATCAAAAATCAAAATATACAACTGAACAGACGGGCTTTTTATATTCGACAGAAGCTTTAAAAATCCACTCGCAAATCCAATCACAAATATTTCAGCTGGTTCTTCAGTCTCAAAAAAGCCAAAACGAGAACATACATAATTGGATATGGCCATCAGACTAGAGTTAGTTCACGATGACACTAGCGCAACAGCAAGGAATGACTAAACTCAAAAAAGTATTGGCAAACTGTTTGGGTGGAGATTTTTAAAAATTGGTAAAAGGCAACACGTGACTTGGAAGTGGTGTACTGACCAATAGTAGCAATGACACAATATGGTGAAGCACAAGGAAATAAACATTGGGAGCTTGTTAGAAAGGCAAGATGACAACCTTGGGAGATTTTAATCTACCTATAGGCTGGAAAAGTCATGTAGTCCAGATGAGGAGATTGTAGCACCTTTGTGGGATATTTTCTTACAACATCATGCTCTGGACCCAGACAGCAGGATACATCAAATCTGGTACTGTGCTTTGAGACAGGATCTCATGGTGAAGACACCCCTAAGGAGGAGCAACCATAATGTTTGGATTTTACATTCGCATTGAGGGAAAGAGGAGCGGATCCAAGACTATATTTTTAAAATTCAAGTAAGGGCATTTATGACAGCACGAAAGCAAAGGTGGCTAAAGAGAATAGATGAATTAAGTTAAAAGACAGATGAAGACAGACGCAACCATTAAAAGGGACTCTCTTAGAACGCACAGAATAAATACATTACAAGGATTAAGAAAAATCCCAAGGGACAGAACCACCATCTGTGGTTATTGAGAAAAGTTAAAAGATAGTATCAAGTTTGAGGGGAAACAATATTACTGTGCAACATCAGTTGGCAGGCCAGCAGATTGGACAGAACGTATGAAATAAAAAGCAAAGAATGGTCCAAAAGATAATGAGGGACAGTTAGGAGTACAACAAAAAGCTTGCCAGAAATAGCAAAAAGATGGGAAGAATTTATAGTTTTTCAAAAATGTTAGAGGAGATTGGTCCGAATGAAAATGGAGTCTAGAAAATTAATAATGGAAAGAAAATAAGAAGTGTTACACCTCACTGGGGTAGCATGCTGGAAATCAAATACTATTCCTGGAGTTATCACAAAAGTATGCAGAGTCCTCATTTTACCCATCTGAGAAACAGGTTAACAGAAAATACAGGCCAGGCTTCTGTACTTTATATATAGTACCATTTGTTACAAATAAATAGATTCTAACCACAGCTACGATCAATCAACATATGGCTCTATTGGTTAAAACTGGAGCCCTCTTCTAAATGTCCCACACATACATACTGACAAAAACAGATTAAAAAAAACACTGGCACTATGGGTGCAGGGAAGAAAAAGAAAGTGGGCAAACAGCTCAATAGCATCAATCCTCAGAATTCCATGAGGCATGCCTTTTTGTTTCACAAGTCCTTCTGTTCACTGACCTTTTCCTTCAGGTTCTTTCACACCTTCACAGGATGCACATATTAACCGGTTCACAAATGATAAAGTCTCTGGCTTAGTTGTTAAAAGCAATAGTTTAGAGCAACAGGTGGGAGAAAACAGTGGACAAAGATCTGGCAAATGGATCATCAGGAAAACATGAAATTATCTATTTTGGCAGGAAGAACATAGAAGTATATTATCTAACTGGTGAGAGATTGCAAAATTCTGTGGTACAGAGCGATCTTGGTGTTTTTGTGCACAAATCACAGAAGCTTGCTATGAACGTACTCCAAGTAACGAGTTAAGTTAATAGTATGTTGTGGGGGAACTGGACACAAGAGGAGGAAAGTTCTGCTTCAGTTATATAGTGCACTGCTAAGTAGAGTACTGTGAATGCTATGAATGGTACTGGTCACCTTTATTTGAGGAAGGATGTAAATGCATTGAAGTCAGTTCAGAAAGTTACCTGGAATGAGTGAGTTGTCTAATGAGCAAAGACTGGACAGGCTAGGCTTAAATGAAACAAAAGGTTCCTGAGGGGTCTTGACAGGGTAGATGCAGAGAGGATATTTCTTTATTAGCAGAATGAAGAACTAGGAGACACTGTTTAAAAATCAGGGATCACCCACTTAAAACAGGAGGTTAGACAAGTAACTTTTTCCTCTCAGAGAGTCATGAATCTTGAGAATCCTGAAAAAGGTGGTGGAAGCAGAGACCTTGAATATTTTTAAGGCAGAGATAGGTTATATTCTTGTTAATCAAGGGGTGAGTTTATCACTGGTAGATATTGTGAGGACCTCAAATCTATGCATAATCTTACTGGACAGTGGAGTAGGCTTGAGGAGCCAACTGGCCTGCTCCTGCTCCTTTGTCATTTGCTAGAAATTGATTGGGAAGTATGAAAGTGGAGATACAGGCTGTGGTGTATCCCAAGGACCTGCCCTAGAGTTTCAACTTTGCAATACATTTAAAAATTTCAAAAGGAGTAGAAGTGGCATATGTAAATTCAGATGACAACAAGTTAAGACAAAAAGTACAGATGAACCATATGAATATAGAAGATTCGATATTACTCTATCTTTAATTTATTTCCTCTGGTGGAAGTATCAAAAGAAAGAGAACATGGAGATAATGATTTTAGAATTAAAGTTAGGTAATTGAGTAACAAAATTAGATACCAATTTTCAACAGAAATGCAGGATAAGTTTTGAATTCTTATCCCCAAATACTGTCGATGCTAGGTCGCCTCGAGCTTTCAAGATCATTATCAATAATTTTTGTTTTCATTGAAGATGGTTTTCAAGTGATATGGAGCAAAGACGGAAAAATGGAGTAGAAGAGAACACTAGCTATTATCCAATTAAATGGTACAGTAAGCAATGGAGGCGAATGGCTTTACCCACAAAGGGAACAGACTAAAAACTGTGCCCTTAAAATAGTCTATTCCACCGTAGCTGGAAAACCACATCCAGCAGGTTTCTATACCCGCAGTCCAAAAATCAAAGCCAAACTCAAGTCTCGGGTCCTGGAATGTACAAAGCCTCATGGATAATGAGCAAAATAATCATCCAGAGTGGAGAACCACCTCTGTTTCCCTTAAACTCAGGCACTTCAACACTAGAATAGTTTCTCTATACCAAATGTTAGGCAAAGGAAAGCCGGGGAAACAAAGTAGTGGGTTGCACCTTCTTCTGCAGAGGAAAAACAGAGAACCAACCCATTCTCAACCAACTCTGAGCTCCCTGTTGGCATCAACAATCACTTCATGACTCTGTCTACAATTTGCCAGGAACCGGCAGGCAACAGTTGGGAGTACCTATGCCCGACCTTTGATGCCATTGACTAGTTCAAAGATGACTTCTACTCCATCCTAGACATCATACTCACCAACATCCCAAAGGAAGATAAAATTATCCTCCTCGATGATTTCAACACCAGGGCTGGAAAGAACTCCCAACACTGGAAAGAAACGAGTCAGGAACTGCAAGTCCCAACAGGATTCTCCTGTTCACCAAATGCACAGAACATCAGCTGATCATCAACAACACACTGTCTCAAAGAGAAAAGCTCAAGATTTCTTGGAAGCATTCACGATCAAAACACTGACACATGATCAATTGCCAAACATGTGGTCATAGATGTGGCTCTAGGATTGATCTTATCAGCCACACAAAAACCCACAGAACTCAACCAGTGTCACTGAATTTCCTTGGTGGACAATCATGCTCATTAGCGACTGACTGCTGACAACAATGGCTTCAAAAATATTAAGTATCCTAACAGGATTAGGAATCAATACCATCTACAAAAAAAAGACCCTTCCCGGTTGAGATTTGAGAAGGGGAATATTTCATGCTCGAGAAAGCTACAACTCTTAACTCTGGACGTGTATACAGTTTGAATTTCTCACCAGTAAAACTACTTGCCCAGTACTTAACAGAATATTATTCTTTCGCACGGCACAAGACAGGGAAGGTCAGAAATTAAGATCTATTTTCAATAGTCTCCATTCTCACCATTTGCCATGTACCCCAACTGTGGAACAAGTTGCTCATCCATGCAATTTTCCCGACCAGGCACCAGTCGTTGGTATCGCGTTAGATGAGGATTTCCATCGACATCAACTAGAAATGGGGGCGGCATGAGATGAGGCGCTTGCTGTGTCTGTTCATCCAGGACATAATTATTGGAATCACGGATAAGTGGACGGTAATCAGTATGAAAAAACATTTGGTCTGGGATCTATTGTGAACAAAATAAAATGGTTATCACTAAATTCAGATAATGGCAATGCAACAGAGCAGTTAAACCTATTAACGTACTGGCTTAAGAGGCATATAAATCACTTAACAAAAAAAGAAGAAAAAAATGTGAAGATTTCATCGTACTGCTTCCTCCTCTCCCTCCACCTCTCTCCCTCTGTCATCCCCACCCCACAATTAAATTTCTAGTCTTCCATCCCTAAAGGCAGAGGTGCCTTCAGGTCACACAGCTGTAAACATCTGACATTCTCACATATGAATTAAGTTTGAGACAACAAAATGTTAAAATAGTAGCCAGCTACCACTCAAATATGATTATGTTCTCATTTTATACACAAACAAATTTTCCACAGGTAAACAAAAATGAATAGTCATTTGGGAAATCAATCCTGACTATTTCTCTCTCCCTAACCTAGAAGACCATGACCAATGTCTAGATTATGACCAGCTAAGCTGAAAGTATAGCCTTAGAGCTTCCCAAACAGTCCTAAAGTTTAAGCATTTTTTAAAATTCATTCACTAGATGCAGACATTATTGGAAAAGTTGGAATTTAACTCACTTGGATGTGGTGAACTGCCTTCTTCAGCTACTTCAATCCACATGTTCAAAGTACTGCCACATTGCCATTAGGGAGGGAGCTCCAGGGCTTTTATTCAGCAATGACGGGAGCGATATACTTCCAAGTCATTTCCTTAACCAGTCCCTCAGGATCAAGAATGACTTTCCTCCGCTCCAGAACTGTGGATCCTGGAGGTGACTGAACAGTCCAACGATGGATTATCCCATTCTGCCACGGGTGGAACAGGTTGGTTTGATAAGGCAGGAGACAGAATGCTTGTTTTATCCGAGTTTGCACTTGGCCTCCACCTGCACTGGTCACAGACATCCAAAATGGTCGGCACTTTTGCAGAAGTTTCACCAGTTTGGGTGGTTTTGGGCAAGAGTTTCTCATGCATAGGTGGGCATGTTGCATTTTGTTCAGGAAGGTTTTGAGCATGTCCTTGAAGATATTTTTCCCTCCCGGTAATCATTTTCCATGACAAAGCTTGCCAAGTACTGAACTCATTTCAGAAATTTTGAGTCAGGCATGCAGACCACAAAAACAACCCTGAGCTTCCAACTGCCACTTCAACACACCACCGTGTTCCTTGGCCAACACCAATCTCAGGCTCTCTCACTCTCTCTCTTCTCATCTCCAATTAAAGTTTACTTTTTCTTACCCCACCTCATCTTCAGCATATTTACCTTTTCCTAGCCACCATTAGTTCTGAAGAAGAGTTACTGGACCCCAAAAGTTGACTGCTTTCTCTCCACCAGTGCTGCCAGACCTGTCAAGTTTGTTCAGCAATTTCTGTTGTTAATGCAACAATGTGGCCTGATCAACACCCCTGTAACAAATGCCTCATTGTGCAGATGGTAACCTCAGGAGGAGACAAGGACTGTGGAGCTATCTTGCCATTGAATTTGCTGTATTTGACATTTCTTTAGGGATCTAAAACATCTGGTGTACATTGTCAAAGTCTCCAATGTACGCAGAAGGGCATACAGCACAACTGCTTTGTAAATCACAAGCTTGGCATCAGGTTTGAAACTTTTGTCAAACAGCTGGCCAAAGGCTACATTAGCACACTGGAGTTGATGTTGTATTTATCATCAATGTCTACCCTAATTGAACAAAAGGCTCACAAGGTATGAAAAATGATTCACATCATCCGGTCAAGGGGGCAGGCTGGTAGAGAATGTTTGTCTTTTGGCTGTTTAGCTTAAAGACCAATTCTCTCAACACATGGTTATTGTTTGAGTGTTCAACCTTTGCGTCCTCAAACAAAAGCATCATCTGTGTACCACAGCTCAATAAGAATGGAGTGCTTTTCATTCTATACTGGAGGTGACCCTGGTTGAACATCTTCCCATTCGTTCTATAGACATCTTCCCGCTGGAGTGGAAAACAAGGGAGAGTGTTCCAGTTACGAAGGTGAAGAGTAGCATTGGGGAACTCTTGTCAGTTGGAGTCAAACCTGGCACAAATGGAAGATGGTTATAGTAACTGGAGGTCACTTGCCTCAGCTCCAGGACATCTCTGATAGGAGTTCCAACCATTTTCAGCTGTTCCAGCAACGACCTTCACTCCATCATAAGTTCAGAATTGGAGATGTTCACTGGTAACTGCACAACATTCAGCACCATTAGCCACTCCTGATATACTGAAGCACTCCATGTCCAAAATCAAAATAACCTGGACAATATCCAGGTTTTGGCTAATGAGCAGCAAGTAACTTTTGTGCCACACAAGGGCCAGGCAATGAACATTTCTGACAAGACAACCTAACCATTACCCCTTAATATTCAATGGCATTACCATCACCCAAATCCCCACGACTGACGTGCTGGGTTAGGATTGAGTTCAGTTTCTGGTTAATCAGCCATATAAATATATAGTGGCTACAAGAGCAGATCAAACACCAAGAATCCTGCAGCGAATGACTTGCCTCTTGACTTCCTAACCCTGTCCACCAACTACAATGTACAAGTGTCATACGACATACTCACCAATTACCTGGATTAGTGCAGCTCTAACAACACTCGATACGCTTGACGTAATCCAAGACAAAACAGTTTACTTGACTGGCACCATAACCACAAACATTCACTCCTTCTACCATTGACATTCAGTAGCGGTGTGTACCGTCTACAAGATTCATTGCAGAAATTAACCAAGGCTCCTCAGGTAGTACCTTCAAAATGCATGACTGCTTTCATCTAGAAAGACAAAGACTGCAGGTACACGGGAACACCACTACCTGCAAGTTCTCTTCCAAGTTTCTCAACATGCTGCCTTAGAAACATATTGTCATTTCTTCACAGGGACTGGATCAAAATCCTGGAACTTTCTCCCTAATGGCATTGTGTGTCTACTTGTACCAAATGGCCTGCAACAGTTCAAGGCAAAAGCCCACCAACTTCTCAAGGGCAACTAGGGCCTGGCAATAACATCCTGGCCCAGCCAGCAATGCCCACACCTCATGAATGAATAATGAAAAGATCTTCAATACAGTCATTCAGGTTCATAATCAAAATCTATACAGGTCATTCTTTACCTACATCTTGCCTGATTCCATCCCTAAACTGTTCATTTTAAGTAACAATTGCAATTAACTTAGCAAAGTGCAACTCGCTTTACATTTCACTCCAACCTCCAAAGTGGAGGATAGGAGCCAGTAAAACAAAATCATGACGAAATTTTAAAAATTGATTTCAATTAACAGTGGATAGTTCTTAAATTTAGATGATAAAATGAAAACAAAAAAGTCAAACAAAGGCAGAATGGGCCATCTATTTTACAAGTCAAGTAAAGTAGCTTTGACATGTTTAGTTTTCCTGTTTAATCTGATAATGACAAAGCTCTTCCACACAATGATTATTATAATATCAGCATTTTGGTGCATGAGCTTAACCAAAAAAGTTCTGGGATTATTTTCTTGTACCAGCCATTCTACGAGTTCTGGAAAATGTGTTTCCAGAATACAAGCACTCAAATACCTACCTTTTCATATGATTTACTGCAGCCAAATCCAAAGATCAATAAATGTCCATGAGAGTCAGTGCATGCAAAGTGCTGCCCATCTGCAGAGAATTTACAATCAAACACAGCACCATGACCCTGACCTTCAATCTGTAGAAAATAAATAAAAGCCCTTCCGGTTACACTGATGGATTAAACAATGCTTTGCATCTTAAACTCCCACTATAGGTCCAGCAAGCCCTGGCAATCTACTAGTAAAATTGTACAGGTTTTACACAGCCATTTAGCAGCACTGAACTAAAATACAGTTAGAGAAGAGATATGTTGCCAAAACCTTTCCTCTTCCATCAGAACAAATGCAAGAAATCCAAATTTCAAACAATCATAATTACACTATAGGAGAAAAGAATGTTGACTGTCAATTAAAGTAGATTTGCCAACTGCTTCATGGAGAAAGCAACGGGTTACCCTGGCGGTCCTCAAATACTCCAGTAATTCAACAAGGTTCAAAACATAGATACACTCCCTTTGTTTTCCTATTTTTCAACAGACCAGCCAATCATTCTTTTCTCCCTGATATAAATTTGCATAATTATTTGAACGTTGTCATTTGCCCTGAAAAGCATAAAATGAAAAACTTCCATAAAAGGTCTCTCTTTTCAATGGTATTTATGGAAACAAGTAGTAAACAGGTGACTGATGATGGAATCAATGACATTGACTTTTCAATTCAAATTGTGATTGGCAGCTTTAAGTTTTTCTGCCAGATCCAAGGGTCCTATTACAAATTGGGTTTGGTTAGAAATTTTATTTAAGACAATGAATACATTCATATCGATGGAAAGAAAAAATGACATTTTGTCGAAGTTGTGTGTCTTGCACTCATCAGGCCAATTCATACGAATACTGAAGTATTGGGGACACCCTCAAATGAGAAGGGCATCCCAACTGTTTGGCGAATGCTCCGGTTTCTAGAGGCATTGCCTTAGAGAATGGTTCATTTCCCAAGGCAAAGTCTTGATCAGAGTCAACAAGGCTAGTGTAAGCTTAAATAAAGCTTGGCAGTTAACTACCCATCATCATCTAACTGAAACATTCCCCATGCTAGCACCACTAGCAGAGAGTTCACTTGTCAACCATTTCACTCTTCTCATACAGTATAAACATGCTGTCTCCATTTCATTAGGACAATTTGCAAGAATATCAATGCAAGATGAAAACATTGACAAGATGCATTTATTTTTCAGTAAAAGCCCAAGTTCTGTACTACTAGATTTGAATTAAGACATAGTAACAATGGCACAACTAGATATTTAAACCAGGCTTCATCCAGAGACCAAACAAAATGCTTACCATGTTAAAAAAGTTCCGAAGTTTGGCACCTTTTGAAAGGTCCCAGATGAATATGTTGCCATCATGCCCAGCAGATAACATAATCCTGGAATCAAATGGATGAGCTTCCAAAACAAAAACTTCATCATCATGACCCTACAGGAAGAAAAAAAAAGTCACAGTAATGAATACTTCTACATTTAGACACCACTGACTTCTAAAAAAATCCAAATTACAAAATTAAAATTAAAAAATGCTGAGGATGCTAGAAATCTGAAATAAAAACCAAACGTGCTGGAGAAACTCAACAAGTCTGGCAGTACCTATTTAAATTACACCATTATGTCACTGCATTTGCAATATATATCACCATGACTAATATACATTTGGGAATGGAAGGGATTTCACCACCGCCTTTCAGCCTTACATTTACTGCTGATGAAACAAATCATGCACAATTCAGCAGAATTTACTTTGCCCTCAGTCCAATTAGACATTGGAATTTTGGGTGCAACATGGAGTCTGCCCTTAGCACTGGGATGACGATACCACAGCAAAAAACAAAAATTAAAAATAGGTCCCCTGCTTCTATGCCTTACCAAGTAACAACCACTTAAAGCAAATGAAAACAACAGTCTGTGGCCCCGATGGCATTCAAGCAGCGGTCTTAAAGGCTGGCAGACATTTGCTCGCATCAAGACTTTATTCTGCACATTTCAGAGGAAAAAGAACTCCCCTCTCAGACTTCAGGAATGAGATAATTTTCGCAGCCTCATGAAGTAGGTAATTCAAGAGACTCAAGCATCAAACTTGCAGGCTATCCTTGATCTCTTCAACACTATATGCAAGAAACTCAGCCTTTGGCAAAATGAAACTCATTGACCCAGATCTGATCAGTCAAAAATTATACTATCATAAATGTTGCGAAAGTTACTCTCAAGTATGTTGAGTACTTCCCATGCTTTAGAAGCCACCCCTCTCAGAAGGCCTCCATTGACAAGGAGATCCAACACTAGTGCAAACATGGCAACTCAGCTTTTACAAGCTATAGTAGGGAATGCTTTGACAGCAAAGACCTCTGCAAGTCGACAGAAGTCTGAGTGTACAGAGCAGTCAACAGACAGCATTATTCAGGTCCACTGACATACCACTCACAGAAGAAATATTTGCTGCATTACTGTATGCAGCAGAAACGGAATCCAAATAGCTCCATCAGCAAGGAAGATATACTCAAATTATTGGACCTATGCCTCACTACACACTTTAACGGTCAAATATACAAACAAATCAATGGCATACCTATGGAGTCACCCATGTCAGGATATACTGCAGAGGCAGTCATGCAAATTCTGGAACAGACTACCCTCCCTCTCATACAGCCAGAACTGTGGATCCGATACGTGGACGAAACATTTGTCACCATTAACCTCACCAAGTCAGAAGAGACACACCATCTCAACAACGTTTTCACCGGGATCAAATTTGACAGAAGAGGAAGACAACAATCAACTTCTGTTTCCAGATATCAGGGTAGAATGAATGACCAAAATGGGAGATCCAAACCTCAGTATATAGGAAGGTAACCCACACTAACCAAATCCTCAAATTTCCACAGCGATCACTCCAATGCCCACAAACAAAGCTGTGTTAGGACGCTTGTCAAACAAGCCACAAGAAGAGCACTATATAAGGTATTTACTAACAATGGATACCCCAACATCTTCATCTGCAGGTGCCTACTAATCAGGTAACTCCAAGGGGACAGAGTACACCCCGGGACACTGGCCACACTACCCTATACCAAGAACATATCAGAACAGATAACGAAACTCCTATGACCACGAGCAATCATGGGAGCACACAAACCCACAGCCTCACTACGACAAACACCCACAAAGACCAAAGACCCCATACACATGACGCACAGGACCAACATACTTTGCAAAATACCTTGCAATGGCTGCAACAAACATTACATCAGCCAGACAGGAAGGAAACCAGCCATCAGGATACACAAATACCAGCTAGCAGCAAAATGACATGACAAACTTTCCCTCATCTCAGCGCACTCAGACAATGAAAGCCATCAATCTAACTGGGTCAATGTGACAATCATTGCTCAAGCCAACCAAAGACATGCAAGTGAAATCCTAGAGGCGTGGTTTTGGGGGTAGCAGTGGTTAGCACTGCTGCCTCACAGCACCAGGGGCCCAGGTTCGATTCCATCCTTGCATGACTGTCTGTGTGGAGCTTGCACATTCTCCCTGTGTCTGCATGGGTTTCCTCCCAAAGTCCAAAGATATGCAGGTTGGGTGGATTGGCCAAAAAAAATTGCCCACAGTGTTCAGTGATGTGCAGATTAACTGGGTTATGGGGGAATGGGTTTGGGTGGGATGTTCTGAGGGTCAGCGTGGACTTGTTGGGCTGAAGGGCCCGTTTCCACACTGTAGGGATTCTATGAACTTATCAAAAGACCTCATATACAAAACCCACGCAGAACAGAACCAGAAAATGACAGAACCCAACTTAACAGACTGGATCATACAAATACCAAGGAGTAGAACAACATCACTTAATCAGAGGCCGCACTGATGATGTTACCTAACTTGGTGACGAAACGTCTGTACGATTAGCAGCCAGCTCAGCAAGCAAGTCAACAACGTCATCTGCAACCTGCGCCGCAAATTTTCACAAGAACATCAAAGCAGTCATCATCACTACAATCCTGCACAACTGTAAGATCTGGACTGCAAACACAGCACACAAAAGTAGTAAAGAAATTCCCGAGTAATGCCTGTTATATTTTCCAGATTCAGTGGGAGAACCATCAGCACAATGGCTAACGTTCTTCTTGAAGTCAGTTCCGCAAGCACTCAATCAAAAGTGCTACAGAATCAACTATGATGTACAAGACATCATGTCTGTCCTGCTGGAAAATATGTCCTATGCCACGTCTTGTTTCCTCAACTTAAATGGCTAGTGTTCCAGGGAGGACAAGGACAGTATCACAAAGACATTCAGAATCTCTTTTTGAAACATGGCAGCAGTGACATAAACGACTGGGAAATGCTTGCCAAAACAGTGATGTGCCCATCAAGCCATATCTTCCTTAGAACTCAAAACACTGCAATGATAAAACAGTGACAGTCGAAGCGAGGGAAAGAGAAAGCAAAACCTTCACTTTATACATCCTACTACCTCATGGGATGTCATATCCATGTGATCAAAGGTCCACAGGTCAAGAATTAGTCTGTTCAGTCATATGAAGACCTAGGGTAGAAACTGACAACCAAGAGTGGAGACTGTGTCTGGGGCAAGGGACAGCTGACAACCTGATCTACATTATATCAATGTATGTATGGAATTTACAATAATATCTAGTTTACTTACAGAAAGAACATGAAGCAGCTGTCCAGTATAGGAGTTCCACACTTTCAAATGGAAGTTGTTCACTGCTGTGATGACTGTGTGGTCAGAACGATCCCATGCTACCATGGTCACTTTCAGCTTACTGACTTTGTCTTCCATAGGGACAGGATCATTTCTACCACATTGAAGAATAACAGTTAGATATCCATACTACCCTGACTTCATCTCTTTTAACTATAATACAGAAGGGTATGAAAAGATACAGAATTAAAGAAAATATCACAGTCAACGATAAAGTGTACAACTCTTGCAGGAGCAGAGAGATGCAGGAGAGAGGTGGCACAATGGTTAGCACTGCTGCCTCACAGCACCAGGGACCCAGGTTCAATTCCAGCCTTGGGCGTCTGCGTGGAGTTTGCACGTTCTCCCCGTGTCTGGATGGGTTTCCACTAGGTGCTCTGGTTTCTTCCCACAGTCCAAAGAAGATGGACTGGCCATGCTAAGTAGTTCCGTAGAGTCCACTGATATGCAGGCTAGATGGATTAGCCATGGTAAATGAGGAGTTATGGGGTAAAGTAGGGGCTGGAGGTCTTCAGAGGGTCAGTGCTA
This sequence comes from Ginglymostoma cirratum, assembly GCA_024137785.1. Taxonomy (NCBI): domain Eukaryota; kingdom Metazoa; phylum Chordata; class Chondrichthyes; order Orectolobiformes; family Ginglymostomatidae; genus Ginglymostoma; species Ginglymostoma cirratum. The sequence goes on along the minus strand of JAHRHZ010000267.1, from coordinate 9,109,399 downwards.
TTGGAAGGGCTGAATGAGGATTCTATGATCTCACTGCATGTGTCATTAAAGGTGACATGACAGATTGACAAAACAGTATCCTTGGTTTTATTAATAGGGACACAGGCCAAAAGCGAAGAAGTCATGTTCAAATAATAAGAGTCTAGTCCAGCCTCAGATGAAGTACTGATTCCAGTTCTGGGCATTGCACTTTAGTTAAGATACGAAAATATCAAAGACTGAGTGCAAAAGAGGTTTGTCAGAATGGTCCAAGGAATGTGAAATTTCAATTTTGAAGACAGATTGGAAAAACCGCAACTGTTCTCCTTGGAGCAGAGAAAGCCAAGGGGATGTCTGATTGAGATAACAAGATGTAGAGCTGGATGAACACAGCAGGCCAAGCAGCATCATAGGGGCAGGAAAGCTTGACGTTTCGGGCCTAGACCGTCCCCCTCCCTCTACCGCATCCCAAAACCAGCCCAGCTCGTCCCCGTCTCCCTAATTTAAATCTTCTAGGCATGTCTAATTGAAATGTTCAAACAAAAAGGATTCAAAAGAATAAATAGGGAGTAGATGCTTCCATCCAAAAAAGATAAAAGAACAAGAGGGCACAGATTTTAAAGTGATCAGTAAAAGGTGGAAAGAAGGGGATGCAAGAGCAAACTTTTACGCAAGTAGGGTCTGAGAGCAGCGGAAGCAGGTTCAATCAAAGCATTCAAGAGAGTTATGGGGAAAAGCGGGAGAATCATGCTCGGTGAGACAATCTTTGGAGAGACGGTATAGACTCAAAAAGGGCCAAGTGACTTCTTCCTGTTCTCTAACAATCCTGTGATCTTCTTAGCACTGTAGAATACAACATTTCATTCGCCAGATAGAAATTTTGGTAATATGCAATCTTTTCATGCGTGTTTTCATTTACAAAACTGTCTAAATCTGCAGAATAATAGTCAAAGTAATTCATTTACTAACTGATCATGTTTGAAACTTGGTCAAGTAAGGAAATGCCTTAAGTAAGAGGTTGTTGATGCAATAACTTCTCAAGCTAAGGAGACGAACAACCATTGTTTAAGAAAAGAATAAATTAACAAGAAAGATCAAATCCACAATCCTAGAATGCCTTTTACATCCTCGGGACATTCCAGAATCTTTCATAGCCAATGATGGTAATCAGAGTGTTTGGTAGGCGAACAAGGCAATCAGCTTGCAGACAAAAAAGTTCTCAAAAAGCAAATCTCTTCTGAGAATGATGTTGCTCAATGAGGAATGAATGATGGTCAGAAATTCAGGAAAGTTGTCTTCAATAATGCCTTGGAATATTTTACTTCCACTCGATGGCACAGTTTAATATTTCATCTAAAAACCATCACTATTGAGAAGGCAGAAACAATCCAGCACTCCAATGCTCTGCAATATGACATATGCTCAAATGCTGAGCGGAACACATACCCATGACCTTTGGACTCAGAATAGGAGGATGACAGTACTCAGGCAAGGTATGCTTCAGGATGATTCAAAGTAATGTTTTGGATGTCATTGAAAAGAATCTAAATTACAGGCCTTCATACACAAATGTTACTTCCAGAGATTTATTTGGGGCAACACTAAAAACTAATAATGATGCAGCAAATCCTGTTTTTATTAATTGTTTTGGGAGACAGCTGTCAATAATAACTGTGCTGTTGACAATCAAAGTAAAATCTGAACGGTAAGGAGAATAATTTCTCAAATCTACAACATTTAGTTTTCACCAGACAAGGGAGGAAAACCAGCACACAAAGCAGAAATCAATTATTCATAAAAACTGGATGTAGATCTCAGAGATTTGTCCCCTCTGCCTTGGTGCAGAATTTAAAGTAAGTTAGCAATAAATGTCATTCTAATAAATAATACGCCAACATTCTTAGCATACCAATACTGAATAAAGGGCAATTCATATGTTGGCTGTAACAGATCTTTAATCATAAATCATATCTACAACCAACATTTTGTTAACCAGCACCTAAGGCACCAGGAGTGTGACGGCTGAGCAAACATTCCGGATAATCAAGAGGTATGTATAACTGGAGTAATTCCCGATCAAGTGAAGCTTCGAGACATCAACATCCCTTAAAAAAAATTCCGTGTAAAAACTTCAACACACCTCCTAAAATCAGCGTAAAAACACAGTAAGTAATAGAAACGTAATTCAGAGGGTATACACATCATTGCTATAAATTTATTTACAAATACTCAGACATTACGGTAGATTGCGTTTTTGAGGCATATAACTTTCACTGGTTTATCAAGTATGTGGGTTGATAAGATGCCAGTTAAAATAAAGTTTGTTGCTTTTCTGTATTCCGCAAAATTGGCCCATATTTGCGGTTTTTGTAGACGAAATGGGTTACAAATACCAAAATCAGTTTACAAAAGTTAGATCAGCTCTTGTAGTAATTTTGACCACTGCAAAATCATGGAAGAGTCTCAATGGTTGAACAATTGTTTTGATACACAGGTCCTAGAATAGGGTTTTTAAATTGTCAAGGTAGAAAACCACAAGAAACAGTCAGCTTCATATTCTCTATGGTGGTGGCAATACAAACATCTTTACATTTATGTTTTGATAGAAAATACTCAGTAGATAAACCTAGGATAACTTACCCTGGTAATTTCATAAACATATCCAGAACTATACTCTTCCATTCTTGGTGCTGGTACTGCCAGATTCTAGCTGTCCCATCTCGGCTACCACTAACAAATCTCAAACTATCCAGAGTTGGAAAAGAAAGAATGAATACAGGTTAAATATTTTTGAAAGTTAATTTTTACAATTACAAGAACATAAACAAGGCCAGCTAGTTTAACTTTCATGCTTTTTACACTTTTTTTTAGATAAGCTGGATAATTTTAAAATTACTGATTATGATTGCAAGCATTTTCTCAAAAGCAGAAAAATAATGCACCAACTATCACAAACACATAAAAACGTACCTCTGACTATTGTTGCAGAACTGGATAGCGATCACTTTATCCTGAAGGAGATCAGAAGGAACAAAACAAAAATTCCAGTCTTTTCCATGAGTCAATTCAATTGTGCATTAGTACAGGAAAAAAAAGTCGATAAAAATTACACCTAACACTTGATCCCAACTCAACTTAAACATCCTGCATGTCATAAGAGACACCTTCCCCAAATCATTCTAAACATGCTGCATTTTAAACTATGCCAGCAGTTATGCAATGCAGCATACACACATATCCAAAAATGTACAATGACAGCACATATTTCATTTATTGGTCAACAATGATTACAGTGCACCTCAGACATTTATTTTTTTACGATTAGGTGGGATGTAGTCACACCAGTATGTTTGAGATGTGACTTCAATCTATGTGAGGAACATAGCCGTTAACTTGAGGAAAAAAAAACAAAAACAAAAACAGTAACATACAATTTAAAATCAGTAGGAAGTTAACTTTTTTTTTCCATAAAGTAATACCCAAGGCAGGACCTGGGGCAAATGGCCTGCAATTTCTCAGCTCTTCTAATCTGTCAGTTTGTTAGAATGTTGGCCATTTTAGAACCAAATGGCTGGAACTAGGTGATAGAAGGTAACCAATTAATGACCTTAAAAGAACCTTTTAAAGGCACAATGCAGACACCAATGCAGCCAATGGTTACCCAGTGAAGGCATTCTTCTGCAAAAATGGCCTCACAGTCGTGAGGAGTTTTATTTTTACTTTTACAAAATTTAGACGACGTGCCATCTTAAGCTATCAGTATTTGTAGATTGCACCTCTGACAGAGGGACAACTGATCCGTCACTGCTGATGAGACTTCAACTGGCCCTCCAGACTAGACAGCCTTAAGTGATAAGCAAGTGCTCATCCTACCCATGAATTGGTCAGCAAATGAAAAACTGCAACAGGGCCTAGGTGCTGACGAGCATTGGGACCCGAAAAGGGTCCCAATCAGATTTAAAATTCAGTCCAAATACTACATGACCATTACACTAAGGAACTATTTGGAACAGGATGGTTCTGCTTACACAAATTGTGCACAAACTTTAGAAAAGCTCCAATTTCTAGCTTCAAGCAGCGTATTATAGATTCTCTTGAAGAGTTTCACACTTCTCTCCAAAGTCACAAGATAAATTAAAACTCAACATGACTGCTTGACAATGCAGAAGTTCAAAACTAGTCCATAAATTGATGCAAAAAAAAAAAAAATATTGGGCTAAAATAAAGGTACAAAAACTTCAAAAGCAGATTCTCCTCTCTGCTGCAATATCTGTACATTCTGGCACAGTCAGTCAATTAAACACTCTCACCAGCAAACACGATCACTTTTAATTATTCCTGAATCACCTCTTAAAAATGATTTTAACTATTTGCACATTAATTCTTAAAAACAGACAGCAGGAAGAACAATGAGACAATTCTCTTAGCTGCTTCAGTAAAACAAGCTTGTTCATAACATACAAAAATTACTTAAATGTTCAATATCTTACCGTATGGGACGCCAGCTCAGAAACTTTTTCTGGTGAGCCAGAACCCAAGTAATAAACCCTAATCACATGGTCTGTGCTGCCAGTTGCTACGAACATCCCACCTATAATGGCAATTTAAAAAAATACTTAAAACATAATTGCCCCAAGCAATAAGTTTCCAATTCCCATTCTAATCCTATAAGTAACACTGTCAATCATAACATTTGCATTGTCTTCTTTTAAAAAAAAAACTTCTTTAAAATTTAAAATATACCAATTCCTGGTTGTTCTGACCTCTCACTAAGGTCACAAAAAACAAGTCACTGTACACTTAATTTATCACTATTTCTTCAATCAGCAGTTTCTCCCAATTTGATAATTAAAATTTCCAGTAATCATCTCATTTCATCTCATTTTTAATCCAATACATGGCAACCAAGATAGCTTGCCAAAGGAAATCTAGGAGAGTTGGAACTTGAACTCAGGTCAGATCTTCCTGCAGGCAAACGGCACTGAATGGCAGTTGGAAATCATGCTACACATTGACCAACTATAACGTTGAAAAGCAAACAAAGAATAATACACAGATAAAACTGCAATGCAATGTCCACCACCGGATATACTCACAAATAATTAAGATTTTCAGCCAACAAAAAAAAAAACTTTTTTAATTTAATTTAGAATTTAATTTACTTTTGCTCAAGAAAAATTGTTTTAATTACAGCTAGATGGCATCATTTGACATATTTATTCAGAAAAGGACAGATCGTGGAGAGAAAATGAAGAATTGGCACAATAAATGGGGTGGGGGCAGCAAAAAAAAAAACGAAATCAAAAAATTCTTTCCTTGTGATGCTGTAAGAAAAAATACTTACCAGAACTGAAAGAGGAGCAAGAAATTTGACTTCCTGGTCTAGATCTATCCGCAAATTTCACTGGATGTTCACTGTGAACACAGACGCAATTTCAATCCAAAGCATATGCAAAGAATTAGGAAATTAACACCAATAATTTTGATGCTTTCAGATATAACAAAGCACCGGTCTTTCAGAAGTAGTATTAAACTAAGTCTCTATTTGCCTGTTATGGTGAAAATAAAAGATTAATGGATATTTGATGAAGATAACAAGCTTCTCCAGCTTCCAAACCAAAATTTGCTTTTCATCTTGTAGACATGGCTGCGGCATTTTGCCTTTATTAGCAGTAGACAGAGGATGCGGCAAAGAATATAAAGAAGGGCAAGCTGCTTTTAAATAACCATGCAAAAGGATGTGATGATGCAGTAATTTGCAGTCAAATAAAATCAGAGTAGTGACTGACGGGAAGAGGCTGGATGCATACATGTTCAAGTGAAGATATGGGAATGGAAGCTTTCTTCATTATTCATTTCAGTCAAAGCTGAATAACAATTTGACTCACTGAATTGATTTCTCTCCTTCCTAGATTCTGATTAGTGTCAGAGAGAAGGTCTGCTATTTGACCTTTATCGCAGTGAGGATCAGAAACACAGTTACTGTTTAAGGTTCTTGTGAAGGTTTGTAGCTCGGGTTGTGGATGAGGTAGTTGGCTTCCTCGTCGAGCTGGCTGGTTATTGCACAGACGTTTCTATCACCATGCGAGGTAACATCACCAATGCAGCCTCCGATGAAGCAATGTTGTTCTACTCTGCTTGGAATTTATACAATCTGGTCTGTTAAGTTAGGTTGTGTCATTTTTGATTTTTTTTGCATGGGTTTGTAATAAGAGGTCTAATTCTAAGGTTGATTGCATTAGGGGTTGAAAACCATTCCTAGACGTCAGGGTAGAATAAACAACCAACAGGGTGTTCCAAATCAAAGTATATAGGAAGGCAACCCACACTGACCAAATCCTCAAGTTCCACAGCAATCACCCCAACGCCCACAAACAAAGCTGTGTTAGGACATATTGAGCTGACAAGTGGCAAGTGACATTTGCACCACACAAATGCCAGGCTATGACCGTCTAACCACTGTCCCTTGACATTCATGCGTGTTATCATCACCGAATCCCCCACTATCAACATCCTGGGGGGTTACCATTGACCAGAAATTCAACAAGACTCACCACATTAACACAATGGCTACAAGAGCAGGCCAGAAGCTAGGAATACGGGGGTGAGTAACTCACCTCCTGACTCCTCAAAGCCTGTTCGTCATCTACAAGGCACAAATCAGGAGTGTGGTGGAATACTCCCCACTTTCCCTCATCTCACTGCACTTGGACAATAAAGGCCATCAATTTAATTGGGACATCATGACCATCATCGCTCAAGCCAACTACAGACATGCACGGGAATTCCTAGAGGCCTCGTTTTCAACCCGTAATGCAATCAATAAACGTGGAATTAGACCCCATTGACAAACCCATGCAGAACAGAACCAGAAATGACACAATCCAATTTAGCAGACCGGATCATATAAATTCCAAGCGCAGTAGAACATCATCACCTCATCAGAGGCTGCACTGATGACATTACTTGCATGGCGACGAAACATCTGTGTGATAACCAGCCAGCTTGGCAAGAAAGCCAACAACCTCACACAGTTAAATGGTTTAACAACAGTACTGGAGAGGTGTCTTATTCTACTAACCATCAGCTTTAAATGCAGGAAACCAGAAAAACTGGACAAATTAAGGAAAAACAACTGAAATTGCTGAAGAAACTCAGCAGGTCTGGTAACATTGCCAAAACATATAAACATACATTTGAGGATGCTTCAGCTCAATGGCGACAGTTTTGTTTTTACCCTCAGCAGTCATCACCTGAAGGAGAGGGTAAACTGGCAACTGCTCCTTTTAAATGCTTGATATTGCACTGTCATTAGTGATCTGGCTGTGACAATAAGATGTCAATGCATATCGAAAAATAATACTGAGATAACACACTATGTATGAGTTCATAAACTGAAAATTAATTCCACACACAAAAGCTGAGGAACAATTATTCCAACATGTAAATCTAACACCTACAATATACATTAGAAAACCCGGAGTTAGGAAAAGACACTTATGCACTGGCAGCAAATTACTCTCTGAACAGACCAAATACCCATGAACAAACTCACAAAATCGACCAGATGCTGCCTTTTGGACTTCAAACCAAAACTGTCATGAAACAGTATAGCATTTCAAAGCACTTGAGCAACAGATAAAAGTAGCAGTGTGAAACAGCTAACATGTCATCACAATGTATCGATTGCTGACTTGTCTCCACCTGTTTTCATTTTGAACAATTTTTTCTTTAGCACATCTCACTTTCTTTATGCCAAATGTGTGGTTAACAGTATCCACATGGATCCTTGTTACAGCTGTCTCTTTGTGGAGGATGTGTACTACTCCTTGCTGCAGTCCTACACAGGCCCCGTGCCACAGCCCCTTCTCTGATTCAATGTCATCAGTGTTGCTCCCTGTTCTTTTCCAGGAGTCAACAATTTTGCTTCAGGCGCCATTCTGGTCGCACCTTCACCTGGTCATCTCAGACTCTTCAGTTGGTTTCCTTGACTTCATCGTTTCCATTTCTGCAGATAGTTGATACATAATAGAAATTGGTGGACGGACTATTCCACAGTTACGCTTCTTCATATCCTGCTTCCTGCTTGGATTTCATTCCATTTTTTCAGTTTCTTCATTACATCTGTTCCCATTGGTGCTTCAGTCTACCAGAGTACCTCCGACATGTCCTCCTTTCTTGTCACCCAAGGATTTTCCCCGCGATGGTTAACAGGGCCGTCAACCACGTCCAACGAATCGCTCACAGCCCTTCCACTCCCTCCTCAAACAAACAGCAGGGTATCCCTTGTCCTCACTTTCCACACTACTGATCTCTGCTTTCAAAGAATCACTTTCCACCATTTCCACCACCTCCAGCAGGATATCACTGAACACAATTTCCCCTTCCCCTCCACTGTCAGTATCCTGTAATGATTATTCACACCATGATATCCTGATCCACTCCAAACACTTCCTCACTCCCCATGGCACCTTCCCACATTATCACAGAAGGTGTAGCACTTGCCCATTCACCACTTCTTTCCTCAAAGTCCACGGTTTCAATCACACCTTCCAGGTGCAGCAGCATTGTACTTGTACTTCTTTCAATCCAGTATACCGTATTTAGTGCGCATAATGTTGTCTCCTTTACAATGAATGGACCAAACACAGACTGGATTGATACAATGAGGAACACCTCTGCTCTCTCTATAGGAATGGGCCTGACCTTCCATTTTTTTGCCATTTCAACAAACCACTTTGCTGCCATGCCAATATTTACATACTTGTCCTGTGACAGTGCTCCGAATCTCAATGTAAACTCAAGGAACACACTTCATTTTCTGCTTAGACGCTTTATAGCCTCTGGGACTCAATGATGAGTTTCTCTCAGCAGAGCAAACCCAGTTTTCATATCATCATAAGAAATCGGAACAGTAGTAGGCAGCTCAGTGCATTGGTCCCCTTGCATCATTCAACAGGATCATGGCTGATGCAACATTCCTCGAGTCCACTTTCCTACATTTTCCTTGTCACCCTCAATTCTCACAATGATCAAGAAACTCTCTCAGTCTTGAATAGACAAAGACTGCCCCCAAAGCTTTCTGCAGCAAGCAGTTCTAAAGTCTCACAATCTTTTAAGAGAAGACGTTCCTCGTCATCTCAGTCTCAGGTCGGTGCCCCTCAGACTATGTTCTTTGGTCCTCGGCTTTCCCGTAAGGAGAAAACATCTTCTCAGCACTTACCCGATCAAGCACTTTAAGAACCCTATATGTTTCAATGAGAGCACACCTCATTCTTCTAAACTTCAATGAGTAGAACCCCTTTACTAACAAAATAATCCCTCCACACCAGGAATCAGTCTTGTGAACTTTCTCTGAACTGCTTCTGATGAAATTATGTTTCTTTCCTGAAATAAGGAGGCCAAAGTGCTCAGTATTCCAGGTATGGCCTCACCAGTACCATGTATAATTGCAGTAAGATCTTCCTACTCTTTGTACTTCAACCTCTGAAATAAGGGCTGACATTCCATTCACCTTCCTGATTACCTGCTGCACCTGTGTGCTAATGCTGTTTCATGCAGAAGTCCCTTTGATACGCAGCTTTCTACAGTTTTTTTTCATTTAAATAATACTGCTCTTTTGCTCTCCCTTCCAAAATGAACTTCAATTTTTCCCCACGTTATACTTCATTTACCAGCTTTGTGCCCATTTACTTAGTTTTTTCAAAACTTCACGTTCACCCATTTTACATCTCTATCAATCTTTTACCATAATTATCACTGTCTTTTACTCTGCACCTCAATCTGTTCAATTTGCTACCCTACCCCTCTGTCAACAGCATTAAAAAAATCACCATTTCCTATCTCCTTTCTGTTCTGAAGAGGAACTGGACTCAAAATATTTAACTGTTTCTCTCTTCACAGACACTGCTAGACCAGCTGAGTTTCTCTAGCACTTTGTTTTTATTTCAGATTTCCAGTATTCACAGTACTTTGCTTTTATTCTTATTCTGTCGGTCAATTATTAATCTATACCTGTACAGACTGCTTTAATTTTTCCAATCAACCTCCTGTGGAGACTTATCAAAAGTCTTCTGAAAATTAAGTATATATGCCCATCAACTCTTGGTTATCAATTGTTGTTCACTTTGAACTCTTGTATCTGTCCTAATAAGTGCAAGATCAAAAAATTTAAAGAGAAAATCTTGTGGTGCATTGGTAACATTCGTACCTCTGGTCAAGAAGGTCAGGTTCAAGTCCCACCTGCTCCAGAGGTGTGTCATAGATTTCAGGAGGATTCTGCTGTCACAGTGATGGGGACACTATCCCTGAACCACAATGCCTCAGTTAAAATCCTATCTGCTCCAGGAGGTGTATGACAATATCTCATCAGAGGTTGATTAGAAATCAAATTTCAACAGCATATTGCTATGTTTCAGTAAGATCAAATGAGTTACATCCATAAATGATCAATGATAAATACACGAACTAGAAGATTATTGTTATAGAAATGTATTTCATATAAATTACTATACTAAAATTCTAAATAGACAAAGCTTTGAATGAAAGCCAGCAAATTCACGTTAACAAAAGCTGCAGATATATTTCACAAAAAAAACCTACTTAAATTTGACAGTCTCCGTATTCCACTGCCAAAAGCAGATGGTCCCATCAGCCCCTGTGGATGTCAAGTACCGTGTTGTTCCTCTGGTCCCTGGGGAAAACTGGAGTACAGGAAAATGGAATCTTATACATCTGAAAGTCTAAAGTGGACTAAAAGGCTTTTGTTAAAATTCTGTAAATGTGACTTATAGACGTTGAGACACCTCCAATTTCCCCAATCTACCTCCTGCACACACTGGCTTTTTAGTTAGCTAGGAATCCAGTGCACCATACAAAAGTGTTCTGATCAATTAGCCAAAAAAAAAAAGGTTCTGATCAATTAGCCAAACTGGTTAGATTTCTTACGCTCCTTATGGAAATATGAGCTAGTGTCCAATGGAAATTGATCAGGCTTGCAGCTTCTCATCGATATATAACCCTACCACTCAGGCAAGACAAGAAGAATGGATTGGAAAAGGGACAAAATTAAACTGTAATCTAGCTAAGAATAACAGGTCTAACATTCTGCCTGCTCATTTACCCTCCTATAGTCTGTTTATGATGATGTGCACATTAACAAAAAACATTAAATATATCTATATACATCTATTACTCATGTCCACTATTTTATGCAGTCATACAAATCTCATTGTGACTGTGAAAAACAAAGCATCACCACAACAGATAACATTTACAATGTGTAACCTCATTAAGTTTAAGAGTTTGCCAATTAAATTAACATGACGTGGAAAATTTATTCTACTAAAGTCAGGGGAAAGGAGCGGGAAAAGCGAAGCATGTTTAAAAAGAAAGCATTGGGAAACAATGACTATAATATCAAGTTGAGAGTTGTTACAGAAAGGTGAGGGGAAAATCATCAATAAAAACTTTAACTCAAGGAAATCTAATTTTAGGCGTTTGAGAAATTTGGTCCAGGCAAATTGGTATCAAAGACTAAGTCAAAACAGTAAACGGTATGATATCTTCAAACCCAAACTAGACGTATAGGAAAAAAAGACAGCTAAAGCTAGAGCTCCCTGGACAGCTAAAGACAAAATTAAAATGCAAATGTTAGGTTCACATTAAGTAGCAAATTATATTGGAAAGAAAAAAGTACAAGGAAAACTGAGGAAGAAAATAAGAGGGATAAAGAATGTCTAACAATAGATTAGCCACACGACATGAAAGAGGACCAGAAGTCTTTTGTTTTGACAGGCTGTACAAAATGGCAAAAAGGGAGTGTAGGATTAATTCGGCACAGAAACAAGTTATCTTATAGAGGAAGAAAGCATGTATTTACTATCTCGGCCACATACTTTGCCTCCATATTCAGGAAAGAAAAATAAAAATAAACATACTTCAGAGGAAAAAGGTTGGTAGTGTTCAAATTTGAATCACCGGTTCAAGTAAGATGCTCTATAGATTGCCGATGGAAATATAAGGTTGCGACTGCAAAATCTTTGATGAAGTCTCTTCCGATCCTCCTTAGATAGGAGACTGCTAAAGGAGAATTAGGGATTCTAAATGTTTCTATCTTTTTTTGGGTATGGATGAGATAATCCTGACTACGACAGCCCATCAGCCTCATGTAAACACTGGGGAAACTTGAGGTATTAACCTAGGAAAGAACGCATTGTCGCTTAAAAGAACAGTGTTTAATAAACTACAACCAACATAGATTTGCTAGAAGCAAGTTGTATTTGATTTGATTAATTCTTAAGTTTTTCCAATAAAAATGGAAACGATTGATGAAGGTCGCCCATGTAATTATCAACTGCACTATAAGAATGGCTTTGGTACAGTGTCACCCAATAGATTTTTGTCAGCAAATTTAAAGTCTATAGGGTTAAATGGGCTGTGGATGTGTGGACACAAAATTGATTAAGCAACAGAAAGTACAGTATTGGTCGACACATTTTTTTCAGACTAGATGAAATGTACAATGGAATTCCCTAAGCTTTGAGGTTTGAACCTCTTACTATAAATAAATAATAACATTATAGTTTTTTTAAATATATGTATATACACACACACACACACACACAACATATATATACACACATAAAATCTCTATATCCAAATCCAAAGTTTTTAATGTGCACATACATACACATATTAATGACTTGGATATAGAGGTCATAGTTCAAAGTTTGCCTCTGACATGAAACTTGGAAATGCAAAGTACAGTGAGGATGATAGTTTAAAACAAAATCAATTCAGGAGGATATAAACGGAATGGTGTAACGATTGGATACATGGTAGAGTAAATTTCAGACAGAGATGTGTGAAATGATACATTTTGATAAGGGCAATGAGGAAACATAAGACAATATAAAATAGCCCAATTTTGAAGAGAGATTAGTGGGTGTGCACGTAAAAACTTTCGAAGGATTGCAGGATAAATTGAAAGGGCTATTGTGAAAAGAAAATAAGATCCTTAGTTTTGTAAACAGAGGCAGAGCACAGAAGCAAGAAACGTATGTTAAATTTTTAATAAAGCTCTGGTTAGGACTCATCTGATGAGCTACACCCACTTATGAACACCACTGCATAGGAAAATGGCACTGGGGTAAAACATTACCAGGTACATGGCAAGACAGAGAAAATAGTTTGTTCTTAGAGAAAAGACAGTTCTGATTACACCATAAGACCAACAGATGAAGAAACACAAGCAGGCCATTCAGGTCATTGACTATGTTCTGCCATCCGATAAGATCATGGCTGATCTGATAACTGTCAACAACACTCAACAGGAGAAGTGATGACCTCGTAGTACTATTGCTAGGCTATTAACGCAGAAACTCAGCTAATGGTACTCGGGTCCCACCACAGCAAATGAGGAAATGTGAATTTAATATAAAAAGTTCTTGAATTAAAAATGTACTGATATCATGAAACCATTGCCAATTCTCAGAAAAAAATACCCATTTGGGCCACTAACGGTGTGCAGAGAAGGAAATCTGTGATCCTCACCTGGTCTGGCCTACATGTTACTCCAGACCCACAGTAAGGTGGGTCATTCTCAACTCCCCTCAAATGGCCTAGCCAGCCAGCAATACCCATGTCCCACAAATGAACAAAAAAAATTCCTGTTTTTTCCCTGCAAGCCTCAATGAAAAATCTGTTTCTCAGTCTTGAAAGCACTTAATAGCATAGGCTTGACACCCCGCTGCAGTGAAGTATTCCACAGATACATTATTCTCAAAAGAAGTTCCTCCTCATCTGTCTTAAAAGGTGCAATCTCTTATTCTGAAGTGATGTCCTCTGGTCCTTGTTTCTCCCACAAGGGACAAACAATTTTTATGCCTCTGCGCTGTAAAGTCTCCCAAGAGTAATATATGTTTCAATATAGTCACATCTCATTCTTGTAGACTCCAATGAGTACAGGCCTGACCTACTCAACCTCTCCTAAGACAGTACCTCCATGCCTCGTATCAACCATCTCTGGACTGCCTCCAACGCCAATATATCTTTCTTTAGATAAGGGGTCAAAAAACGGTGCCCAGTATTCCAGTTGCGAGTTGACAAGTGCCTTGTACAGTTTTAGCAAAGCCCCCTACCTTGTACTCCATTTACTGTGAATTAAAAGGTTAACATTCCATTTCCCTTCCATATTATGATCCGAATGAGGATGCCAGCTTAATACAATTTATGGAACTGGACTGCCAAATCCCTCTGTGTTGTGGCTTTCTGCTGTCTTTCTCCATTTAGATAATATTTAGCGTTTAGTTGTCCTGTCAAAGTGTATAATCTCACATTTTCCCATTGTATTCCATCTGCCAAGTTTTTGCCTACTCCCTTAACTTGTCCATAACCCTGTGCAGACTCTTCTCATCCTTACCACTCACCACCCCACATTTTTGCATCATCTGTAAGCTTGGCTAAAGCCCATTCGCTTTCCTCATCCAATTCATTGAAATGTATTGTAAATAATTATGGCCCCCGCACAGATCCCTGTGGTGCATCACTGGTTGTAGGTTGCCATCCTAAAAACACCCCCTTATCAGGATTGACTCCTATCAGCCAATCCTTTTGTTTTGAGAAGATTTGTAGCTCAGGTTGTGGACGAGGTTATAGACATACTCACTGAGGTGGCGTGTTTGATTGCAGTCATTTCGTTACCCTGCTAATTAACATCAGTGTACCTCTGGTGAAGCGGTGGTGTTCTGTCCCACTTGCTATTTATATGCCTCAGTTTGCTGGGGCGGTTGGCATCACTTCCGGTTCTGTTTTTCAGAGGTTTGTATATCGGGTCCAGTTCAATTTGTTTGTTGATGGAGTTGATTGGAATGCCAGGTCTCCAGGAATTCCCCGGCATGACTCTGTGTGGATGCTGCCATTATGTATGTGTCGTCCCAGTCGAACTCAAGTCCTCCTTTGTCAGTGTATAGAGACCAGGTGAGAATTGGTTGCGGTCCTTGGTGGCTAATGAGTGTTTGTGTATCCTTATTGACAGTTTCCTTCCTGTTTGGCCTATGTAATGTTTCCCAGTCTTTGCATGGTATTTTGTGCATTACTTTAGTTTTATTGGTTGTAGGTATGGGATTCTTTGCGTTCGTCAGTAGTTGTCACGGGGTGGTTGTTGGTTTGGGGACTACGCTGACACCTGGGAGCGTGAGTACTCTCTGCAGTCATCTCTGATGTGCAGTAGGGTGACTAGTATGTCTGCCTATGTTGTGACTTCTTGTTGCGGTCTGCTACAGAGGTAACGACAGATAGTGCTTTTTGGGGTATCCATTCCATTTAAAAACTCCATATAACTCCTCCAGTTCTGCTTTGTGTAATTCTGTGTTGCTACAGTATGTCGTGGCTTGTTTCTGATGCAGCTGCATTTATCGGCTTTGGGGTGGTTGCTGGTGTAATTAAGTATCTGGTCCATATGTGCGTTCTTTCTGTATACACTAGTCTGGAGATCCCCATCATTCTTACATTCTACCATTATGTCTAAGGGTACTCTGTGTCATTGTTCTCTTCTTTTGTGAATTTTATTGTGGTATGTTGTTTATATATCGGTAGGTTTCTTCTAGTCTTGCGCATTTGATAATCATGAAGGTGTCATCTACATAGCAGACGCAGAGTTTGGCTTATAGTGTGGGGAGCACTATCTGCTCTGATTTATGCATGACCACTTTTGCATTCAGTCCTGATATTGGGGATCCGCTTGGTGTTCTGTTGTTTTGATTTCATTTCATTTCATTTCCAAAATGACACTACTCACCATAATGGACCAAACAGCATCAATTCCTAGTGGATGATGATGATGTCGCCTAGTGTGGTGACGAAACGTCTGAACCAGAACAAACCAGCTCAGTGAGCAAGTCAACAACCTCACTTTTCCATAATCTTAGGATTCTTCGAAGATTACCACTGGTGCATCCACTATGTGTAGTCACTTCCTTTAACATCACCGTATGTAAACCATCAAGTCCAGGAAACCTGCTGGTCTTTAGCCCTATTAGTTTCCCTAGCACTTCTTCCTTTACTGATGGTTATTGTACTTACTCCTTCTCCTTCTTTTGCCAAAATAGCGAAGTAACGTATTCTACCTTGTATACTGAATCAAAGTATGTATTCAACTCTTGTCATTTCCCGGATTCCCATTGTTACTTTCCCAGTCTCATTCTCTAATGAGTTCTCTATGTTGACAGAATAAAGAAAATGAAATGGATTTCTACAGAAAGAGACTACAGGAACGTAACTAGTTACCCGGCCCTTTCAAAGTGCCAGCACAGGCATCATAGGCTGAATTGTTTCTCCCTCTATGCTGCATCAACCTATAATCCCAAGGCACATTTTTAAAGAACCACAAAAATAATATCACAACAAGCCTATTTCAACTCATTTCACTTTTCAGTGCATTATCCTTTGTGTTGTGTCCAAAAAATAGGCCATTCAGAAATAGAAATGAAACAAAAATACAATCTCATTACCAATAAAGAGGTTATGGATCCTGTATGCCCTTGTAAAACAGCGACTGGAGCACATGTACGCAAGCACCAAACACGGATCACTTTATCACAGCTGCCTGCAGCAATTAGTGTGTTCTCATAGTTAACAGCCATATCAGAAATCTCAGCCGAGTGCCCTCGCAGAGTGGACAGGAGCCGTCCATCATCTGTGGCCCAAATCTTCACCAAGCAATCATCTGAACCCTAGAAACAGCATAGGAGATATAAATAACAGTATACATTCAAAAACAATTTAAATTTGAAGTGAATTTGTTTGAAAGCAAGCTTCGAAATGGTCTTGTAATCTATGGCCAATGTTACAGGAATGTATTAACTTTCAAGCTTTTAAACACAGCAGAGGAATTTAACATCAGTCACTAAATATTAGCAATATATGTCTAAATTTAAATTGAAATGGAATCATTAATATTAATTTGCCCTGTGAACTGAAAATCAACTGGAGGCTAATTACTGTCATCTCAAAAGGATGTTTGCATTTAGATTGGGAACACCTCAAATTCCACTTTTGCTCTTTGCACAGTAGCCAAAAGAAATTAATAGCAAATTGCTGTTTTTAGGTTTTATTCATTAACAAATGTATTACATGTTAAATGGAAATCAGTACACAAATGTAATTCTGAACAGAAGGTCAACATGTCAGTCTTTGCACTCCACAAACCCTCCTCACAGTTTGCTTCATTTCACTATATCAATATATTCCTTTCTCCCTCACCTACGTAGATGTATTTAGAGGGAAGTCAGCAATGCAAAAAATCTCAACCATTTCACATGGTATAAACTCTCTTATGTTCTTGGTTTAATTATAGAATTAGGCCAAACTACTTTAGAAGTAATAACCATACATTTACAATACCTTGGACTATAATAAAGTTTTACATTTTAAGAAAATGTTATTTCCAACCAAACAGAGAAAGTTCAACAGAAAATGCTTCTGCATGGCTTCATGAAAGATATTACAGTTTCTCAAAAAAAAGAATCTGACCAGAACTAGAACAATTAACCACTAACTGGCCCAGAAATGAATCATAATTTGGAATTGCTTTCTATAGAATCTCATATTGGTAACAGAATAAAATACTATGAATTACATACAATACCACCTACGTTTAGAAAATACAGCATTGTCAAATCTAATCACAAACATTATAGTGGATTGCACTTAGGAAGATTAAAATTTATTGAATATAATGACCCAAATAAAACAGATTTATACAATTTTGGTTCCAAATATTTTTGAACTTGAACAAGTCATTGCAGGAATGTACCAATCCATTGAGTGATATGGTTGCTATAAAAATCCACACAATAAAAGTATATATTGCAATGAGTCATTGCTCACGCAGAATACTCAGTGGTCTTCTCACCGTGAAAATTCTTCTCCCTGTACGGTCAAATGCTACACAATACACAGAGGAAAGATGCCCAAGTATCCTTTTGTACATTTTCACATGCTGGTACACAACAACAGGGAAAACATGGCTGCGACGTCCACATCCTGTTAACTGCTTGGCATTGATGACGCTTACTGAAATGACAAATAATAAGATGTTGAATATCTATGAACTCTCATGCAATACTTTTCTCAGCTTAATGAAGGAGTTGGGTGGGGGGGGGGGTGAGAAGAGAGCGAGCAAGGGAGGCATGATGTCCACCTTTCATTGTGTTATGAATGTTTATTAGCTAATTCTTTTTCCATGAAATTAAATTAACATTCTCTCATGTATTATACCCTTCTGTTAATACAATGAGCTCTTTAAAGGTTTGATGTTGTCTTAAAACCAGGAAACTGAAATAAATCTTTGGCAACATTATTTGAACAGTAACCTAATGTCAGTCAGCAACTTAAACAAGGTGCAAAATATCAAGATAGATTCATTTTCTTAGCTTTCATTCTCTACTTAGCACTTAATTGAGAATTACTTTGTGAATAGACATGTCAAAACAAAGGAGAACAGAAAATACACCTAATTCATGTTATTTTAAATTTGAAATCTAGTTTGCATTTTTTTTTTATTTTTGATACATTCATTATGCAATTTATAATGCAGTTTTATTTACAATTCTGTTGGCAGCATGAAGACACTTATCAGCAGCAATTTTAAAAACTCAAGTGTGGCCAGAGAGAAACTTAACCTAGAAAGGCAAGCAATTACGTGGTGGAACCTTAGATTCATTAGTATATATCCAATCATTTAGCAACAGTACACCAAGTTCTGCATAATACCAGCAAAACCCAAGTAACACTGTCACTCTTACTCTATCAATAACTTTACATTTGTCTTCCCATAATTCTTCCCCATACAACTATCATTCTTTGTGCATTGAAAAGCTATGAGCATACCAAACTGGAAAGGTACTTTAAAATAGCTTTAATTGTTGCTTTTCTGGCCTACCAATATTTGGAGACTTCCCATAATTCACAGGTGGTTCTGGTGGTCTGCCTCGATGAAGGGCAGCAAAGGCAGAGCCTTTCCATGCTACATGTTTGCAATCTGTAAGAAAATATTACAACTGAAGCAGGTGAATTCAAGTATTAAACGCATGGAAAACAACTGGACAATAGTTCTTAACCACCCTCCTCAAATGGAGCTTTAGACAAGGTACATATGAATCCGGTTTTTCTTTGAAATATAAGACTGTACATAAATTTAATATCGTTCAGCTGTTAGTTCAGTGTTAACAATTTCCAGAATTTTAAGCACAGGCTGCATTTAATGTTGCAAGACTCAAAGAATTCCACACGTACCACATTAATGCATGGGACCAATTTACATTAAGATGGAAGCCAATTTGCAGCTACTTTAGTAACACAAAGAAAAAAAATTAGGCAATTTTTATAAAATTTGTCAGATGGCACAAACTATTTCTCACTTCTACCAGCACAATCACAAAGTGTATGACTGATGTGTCAATAACAATTATGGTTGTTCATTTTGCGAATCTTTTTGACTAATTTAGTCAGAGTCCATAGGATTCGAAAAGGTATAAAACATTAGCTGAGTAGTACATTATTTTGCATAACTCAGACACAATTAGAGCTAAGGCCCAAGATCAGAACACTAAATAAGTGAATGCAATTTCCATTTGATGTACCTTTTGTAGTTCGTAATAATGACTGTCGCCCCAGTCCCAGTAATGTCTGCACTCCAGGGACACTGGGTGGAATCTCTTTATCCAAAAGTGGGCCAATTCTCTGACACATTTGCAGTAAGTGATCTGGAGACACATGTTTATTGGCTAAAACCTAAACAAAAATCGCATTACATTAAAGGGATTTAGTCAAATGATTTCACATAGCAAATTATTGTGAATTTAGTTTTGTTTCAATAATGTAATCTACATTACTGGCATATCTGAAAAAAGCTTTTAAATACTCATCAGTAATAAAGATGTAAAAACACAAAACTTCAAGTATTTCAAATACTTGGAAGCTTTTCACACCTTGAGTTAATTCCCAAAAATACTTTATTCAGGGAATACAAAACAGGGAATGTGCAAGTTTTAGGATGGAACAACCAATAAATACATTTCAAGAGTTCAAACAAATTATGTTATCTTTTTCACCAATGTCTCATTAAGAATTAAAAACACTGTGGATGCTAGAAACCTAAAATAAAGACAGAAAAATTCAGGTAGGACAGCATCTGAGGACAAAAAAAAGTTAACCTTTCAAGTCTGATGACTCTTCTGCAGAACAGTCCTCAGACTCAATTCAGACTTGAAACATTCGCTCTGTTTCTCTTTCCAAATGCTGGCAGACATGCTGAATTTCTCCAATATGTTCTCTTTTCCTAACAGCTACCTTTCGCACACCCCCCCCCACCCCGCCATGTCTCTCTCATCCTAACATCTCAATAAACCAAACTGCCCACTTTAAGTATCAATTTATCAATGATTAGATCAGCAGCTAAGTTACATTAAACTTGTGCCCTGCCTCATGGAGTAAATCCGCATAGGTCAGAACGATATCTCAGTATACATGTTAACAATGACTGAACCAAAAAAATGAAAAATAGTTTTAAAAAAGTGTAGTAGAAGAAAACATTTGATTTATGTATCCACCCACCCAGGTTCATGGCTTAATAATGGAATTGCAACGTTCACTTGACCCAGCAGCCAATTTTAGATTGCAACTTGCTAATGATTTTTTGAGAGACCAATGTAATCAAGGAATGTTTCCTTACTTGCTAAAAAAAAATTATATACTTCGCAATGAACAATAACTTTCAGTGCAACTTCCTTTGGAATGGTTCTGTCGGTCAATATTCAGTTAAGAGCCGAGCCCCTTCACAGTAGCATCCATTTAGATTGAACTAAAACTGGTGGATCAAGGTAGAGAAATATAGTTTCATGCATTGCATGGTCAGGATCAAACGAGGGATATCAAGAGATATCATTTTTCAACTGATAAAAAAATTTCAATGTTGCAAATAAAGATCTGAACTTAACGGCAGATGGAATCGCCCCTTATTCCAAGACTTCAGAATTTACAACTGTTACGTTGAATCAATCTGAAGAAAATGGTAGACATTCACAGCTCAGCAGTAACCTTTCAGCATGAGTTCCATTATGTTCCAAGCCATTGGACGAATGTTTTCTTAGAGAAATGTATTTGAGCTCACTTAGTAGAGGATGTAGCGGACAACAGGAAATTAATGTTAATGACAGATGAGAACTCATTTTGCAAACAAATCCACAGTCAGCTATTTAAAAACATAAGATAGAGGAGCCTGTGGAAATCCAAGCGAAGTTCTACATATGCCACACACTACAATTCCAGTCAACTACTGTTACTGTGGTAAACCCGGATATAAATTATGCATTAAACTGTTTTACATAACTGACTCGAAAGAAAATTGTTATAATAGGTTAGTTATTTTAATGCATAGGTGGAAACCTACAATCACACAGGTGAAACATGGTAGTTTCATCCCACAACGGAGTCATAATTCACCATGCACAAAATGCAGTTGCTTTGAGATTGAGATTATCTACTGAAAACTGTATTAAAAAGGTTCAGGAGGAGCAGAAGAGAAGGCCCAGAAGTAGATCAATTCAGGGAACTGTTTAGTCAGGCAGAAAAGTCTTTAGCTGAAAAGGTGCTGTTAATTTAGCAGTCACCAAAATGCTCAGGTAGAAGGAGAGATGCTCTCGGTTGATTAAAGAAAAATCCAGAAGCTGAATGTTATTGAACACAGTATTTAACATGTTCCTTAAAATGCATGAGTTACTAACATGTTTAAGGGTCTCAGGAAACTGAATCAACTAAAAACAAAAACACATGTAGTGAATACTCAGAAATTTACCAAAATGAATCAAATTACAGCCATGCCATCTGAACAATGAACCTTGAATGGTCAATCCTGCCTCTGTGAAAACAATCTTACCTACACTTGAAATTTTAAGGGCAGACAAAAGTTAAATCTTTCTTCCTGATCATTGTAATAGGACTATTTCTACTAGGTTCCTATCATGTAATATTGTTTGCATTTTTCTTTTGGCATAATAAATATTTTTGTTAAAAAGGTAGGTAGGCAGTTTCTGGAGAATTTTTTCAGTGATTGACCACCACAGTAAACAAACGGCAAAATAAAACTCATGGTCTATTATGCCATGTCCTACTCTGTTATGGAACTTGTCCAGTGCTACCATCAGTTCTAAGCATAAAAGCAATCATGCATAATTCTGTCTTCACTGTCAGACGAAGTTCCCCCTTATCAGTCAAAAATCTAACAAGTTATAATGCTGGTCTTGTACTAATAAGCATCTCAAACTGCTTCACAGAAATACAAAAATACAAGAACACTTTAAAAAAAATCTGAAAATAAGTTTGAAGAAAAGACTGAAAGAATACCAATATCAGAACAATGCTAATGCTAAGACACAGCAAAAACACTGGCAGCCCACACATTACATAGAAAAACTACTCCACCTCAAGATTTTCTGTCAGACCCCAAAAGGGGCTAAAATTGAGAATTCTTGCCTACACTGTTGTTAGCAAAACTTGTACCTTTTAGACAAAGTCATGTGTTGAAGAAAAGGTACTCGTTACCAATTAAACATGCTATTGAGTAGTTTCTTTATTTCAATTTAAACATTTAGGAATAGATCTCAGTTTCACATTGAGGCCAATAAATTATATTTTAAAAGTGCAACCTTCAGATTAAGATCATAAACTTCTCATTCCCATATTTCAAAATTGGCAACCAGTGCCACAAAAGGGCACTGGACATCTTTACAACTATTCTACAGCATTAATACATCAGGACTAAATTCAGAATCACGCAATAACAACAAGAATTAACAAATCATACGCAACTTTATCAAATTCAAGCCCGTAAGCTATCCTATCACAATTCACAATCCAAGATTGCTCAAAAGTTCAAAAACGCACACAAAATAGACTGCAAACTTGATCTATTTTGGATTCATAGGTTTACTTTTTCTTGGTCAATCAGCACAAGTTAAAAACACACTATAATAAATTCATAAAATTTGATTTTTGCAAAGTGCCCAACGAGTAACTTATCATATGCCCCTTTTCTCTTGGGATAACAACATTTTATGTCTCAAATTTACCTCACCTATATCAATTGCCCTTTAATCTTCCAGTGTGTTTGGTTTCAACCACTCAGCTCCTTCTTCGAAGAAATGAGAAGTATATCTCAAAAGCTATTGTGTAATTAACAAGCTGCACCAAAAATACCAAGCATATTATTACACGAGGAGAGTGTAAAAATGAAGTTCACAATCTGTACCAACCTTCACCGGGTGTTTATACATAATACAGAAGCAAAATTCACGCAACCACATTTCAAGTCTATGGTTTCTCATGACTGAACATTAGCAAGCTCATTAGAAGCAACTATGAATGCAAATATCAAAACAACGTGTAAAATCTTATACAAGCTTAAAAGCCAAAAGAAAAACAGTTATCTACAACATTCAACAAATTGCAACTTCCACATTGAGGAAAATTATGAAAATATACAATGCATTATTTTTCTTCCATTTTGATTTTGCTAAAGTAATTCAGTATAAATTTACAAGAGATGCTTGACTACATTACCTCATTCATGATTCACTAAACAAATTTTAAAGTTGTGACAAAAGAATTTAATTCATATTGCAATCAACATTCAATTGCTTACGTGATCATAGTAAGTCAGAAATATCAAACATTATAATGCCACAGTGATTGGGCCAACTCAAGTCACTAAAAAACCAACTATGGCCTCTGCTATCCCTTGTTTTGTTTCCACTGCATTCAAGCTGCCTTTCGCATTCACTTCTCCAAACTGCAATCAGAACAATGCCAGCAAGTACACAGAAAATCAAGAGGGCTTTAACCAGTCAGAAATGGGCAAACAGGATTGTTTCAGTCAGGACCAAACTAAACTTTTGATGGAAAGACGCCACTCAACTTTCTCACCGTTAAGCAAACACCAACTCCTCTTCAGTCAGTCATTTCTTGACCTGACAACTACCACACACTCAGCAGTCTTTAGATGCAAGTATGCTTGTAGAGAAATCTAACATATTTACTGTTTAAAATGTAAACTGAAGGGTTTCCAATGCTTAAGCCTGTCTGGTTTAAAAACATGGAATTGTTGTTTGTAGGAAATTGACTATACTTTTAAAATTAATTTGTGATAATTGGGAAAAAAATCTCATCAGCAAATCAAATGAATTCTAATAATTAATTTATCCATGTTGCCAATAATAAGAAAGAGTGGATAAATAAGCCATGAAAACAAATAAATAGCTATCTACATTATTAAATCACTGAAAAAACATTCCAGTGCAAAACAGAACCAAAAGGGTTACACAAGAAAGTCAGTCATTATTGCAATTAAAATAGTGTTATTATGAAAATCTGAGATGGAATAAGTCAGGAACAAAAAGCAATATAACTTCTATCCCCCCCAAGTATCTTTCATACAGTTTCCAAGCTATATCCTGTCACTCATCTATTTGCAAGTACTATCATACAGTACTACCACTTGTCTATTTCTGAAACAATGAGTGGTACAACAAAAAAGCACCCATCACTTCATTTAGTTGTTAAAAGAGGAAAATCATTAAGTGTTGCAACACAAATTTCAATGCAGCAAATGACAGTAGTCGGGCGGGGGCGGGGAAAGAGTGGTGAAGAAGAGAAAGAAAGAAATAGAAAGATGGCAAACAATGGCCCAGTCATTGCTATAAGATATTCCAGCTGTCTATTATGTGCAGTCAGTATAAAGCAATGCTAATGAATTGGCAGACGTGCTCGACAGCAGCTTCCTGTATTAAGAGCCGGCCCGGCAGGCAGCCAATGGGAGACAGCGTCACATTGCAGTCAGCCCCGGCAACAGATCAGAGCCGCTCCTTGATTGGATGAGCTCCCTGCGGACCTCCATTTCCCTACACCCCCCCAACAAAAAAATACCATCCACAATAAAAGAGCTTGTTCTTTTTCCGATTAAAAATCGCTATTTATTTTAAACCGACGACTTTCTTATCAATTTCTGAATGGAAGGTACTTTACCCCTCCCCTCTCAAGGGCCGTCCATAACTATTCAAAACGTTGTTGGTTTTAATTCAAATTCCCATTTAGAGGGTTGATGCTTGTCCTTTTTTTTTTGCGGGAGATTCAACTTGACCGAGAAAAACAGAGCAGAGAAAATCCATAAAGTTTGTGTGTGTGTATGTGGGGCGGGGGTCCTAAACTCTCACCAGGCTCTCAAAACTCCGGCGATGTTCCTTCCCTTCCCAATCCAGGCGCTTCGGCATCAGCTGAGAGAGAAAAACAGACAATATAAATAAAACGAAGGAAAAACGGGAGAGATTGTGTGAGAAAGACAGAAAAACATAGGAGGTGGGTTCGGCTTGAAGATTAAAATTAGCCGGAGAGGGCGGGGGTGGGTGGGGGAGGGTGGGAGCTGGCGGTGTGGGTGTAACTTATTTAAAAATTACCTGATATTCCTCTAGCTCCTGGATCAGCACCTGTAAGCAAAGAGATGGTAAGACAGGGAGGTTTCTTTTCAAAACAAAAAAAAAGCCACTTTCCACACAACACACTGGGCTCGATCCACTCACCCGTGCCGACTTCTGACAGGGTCCAGACAGGAGGAAGCGGGCGATCAGGTAATACAATTCTGCACCCGGGGGTTACAGAGGTGGGTTAAGAGAAGGTGGGGGTGGGAAGGTGGAGGAAGAAAAGAATAGAGAAGAGTCAACTCCAATAATAATAATAATCCTTATAACAGTAATCATAATCATCATCGTCGCCTTCCCGACGCTACACCCACCCTGCTCCAATTGAGAGACTCGGGTGGGATCGGTTCGCCTCTCCTCCATGCTTGCCGGGCTGTGTCAGCAGCGGCCGCGGTACTCAGGCGCTACTCTGTGGCGGTCTCTCGGTGCCTCTCCCCTCGGCCTCCGTCGCCATTCAGCGCTCGGCGGCCGCATCACACACACTCTCCCTCCTCTCCCACACGCCACCCTCCGCCGCCACCAACTAATCCCACCTCCCGACCCCCACTTTGACCCTTCTTTTGCCTCACACCACCGCTCCGGCGCGGGCCCGATCGCCGGCTGCCGGGTTTGGATGGAGAGATCGAAAGTGGGGCGGTGTGAAAGGTTTCTCCCTTTGCTGTCGGGTATAAAGAGGTTGTTGGAAAGGTTTGGCGGAGGGATACATTTTCCACCGTCAGGCTGGGGTTGAGTGGACGGAACGTGCTGACGGAAGCGGGTCCGCGGCGGATGAGTGACAGGCGGCTTGACCAATAAAAGGCGGGGCTGCTGGCCTTTAAAGAGGCTGTGAGGCCAATGAATGTGGGGTAAGTGGGTGGGACGTGTGGGCTGTGACGTCAACCGGCGGCGGTTAGTCATTGCGGGCTCTTCTCGCGGGCGGAGTCGGACCTAGTGGCGGAAGAGGCCCTTCAGCCCATAATGTCCTTGCTATGCCATCAGATATCGATCCACCTGACCCACGTCCTGGAGAAACGGCCACATCTCCCTACCGCCAGCCTCACCCACCAGCAGCACAATCAAACCAGCCTCCAAAGCGCCCTTTCCCTGATGACCAATAGCTTCTGTGGGCTTGTCGCATTTTATTACAAGAAAAGTCATAGAATTAAGGGCGATCGTGCGACGACAAGTGGGATTACTGCGCAAAGGAGGACATTGAGCCCACTGTCTGTGCCAGTTGGGAAACTGCCATACAACCTAATCCAACCTTTCAGGCTATAGGTGAGGACAGCTGAAGCGCCTATTAAAACGCTATAGATAATGTGATGAGGATTTCTGCGTTTACCACGCTGTTTGAGCAGCGAGTTTCATCCTCTCAAACTTTTGATGACGTTTTCTTCAGTCCTTCTCCCAATTAACTTAAATCTATGGCTCTCCCGAACTTTTCCTCTCTCCTAATGGAAATTGATCCTTCCAAGCCACTTCATTATTTATGTGCAATTAAATCCACACTCAGTTTCTGTTCCAAAGAAAACAACTCCAATCTGTCCTCATAACTACAATTTTTCATTCTTGCTGATGTCCATATACATATTTGTAACTTTCATATAACACAATCATCTAGCTGCGGCCTAGCTATTCTTTTATACAGTTCTACAGCAAATTCTAACATATATTCTCTTCATTGACTCAAAGAAGAAAATATTACATGGGCTTTAATAACCTCCTTTATTTCTCTATCCTGTTGTCTGTTGGCCCAAACAACTGAATCAGTACTATAAATATACACTCACGTAAAAGTCAATAGATGTGAAGCTGGAAATGCACAGCAGGTCAGACAGCATCCGAGGAGCAGGAAAGTCAATGTTTCAGGCTGAAACTCTTTGTCAGGACTGGGGATGGGAGCCCAGAGGTAGTTGTGGGGCTGGAAGAGGGGGTGGTGCAACGGTGATAGGTAGATACAGGTAGGGGGTTATTGTGATTGGTCAGTTGGAAGGGTGGAGTAGATAGGTGAGTAGGAAGATGGATAGGTTAGGTCAGGTCAGGAAGGTGAGGAGGAGGGGTGGGCTGGACATGGGATAAGGCTGGTGGTGGAGGGATTTTGAAGCTGGTGGAGTCAATATTGAGGCCATTCAGCTGTCAGCTCCCAAGGCAAAATATCAGGTGTCGTTCTTCCACTTTACATTTGGCCTCATTCTGACAGTGGAGGAGGCCAAGATTGGACATGTCTCCAGGGGAATGGAGGGAGAATTAAAATGGATGGCAGCTGGAAGGTCGGGTTGGTTGATGCAGGCAGAGTGGAGATGCTCCACGAACCAGTCCCCGTTTGGTATCTCCGATATAGGGGAGACCACATCAGGAGCAACAGATAAAATAGATCAGGTTGGATGAAGTGCAGGTGAATCACTGCTAGGTCTGGAAGGATTTTTTGGCGCCTTTGACACGGATGAGAGGGGAGGTGTAGGGGCAGGTGTTGCACCTCTTGTAGTAGCTGGGAAAGGTCCCAGGTGTGGTGGAGAAGTTGGTGGGGAGTGTAGAGCTGACGAGGGAGTCATGGAGTGAATGGTCCCTATGGAAAGAGGACAGGGAGGAGAAGGAAATTTTTTTTGGTGGGATCTGATTGTGGGTGGCGGAAATGTCAGAAGATGATGCGTTCGATTCAGGGTTCGTGGAGTGGTACGTGAGGACTGAGGGGACTCTATCCTTATTGTTTTTGGGGGGAGGGGGTTTGAGTGCAGAAGTGCAGAAAATGGAGGAGATGCAGTTGAGGGCATCCTTAGTTACAGAGGAGGGTAAACTATGGTCCCTAAAGTAGGAGGATATCTGGGATGTCCTGGAGTGGAACACCTCATCCCGGGAGCAGATGCAGCAGAGTTAGAGGAATTGAGAGTATAGGATAGCGTTTTTGCAGAAGGGTGGGTGAGAGGAAGAATAGTCAAGGTAGTTGTGGGAGTCAGTGGATTTGAAATGGATGCCAGTGGTGAGATGTTTTCCAGAGATGGAGACTGAGAGATCCAGGAAGGGGAGGGAGGTGTCAGAAATGGTCCAGGTGAATTTGAGGGTGACTTCGAAGGTGTTGGCGAAGGTGATGAACTGCTCGGGCTCCTTGCGGGAGCACGAGGCAGCACCAATGCAGTCATCAATATCGCAGAGAAAGAGGTGAGGGATGGTGCCAGTATAGCTGTGGAAGAGGAAATATTCCACAATTTTTGAATGAGATTGTCAATGGAGAGGGTCTGGTTGGGCCTACAGGAGAGGAAGAAGCAGAGGGCTTTTAGGCCGTCCGTGTGGGGATACAGGTGTAAAGGGACTGTATGTCCATGGTGAAGATGAGGTGTTGGGGGCCGACGAATTGAAAGTTTCCTAGAAGATGGGGGGTGTGGGTTGTATCACGAATGTAGGTACAGAGTGCATGGACCAAAGGGGAAAGAACAGAGTAGAGGGAGGAGAAGATGAGCTCAATGGGGCAGGAGCAGACATAGACAATGGGTCAACCGGGGCAGTCAGGTTTATGGAATTTGGGTAGGAGATAGTTCCCCAACCCCACACTGACCATTTCTGTCATGTTGGCGGCTGTGGACAGGAGATCTCCTGAAGCGATGGGGTTGTTCATAATCTGGGAGATGCTGGCTTGGTGATCAGAGGTGGGGTTGTGATTTTTGAATGAGCGTGTCAGTGGAGGGAGGACTGATTGGTTTTGAATGAGAGTGTCAGTAGATTGGGAACTGGTTGGTAAACATCTTGTCATAAAGTATTCATCCTCTCCCATCATCTCACTGTTGCAGTTTCTATTGTTGAAGACTGTTCCCAATAACCCTGCTCCCAAAAATAGTGCAAAAAGTACTTTTTAATTATCAAGTTCATTTATAAATGAATGGCCATCTCCATGGAGCGAGACATTAATTTCTGTGTACTATAGTCATTGAATATTTTATCATATTCAAAACTAATGCCATAAATATAAACTTATACAGTTTCATTCAGTTATTTCACAGTAAAGAATACCACTTGGTGATACATTGAACATGAATTAGGAACCACAGCAATGTGTTTGACTGCCAATTGCCTTCTGAAATGGCCTAGTAAACCATTCAGTTGTACCAATCACTACAAAGTCTCAAAGAAATGAAACTGGACAGATCACCTGGCAATGACCTAGGCACTGGAAAAGACAACAGCAGAAACAGCCCTGCTGACCCTGCAAGGTCCTCCTCACTAATATCTAAGGACTAGTGCCAAAATTGAGAGAGCTGCCTCATAGACCCGTAAAGCAACAGCCTGACATAGTCATACTCACGAATTATACCTTACAGATAATGTTCCAGACACCAACATCACCATCCCTGGATATGTCCTGTCCCACCAACCTCCCTCAGCTGATGAATCAGTACTCCTCCATGTTGAACAACACTTAGAGGAAGCACTGAGGATGGCAAGGGCAAAAACTGTACTCTGGGTGGGGGATTTCAATGCCCACCGCCAAGAGTGGCTCAGCAGCAGTACTACTGATCGAGCTGGTCGGGTCCTAAGGACATAGATCCTAGCATGAGTCTGTGGCAGGTGGTAAGGAAACCATCAAGAGGGCAAAACATACTTGACCTCATCCTCACCAATCTGCCAACTGCAGATGCATCTGTCCATGACAGTGTCGGTAAGAGCAACCACTGCACAGTCCTTGTGGAGACAAAGCCCCGCCTTCACATTGAAAGTAACCTCCATCACGTTGTGTAGCACTATCACCATGCTACATGGGACAAACTTCAAACAGACCTAGCAGCTCAAGACTGGGCATCCTATCTCATGGTGCTGTGGGCCATCAACAGCAGCAGAATTGTACTCCAGCACAATCCGTAACCTCATGGCCTGGCATATCCCTCACTCAACCATTACCATCAAGCCAGGGGATCAAACCTGGTTCAATGGGGAGTACAGGAGGGCATGCTAAGAGCAGCACCAGGCATACCTGAAGATGAGGTATCAACCTGGTGAAGCCACCAAACAGGACTACTTGCACGCCAAACAGCGAAAGCAGCAAGTGATAGACAGAGCTAAGCGATCCCACAACAATGGATCATATTTAAGCTCTGCAGTCCTGCCACAACCAGTTGCAAATGGTGGTGGACGATTAAACAACTCACTGGAGGAGGAGACTCCACAAATATCTCCATCCTTAATGATGAAAGACCCTAGCACATCAGTGCAAAAGATAAGGCCAGAAGGGCCGAGTGGATGATCCATCTCAGCCTTCTCCAGTGGTCCCCAGCGTTACAGATGCCAGTCTTCAGACAATTCAATTCACTCCATGTGATATCAAGAAAAGGTTGGAGACACTGGATACTAAAAAGGCTTTGGGCTCTGACAAAATTCATGCAATAGTACTGAAGACTTGTGCTGCAGAACTTGCCGCTCCCCTAGCCAAGCTGATCCAGTACAGTTACAACACTGGCATCTACCCAACAATGTGGAAAATTGCCCAAGTATGTCCTGTACACAAAAAGCAGGACAAATCCAACCCGGCCCATTACCACCCCATCAGTCTACTCTCGATCATCAGTAAAGTGATGGAAAATGTCAACAACAGTGCTATCAAGCAGCACCTGCTCAGCAATAACCTGCTCAGTGACGCCCAGTTTGGGTTTTGCTAGGGCCACTCAGCTACTGACCTCATTACAGCCTTGGTTCAAACATGGACAAAAGAACTGAATTCCAGAGGTGATGTGAGAGTGACAGCCCCGAACAAAAAGGCTGCATTAGACCATGTGTGGCATCAAGGAGCCTTAGTAAAACTGCAATCAAAGGGTATTGAGGGCACACTGTCCGGTGGTTAGTCATACCTGACACACAGGAAGACAGTCGTGGTTGTTGGAGGTCTGTCATCTCAGCTCCAGGACATCTCTGCAGGCTTTCCTTAGGGTAATGTCCTCAGCCCAACCATCTTCAGCTGCTTCATCAATGACCTGCCCTCCATCATTAGGTCAGAGGTGGGGATGTTCACCGATGATTACACAATGTTCAGCACCATTTGTGACTTCTCAGACGCTGAAGCAGCCCATGTCCAAATACAACAAGATCTGGACAGTATCCAGGCTTGGGCTGACAAGTGGCAAGTAATCATCATGCCACAAAAAAGCCAGATAATAACTATCTCCAGCAAGAGAAAATCTAACAATTACTCCTTGATTTTCAATGGCGTTACCATAACTGAACCCCCACTGCCAACATCCTGGAGGTTACCATTGAACATTGAAACTTGTAGGGGGTGGTGTTTCCATGCATCTGCTGCCCTTGTCTTTCTAGCTGGTAGACACCAAGGAAAGGTGCTGTTGAAGGAGAATGGTGAGTCACTATTGAATTGAACTGAAGTAGCTTCATTGTCACATATATTGAAATGCGTACAGTAAAAAGTTTACAAGTTGCCACTTACAGCACCATCTCAGGTACAAGGTAACTAGGTACAGATTCTTCAGTACAAGTTGTTAGGAAAAAAATTAGAAAAATAAAGAAATAAAAGGCCAAGCATTACAGATCAAGGGATTAAATTAGAAAAATAGAGAAATAAAATGTTCAGAATAACAGTCCTCCTAACCCAGTCCACACTGGAACCTTCCGTCCAGTCCATGCCAGGCATTGAATCACATCTAGGCTAGAAGTCCATGCTCAACGCCACGTCTAGCTGCCAGGAGAACGCCACACTGGGCTGAGAGAAGCCACGCAGAAAGGCTGCCATGGGCCGCTGAAAGACCACCACACTGAGCCGAAAGACCACCATGGGCTGCCGAGAGACCACCACACCATGCCGAGAGGATGCCTCGCCAGGTCAGCACTGAGGCTGACAGTCGGAGTCCGCATTGAGGCCGGGAATCTGCGCTGAGGCCAGGTGTTCAGGAAATCAACAAGAAGAAAGAAGAGAAAAAAAAAACACAAAGGAGAAAAAGAGTAACAGACGGAGCAGACAAACTCTGGCTGAAGTGTCCTACACTACCATGGCTAAAGTCCATCTTGTAGATAGCACACACAGCTGCCACTATGTGTCAGTTGTGAAGCAGTTGAATTCTGAAGGTGGTGAATGGGTTGCCAATCACGTGGGTTGCTTTGTCCTAGATTATGTCAAGCATCTTGAATGTGGTTGGAACTGCACTCATCTAGACAAGCAGACACCATTGCATCACACTGCAGACTTATGCCTTGGAAATGGTGAACAGGGATTGGAGGTGAGTTACTCGCCACAGAATTCCTGGTCTCTGACCTGCTGTTGTAGGCATTGTATTTATATGGCTGGTCCTATTCAGTTTCTGGTCAATGGTATGTTATGAATTTCTGTTATGAATCCATCATTGTTCTCCCTGCTCTGTCCCAAACGCTGTTATCTGAAACAGAATTCCTTTGTGCATTCCCATGCATGGTTTCATTGTTTTCCCCAAGCTAAATAATCTGCAGGTCACTTTCATCCTAATATGTGAAACTATCAGAAAGATGTAACTCAACTTCAGATACAGTTCTGAATGATTTCTGTCAGTCGTTTTCATAACACATTAATTTCAGTTCTGACCAGATCTTGGTTATTGATCAAAACTGAAAGA
This sequence comes from Ginglymostoma cirratum, assembly GCA_024137785.1. Taxonomy (NCBI): domain Eukaryota; kingdom Metazoa; phylum Chordata; class Chondrichthyes; order Orectolobiformes; family Ginglymostomatidae; genus Ginglymostoma; species Ginglymostoma cirratum. Next base: position 9,076,335 of record JAHRHZ010000267.1, on the reverse strand, counting down.
ACTGCGGAAGCTGTAAACCAGAAACAGAAAGAGAAGTCGTTGGGAAAACTCAGCAGGTCTGGTAACCTCTTTGAAGAGGAATCAAAGTTAATGTTTTGGGAAAATCTGAGCTTTTCCAGCAAATTCTGCAATTTTTTTCCTGTTTATTGATGGGTTTTAGGATAATAGTGAACATAGTTTTTCGATATTCAACTTCCATCATTCAATTTTAATTCCTGTGATCAACCTTCCCTGCTGCAAGGACCTCCATAGTGAGTTCAGAAGCAGAAGTCATGAATTGACACATCAACCTATGTGCATGGATCTATGTAGCCTTGCAACTTCAATCGATCATTGCCCTGAGACATTTCGTGAATTAAAGATGGTTTTAAAGAGGACAAAAACTGTCCAAAAATGGCTGATGTGATTGCCTGACTAGTTTGTGCCACGCTTATAAAACCATCAGTAAACAATGAGCTATCTCAGCTGAAATTAGCATCATCATGGAAAGACAGAGAAACTCAGGTCTGTATCTCCCAGTTGATTGACACCTTTCTAGAAGTTACACTTTGAGATTGTCTGCGGGGTATTAAACTTTAGGGGGGAAAGAAAATTAACAGACTTGGGAACATATAAATAGACCTCTATCGATAGTTGCTTCTGGGCAGCAGAGGAGAGACCAGAATAAATGAATTTTGAAGTAAGACTGGAAGTCATCCTCTCTGCCTGTCCATACACCTCTCTCTCCCTCTGTCTCTCTTCTTTTCTCTCACCTCACATCCCAACCCCACGCCTCCACGCCTCTCCTTGAAGCTCAAAATTCAGTGCCCAGTGACAAAGCAACTTGGTAAATAACCATACATTGAGAACCCAAGAAGAAACAAATCAAATGCTGAAGAAACAAATCAACAAATAAATATTTGCGACTTGGATCATTCTTACAAATCAAGCATTCTAAGAACTTCAGAATTACAATTGTCTTTACCTCTTATCTGTACCAGCTGAGTTGTCTGGATGGCTGGTTTACATTGCAGAGTCATGCAGAGCAACAATGCGGGTTCAATTCCTGTACTGGCTGAGGTTACTATGAAGGGCTGTCCTTCTCAAACGCTCCCCTCGCCTGAGACATGGTGACCATCAGGTTAAACCACCACCGGTTGTCTTTCTGTAATGAGAGAGCAGCCCTATTAACTGGTAAGATGATAATGACGTTACCTCTACGAGAGACACCCTTTCCCTAACTTTCTCTATATGTTTGTTACCAATGTCTTTGTGTGTTCGATGTCACTTTTTGGGGATGGGGACATTAGGCAGTAGAGGCCCTTTCTTTTATTCAAGAAAACTGTGTAATGATTTGGCTCCTTCATGTTGCTCTGGTTAAGTTTTAAGCATGATAGCTACATGCTAGGGCATAACAGGTTTCATGACTATGTTTTAACCTGTTCATGTGACCACTGCTGTCATCTTGAGTCAATGCATTATCATTTTTTTTAATCCATTTTAGTCCATGAAAGGTTCCAGGTATTAAAGTAAGATGATGGAAATCAAAAATTGATAGTGTAAAAATAAACGATCAAAAGTGGGCTGGATTTCCCAACTTTTTGGCAAAGTATTTTTATTTTCATGAGATTCATGGTCGCCAATCCACCGTATCTCATGTTTATTTTTCTTATGCAACAAACCTCTTCCGCACCCATCTAATGGAATTGTGCAGCAGGAGGGGTGGAAATGCTCATATAGAAATGCTACTTGGACTTTACAAAGTTCACACCACTGGCGCCTGCTCCACCACACTTCAGATGCTACAAGCTAGGGATTGGGTTTCACACTGTACTACTGCACCATTATTAGTGCGGAAAGGGAAGCTGGCACCCTATTTCACCTACAGGCAGCTGGAAGTGCTGTGGGACAGAGTGGTGGAAAGGCAAGCTATTCGTTTTCCAGCTGACTGGAAAGGCTGCCACACCCTATATGTAGCATGGACAGAGGTAGTGGTCTTGGTCAGTACAGTCTCCCAGGATAAATGCAACGCCAAGCAGTGCCCAGAAATGTAATGAGCTTCTTCAATCCACAAAGGTGAATGCCTCCATTTTCTCTCTTCTACCTCATGATCACAGCCCACCACTCACTCAAACTCTGCCACTGCACATGTCTCTCACTAAAACTAATGGACCACAATTCTCACCATTATGTGCAGCATGTCCACTCATCCACCTCATCCTCCCAAGCTACTAACCCTTCCTGCCCTGTACACTTCCACACCGGGAGTTCACTCACTGAGAACACCTCACCATCTGTCCAGCCCCTGTATCACTACTAATTGATCTCCCTTCCATTTCTATTCCACTCAGACACTCATTTCCTCTTGTTGCAGGAAAGAAATGTCTCACAACCGTTTGGAGAAGAATGGCAGATATTAGATTCCTAACCCAAATGAGGAAAAATAGTGCTGAAGTTGGCTGAAAAGAACACAACACTCATTTGGAAACCCAGATAATGGTGAACCAACCAAACAAGCTTCATTGCTGTGCTACTTTCCCATTAGCACCAATGCTAACTCATTCTTAAATTGCATAAACCTGCATCCCTTTTGCAGAACTAATTTCTTCCCTTCTCTTATGCAGGTACTAGTGGCATGCAGAAAATCTCTGCAAAGAAGAAGCCAGCATTGCTGACCTTCAACACCACTTCCATCTCTGAGGAAGAAGCCACGCAACCCTCAGATGATGAAGCAATAAGGCTTTCACCTGAACCCTCTACCAACTCTGAGGCTTTTATTTGAATGTGTTCTCTCATAGTTTAGACTTGGGAGCACAATCAGGTGAGCACATCTACAAGTCTCTGTAGCCGGTCAAGGAAGAAATGCTCCAGAGTCTCTGGCTCTCTGAGCACTGCTGGAGACCATGCACCTGCTTAGCTGCAAGTAGAAGACGATCCTATAGTTGACTACTAATGAGTTAGTCAAACCACAAGACAGGTACAGAACAGCAGGAAACTTGGTCAGAGGCATTGACTAAACTAGGACAAAAGATGGAGGACCCCACCAATATTATTAATACTTAACTGGCCGTTTCCCCCATGGACAGATTGGTAATCACCATGGAAAGCCAGGTCCAGCATACTCAGGCTTTTATGTGCACATAGACCTGCGCTTTATTATGCTCTATTGTTGTTGCCAAAGCTGCTCAGTATCAAAGGGAAGGTGAGACGGGGACATGGCATTTCATCCTCATTCCAGATGCCCTTTCTTCTCAAGGAGACAGTGTACTGCCAACAGGCATCTATGGGGAGGAACACTTCTACACAGGACCCACAAAAACATCCTCCCAGGAGAATCCAAGGTGCCCAGCTGCTTCACCCTCCAGCACCACCAACAAGGATAAATACAGAGCTGACTTCCTCCACCTTAGCTGTGAAAGTCTGAACTGCATAGTGAGAGAGAAAGGAAGAAAATATTAACTGAGAACATATAGGTGGCACTTTTTGTAAATGTATGATACTTGTCTTCTTAAGAGTCTGTGACAGTGCCTTCATTGACCATTGCCGACACACCCCAGACTAATTTGCCAGGACAGCCCCAAATGAGACTGGCTCACTCCCCAGACTAATGCCTCCACAGTACCCTGACAGGTGTACCTGTGATCCCCGCGAATTGGTTTCATTTGATTTGCAAAACTGATCTGTGACTCAATCCTTGAACAATAAGGACATAGATCCCTGGATTCTAATAGGATCGAGCACCAAACTGACTGTGGTCAAATCCCTGAATGGAGTTTGGACAAGCCTCTTGACTAACTGTGGGGGCACCCTGTGACTGAGTGTTATCCCATTTGACCCTGTTAAGGACTGATTCCTTTTGACTTAGACATGAGTATTTAGCTGAAGCACATGGAGTATGTTTACTACGTAAGTCACTAGCATATGCTGTATGTCATAGCACAGTGTCATACAACATTCTGTCCACCACTTTTGTGGTTCAGTGCTCTGAAACATGACAAGCTACCTGCCTCTCTCATTGTGTTTTAAGACAATGCAAGCCACAGAGGTTGGTACGCTGTAAGTTAGGAGTGAATAGCTTATGCGCTGAAAAATAACACAAACCACAGAGGCGTGCAGCTTCCAAGTAAATGCCAAGTGAGTCAGCACTGAGAACTTAAGTCAAGAGCCTTAAGATGCATCATATGTGGATGAGTGTGTGTCCATGTAGACAAAACAACCTGGCAGAACGATGCAAGTCATGTGGCCCCGAGCTCCAAACCGATGTCTGGAAGGGCTGAAGTGGTCCAGAAGTAGCCATAATATGGTGGTGAGGCTAGATGTTTGGCAATACCCACTTGCATGGATGAAGGATGGAACAGGGCAGTATCTACAGCGAATGCAGTGATGTTTTAGGAAAGACAGCATTATCTGATAGCCCTAAGAAGTAAATTGTGAATTACTGCACCCAGTAACTAACTGGCTGGCATATGTTTCCAAACAGATCCACATCCTGCTAGCCAGTTCTCAGTGCAGTTCAACAAATTATCTCTAATGTCAGAGATCCAAGTCTCTTCAGCTTTACGTTATCAAAAGATTTTTGCAGGTCTTCTTTCTAATGTTGAAAAAATGTTCAAGCCCTTTAAAGTCAGTCTTTTTAGACATCTTACAACATACATTTGAGCCAGGTAGGACTTGGACCCAACCTCATTCTGGCCCAGAGGTACAGACACTATTACTGCACCATAAGAAACCCTCAAAATAGATACTTACAAAAAAAAACCTGTTCAAATACTTTGTAGCACACCTCTGGAACAAGTGGGACTTGAAACTGGGCCTCTTGGCTCAGAATTGGGACACCACCATCACACCACAAGAGACCCCATTCTAGTTTCTTGGGGAAGGTACTGAGGCTAAGTTTTAGTAAAGGCCAAATTAAGTAATTTTTTGATAAACAAGGGAGTCAACAGGGCTGGCAGGAAAGTAGACTTGAGATTACAACCAGATCAGCCACAGTCTGATTGAACGTTGGAGCAGACTCAAAGGGTTGAATGGTCTATTCCTGTTCCTAAGTCTCATAGTCCTATTGATATGCCTCAACTTGCACTCGTTGTCCTTTGACTGCACCTGTTATGCTATTTGCAATACCTATCATTTCATGGCATTATTTGTGTACCTTGAGAGATACACGCACTAGAATGCCCAGATTTCTGAGTTTCTCCACTTTCTTTTAAGGTTTTCCCCAAAGGATGCATCAGCAATGAGCACTGGCCCTACATTATAGTTAATGTTTCATTTATTTGAGTTAAATATTATTTGGCAGTCATAAACCCAATCTCCCATCCCATTAAGATCAATCAGAAGCAGATAACCATTGTCTCCAGTCCAAACGCTTACACAGATCTTATTGTCTGCAAATTAGAGAAATCATGTGCCTAACATCTACAACTGGATCATCATTGAAAACAAGATCGATCAACAGTCCCAGCACCGATCCATGTGGGATACCACTTGTCATGTGTCTCTAAGTGGTACCAAACTTGTCTAATGATATTTTTGATTAGGTTCTGACAATAATTTATTGATTCTGGATACCATACAAAGAATTATTTTCAACCTGCATGTCGATGTATACCTTCTAGCTTGAGCTTTTCATCAATTTCACTGAGACTGTACCTGACAATGATGAGTTCTGTACTTGATTGTATTAAGGAAGTTTTCCCGACCTTATATTGGTGACCATCAAGCTGAAATAATAATTACATTCACACCAAAAGATGGAAGATTATGCCAAAGTTATGGGGCAAAACATAGTTGAAGTATCACTTTGTTTTCAGTTCGTCACTTTCTGTTTGCTGGTTGGTTTGTTCTCCATAATTTGATAGACAACTTTTAATGCATTGCTTCATTCACTAACTGATGTTAGCTACACAATTGTTGCTCTGGCCTATGTGCAGCTCGTTGAATTTTTTTTTAAAATTGTTTTCACTGATGAAATATAGATTAACCAAGTCCTGTAGAGAGGGCACCCCAAGCCAGATTATTAATCAGTTCAAGTATTAAAACACATTTCACAGAATTGTACAATGGTGCAGCTGCCAGTCAGCTATCTGCTCCAAAATAGTGTCACGAAGAACTTTGAAGTAACAGACATAATACACCTGTTCTCTTTATTTTTGGAAATCAAAGGGCCAAATGTTGTTAATGAGTCATTCAACGCATCACTGAGCTAAGGCCTTCAATGCTGTGAAAGCAAGTCTTTGCTAAATAGAAATGTGTTGAGATACTGCGTTCCTTTTTTTTCAAGTGCTCTGGTATCTCATTAGGGAGAACAGTTCCATATATCATCATAAGAGTTTAGATGTCTTCTTTCCGGGAAAGGCAATATCATGAAAAAGTCCTGACAACAACCTACACATATGTAAAGACCTGAGAGCTGAAAGCTGTACAATTCTCACTTAGGCCTGAAAGGGCTTGACATTTTTCAACATTAGGAAAAAGATCTGCAAAAACCTTTCAATAAGGTAATGCTGAAGAGACTTAGACCTCTGATATTAGTGATAATTTGTTGAACTGCATTGAGAGTTGGCTGGCAGGATATAGATCTGTATGGAGACATATAACAATTGGAATCCCATTGAGATCAGTGGTAGGCCGATTGGTCCCTACTATTAATATTGTAGTCCCTGAGGTTGATTAGCTTGAAAGGTTGGTCTGTGATGCAGAATGGTGCCAACAACAGGTTAAATTTCCATACCATCTAAGGTTACCGTGAAGGTCCTACCTTCTCAACCTTTTCCCTTGCCTAAGGCAACATAACCATCAGGTTAAATTCGCCACTAATCATCTCTTTCTGATGACAGAGCAACCCTATGGTCCTCTGGGACTATGGTGACTATTGCAAGATCCACAAATTTGCAGATGATATGCGTTCTGATTGTAGACAATGCTGCCTACTTCCAATTAGTTTCCTATTATTTCTGAATGTTCTTTGTGTTTTTTTAATGAGTAGACAGTTGAAAATTATTAATTACATGCTTCTGCTAATTTCCGTATTCTCCAATTTAGTTTTCCCTGTTTTCTGTTCTGCCTGAACTGGTTAAGTTTGTTGGTGTCGGCTAGGTGTGACTGCCTTCCTCTGACAGGCTTGTTAGCCCACTCAAGCTTCAGGCCTACCATGATAAATATTTAACAACAGCAGACTGGACTGCATTCAACTGATATTTCTCATGAGCTGAACAATACGAAGAAGCCCTAACACTGTAAGCATTCACGCAAATTATGGCTGCAGCAAGGGGTGGGGAGGCCACTGAAGTTTCTCCCTATCTCGCTGCATCTGTGGAGAGAAAGCAGAGCTAAACATTTTGAGTCCAGTGACTTGATTTGAGTTACTTGATTTATTTATTGAAGTCTCATGTACCTAAGTACAAAATTACAGTCGCACTGGAGGTGCACCAAGCAAGATCATTGTCAGCAAGATCGACATTATTTGAAGTTGGGGAGGTCCATTCAGCAGCCTAATAACGGCAGGGCAGAAACTGTTCTTGAACCTGGTGATGCATGTGTTCAAGCTTCTGTGTCTTCTGCCTGACAGAAGAGGTTGGAAGAGTGCATTACCAGGGTGGGAGAGAAGTCTTTTATGATGTTGGCAGCCTTTCCACAGCAACAAGAAGTGTAAATGGAGTCCGTGGATGGGAGGTTGGCTTCCATGATGGTCTAAACTGTGCACAAAACTTTCTTTAGTGATCCTCCTTCAGAACGTTACACCAAACCTGCTGAGTTTCTCCAGCAATTTCTGTTCTTGTTTCAGATTTCCAGCGTTCACAGTTCTTTGTTTTGTTTCTTCCTATTTATTCTGTACAAATGCCCATGGTTCTGAATAAGTTTATCAATCCCCTCTCAATATTCTCTTCTGCAAGAAGGACAGTTCCAGCTTCAACAACTTATCTACATAACTGAAGTTCCCCAGCTCTGAAACAATTTTCGTGAATCGTTTCTGCAGCCTCCTGGACACTTTTATGTAATTATCAAAGTGTGGTAGTCAGGATCTCGGTATTTTTTTTAAATGTGCTCTCAACCTGCCCTATCACATTTACTGGTTTATACACCTTCACCTGCAGGTCCCTCTGCTCTAACAGTGCCATTATAAATTTTACTTTAATGTTGTTCATCTTCATTCTTACTAAAAATGAATCACTTCACACTTCTCTGTACCTCACCTGGTCCTGGTTACTTAACAGATCAAGTACAACAATTTAGCTAATATGTTTTCCCATTCAATTTTAACCCATCAAATGTCACAACTATTGAATTTTCCCATTGGAGGTGTTTTCTTCCTTAGTAATGACTGTGATCACCTTTAACCTAATAGGAGTGCAATGATAAAATTATTAGCTTCTTTATGATATCTGTGGAATTTGTAATTGTTTTAAACTAAAAGTTTGAAAATGACTTTTAAGTGTTTGCATTAATTGTAATTATTTTGGACACTAATAAATATCAGTCTGTGTGATTTGGCAACCCTTAACCTGAAAACAGTACCAATTTGGATGGGGGTTAAGACCAGAGACTGGGTAACTTGCAGAATCAAAAGGAGAACTGAAAATAAAGGTCAACTGGGGATAGAACATGATGAGCACATAGATGCAAACACAGAGAATCTTATGAACAGATCAGGCATGTAAGAGAACTGAAAGTTTTTATCACTTGGTAGTGAACTGGGTATTCTTAATTGGCCCGCTGAAAGGGAACTCTGGAAAAGTGCACTATCATGTGATGTGATTGAATGAATCAAGTGAACGTGAGTGCTTTGGTGTTATTCACCACATCTGAGGAGCTCAAAAGGAATATGGCTACCAGTAAACTTGGCTCAGGAGCCAAATGGATTGAATGGGAAAGTGAAAGATCCAGGTGAAGAGGATTCATAGACATGCACCATAGGGTCAAATATGTCTGGGAACTTGGTAAGAATAAGTTGCCTTTGAACATGTTCCAAGGGACATATCCACAAAGTGGGAAGTGGGTGAACCAACTCCTTGAAGGCCTAGTTGGAAGGACTGTCTGATTGCACATGTGCCATATTAATGTAAGAAATGAAACAAATGCTTGAAACTATTGGGGCAGCACGGTGGCTCAGTGGTTAGCACTGCTGCCTCACAGCTCCAGGGGCCTAGGTTCAATTCCAGCCTCAGGCAACTGTCTGTGTGGAGTTTGCACATTCTCCCCATGTCTTCATGGGTTTCCTCCCACAGTCCAAAGATGTGCAGGTTAGGTGGATTGGCCATGCTAAATTGCCCATAGGGATGTGTAGATTAGGTGGGTTTTAGGGGGATGGGTCTGGGTGCAATGCTCTGAGGTTCAGTGTGGACATGCTGGGCCAAAGGGCCTGTTTCCACACCATAGGGATTCTATGAATCTTCTATTTGAGGAGTAGTTTTATTGTCTCAGCTATTTAAAGTGAAATTTTCTTATTCATTTGATATCTTTCACTTGTTAATTGTTGAAATTACATTGATTTCAGTTGGCTTATCACAGCAAAGGTTTTAAAAAGTGAAAGCGTCCTTCAATTTCTTTCCATTGACTTTGTGGGATCTCTTTCTTGTAAAACCTTATCAGCCTATGTATATCTCTCAAAATGTATCCAATTTATCTTCGAGTTTCATACTAAAGAAAAGTGAAAACTACGGTTGTCTTCTGAGTTGCTTCCTAACTCATACAGCTGAGGATTAGTCCACTGAGGAAGAAATAATTGTTCCCTTTTGCATGAAAACTTAGAGCCTGGACATACTTTGAACTAGTCCTAATGTTCTTTACTTTCAAAGCTAACATTGTTATCCATTTGTTCTTTGACATTAAAGAAGACAGAATAACATCTAATTTTGTTTCTGAATTAAACAGAATATTCAAAAATGAAACAGTCAGATGGTTATTGTACGTAAATAACTGATGTCTGATCTTGGGCACCATCCAGCAAATGATCCAAGAAGGTCTTGTGGCAGTATTTAAAGCTAGTTGTCCTCATCAACATTTCTTCTTCAACCATTACCACCTAAACAGATTGCTTGTTTATTCATTTCAGAACTGTCCTTGAGATACTACTTTTGTAGAGGCATAAAACATAGAAATATACAAGTGTTTACATGCCATTTAACTCATTGTGACCATGCCAGTTGAAAAAGAGTTCCCTAGCCCCGTACTCACTTCCGACTCCTGATCCTTAGCCCTGTAACTTAGTCACCTCAAGTGCATTTCTATTCTCTTTTAATACACTGAATATTTGCTGCCTTTACCAGATATCAAGTAATGAGTTATTACCTTCTAGCTGAAAAACATTCTCCTCAATTCATCTCTAATCCTTATACCAATTACTTTAAAGCTATGCCCTGATTTTTTTTTGCCTGTTCTACTGTCAGAAATGAGTCCTTCCTAGGTCTGTCTAGGTCCTTCAATTTTGTACACCTCAGTTTGCATTCAATCTCTTTCGTTCCAAAGAAAACCACCTAAACTAGCTAATTATTTCTTACAACTAAAATGCTAGCAACATTCTAGTAAATCTTCCCTCTATCCTTTTTGGTGCAATCACATCCTTTTTGGAATCTAGTGACTACTAATGCATGCAGTATGGTAACTATGTTTCCTAACTAGTATGCTACATAATTCCAGCATGAACACCCAGCTTTTATAATCTATACTTTGCCAATAATGGAAAGCATTCCTTAGGCATTACCACCAACAATCAAACTTTATGAGGTTGAAGGTGAATTCATCTCAAAACCCAAAGTTCCCAACTAGTGGGGTGTCCAATCAGAGAAAGGTCAACCCTATAGAGTTGTCAGAGTCTCTGTTAATCTTTTAATCACAGACTTGTTCTCTCTCACGTTTACTATTGATGAACTCACTATGACCCTATCAGGAGCAAATGTGGGAACGAGTTAGCCTGTAAGTGGCTTTTATTTATTATTCGTTAACGGGATGAGGATATTGCTGGCTAGGCAGCATTTATGATGGGTTTTTACGATAATTGGCAATGGATTCATGGTCATCATTAGATTCTTAATTCCAGATACTATATTGAATTCAAATTCCACCATCTGTCGTGGCGGGATTCAAACCCAGAATGTTTGCCAGGTCTCTAGATTAACAGTCCAGCAATTAATACCATTAGGTCATTGCCTTCCCATGTGAGTAACAACTGCCAGCTCCTGAAGTGTGGAGGTAGAGGGAGAAACAAGAGCAAAGTTGGTGAATTCGGAGCAAGGCTACTGGGCCAGGGGAGTGCATTGAGGAGCTGTGGAGGAGTAGGAAGGACAGAAACCAAAGCTAGCAAGATCAGGGCCCAGGGAATGAGGCCGAGGCTCTGAGCAAAATGTTGGAGATGCTGGTGGGGAAATTGATGAGGGTAGATAGTGAAGCTGCGACGTGAGGAAAGAAAATCTGCAACAGGGTTTGTAAAGGGGCAGGGAGCCTGCAAAAGAAGCAATTTTAAATCTGTCAACAAAGGAATACTCAGCGAGCTGAAAACCAGGAACATGAAGGTAATATATTTCTTCAAGTGAATGTGGAATCTTCTGCTTAAGGCTGCAGGATTATATAGGAGAAATTGTTATGGATACCATTTTAGAGAACACTGTATAAATGGATAAGTTAGTATTGAATAGTTTTATTTCATAAAGATATGCATTTTTGTGTTATCACATCTCAATGGGTTTCACACAGTGAACTACTTGAGATATGGTAACTGTGTCAGAGGCAGAAATTTAGGGAAATGGCTTTTTGCATATAGAAATGTGTGTCCCATTTGTTGTTAGCTTATGTCTGTTGCCTTGTGCCATTTTAAAAACTTAATGTGGCTTTAAATCAATTGGAGCAATTATGATTATTGATGATACTCATGAACTCTCCTAATAATGTTTCTGTATGATTCCAAATTTTCTATATCAACACAAATACAAAAGGAATTTCTGCTAATTGACTGAATCGCCTAATGGAGAAGTTAGTGAGAATGAAAGAAGAACCTCCCTGAAGCCCAATATTAGCTCATGAAAATTAAACATAGCCCTTAAGAAAATGATGAGAAAGTCTGCAAAAAATAAAAGGGCCCTTGTTTTTCACCCATTTATGTAACTGTTGTGTTACCCTCAGAATCCGTTTATACGCACTTAAAGATGTCTCTGTTCCTCTACACTTCTCAGCATCCTACAGTTTTTTTATGTGTAGGATTGTTTAAGTATCCTCCCTAAATGTGTGACCTCACAGCTCCCTGGATTGTGCAACCTTTCTGGCCACCTGATCAGTTTATTGGTGTCTTCCTTCCGTTTGCAATGTTCCTCCTTTACCATCAAACACATGTAAATGTCTGTACCAGCAAAGTTTTGGTCAATTCATGGGCAAATTCATACTCCCCTCCCCCCAACCCCCGCTACACTTTGTATCTAAATTATTGATATTTACTGTGAACAGTAAGAGATCCAGCAGTGGGTTCTACAGAATTTCACTGTAAATAGCCTTCCATTCAGAAAAACCATCAATTGACCACAATGATTTATTTCCCAACACTGAGCTAATTTTGGATCCATCTTGCCACCTTATCTTAGATTTGGAAGACATAGAATCCCTACAGTGTGCAAACAGGCCCTCCGGCCCAACAAGTCCACACCGACCCTTGGAGCATTCCACCCAGACCCATCCCCTTATAACCCACCTAAGCTACACATCCCTGAGCACTATGGGCAATTTAGCACAGCCAATCCACCTCACCTGCACATCTTTGGACTGTGGGAGGAAACCAGAGTACCCCGAAGAAGCCCACACAGACACAGGGAGAATGTGCAAACTCCATGCAGACAGTCACCTGAGGGTGGAATTCAACCTGTGTCCCTGGCGCTGTGAGGCAGCAGTGCCAACCACTGAGCCACCGTGCCATCCCAATGTTTGATTAGTGTTTAGTTTGAAAACTACTGCCATGTGAGACCTTTGCAAAACCTTTGCAACAATTCATGCAGACTGCTTTCAACTTGCCATCCTCACTGACTCTCCTCATTAACTTGATTAAATTTTTGAATAAGTAGACAAATATGACCATCACTTGTCAAAGCATTGCTTCTGGCCTTGATAGAGCTGTCCTTGGTAGATCTGTCCTTTCAAATGAGTATTTATAATCAATTCCCAGAAATTTTACAACAATTTTCCCAACAACAAGGTGAAGCTGACAGCTATATAATTACTTAAATGATCCCTTCATCCCTGTTTCAACAAAGGTAAAATGTTAGTGGTTGTCCTGTCCTCTTATACCTCATCTGTAGCCAGACAGGGTTGCAAAGTGATGACCACAGTCTCCACCATGTCTTCCTTTACTTTGTTTATTGGCTCAGAATACATTTCATTTAGGCCTGGTGATTTAATCACTTTCAACATTTCAATATTTCTTCCTTCATGATGCATATCCCGACCAATGTATACACTTCCTTGTTAACTGTTTCAAATTCCCTTCTTTTGCAAAAACAAACATTGAAAACATTGCCCACTTCAGGAACGTCCATACACAAGTTACCTTATTGGTGACTGATCAGTACTACTCTTTCCTTGGTCATCCTGTTGAGGTTACTGAATTTACAAGACCTTAAATTTACTTATCAATTTTTTTAGTGTTCTCTCTATGCTCTCCAAATGTCCTTTCTTTAATTCCACAACTCATATTTGTATAGCATTTTTACTGTAAGCAACCGAACCAAGTACTTCTGTTATGACCAGACATTGAGTGAGGTTCCCCAGTTCATTACCGTTTCAGACAGGATACCTGAAACTGTTAAACTCTTGTGTGAGATGAACGAACATCTTCATTCACTTACCTCAATGGGGTTGATTTAAATGGGACCCCTTACTTCTTGGATACCTCCCATGAACTGATAAACTTATGTTTTAAAAGGAGCCAATTTATTCATAGTAAAACCAGCATTGGTCACACCTTATTTTTATCTAAGTGCCACTCTTTCTGTCCTGAGAAGGGTTCCAGTATTTCCCTGACTCCAATGCATGCTCAGTTTATCATCATTCTCTCAACCTCTTCTTTCCAATTGGTTGGCAATAAGTAAGAAAGATTTTCTTCCAGAGGAGACATTTATGGATCAGTTTATGATCATCAACCACTATGGCTACCTGTTTGAACAGGTCACTCTCTGTTCCTCAAAGTGCATTCTCCTTTTGAGCATTCATCTCAAAGGATCATGATAAAACACTGTGTGGCAGTGAGCAACAGGGATATTAAGACAGATGACTAACAGCATGGTCATAGAGGTAGTTTTTCAAGAGTTTTAAAGGAGCAAAGTTAGTTAAAGAAGTGGACAGATTTAAGGAGGGAATTTCAGAGATTCAAGCCCAGGTAGCTGAAGGGACGACCTCCAATGATATAGCGACTAAAAGTTGGGATGCACTACAGACCAGAATTTTTGGAGTGCAGATAACTCAAAGGTTGTGGGGACAGGTTAGATTTCAGAGCTGGAGAGGGTAAATGCCACAGAGTGATTTGAAAAAAAAAATAGAATTTTGGAATTGAGTTGTTGCTTAGTTGATAACCAATGTAGATGAGTGAGCATAGGGACTCTGGGTGAATGAATGCCATTTGGACAGGGTTCAGGGATTTGGATGACTTTTTGTTTAAGTAAGTTGGAATATGGGATGTCAGCTTGGAGTACATTGCAAAAGTCAAGTATCAAAGTAACAATGGTACTATTTGAGTCACAGATGAGCTGATTCAGGTGGAGATTTGTCACAAAGGTGGCAGCTTAAGGTCTCAGTGATGACATGAATATGAAGTCAGAAGCTCATTTTGGTATCAAATTTGACACCACAGTTATGACCAGTCAGTTCAATTTCAGATGGTTGTCAATGAGAGGGATGATGTTGATGCCGAGGGACCAGGAGTTGTGGTGGGGACCTTAACATTGGATCCCGTCTTCTGAGTATTTAATTACAGAAAATTTCTACTCATCTAATATTGTATACGGGATAAGCAGGTGTGTGGGTGAGATAAAGCTGGAAAGACCAGAATACCCGCGGAAACTGAAATGTCCATAGATGATGTTAACGAGAGCTGGCAAGTAGGGTGAGGGAGAGAGGGGACCAATACATAGATCCTTTGGGGATATCAGAGGTAATTGTGCATGTAATCATTGTAACAAGGTCTGCCAGGTATACGTCATACAATGAGTTCCCTGATTGAGGCTGTTAATCTGGTCCAATCAGGGAGCCCTGGCTGACAGATGTAAACAGGAGTGTCAGAGATTCTGTTCACTCTAAGAGCTAGCTGTGAGGGAGTTGGATCAGTGTCAAGGACTTGCCATGTGTAAATGAATGGTGATTTGGTGATGGGTTACCAGCCTCTGTGGAGTTATTTCAGTAGCAACAACAAAAAGCATGCTCCTGAAGAAATTTGCTTGCAATATTCATCTTTGAGTCGGGGTAAGCATTTCTGGCATCATTTTGTTATTTTTGAAGCTTGACTTATTTGAAGACTGGGCCTAATATATGGAAAGAATGTGTTACTTTTTTCCAGGCCAATGACATTGGAGTAGATGAAAAGCAATGAGTAATTCTCCTGACAGCTTGTGGACCCGCAGCTTTTTCAGTTATTAGGAGCTTTGCTTTCCCTGAAGCACCGGATGCTAATTCCTTTCAAGAGTTGATGGATTTCGTTAAGGAATATCGTGACTCCAAGCCTCCTCTAATACTGAGATGCTATCGCTTTTACTCAGAAATTTGAGAACCAGGGGAACCCATATCAGGATTTGTAACTAAGTTAAGATGACTTGCAGAGACATGTGACTTTGGTTTAACCGTCAATGAGCTGCTGAAAGACCATTTGTTTGGTGTGTGAGATTTATGCTTCAGTTTCGGTCTCTTATGAGAAGCAGCTGGTACAGTTACTACTGGTTATTGTAAAAGGTTCGGGGTCAAGAAATTGTTTGAGAAAGTTTCATCCAGGTTGGCTCAACATTTTTCATTAGAAAACGGCTGTCTGAGTGAAATCCCAATTAAATACCCAAACATTTTTCAGGAAGGTCTCGGAACTATCAAAGGAGCCAAGGCCATCCTACATGTTGACCAAGAAGCAATTCCATGATTCTGCAAGGCCCGCCCAGTGCTATTTGCTTTATGCGCAAAAGTAAAGGCAGAAATCAGAAGGCTGGAAAGTGAAGGAATCATCAAATCAGTCCAGTTTGTAGCATGGGCAGCACCAGTCGTACCGATTGTGAAGCCCGACAGGTCAGTTCACCTTTGAGGGGAATTTAAACAAATGGTAAACTGCTTTTCACAGCTGGACAAATACCCAATCCCTCACAGGGAGGACTTGTACACAAAGTTGGCGGAGGGGTGTCCTTCACGAACCATTCGAACTTGCAATTGCAGTTAGATGAGGACTCCCAGAAGTATGCTACAATTAATACACATAAGGGTTTGTGCCAATATATGAAACTGCCATTTGGGGTATTGTCAGCCTGTGCTATTTTTCAGCAGACAATGGAAAATATTTTACAAGGTCTACCCCCCGGTCATCAGTTATCTAGATGACATACTAATAA
Organism: Ginglymostoma cirratum; assembly: GCA_024137785.1. Taxonomy (NCBI): domain Eukaryota; kingdom Metazoa; phylum Chordata; class Chondrichthyes; order Orectolobiformes; family Ginglymostomatidae; genus Ginglymostoma; species Ginglymostoma cirratum. The sequence goes on along the minus strand of JAHRHZ010000267.1, from coordinate 9,059,803 downwards.
CTGAGAAGTCCAATAAGGAGCACTTGGAGAAGTTGGACATCATCCTTAGACATTTCTCCCAAACGGGACTAAGCCATAGAAGGAAAAAATGTGTTCCAGGCACCTCAACTGATCTGCTTGAGCTTCAGAGTCACCAATACCACGTAACAACCTTGGAAGATAGTGAGGGTATTCAAAGGTGCTCCGCTCCCATGCCTGGACCAGAGCTTAGGTCTTTCTTGGGCTGGTGAATTATAATGGAAAGTTCATTCATAGCCTACCCTCCAGCCTGGCACCTTTGCAGCAATTCTTAAAAAAGGGGTCAGCCTTGGAACTGGTCGTATAGCAAAGCCATATCTTTCAGGGAAGTGAAGAAACAGCTATCATCCTATAAGGTGGTGGCAAACTATGATCCCAAGTGAGATCTGGTATTGACATATGATGCTTCCCTGCACGGCACCAGGGTAGTATTAGCTCATGGGTGGCCCAATGGAGAGAAATATCCAATAGTGTATGCATCCAGGACTTTGGCTAATGCAAAGCATGAACTCACCCAGATACAGAAGAAAGGTTTAGCGTTCATATTTGGGGTCGGGAAGTCTCACCAATATTTTTATGGATGTAAATTTGTAATAATAACAGACCACAAATGCCTGCTAAGCTTACTTAAAGAGGATAATGCAGTGTCTCGCGTACTTCAGGCCGAATTCAGCGGTGGGCTCTAATACCAAGTGCACGTAATTACAAATTAGAACACTGTCTGGGAGGCCAAATAGCGAATGCAGACACATTGAACAACGTCCCACTGGCAGAAACACCACCAGTGGTACTGCCACTGGAAGAGTCCATAGTAGTTTTAAATTTTCTGGACACTTCCAATCACAACTGACAACGTCAGACTTTTGGTGCAGAAAGATAGAGTACCAGCAAAACTGAAACAGCTGGTGGTGGTAGTGGGAAAGCAAGGACCGTCACAACCAGAACTGAAACCTTTTTGGACCCAGAAGTACCAGGTAACAGTAGAGAATGGCATATTATTATGGGGAGCAAGAGTGATTGCCCTGAGCAAAGGTCACCAACAGGTACTGACTGAACTCCACCAGGGTCATCCGGGGGTTTCCAAAATGAAGATGTTGGTGAGAAGCTATGTCTGGTGATTAGGATTGGATGCCTACATAGCTGCATTGGTGGGTCAGTGCCCAGAGTGCCAACAAGGTCAAAGGTTACTACCAGCTGCTCCCCCACATTCGTGGGAATGGCCAGGTAAACCCTGGGCTCGCTTACATGTTGGCTATGCAAGTCCTTTCATGGGCTCAGTGATCTTAGTCATTGTGCATGCCCACTCAAAGTGGCTGGACATGCATCAAGTTCATTCATCGAACACGGGGATGACAATAGAAAAACTGCATGCAGCTTTTGCAATGCACGGACTCCCGGAAGTGTTTGCCACAGATAACAGCCATTGTTTACCAGCAGGGAATTTGAGTGTTTCCTAAAGTCGAATGGTATTTGACATATAAAGACAGCTACATACCATTGATCATCCATTGGTCTAGCATAAAGAGCAGTCCCCACTTTGAAGGCAGTCTTAAAGAAACATCACTAGATACTAAACTGTCCCAGTTACTATTTGGTTATAGGACGACTCCTCACACAACTGTAGGGACAGCTCCAGCAGTGTTGCTAAGGGTGAGAAGACGCCGCACCAGATTAAATCTGATCTTCCCAGACTTGGGGGGCAGGGAGAGGGAAACGGTGTCAGGAGCACCAATGCCAGATACAAGACTCCATGAAGCAAGATATACAACTTACTTCAGCGGACAAAGTTTGCTATAGGAACTTGGGAATGGCCCTGCATGAGTAAGAGGCATGGTCAATGCGAAGTCAGGTCCAGTGACAAAGAAAGTTTGTGTAGGTGCGATGGTTCTGAACAAGTACATGGACCATATGAAAGCTGCAAACTTGCAAATGGTGTGGGAGAAGAACATGCCCAGCTCCTCGACAGCCTTTCCAACTGTTGCAGAACCCATGGGTTCTCCCTGCCAAGCGCAGAAGGAATCTGGAATCTGAGATGGACAAGCCAATCTCATCGCCTTTGCCACCTGAAGGAGAGATAAATTTCTTACGAGACACTGCGGGTACAAGAGGTGATCTACTGTGCCTTACATGCCACCCATAGTAGAGGCAGCGTTGGAGGATCCTGACCTGGTGCTAAAATGCCCCAGGTGGAGCCACAAAAAAATAAACTGGCCTATGTTCTCGGACTAAGAGGGGGAGGGATGCGGTGACTAAAATGAGGTCAGCCAGGCAGACCTCAGAGAGTGTGAGTGCCCTGATCGGTACTGTACATTTGGTTCAATCGGGTAACCCTGGCTGACAGATATAAACAGGAGTGTCAGACATCCTGTTTACTCTGAGGGCTGCCTCTGAGGGAGGTGGATCAGTGTCAAGGACTCTCCATGCATAAATAAAGGGTGATTTGGTGACAGGATACCAGACTCTGTGGAGTTATTTCAGTGCGGAAGCAGGAAGAGAAACACTGGCTATAATTAGATGAATATAAATAGAACCAGGTGAATGGCGTACCAACCAGTTGTAAACAGTAGAGAGGTGTTGAAGGGAAATAGTATGATCAAATGATGCAGACAGGTTGAGAAGAAAGACAAAGATGTACTTGCATTAATAATAATCATTTTGGTACTTAAACAGGGACAGAAACCTCGTTGGCAAAATTAAAACATTGGGTTCTAAGAAGGATTGGCAAGAATTTCAAAGGTGGCAATTTGGTCAAGGACTTAGAGTCATACAGTTATCCAGCACAGAAACAGACCCTTTGGTCCAACTCATCCATGCTGACCAAGTTTCCCAAACTAAACTAGTTCCATTTGCCTGTGTTTCACCTTTTATCCCTCTAAACCTTTCTTGTTCATGTACCTGTCCAAATGTCTTTTTAAATGTTGTACCTGTATCAGCATCTACCACTTCCTCAGGCAGTTCATTCCACATATGAACCACCCTCTGTGTGCAAAAGTTGCCATTCAGATCCCTTTTCAATCTTTCTCCTCTCGCTATAAAATTATGCCCTGTATTTGAAACTGCTCTCTCCAAGAGAAAAATCTTTGCTTTTCACCCTATCTCTGCCCCTCATGATTTTATCAACCTCTACAATGTCACCCCTCAACCTCCTACACTCCAGTGAAAAAAATCCCAGTCTATCCAGCTTCTCCTTATAACTTAAATCCTCCAATCCTGGTAACATTGTTGTAAATCTTTTCTGAACCTGCTCCAATTTAATAGTATCCTTCGTATACCAGGCCAATCAGAACTCTATACAGAGGGTGGCACGTATGTGGAATGAACTGCTTGAGGAATTGGTAGATGCAGGCCTAGTTACAACATTTAAAAGACATTTGGAAGTCAACACCGGCACTCCACAAGGATGTGTACACAGCCCCCTTCTGTACTCCCTGTACACTCATGACTGCATGGCCAAGTTTTGTCTGAATGCCATCTACAAGTTCGTTGACGATACCACTGTGGTAGGCCGGACATCAAACGATGACAAGTCAGCCTACAAGAAGGAGATAAAATGCTCGGTGTTGTGGTGCAAAGATAACAATCCCTCCCTCAATGTCAGCAAAACTAAAGAACTGATCATTGACTTCAGGAAGAAAGGAGGAGGACACGCCCCTATCTATACCAATGGTGCTGAGGGGGAAATGGTCAAAAGCATCAGGTTCCTAGGAGTGACATTAACCAACAATCTGTCCTGGTCCTCTGACACAGACCAGACGGTCAAGAAGGCACAACAACGCCTCTTCTTCCTCAGAAGGCTTAGGAAATTCAATATGTCCATAAAGACCTCCACCAACTTTTATAAACGCACTATAGAAAGGATTCTATCTGGGTGCATCACGACTTGGTATGGCAACTGCTCTGCCCAGGACCGTAAGAAACTATAGAAAGCTGTGAACACAGCCCAGACCATCATGCCAGCCAACCTCCCATCCACGGACTCCATCTACACTTCTCGTTGCCATGGAGAGGCAGTCACTGTCATCAAATACCCCTCCCATGCCGGTAATGCTCTCTTCCAACCTCTTCCATCAGGCAGAAGATACAGAAGCTTAAACAAACATTCCAACAGGTTCAAGAACAGCTTCTTTCCAACTGTTAATAAACTGCTGAATGGACCTCTCAAATTTCAAATCTAATGTTGGTCTTGATTTTGTGCACCTCCTGTCCAGCCATAACCTTGTATGCCTTGCTCTGTCTGAGCACACTATGATCTGTATGTCCTTGTATGTTATGATCTGCCTGTACTGCATGCAAAACAAAACATTTCACTGTACTTAGATGCATATGACAATAATAAATCAAAACCAGTACTCCAAAAGTGGCCGCACCAACATCTTAAACAACCAAAACGTGATGTCCTAACTCCGATATGTGGTCTGAGCAATGACAGAAAGCATGCTAAACATCTTCTTAAACATCCTGTCTACCTGTGATGCAGCTTTCAAAGAACTATGTACCTGAACCCCTTAGTCTGTCTGTTGAGCAACATTACTCAGGGCCCTACCATTAATTGTGTAAGTCCTGCCATTTTTTTGCCTTACCAAAATGTAACACCTCACATGTATCCAAATTAAACTCCATCTGCCACTCCTCAGGCAATTGACCCAATTGATCAAGATCTCTTTGTAATCTTAGACAACCTTCTTCAATATCAACTATACCACTAATATCGGTGTCATTGCAAACTTACTAGCCATGCTTGCTAAATTCTCATCCAAACTGTTGATATAAAGGACACATAATAGTGGATCCAGCACTAATCCCTGTGGAAGACCGCTGGTCACAAGCCTCCAGTCCAAAAAGCAACCCTCCACTACCACGCTCTGTCTCCTAATGTCAAGCCAATTTTGTATTCAAGGTATTCAATTTTGTGTTCATTGGAGGTACAGGGTTGTTTCCAAGGATGGAGTTGCCAAATGTTGTTTTTTGAGGAGAGATATGACGATGGCAGATCTAGACGAGTTATGTACATTGAACCTGCCTATAAACTATAAACAATATCAGCTAACACAACAGCCAGGAAGGTAAGTTGGGTGTCCAGTAATTTCGTGGGTATAGGATTGAAAGATTGTTTTCGTGTAAATGATACAATTAGGTTTTTTTTTTAATTAACGTTCAAATGCAATTAGACTTATACAAAATACAGATTGGAATTTCATACAATTGGAGTATTTGTGCAAATAATTTACTTTTTCTTGATTCTCAAACAGAGAGGTGTACTTTCTAGAATGCAAATTATATTAATTATTCTCTAGCATCCTGTTATTTGTATTTACTTATGAAGTAAGCACAATAAATGCAGAGATGAAGCATTTAAATTCTTTCATGTATAAAATTAACTAAGGTCATTATTACCATAATAATTACAATCAGATGACCATCCTTTCAGTTCTGTAATTAAGAGATCTTCAAGCATTTTAAATACGAAGATGGAAACTAGAATGGAGTGATTTGTAACCTTAGATAACCCAAGCAATATGATGCAACAAGGTTTAAGCGACCTGGTACAATATTTTTGTGATTCAAATAAATCCTCAAATAATAAATATCTAAAACATGTCAGAGGAAGTGGTGAGGTTGGTACAATAACAACATCTAAAAGTCATCTTATGGGTACTTGAACAGGAAGGGTTTAGAGGGATATGGGCCAAATGTTGGCAACTGAGACCAGACTAACTTAGGAAATCGGGTCACAAAGGACAAGTTGGACCAAAGGGTCTGTTTCAGTGCTGTACAATAATTTTATCTGTAAAAAAAGTTGTAGACTTCAAATGAATTTGTAATTCTTTTAAAACAAAGCTATTCGGGAAACCACCATAGATGTGAGTTGAAAGGGAACTGTTCGAGGTAGATTGAAATCAAAAATTACGAGGTACAATAGTAAATGAGCAATTGGTGGCCTACAAAGAGGAAAGTGTTCAGGGACAGAAATTAAAAGGAAGGGCATCCAAAGCCACAGATATGCAAATTTAATTGAGACAGAGGGCCAAGGCTTGTAACAATTGTAAGGTTAATAGCACAGTAGAGAGCTAAGCTGACAATAGAGGATAGCACTGAGAAGATCTTAAATGAAAAATATGAGTGGCAAAGAGAGCATATGAATACAGATTAGCAACTAAAAAAAAACAAAATTCCTTATAAACACACAAATAGTAAAAAGGATAGTCAAAAGAAGAGTGAAACTGATAAGCCCAATACAAAAAGATGTACGTGTGGAGGTAGAGGGCATTGTTGAGTTATGAAATGAGTATTTTATATCTGTCTTCAATGGAGTAGAGATGCAATCAATGTAGAGAAAGAAGCAGCTGCAATAGTAGTTATTTTAAAAATAAATTAAGAAAATGTAACAAAGTGGAAAAGTTGCCTGGTCTGGAGAATATGCATTGTAGTTTATTGTGGGAAATTTTTGTGAACACTCTGGCCTCAATCTTCCCAGCCTCCACAATTATAGAGTGGTGCCAAACTGGAGGATTCCATAAAAATTGAACAATATGGATGGTGTCACTTCTTGAGGCAATAATCTAAGAAAAAAAATACTAAGCGCTTTTTGGAAAATTAGGAAATAGAGATGAACTCAGAAATATAGTCAACAATTAGGAAGACATTATCGGATTTCAGAAGGATGTAGACTCATAAAATGGACAAACAAATGGTAAATTAAATGAATGAAATCTTATAGCAGTCTGAGCAATGGAGGATGTGGTGACGTTTGTGGCAGAATTATATGTCAAGTCTGGTGAGGCCCATCTCAACTTCGGGAGCATCTTGTTCTATCTCTTAAGTTTTTCACAAATGGTGAGCCGAGTTAATCACTAGGTAGCAGCAAGTTGCCAATCAAGTGGTGTTATCGCTTGTTAAATACCTTGTTAGTAGTCCAACTCGCTTCATTAGTACTCACTTTCCTAACTTAACTGTACTAATCAAGCTAAATGGTGAAAAATCCCAACATGGAAATTAGAGGTGGTACTTGGACAATTTAGCTCACTGCCTGCTCCATCGGACCTCCTCACGTTCTGATGGCTTGTGTTGTCCTCAACAGCCCTTATTTGTAAATATCTAATTGCCTCATGGGTGATTTACTGGTGGCAGTTAAAAACAAAACCAAAAATTTTATGGTGATTTGGTGATAGAAAAAGGTTCAGTTGTGTGTGATACCACTTCAGGATATAAGACAAAAAAAGAAGACCCAGTCCAACTCCATTCTGATTAAGCCCCTTCCCATTCTTCCAACCTCTCCCACACTTCTGATGGTTTGAATTGCTCTTAATGGGTTTTGCGTGTCAATAACCAATTAGCTACACAGGTAATTTACTGGTGGTAGTTAGTAGTTAAAAACAAAAAAGATGTCATGGTGATGTGGTGATGGAAAAAAATGGTTGTGTGTGGTGGAACTTCTGGATATATTTTTTAAAAACTAAAAAGTAAAAGAAAAAGAAATAAAGCGGACTCAGCTGCTCTTGTGGTGAAGTGGTAGTGTCCCTACATCTGTGCCAGGAGGCCTGGGTCCAAAGACACACCTGCTCCAGTGGCATGTAATAACATCTCTGAATAGGTCAATTAGAAAATATGCACAAAACAGACCCAGGGATGGTCTGCCTAGCCTGAGATTAACCTATGTATGCCGCAAGTAATGGCTCTATTTTGCAGTAAACTCACACATATAATCTAACATCAGAGCTCCTAGTACCATGAAGTTCCTGGCTCATAAATAGTTGTACACTAGAGATCAAAGCAGTCATACTAGCCAAAGAGGCTGATGTAGGTTGGTATAGCCTAGACATAGTGAATTGTGGTAGTGCTGAACTGGTCATACCTCATAACAAAAGGAAATGGTTCCTCATATCTTAAATTTTACTGTGTGCCTACAAGATTGGAATTATGACTATGATAGAAATTAAGTAATTTAAGGTTAAAATTAACTGCAGTAGGTATACACAAGTAATAATTTGGATTATTATACACTATCTGAGCATAAACAATACATTATTCAATTATCTGTTTTTCCCTAGAATCTGAGACACCTCCTTAACTGCTGTAGTCTGTAGGGGATAGGTACACTTGCAGTGCTACCTGGGTGTGAGTTCCAAGATTTTGGGCAAACAACGATGAAGAAACAATGAATGCCAAGACATAAAGATGTCAGCAATGGAGAGAAACTTGCAGGCGGCAATGTTTCCACACATTTGCTGCCTTGTCCTTCTCAATGGCAGATTCTTGGGTTTGGAATGGGCTATTAAAGGAGTATGCTGAGTTACACAGTCCAACTTACTGATGCAATTGTGCTTCAGAAGTGAGAGGAGTAAATGTTGTAGATGGTGAAGATACCGGTCAAGTGGGCTGCTTTGTCTGGGATAATGTCAAGCTGCTTCAGTGTTGTTGGAGCTGCACCCATCCAGGTAACAGCAAAAGTATTTCATCAGACTCCTGCCTTGTGAATCTCGAGCTAAACAAGCAGATATATTATTGTATTCAACGTGTTCTACAGCTGATGACATTATAAATTTCTAAAATGTAAAATAAGGCACAGATACTTGCGAAAAGCTCTAACAAGCGTTTTATAATTACTTCAATCTGAGAACAAATATAATTATTAAAAGGGCAAATTTCAACAGAAGCATTTGTTATGCATGAGAATCTGTTGAATTAAGGATTTCACATACTTCAACAAAAATCTGTCAGCAGATTGAGAGTAGGATTTGCTTTAATAAAATGGAGATGAGCTACATGTAATTCCTTGAAAGCCAAGCCAACATCCACAGACCTAGGGCATTGCAAGAAGCAATTAAAAATACTCTGGATGCTGGAAATCCGAAATTTAAAAATACTCAGAAAATTCTGGAAAAAATCAGCAGGTGTTGCAGCATCTGTGGAGACAGGGAAGAATATTTCGTGTATAGTATGACTCTTCTTCAGAACTGTAAGGTCAAAGTACATGGGGAGGTAGGAGGAAGTGTCTGACAGTCCGCATTCAATCTCTACAAGGCAGAGGGTGGCACAGCAGCCAACCACAGCACCTGTCAGCAGGTTTGATAACAAAGTCAAGGTTAGACCTGACTGTTAGAACAGAGTTCAGCAAGTTCAGAGGGAGACAGGTGAAGACAGGACACAGAGTGGCTGAGGGGAGCAGAATAAGTAAAGCAGCCAACATCACGTTGGCAGTTCTCAGTGAAAATGGCCTCAAGAGGCCAGGGGAGGGACACAGGTGGAGGGGGCCTGTTGGATATGGGTGAAAAGGTCCATGTGGCAGGAAGAGGATCTATTCCAAAGTAACAGGTACATAAGCAACAGAAGAAGAATTCAACTTCACATCATGCCCAAAGTGCATTGAGGTGGGGCTGTTAAGTGTTAAACTTAGGTCCATTGTCAAACACAGATCATTCAGTATCGGGGTATATAATAAATACATGGCAAGAGGTGAGATTAGAAGAAACAATGGAGTCAGAGGGAAGGGAGGGGAGGAAGAATCCAGGGGGCTGTTGGTACCGAGAGTTTTCTGAACTCAGTCTTTAACATCTGAAAGGAAGAGAAAAAGTTTCTTGTTAAAGCATCGAATGAGACAAATAATGAAATGGAACTGGGGACCAGGATAACCCTGAGTCAATGTGAGGCAGTACTGCGACCACAACCACCCTAGTATTGCTAGGTGTGACCCCAAGTGGTAGTGCCAATCAATAAGATGTTAAACCAAGGCCCAGTCGACCCTTTTAGGGTGATGTAAAAAAAAATCCAAAGATGCTATTTCATCCTCTGAAATTGTAAATAATCCATTCTTTTTCAGCGGCTTAATTATAGCCCAGTCATACCTAGATGATTCACCATGTGCTGATCCTTACTTCATATTCAAGGTACATGCAATGGCCACAGCTGAGTCAGAGGTGGCAAATGTCAGATCACCTTTGGGACCTCTTCATTAGTACTACGCTATTGTACTGTCTTTTCTTCCTGCTACTGCTGTGGCTGGTCAGACAGTCCTTGGGTGTCTGAAATCAACAAATCAGAAGGGAAAGGCTAATGTCAGCAAAGGGGTTGCGGTAGCGGAGAGCTGGTCAATCATACCAGATAGAAGGATGAGGGTGAACAGGGAGTTGTTATGCACAGCGTCATCCTGAACGTTTTTAGCAATGCTGATTGACAGCTGTCACAGCTAACCCCACAATATTGAGAGCCATCATGAGACGCAGGAGTCCTTATCCCTGTCAGCTCCCTTCTACTGGGTGCTATTTTGTTGTGTAAATGACAGACGACTGTCAGTAATTGTATAACCCCATGTCTAAATGGTGACTCTGGCAAAGCTGAATACCTGAAAGTATGGGGAGGCAGTGGGAGCTGAAAGTGTGGTTAATAGCATTTGTGGAATATCTGGATATTATGTGTGAGGGCTTTCTGCGAGGGACTGGTGCTGGGTGAGTGATGAGGGCGTGTAAAGCATTGAACAGTGGAGGATCGGACATCATGAGAAGATGCTTTCATTGAAGCTGAACACATTCACAAGGTCATTACACATATTGTGGTACTGCTACCAAATCCTTGCGGCCAGACTCCAGATATTGAACTGCCTGACCACGTGGTCCTGTTCCTTTCTTCAAGATCATGTGCCTCTCTGCAGGTCCATGGCATCTCCCCTCCTGTCCAACTCCACACCAGCCATCCTGGAGCACTTTGTTTGCCCTGGTATTCCATGTTCAATGTTGTAAATTCCAGCAACATCACCCAGCGCATTTACCTTTTAAGAGGAGCAGACTGCCTTTAAAAAGGTCAGGCTAGTTCCACTGCATGCTACCAGCACAGTACTGTTCACCCTCCTATTAAGCACCAAAAACATCTGGCAGTATGAAGAGGAAACCAGCTGAAACTAAGACACTCAGCCATGAGGCAGGAACATCAAATTTGCCTCCTGCCTACCTCTGACGTAAATGGTACAATGGGTACCACTTGTGATTCCTGCACCCAAAAAGAATGATCAGATGAATTTATAGACTTTGAAAACTGCAACTTCCCGCTGCTGTTCATAAGATTAATTAGCAGTAATTCTAAGTAATAATTTCAGCAACATCCTTTGGGTATCACAACAAATGTTAAAATCTATTACTCAGAAACAAGCACATTGACAATACAACAGGTCAGGCTACTCATAAACAGTTCTCACATGGATTTTTACCTCAAATAAGATCTTTGTATGCAACAGGATTTGCAGACACCAAAGTAACATTATTATGGTGAATTTATGTTATTTCTCTGACTCTCCTATTTACTGTGCTTGGGTCTGTCCATTAGAGGGCGCACAATGACAGCCTTTGGTCATGGGGCTAATCTCATTTAAATATTAATTTCAATCTTCATTACATTGACTTTATATGTGATACGTGTCTGCTTTAATATTAAGGATAATTCAACTGCATATATGACTTGTAATTGTATGAAGTCTGTTAAAAGGAAAATTGCTATTTTTTGCACCGAAACCTGACAATTCTTTATAAATATTATTTCTTGATTCCAAAATTGCCTATTCGTCTTACTGAAGTTCTGAATGATAAGAGCTAATTGCAGCCCATTACAAGGAGAGAAAATGAGAATACAGAAACCATGTGCACTCACGTGTCTTTAGCAAATGGCAAAAAGATTACAATAGTCCATAATGTATTTCATTAAGACAACAGAAAAAGCAGTCAATATAGAATGTTGAAAATGTAAACCAAAACTTTATCATTGTACTTTAGGGTTTTTGCATTAAGATGTAGACCACACTGATCATGTGAATCTTCTCTTTGTAATTGCTGTTAAGAGTGCAATGAAAAATGAACCTGGACAAGTTAAAAGTCATCCCTAAGGGTTCAGCAGACATGATTCTGCAGCAAAAAAATTCTTAGAATTGGTTCCTAACAATTATTTTATTAATCTTATTCAGAAGTCATAAACAAGACATTTATCAGAGAGAGAAAGTTTTAAATCAGTAGGAAGCGGGGGTGGGTATTGGAGGGAGCTGTTTGAGGTTAGCGTTTAAATACATTGTTAACTTTGCTACAAGACCAGTTAATGTTAAAGTTGATCTTTGAATGCTGTTCTAAGTTAACAACTTCTTAACATTGATCCCTACCTTATCCTACTTGAGGAGGTCTTGTGTCACAGTGGATAGTGTCATTAACTCTGGGCCAGAAATTCTAGAGTTCAAAACTCACTTCAGGACTTGATAGATATGGATCGTGTGTCATAATGCAAGTTGATTATCAAGCTGTAATTCCTTCTGATTTGCCTATGGCAGGCAGAGAGAACTGGAGGATATGCTAGTCAGCCAGACTGTGAGGTAAATGCAATGTCACAGTCTTCTCACATTGAAAGATTCCAGTTGTAGGTTTTGCCATGATCATGTGTCACTACATACTGAGGTTCAAACTGTCCCCATTGTTGAGAAGGATGGGACTGGCCTAGCTGCAGCTGAATCCTCCAAGCAGTTGGACTGTTCTGTACCACCAATCCCTCGTGAAGAAATTTGCAAAGAAAAACACCTTTGACCACAAGTCCATCAGGAAGTCGTCAGCACATAGTGTCCCCAAGACCCAGCGAGAAAAGTGGGGGGTGGATCTTGTCGCATGGTTCCCTGAGCAGATTGTCAAAGTCATTTGGCAGAAAGCATCATCACCAGAACTTTCCAACAAGCACCAAGACATTGCTTGGCTGGTGGGAGAACCTCCTTGTATGCCCAGACTCTCTGCGCCACTGCCCTCAAAGCAGCTGCAGGGTGGGAAGAGACGGTCACACATCTCTTTGCAAAGGCAGTCTGGAGAAAGATGCAGAAGTATTTTCATCAAGGGTCATCCTGAGCAGCTCTGTGATGCAGACTCTTTGGTGTACGATCTGTTCCCCAAGGTGCACATCAAGACAAACGTCGACTGTGTCTTGAGAACAATCAACTGGGGGAATGATGCTCTTTGGTCTGGCTGATACCTTTTGGTCTACCAGGGCAAGGAGTTGACCTTGACCAAGTGTTGCAGACAAACAGCTTCAGTAATTATGTATGTATATAAAGATATTTTTCTGATTAAAGTATATTTTTGAAATAAAAAGAAAGTCTAAAATACACACATATATTCTATTTGACAAACCTAACACAAGCTTTCATGCTTTTGTATGATCTGATTAGTCTGTGTTTAGGATTGTAACATTTTCAGGGCATTCAATAATATATTTCAGAAGACTCTCCTCTTTACTTTTGTCAACAACCAATGAAATTTCATTTGCCAAGTCTCTTGTCTCATGTCTCTTAGATGCTTCCTAAACTATATCACATACAATGAATGAACTATTTAAAAGCACAGTCCATGTTACTACGAAGGCAAATCCAGAAGATATTAGATACTTTTACAAGGTCCCACTAGCAGGACTGAGTTGAATAACCACTTTAGTCTGGTTTTTATAGCCTTAGTGAGGAAAAATGTGGAACAGACACTACAGAATTCTCTGATTTATTTCCCATGGATATTTAACATTGATTTGAACCACTGCAGTATGCAGGAATTTAAACAATAGCACGTCTCGTCATCTGGCATTCTTTCAAAATTGCACTGATGTGCCATGTATGAACATATACAAAGTCCTGGAAGAGATGAGAATGCTTCCAACTAACCCAACTGCTACAAGTTTAGATGCTTGCCTCAGACAGTCTCTAAAATACAGTGTAATCATTCCTGTAAGTGGGCTGTGCACTAGGAGACTGCTCATCCAGTTCACTATCCAGTCAGTTCTGGTATAACACATGTTCCAGTGACACAAATTCACTATAATGCGACTGACGAATAAGGGGACGTTATTTCTAAAACGTGACTTGTATTAGCTAAAGCATGATTCCATCAGCGCGTGGAGGAGTAGACATTGACACCATATGATCGTTTCACAGGGAGGATGTTGAAGAGCTGCTTGAGTCCCACTATGAAGACCTCTCGGCAGCTGATCTACGACAACTTGTTGCTGAGGATGAAGAGGAAGCTGGAGATGAAAAAGATGAAATCCAGGATGCAGCACCATGAGAGGCTTCCACTTCTGCTTTGCCTTCTATCCTGATAGAAATTAAGAAGCAGTTGCAGCTCTTACAGACAATTATTACAATGCAGAATGCAGCAGGGTAACAGATCGAGGAGTAAGATCTTATTTGGCACCCTACGAACAGCTTTTCATGAAAGAAGATAAAGGGCAAAGCAGCAAAAGCAGGATACCTTTTTAAAGCCAACCCCCAAAAACAGTCAGAATGAACTATAGCCATCCACTTCTGTATCAATTATTTTTCGCTCTAACCCTGCAACCACAACGGCACCTGAAGGTGGTCATGGTGATGATGATGATGACCCTCCGCCCCTGCATTAACAACAGACCAACCTCAAAACCTCCTCCCCCATCAAGTCATCTTGACATTTTTTTCGAGGTAAGGTGTTAAGTTTCCTTTTATTTCATTGTTAGATATGAATTAAACATTTATTCAAACGGTACTATTCTTTTGAGTGATTTTTGAGTGAATTTGAGTGATTTTTATTTGGTTGTCTGCCCCAACCCCACTTTGCCCATTATTTCTACAGTGCAATTTTCTATAAAGCAATGCTGTGCAGGAATGCACCTATCGCATTATAGCAGAACCAACTATATTTACCGAAGGGGATTCACAAAGATCTTCTTTGTGATCTTGGCTGGACAGAGATGCTGTGAATATCCAAGTAAGCATAATGTGAGTGAGTGTTAAGACAGCAAACAGGAACCCTGGTCAAATCAAAGGGTACATTTCATTCTAGCCTTGGGCGACTGTCAGTGGCAGTTTGCACATTCTACCCCATGACTGTATGGGTTTCCTCCAGGTGCTCCAGTTTCCTCCCACAGTCCAAAGATGCACAGGTTAGGTGGATTGGCCATGCTAAATTGCCCATAGTGTCAACGATCTGCAGGGTAGGAGGATTAGCCAGGGGAAATTCAGGGTTACAGGGATAGTTTTGGGGTGTGGGTCTGGGTGAGATGCTCTTTGGGGATTTGGTGTGGACTTGATGGGCCAAATGGCCTGCTTCCACACTGTAAGAAGTGGGTTCATGTCATGACACACAAAGTGTTCCGGCAACAGCAGTAAGGTGCCAGTGCACTCCAAATTGCAGCATTGAAGTGGAGAAATGTATTGTGAGTTGGAGATGTGCCACGGCAGTGCTGAGAGGCTAGTACAAGTCTGATTCCAACAGTGATGGATAGGGGTGCAAAAGACAAACACTGCCTATGGAGCATGCCCTCAGTTGTTGGGATCAGCTGTCAAGATGGATGCCTGGCAAGCTGAAGCTGCCAGGTACCTGTTTGAGAACTGTCACCATCTATTCTCTATCTTTTTTTGCGAATATAGGGAACTGCATATCAGTGAGGTGAAGTTAGATACTAATGAAATTAAAATGCATGTAAATCAACTTGTCACTAATCACTAGTGAAATAATAGACAGTCTCACCAGTCAAAACACAGTTGCTGAATTGGGTGCTGAACATCTCATTTTTCTGATCTCACCACATTTTCATGGTTAGCATTATCTATGTCATTCTGGGGCTGGGAAAATTCAGCCTTGCACCCTCTTAGTTTACCTTTGCAAAAGATTTTGAACAATAACAAATACATGGTGCAGAAATCATGTTCTCCTGCAGGGGGTAATATAAACACCAGAAAGACACTTTTCTAATCTCATTGCTATAGCCAAGAAATGCACTATCAGGACATAGTGCTGCAAGATAAATATGAATGGCAGGGTTAACACTTTATAAAATTTACCAAACAGGATGAAAGGATGTTTTTACTGAGAATCCCAAGAAAATTATCACTCAAAACACCATCTGTCTTGAAAGATCATAATGCCATCTGCCAGGATTCAGTCACTGCTTTGTGTATGGCAACTAATAACTGTAGTTAAGGGGTGGCTTGCATTTTCAATTTGTCAAAAACAGAATTAGATATTTAGCTTTAAAGAACTTATGTTCGTCAAAATCTATTGCTGCAGTAACAGAAATTACATTGCAGTCAAGTTAAGGGGTCAGTCTTAACTCATCCTGTAATTTGACATACCTTACGAGTGAGTAATGATGTTTCTCAGCAAAGGAGTCACTTGCCTAATCAAAAGAAGCCCACTGTACGCCTAAAAAGTCACTCTGGTTATTTGACCCGAAGTGATAGTGAGTCAACAACTCGTTTTACATTCCTTCCAATGTTGAATTCAATTAAGTGTAAATCCAGAAAAATATAAAATATGATGCTGACTTGGCAACCATTTTGTATTATTGAACAAAGTCAGAATGGTTCCCCTCGTAGATAATTCTACATTAGATTTGCGTTTAGTTGAGAATACATTACAATTTGCATTGTTCTTTTAAAATAGGTCATTTAACTTAGGGCCTGTTTAATCAGCTGTAATACAGGCCCAGAAGCAGATGCAGCTTAATGTAGTGCAGATTAATATGAAATAACATGCACTATGTTATCAAGATCCAGCTAGCTTTTGCGAGATGCTTTGTGATCTAGCATTCCACAAACACCTTCCTCACGCTGTGCAGAATTGAACTGCAAAAGGACAACATTATCGATGTTGGTTAGAATTATAAATGACAATGAAATTTTTCAGGGGGAAATCTAGCATTCTTGAATTTAATTTTTTTTTAAAGAACAGAATAATTCCACAGTCTATTGTTTTATTATCAACATTACAGTCATTCTATAGATGGTGGAATTCTTATGAGCCTTCATCATGGAAGGGGCCAGTTGGTGCATTATAGATGTGGAATGGTAATGGAAAGATCCACATTTTGGACTTACCCATTTGACACTGTAACATGCTAGGAATAGGAATGAAGATAAATGTAAGGTTACGTTAGAGACAGGAGATGGTGCGCTGAAGCAACAACTCACACAAGGCTTTGTGCCACAAACAAACATTTTAGCCAGCTTAATGGAGGTCCTGTTGCAGAATAATAACCTTCATGAAATACACAAACAAAGAGAATATTAATATTGCCACACCTGACATCGGAGACTTTATGTTTCTTTTCAGCATGTGTGATTTTTCAACCAAACGTATTTTTCACCACAATGTGACCAAGGTTCCAAATTAATATTCAGATCACATTCTGTGGGTCAGGCTTGCTGAATATCTCAAAGCTGTAAGTATATATGCCTTAAGGCATTGTGAAATCTATGAAAATGATGCAGAGATACTGCTTTTTAAAGACATTATATATCTACTTAGATAGGTTAAATAACTAGAATGTTTCCACTAAAACATAAAAAGTGAAAACTGATGCTGATGAGAATCTAAATAGTTTCGGCACTGTCATCAAATTTAATTATTATGCAATAGATCAGTGAATAGTTGCAAATAATCCTTAAATTAAACACTCAGTGTAATTGTGAGGAAATCCAACAGTAAATAATAATTCAAAATCACTTCTACCTGTTAAATCAAGCTTAACTTAATATAAATGGTGGTTGTAGTTGTTTTTTGCATTTCATTAAACCTAAAGTTTATCTTTAATCTGCTGCTGACACCGTAACATAGAGACAACAGTTTAGTGAGATAACAAGGTGTACAGCCGGATGAACACAGCAGGCCAGGCAGCACCAGAGGAGCAGGAAAGCTGGCATCCCAAAGCCAGCCCAGCTCGTCCCCGCCTCCTTGACCTGTCCATCTTTTCTCTCACCTAACTGACCAACCCCCACTCCCACCTCCTACCTATCAACCTCATCCCCGTCTCCTTGACCTGTCCGTCTTCCCTCAATTGACCAACTCCCTACCTACACTCACCTTTACTGGCGCCATCCCCGCCTCCTTGACCTGTCTGTCTTCTCTCCACCTATCTGCTCCCTTACCCACCTTCCATCATCACCTCCCCCCTGCCTCTACTTATTCTGGAGACCCCTTCCCCTCCCCCATTTCTGAAGAAGGGTCCAGACTCGAAACTTCAGCTTCCCTGCTCCTCTGATGCTGCTTGGCCTGCTGTGTTCATCCAGCTCTACACCTTGTTATCTCAGATTCTCCAGCATCAGCAGTTCCTACTATCTCTGACAACAGTTTAGTGCCTTGATAGACAAACAGGAGGTTGGAAAAACACAGCCGGCCAGGCAGCATCTGAACGAAAGGAGCATTCAATGTTACGGGTATGACCCTTCTTCAGGACTCCTAAGAAAGGTCATACCCGAAACATTGACTGCTCCTTTCCTCCAGAAGCTGTCTGACCTGCTGTGTTCTTCCAGCCTCCTGCTTGTCGACCTTGAATTCCAGCATCTGAAATTTTTTTTTGTCTCTGACCTAGTTTGGTGCCTTGAGCTTGTTTCGCCTGATCTGCACGTTAACTTCAACAATCCAATTTGGTTCTGCAGCTATAATTATCTGGCAACACAAACACTTTTCAAATTAGATTTGATTTCTTTCAATCAGCATAGCCTCAACAGTGCTTTGGGGAGAAGATGCCATGTTTTACTATCCTTTCTGCTTTCTGATACCATCCTGAATATCTGAGTTCCAATTTTAAGGTTATGGTCTCCTTAAGATGGACTTGCCCATTGGATGAAATAATTTCTCATGAACTGTGTGTGAGATCGTCTAAATGTCTGTGTGAAGAAATATATTTTATTTGGGAACCTTTAACCACTGAAATTCCTTTCATCATTTAAACACCTCAATTTACTCATTAATCTTCTCTACTCAAAGAATTCCAAGCCTGGACTATGCAAACTACAATTTAATCTTTTTAACCTGGATATCATTCCGGTGATTCTTTACAGCATCTTCTCTACGGATTCAAGGTGTGAGACTTCCACTGTCCGTGCAAGGTAATAAAGTTTAATTGGAAGCTTTCGAACTTTTTAATTTTCCAGTGAGTTTTACTGGTTGACCAGTGGCCAAGGCTCACAGTCACCTTCATAATGTTATTAGCTTGCAGATTTGCTGATTAGAAAACTTACTCTGACAGGAGGACAATATGAAGATTGTTGTCACACTGCCTTTGCCCATATATTGAACTTCTTTAATTTGATTTATTATTGTCACATGCACCTAGGTACAGTGAAAAGTTTTGTTTTGTGTGCAGTATAGACGGATTATGCTGTACAAAAATCATAGGGTGATAGAACAGAATAAGCAATACAAAGGTATGGCTGCAAAGAAGGTGCGCAAGAAGCAAGATCAACTTTAGATTTGAAATTTGAGAGGTCCTTTTAGAAGTCTAATAACATCGGGGAAGAAGCTGTTCTTGAACCTGCTGGAACATGTGTTTAAGCTTTTGTATCTTCTGTCTGACGTAAGAGGTTGGAAGAGATTATAACTGAGGTGATGATGTTGACTGCCTTTCTGAAGCAACAAGAAGTGTAAATTGAGTCAATGGATGGAAGGTTGGCTTGCGTGATGGACTGGGCTGTGATCACAACCCTCTGTAGTTTCTTATGGTCCTGGGCAGAGCTGTTGCCATACCAAGCTGTGATGCATCCAAATAGAATGTTTTCTATGGTGCATCTATAAAAGTTGGTGAGAGTCTGGTCTGTGAATTTCTGGTTCAAAAAACAAGCAGCAGACCTGAGGATTGGGAATAGTTTAGATTTCAACAAACAAGGACTAAGGGACCTATTATGAAGGGGAAAAGAGAGGATGTGAGTGAGCTTATGGTGAACACGCAAGCTGATTGTAGAAGCTTCTAAAGGTATGTGAAGAGAAAAAGCTGAGTGAAGACAGATGTGGATCATTTTATACCACCACTGAAACATTATCTCAATGCGTAAAGATAACGTGTGCCAATGCATAGCTGATATTTTTGATCTGTCTCCTTATATATGTTTCTCACGGGAGAAATCCTACTACATGAAGGAAAAGAAGGGTGTTGTGATATTGTATTTAACTATGATCGGACAAGCATGCCCCTTTAAGAGAGCTAAGTGATGACATTGGTGTCACATTGTGTCAGCTGATATTCTTACACAAAGGTATTAACTCCATCTTGAATAACTACTGCTGTATGTTGCAATTCATCAGAAAAGTCAGTTAATGAACCAGTCTGAGTCCAGACATTACTAATATACATGATAGGTGTACAATGGGTGGAATCTACCAGGGGCCTGTCAACATGGGCCATGGCGGGAAATGCGGCAGAATTGCTCAACAAATCTGGTGATGCCTATCTCAACATCAGGAGTATCTTGCCATATTTTTAAACAAACTCTGGTGCTGAGGTGAGATTCTCGCTAGACAGTGGTGAGTTTCATATTAAAGGTGATTATTACTCATTAACAACCTTATTAACTGCGCATCTAACCTCATTAAAATACAGCTTCTTAAACAACCAACAGCAATAAGGGAACTAGACACCAAGAATTCTTGACATTGAAACCAGAGTTGGTACCTGGTGACACAAGCTCAATACTTGTTTCAGAGGGTCTCCATGTTGAACTCCAGACACCGACATTTTCTTGGACAACAGCACCCCATGTCCATGGATATTGGAATCCACAACTGCCAGCCTTTAAGAACCATCATGGCATTTGTCTAAACCACTCACACAATGTTTCTGCATTTCGATACTGCACCTCAGGTTGCAAGCGTACCAGCATTGTAATGTTGCAGCAAGGACACTGCGCACTCAGGGATACACACCCAGCCCACAGACTGGACTAGGTTGCATCTCTGGGCTGTTTAATTTCTCTCATTACACTCACTCAATCTAAACCTACCTGGATGCACATGGCATCTCTTCCTAGCCTTGCCTTTTAGTGTTTTGCCCCCTCAACCAGAGAAACCAGGCTGGCAGTATTGTTGTATTGCTGTGCTGTTTAGCGAGGACACAAAGCCTGAAAGTTTGCCATGGTTGTCAGCAGCCCTCAGTCAAGTCAAGGGAGATAGCCTTTGCTCAGTGAAAACCAATTTAATAAGTCAACAACAATCTCCGATACCTGTCCAGGGATTTGGGCACAGTCGGTTAGTTGCTCTGACGGTCGCAGCCATGTTGGTCCCCTCATAAGGGATGAAGAGCCAGATGCTACGCAGCCCATTAGTTGTCTTGACTCTTTCTTGCCTGATTGTGGCCTGTTTTCCTCCTGGAATGAGAGAGAGTGAGGCAGGTATTAAGGAAGATTAAGATGGGTGACACAGCTAGTACTGCAAGTGAAGAGGCAGTGCAAGGGCAGGCAGGGTGAGTGGTATTGGGGTTAGGGTCAGTGACAGTGAATGAGAGAAAATTGCGGATAATGGGAGTGGTAGAGCATGAGCCTTGGTGGGAGGTGGATGTAGTAGCAGAAGTCCTGCTAGACTCACAGCGAGAACCCCTCCAAGAAACTCACCAAAATTGACACAGCCAAAAAAAAATTTAAGACTCAGCTCATCATATTTTGTTGCTCTGAAAATAAATCTTCTGATACTCATTCTCAGTATGAACCCAATCTCAGTGCTGGTGTTATGAAAGATAACATAATAGTAAAATAGGAAGGATGCACCAGGGAGAAAACTCTGTAGTACTCCTGGGAAAGGGTACTCTGATTCATGTTGTTCCCTTCACAAATTGGCCATTGCTGCCAGGGGTAGAGGGAACTCTTTGAGGGGAGGAGGAGGAAGGAATGGAGCAGTCAGCCTATCCAGGTTTCAGATCCACGATCACCTTACTTGACTCCAGTTCCTGTGAACACAACGTCAAATCCTATTAGGGTTAATGGATGGTGAATGAAGAGTTTGTGGCAGGTTGTACACAGTGTGAGGATTGTCATTCATTTGCAAAAAGCTGGCATATGAGGACGTATCTATTAATCTTGATTGTTCATAAGAGTTTATAAAACTTCTTCTATAACCGCATCCAAGTCCATGGACCCAAATCACTGATATTGAACATAAAGGCTATCTGCACCCACTGCCCTCATAATGTCTACCTGGGAGAGTTTTCCAGCTCCTCCTCTCCTTCTTTCTCTCTCCTTTATCAAATCCCCCAGAGAACCTCATAAGTTGCATTCTCATCTGTTGCACCATTTTCTCTCTTCATTCTGCTCAATGATCCATCTGTAACCAGTTCCAGGCCCTGCTGCAGCTAGAATGCACCTTGCCTTAAAGAGATGAGGACTGGAATTAAACGGTTCAGGTTAGCTTTAAGTGGTGCTAGGCTTCAACAAATCTGGGCCTCCTGCTGAAGTATTTGGCACTCAGCAATTCACTTAATGCTTTGCTGCATACCACTGTTAATTAGATTAGCAAGCAGTACAAACTTTACATTGCTACTTAAGGGTGAAGATTAATAGTGCATCCTAATGCCTGTTTTCCCAGTCTCATCCATAGTGAATTGCAGTCTTCTTAATGCCATCACAGGGGGAGGGAAAATATTAGCAGATACTTTGGCCATGTTTTCTTGTACCTCATACTCACCATAAGTAGAACTGTCAGAGGGCAAAAGAGTGAGACAACAAAATTAATGGAATTTCCATTGGTGTTCCCTAATGGTAGGTTGGAAGAACCAGAGAGAAACAGTGTAAACATAATAAGATTTATAGCACTGAAGTTTACCAGAAATATCTCAGCACAAGTCTATCACTAAGTATACACGATGTGATACATTTACCCTCCAAGTTGATTTCTTTGGAAGGAGGATCTCCCACACATCGGTGATGCATTTCTTGAGGGAAGCATTTAGTGAGTCTTTAAAACATTTCCTTTGTTCTCCTCTTGTTTCAATGCCTTCCTTGAGCTGGGTGAACATGGTCAGCTTTGGCAGTAGGAACTCAGGCATCCTGGGCATATGGCCAGCCCAGCAGAGTTACGTTCAGATGATCATGACCTCCTATATGAAGGAGCACAATTCTTTGAGAACACCCAGCAGCAACAGGAAGTACGGAAGAGGAACCAGAGAAAGGAATGCCAATGATCTCAAGGCCAAGGATCTCATCCAATTCCCAGGAACACCTGCCAAATGTGTGGTCACAGATACAGCTCTAGAATCAGGCTCATCAGCCACACAAGGACCAACAGAACTCATGACCAGTGTCACGGAATTTCCTAGGTGGGTAATCATACATTTGTATGCTAGTGATTGCCCATGATGACGATATGATGTATTTAAGATCCCAAGATAATCTTTAAGGATTACCTTTCCGCAATTAGTCATTTAAACCTGTGTCAGAGAATTTACCTTTTACTCATTTAAACTTGTGATCTAGATCCGCAAATTAATTTAAAATAGCACATCATTTATGATCTTACACACCACTATAATATCATCTGGCAGACATCTCTATTCAATCTCAAGGACACAAAGCTTCTCCAATATCTTCATATGCCAGAATTTCGGGGTCAATCTTGTGGCTTTTCTGTGCAAAACCTCAAGTGCTTCTGTGTCTTTCTAGTGTCTTCAATGGCAGATTGACCATTGTATTCTGGTACAATGTGAGCACAGCACAATGATGGTTCATCATGACTAACTTATACCTTACATATTGGGCTATAAATAGTTCACTGTTGACGTTATTTTTTATTCTGCCTTTATTTGAGAGGTAGAGTGTTATGTGCCTGTCACTGTTTTCAAATTCACTTCAACCTTTTCTCAACACCATTGATGACATACTTCAACTTCAGTCTCTCAACCTGCCTCGATCCCTTACAATTTGTCTACCAACATAACAGCCCGCAGAGGATGCCATATCCCTAGCCCTGCACTCATGCCTGGAACATCTGCACAACAAAGACACCTACGTCAGACTCCTGCTCATTGACTACAGCTCAGCCTTCAACACCATTATCCCCTCCAGACTGATCTCAAAACTGCATTAACTTGGTCTCACCTCTGCCCTCTGCAACTGGAGCCTCAGCTTTCTGACCCATAGGCCGCAATCAGTGAGGATAGGTAATTGCACCTCCTCCACAATAACACTCAACACTGGAACCCCCCAAGGATGTGTCCTCAGCCCCCTTCTGTAATCCCTGTACACCTATGTCTGTGTTGCCAAATTCTGAACGAATGCCATCTACAAGTTCACTGAAAACACCACCGTAGTGGGACGGATATCTAACAATGACAAGTCAAAATACAAAAGGGAGATAGAGGGCTTGGTGATGTGGTGCAATGAAAACAATCTGTCTCTCAACATCAGCAAAACTAAAGAATTGATAATTGATTTCAGAAAGAAAAGAAGAGAACACGTTCCCCGCTCACCAGCCCCCCAACCGCCCCCCTCCCCCGCCACCCCACCGCAACCAACATCATTGGAACTGAGGTTGAGAGAGTGAAGGGCATCAAGTTCCTTGAAGTGACAATAACCGATGACCTGTCCAGGATTTCCCACGTAAATGTGAAGCCAAGGAGGCACAACAACACCTCTTCTTCCTCAGGCAGCTCAGGAAATTTGGCATGCCCATAAGGTCCCTCATTAACTTCTACAGATGCACCATTGAAAACATACTGTCTGGGTGCATAATGGCTTGGTATGGCAACTGCCCTCCCCAGGGCCATAAGAAACTACAGAAGTTTGTGTGCACAGCCCAGATCATCATGGAAGCCAACCTTCCATCCATGGACACTATTTACATGGGCCGCTGCCGCGGAAAGGCGACCAACATCATCAAAGACCCAATTACACCCTGGTAATGACCTCCGACAACCTCTTCTGTCAGGCAGAAGATACAGAAGCCTGAACACACGCACAAGAAGTTTCAGGAACAGCTTCTTTCTGGCCGTTATCATACTGTTGAATGGAATCTAGCATCAAATAATGTAACCTGCCTGCCTCTAGGTCTTTTTGATCTGTACATTCTTAGCTTGCTATGATCTGTCTGTACTGCTGGTAAACAAAGCTTTTCACTGTATTTCGGTACATGGGACAATAAATCAATCATTCAAACTATCGTTGTATAATTTACCTTTCAAGGTGATGGGCCATGAACATGTCTGCATCAAACTTCATCTGCTTACTTACATACTCAGAAAATACATTTTACAATTTCTGAGTTGCCTCCTCCACTTCATCTGTCTCTCCTATTTTGGTATGATCTTTAAATTTGCGCAATAAGTGTTGAATATTTGATTTCAAATCATTTATATAAATTAGAAATAGAGGCGCCAAGAAACAGCCCTGAGGCATATTTCCCTCACAGCTCCATCCCTACCCTAATAGAGTTTATCTCATGAGACTCTGATGTGTTCCCACCTTGCAGACAATTTCCTATCCATAGCAAAGCTTTTCCCTCAAACTCCATTGCTTCAAGTTTAACTATACCCTTTTGTGAAGGATTTAACAAAAACATTACTGACTAGGTAAGAGGAAATATGCGATTATGATGTGGAGTCCGAGCATTTCATTGTATTCAAGTCTGCAAAAATGTTTACAAAGAGCCAGAGAAACATTGTGACCAGAGCTCAGAAGGATTACAGTGAGAGATGTCTCATTAATTGTTCAGCCCTCGTATGTTATTAACTTAAAACAAGATTTTCACAACCTCTATCTATTGTCTATTGTCCATGCTCCAAGCTATCACATCAGCCTCCTTTGAAACTTATACCGAACCAACTCTCATGGGGGACAGTTTGACAATGAAGCTTATACTTCAGTGCACAATTATAAATAATGATTGCCTTGAGCCTAGCAAATTTTCTTGCACATCACACTGCCATTTTCTAACAATGAGTGATCCACTGCAGTTGAAACCTTAGTGTACACAATGAATGCATATCATTTCTGATGTATCATAATAAACCTCTTAAAGCCAGTGTGTTCAGGATCTGTCAGCTAGCATTTTGTGGCATCTCTTCAACTGTCATTGAATATTTTTGCCTAAATAACATTAAGGACTAATTATGGAACATTTGATATCCTGAAACAATGTGTAATAGTCACCTTGTTTAATTATTTTGAATACTGTTTGGTACACCTTTTCCCTTCTGGATTTTGACTAAATTGGGGCTGTTTCACATTTACCTTGCTCACAAAATGTCAGACAATGCAGTGGCAGTAAGTCATTGCCTGATTGGATAAGATGAACTTGCCTGGACAAGCAACAGGAATTTTATAATGGATCTGTGCTGGCTCACTGCATGAAGTTAGCTGGTAACGGTTTGTCAGTATTGTATGCACAATAGGTGTCCCCTCTAATGTAAGATCAGAAGTGAGGATGCTCATTGATGATCACACAGTGTTTAGTACTATTCACATCCCTTTAGATATTGAAACATTCTTTGTCAACATGTATCAAGACCTGGACAGCATAGAGGTAGTTCTGCTAGATCACGTGTTTCATTAACATGAATTGGCTGTAACGTGATTAATAGTGGACACTGTTTGGATAACACAAACTTTCTGCTGTACAGGTATAGCAATTTTCTATGGCAATTTCCCTATAACGTGATTTTCTATGGTGATTTTCTATAGCGTGATTTTCTATAGCGCAAGGTCACACGAGAACACAACTTATCACATACGAACTGGGCTGATAAGTATTAAGTAACATTCATATGATTCAGTGCCAGGCAGTGATCACCTTTAAGAAAAAGGAATCTAACCAAAAATGAATTCCACAGAATCAAAATCCAAGGGTTTGCATTGACCAGGAACTGAACTGGACTGACCATATAAAATAATGTGATGACAACAGCAAGTCAGAGGCTGCGAATTCCATAGCAAGTGAACCGCCTCATGAAAGAGTGAGGGAATATCTTTCACTTAGCTGGTTGAGTGCAGTTCCAATAAAGCCTTCCAGGACAAAGCAGCCTGCTTAATCGGCACCCAATCTGCAAACGCTTCTCTATCAGAAGTCTTTGGTGGCAACAGTGTGCACCATCTATTGGATGGTCCGCAGCAACTCAGCAAGATTATTTTGACAGTGTCCTCCAAGCCATTGAGCTCTAAATTAAAGTGTTGCCTGTGTCAACCTACACGTAAGCTTAGCAGATAAACACAGGTCTAGCCATTTAACCATGGAACTATAGAAAAATTACAGCATAGAAAGAGGCCATTCACTATCTGTCAGCTGAAATAAAGAGCTAGCTGCCTTTTCTAATGCCACTTCCAGCACTGTGTCCATAGCTTTGTTTCAAGTTTAGAACCATGTACCTTTTAAATGAGTTGAGAGTTTCTGCCCACACCACCAAACCACACAGCAAAACTCAAAGACCCAGCACTCCCTCTGGGTGAAAATGACTTCCTCATATCCCATTTAATTTTTCTACCAATTTCTTTAAATCTCTGCTGCCTGGAAATTAATCTCTCCTTTAGGGGGAATAGATCTCTCCTGTTTACTCTATCTAGGCCTCTCATAATCTTCCACACCCCATTCAATCATCTCTCAGCCTGCTCTGTACTAAGGAAAACAACTCCATTTAGCCTATGTTCCCTTAGAGCTGCAATTTTCAAGCCCTGGAAACATTCTTGTATATCTCCTCTGTATTTATCCCAGAGTAAATGTGTTCTTCCTGTTATATCGTGGGCTGAACTGTACACAAAACTCCAGCTGTGGCCTAACCAGCATTTTAGGCAGTTCTAGCATTACAGCCCTACTTTATACAAACGTGATCACAGTGCCCATTTCAAATAGAAAATCATACACCTGATATGGCAAACGGTATGTATACACTCACTCCGCACTGGAAACACTGAGTCCTCCATATTGTGTCCAGCTTCTCTTTTGGTGTTCAGGGCTCATGCCAATAGCTTGTAAAAAGCCATCGTAATATTTTAAAAGGGAAGTTTTTTTAGATATTGCAATCTTTTTATGAAATTAAGCAGCCCCAGTGGCTTGACTTGTCACATGATAAACATGCTCAACAAATCATAACCCTAAACAAATTACAGCAATGCTGTTTAACTCATCTTATTTCACCTAACGTCAAAAGTATGCACAATGTCAATATCTGAGTGGTGCTTACAATGCTTAATTGTTATCTGTTTGATTATGTGACTCTGTTTACTGTTGATGCTCATTTGCTTGAATGGTTAAACCTGGGTGTGGACTCACAGGAAAATAAACAAAGCTGTAGAAAGAACTGGAAGCTAGAGCTGTAAGCAGGTATAGAGGAGACAAGAGATGTGAATATTGAATATTGTAATATTGCTGAGTGAATGCATGCAAGAAGCAGATGCCGTGAATGTGCAGGTCGGAAATGGGGCTGGGAAATTACATGAGTAATGTGAGTTGGTGTAGGAGGAGTGAGCAGTGTGTAACAGGAAGCAAACAGTGAACTTACATTTATGTCCAAATGAGATCACTGAACTTCATCCTATTATGCAAATGTCTTGGATGCTTGGATCCTGACATTAATGACTTTATACCTCTCCCTGCCACTTTGCTGATATAACTGCTGACTGGAGGACTTCTGGCCTCTCGTGGATGCAGCATGTTGTTTTTCTTGTCCATTGCATGCACCAGGGCTGCAGAAACAATGTCCAAGAACCTTGGTGAGCGTTCCACAATTATTTCTATTAACACAAGTCTATTCCTGGTGTCTACGGTAACAGATATCCCCCACACATCTCCATTAGGCAAGCAGCCAATGAGTAGCACTGACAACATAGCTGCATGGTTAAAATGACCCGGTTAAAATGACCCGGTTAAAATGATCAGCCAACACCTGAGTCAATAGCAACAGGCTTCAGCACACCTTCAAGTATGCCTTGATTAATGAACGTATTTCTGGTATATACTGCGCTAGACGACAGATTTGCAATGCTGACGTGATGCTGTTGTGCACTTTCATTCTCCAATTTCTCCTAACTTCTGATAGCTGACCATGATGTAAAGGCTCACAAAAGACTTCCCACCCTTCCTCCCACCCTGTACCATGTAAAAGGATCATCAAGATATTGTGGGTGAGTTGCTGGACTATTGTTTCAGGCAGTTGCTTCAATTCTATATCTTTTAGGTGCTTTCTCATTTGTTCCAAAGTTGCAATAGTCTCAGTAAATCTCTGTAACTGTATCCACATCTACCACTTCCTCTGGAAGTTCATTCCACATACACACCCTCCTCTCTATGTAAAAAAATTGCCTGTCATGTTTTTTTCAAACTTTTCTCGAGAATACCCACCCTCGAGAAAAGACCATTCACCTGCCATGGTAGGTGCTGAAGGACTTTGTTGCTGACTTCAAGATTGTTGTAAAACATAGTTTCTTCCAGACATGTTTGGACCAACTCGCCTTCTTCTGGCAATGAGTACGACTGGTGGATTGAATAGAGGTCCCGGAGAGCAGAACGAGTTTCTGGAATAGGGAGGAGGAGAGGCTGCAAGCATTTTCTGCCTAGGATCCAAGTGAAGAAATAATATTTGTGGTCTCGACCCCAACTTTTAATTCACCAAAGGTTCCACAATGCTTACCTTCTTTCTATCTCTCACTGGTCACCACATTGTCCTCCTGCCTACAATGTAGGTGGGGTAGTGGCACTAGGTGAATTGTTCATTTGGTAAACTGGTGCAGACACAATGGGCTGAATGACTTCCTAATATGCTGTAAGCATTCTGTGTTTCGGTGCTTACCTCAAGTATTAGCTGCAAGATTTCCTCAGTACAGTATCCTGGCACAACCGTCAATAACCTATCTATCTATCATATAGTCAGAAGTGGGATTATTGACTAATGGTTGTATAATGTGCAATTCCATATGCAGCTCTGACAGAAGCAGTCATGCTCGTCTCATTTATACAGGCCGAGCTCCAAGCTCCATGCAAAGTCCAACATAAAACAGAAGTGCTGAATATCTCCACATGATGTGAAAGCAGGCTTCTGATTGCTTCAAGAATTTACTTGGCTAAATCCTTCAGCCATCTATTTTATCCAAGACTATCAAAGTCCTGAATTGAATTCTTCGCAGATAAACTAGTACATGACATCATCTTCTGATGAGCTCACATTTGCTCCATAATTTTCCTTGATCCATGTCTGATCCATGATTGCTGATTCTGTCTTTATATTCCCAAATAAATAAGGTTCACTCTCTAACTGGCTGCAACTGTGAAATCAAGAGAGTGCTCAGGAGAGATTTACCAGGATGTTGCCGGGAATAGATGGTTTGAGTTACAAGGAGAGGCTGTATTGGCTGAGACTTTTTTCACTGGAGTGTAGGAGGTTGAGTGGTGATCTTATAGGGGTTTATAAAGTCATGAGGGGTGTAGATAAGGTGAATGGTCTTTTCTCTAGTGTAGGTATTTCAAGACTGGGGACATATTATTCAGGTAAGAGGAGAAAGGTTTAAAAAAAACATGACAGGCAAATTTTTTTACACAGAGGAGGGTGAGTATGTGGAATGAACTTCCAGAAGAAGTGGTAGATGTGGATACAGTTACAATATTTAAAAGACATTTAGGTAAGTACATTAATAAGAAATGTTTGAAGGGAAATGGGCCAAGCCCAGGCAGTCGGACTGGTTTAGTTTAGGATTATAGTCAGCATAGACTGGTTGGACTGAAGGGTCTGTTTCAGTGCTGTATGACTATGACTCTAAGTGACAGTGTGTCTCCATCTTCATTGGTTTCATCCTCTTACTCCACTATCTAAAAAATTCCAGTTCTTGAGTATCTAAAATGAAAACAGGGCAAGGTTTAGATTTTGATGAACGGAACAGAGAAAACAAGAGATACATGCTTACACTGGCAGCTGCTACTCAGAGGAGTTTGAGGAATAAGGGAGATGTAGGATGAGAGAAGAAGGATTAGCTTTAAGGATACCATCATCTCCCATTACTTCAATCCTGCCAGTGATGCCTCTCAAAACAATGGCCAGCAGCATCACTTTCATGGGGTTTAGAGCATGTAGGTTCCTGATGCCTCTGGTTATGCAACAGAGATGGTTGTATGATGATAATTGTCATGCCATCTGTTTGTGCAATTTATTTGCCATTGTTGAGTAGCTGAAAGTGTGTGCAAGCTTTGAATTGTTTGGATGCGAGACTTGTAGAAGTGTTAAGTGTGGAGGTGAGGTAAATAGAAGGTTTAAGCCCAGATTGATAAAGGCTATTGGTGCTTGGGGATGAGATGAATTAAGCAGTGGCTTAGCCTTGATGTAGTTGATGGGATGTACAATTTGAAGGTACATTCAGTGACCTTGGCTATTTGTGTGAAATCCTTAAACATCATCCTGGGTGATATCCAGGACCTCGGGCACTATGTCACTTGCATGATCGGTTCCCACTACTTTCTACTCCCTGGCCCCTGCAGGGCCTCCTGCCCACTTGAAATCCCTTCATTCCTTTCACCAACTCCAAATGGTGTCAGTTGGAAGCCTGCATGTCCACTTTCTGCACATGTAGACATTGTTGCCTGTTGCACAGTGCAGCATTCACATTTCAGTACCTTTTCCAGCTACATGGGACTTCCATTTTAACAAGTGCAGGTTAGATTTAAACAGTATTCAATGCTCACAATATTAGGCAGCCTGCTGATGTGTGCAGTCAATGAACAGCTGGGGAATGCTTAAGGCATGCACAAACCATCATTGTATGAGTAGGCAAGACGAAGTTGGCATGCTGTCTACATTGTGCTAAGTGGGCACAGCTTAACATCACGTTGTTGTTGTCATATTAACTTTTGGGGCTAGCTCCCATAATCTTTCAAACTGTTATCTTGAGTTTTAAAAATCTCAGCTGCTGAGGGGGAAGAAAGCGGCAACTTGAAGTTTCATTTAAAGTGTGAGTGACAGTCTATGGAAGAAATGTGGTGTATGTGTAGAACTGCAGCAACATATGATCATAAGTTGTAACGACAATAAACGCGGGTCGTAGACAGTAAATGCACATATAAGTGACATTTTTAATATGATTTAGATATTTTAAAAGCCTAAAATTTAAGTACAACTCGTTTTCTTTTAAGGAGATTCAAATGAGGATTTATACTTTATATTTATGCACTTATTCTCCGTTCACCAAAAAAAAAATGCATCATGGATCAAACTTAAAACCCAACATGCTTTTGTGAGGTTCTACTGCTTAACAAAGTTGGGAAAGAGATCGAATAATGGAAGAGAATGGTTCAGGAATTAAAATATTTAACAGAGAGCTTGTTCCCTGGACATCTTACAAGTACAAGCTTATTTAGATATCAAGATAGTGAAAGTATTGTCAAAAGTAGTCAAGAGGAGTCTAAGTAAAAGTAAAACAAGTATGTGAATGAAATTAGGAAATTTGAAACATAAACAAATACTCTCGTGTGGATTGGCATCCATGGAAAGAACAGATAGATCAAGTTCTGAACCTTTTTAACAGAAATGAAAAACCTAAGATAGATGTTAATGGCAACAGAAGAAAACAATAATCAAGGAGAAAGATGAAAAGAAGAACAAATGTGTACCAGTATTCACGGAGTGAGTCCATGATAATTAGACGATGTAAAAGATTATCTCAGTCAGACAACAGAAATAGACTGTCAAGGTACAAGTGAAATGTGTGATTAGCTAAGGCAGTAAAAGACACTCAAAAGGCAAAAAAACGGAGAAAATAAGACTAAGTAGAAAGGCAGAAAGCCTGACAATCAACTGAATTAAAACAGAAACTGCTGGCAAACACAATTGATTCTACCAGTTCACTGCCAGTTAATAAAAGAGGTCAATGCCAAGGACACACATTAACCCCTCTCAGGACTATGTTCTAATGAAGGGCTTCCACCTCAAATGTTAACCTGTCTCACCTTCCTTTTAGAACAAACTAAAGCATATAATTAAACTAAATAATCTGGGGAAATAAATGTGAAAAAGACCCTAAAACATAACTGGTGAATCCTACGTAAGCACAGAAGATGGCAACATATTTGCCAGTTATGTCTCCAATTACCCTGTTCCTCCTCAAGCTAAAGAACATGAGCACTGTCCAGCTGCGTATCCATATGTACAGCATGCTGCTGGCCCAGAGCCTGAGGTAACAGATGGGATCCAGCTTTAAGAGATTGAGTGTTCCATTAGAGTCCCTGTATTCCTAAGCAGCAAGGCTGAAAAGCTGGCAAACCACAACTGTCCAGCTCTGTGGAAAAGCACCAAGATTTAACAAAAACGACCAGCAGAGGGACCTGGCTGTGTATGTGCAGAAATTGTTGCATATGGCAGGACAGGTTGAAATGGCAGTTAAAAAACCTGAGTCCTACTTTTTATTCATAGGGGTATGGAATATAGAAGCAAGTCATAATAAAATAGTACAGAATATTGGTTCAACCTCAGCTGCAGGAGCACTATGTGCATGCACTTTATGAAAGAAGCATTGTAGAAGAGCAGAAAAGATTCACAAAAATGCTCCTAGGTGATGAACTTCAGTTGCATAGATAGATTGGAGGGAAGAAGGTTTTCACGTTGTGTACAGTTAGAAGCTGGAATACAGTGACAGTGGGTGTAGGAGGCAGGTTCAATATCACAAAGCTCAGCATCAGCCATACCACCTCAAGCAATTCAGACCTAGCACATCCCTTGGTTTATATGACTTTTTCTCATCAACTTGCCACTTAATTTCCTTAATTTGGAGAGTTATCATTGTGCAGATATTTCACAAGTCTTGTTACAATTGTTTTCCAGGATTATTGCATGCTTCTGTTTTGTTTTGCACATGGAATTGCCAACCTTCTGGGGAACAGCCAGGATCAATTGGAGTCACCATAAACGTCCCCACAGCTCATAAAAGCAATCCAGGAGATTTAAAGGCAAAGGGTGCTTTTCAGTGCTTAGAAAATCTCAGATCTGTAAATATAGCAATGTTTGAGGTTGCACAGTGGCAGTGAGCCAGTTCACCAACAGGCACAGACCCTCCATGCTGACGAACCGGGCAGATGCACATATCGGAGCTGTTGTAACACAATGGATTTGGTTGAGGCATTGAACACTCCCAGATTGTGGAAATGGTGTTAGGCTGGAGCGCATGGCTGTGTCATTTTTTTTCTGTAAATGTAGATGCAAGAGTAAAACATTTCAAACAGTTGTCTGTCTGAAGAGATCTATTGGAGATAAGACATGTAGGCAAAGCTTTCTGTATTTATGTTGTGATCTGCCTGCTTGTTAAAGATGCTGGTTAAAATATTCATATTGTTGGATTAGTAGGGCTTGCATAAGGACTTCATAAAATTTTGCATCCTTTCAGTTGCCAAGTGTAATGAACTATTAACTCAGCCAGTGCAGTGTAAATGTTATTTTACTTACTTTCTTCTAAAATGCTGGGATATGGAGCAAAACTTGTTTTGAAAGCCAGAATTAAAAATTGAAAAGACCTGAGGTAATTCTTCTTGGGGAGAGAAAGAAGAAACCTGAAAATGAAGGAGATGTCAAAGAAACTCAAACTGGGATAGTAGCCAAGGGGCTTGGGATGTTATGGTGGCTTGGATGAGAGACTGGGTCATCAAATATATTTACACTTCTCTTACCATCAGTTTTTGGTGAGGATACATCCACTGATATCTCCTTGAGTTGGCAACTCCAACTATTGAACAACTTTCACTTTTCCCCAGTTTACAAATTACATGCTTGCTGTCCATTAGTTCCAATTTTTTTTCTCTCTCTGACCGGAGTCCGCACTTCCAGCTTAGGGTTAGCAGTTAGCAGGTTTATAACCAGGTAATCATCAAGTCATCTCCAGTCTGTGATCCAATTTGAACCAGACTCTTCTGTGTCTGATAAATTTATTCTGAAACACCAGCCTCCAGGAAACCATTGGAAAATCTAAATTATTCCTCCTGCAATTGGCCTGGTCAACCAGTATGACCCTAGTTGGAAAGTCCTATCAGGCTTAGCCCAATGTACATCCTAACAGCAGCCTCACTACACAGTTGTGCCACAATTAAAGTCAAGCCATACTGATGCACACTGCTCTCTAGTTGCTGCCATGGGAATACATACAACAGTGGTGTGCATCTGCCTGCGCCTGCTCCTTTTTTCAGATAAGTTATTGCTACCCATCAAATGGCTCAAGTTACTTAGCAGCCTCAACACTTGATGATTAAAAGCGTCATTCCATTTTATGTTTGACTTGCTTTAGTTCCTGCAGGATTTTGAGGAAGGGTCACTTTACTTGAAATGTTAACTGTGATTTCACTTCACAGATGGTGCCAGACCTGCTGAGCTTTTCTAGCAATTTTTATTTTTGTCTCTGAGATCCTGCAAGGCTCATTTCAGCGAGAAATATATGAGCGCACCAAGTTTAACTTGCTCCAAGACACTAAATGTTCAAAACAATTAAAATAACCACACAGCGGCCAGGATCCCATTACCAGGTACTCTTTATTCACTAGTGCACAGTACACCAGCCAGCTCAGAGTCCATCCTCAACTGTGGAGATTCTAATCTCCGGGTTATATTGGTCAGCCAGGGCTTTCCTGATTGGCCCAGGTTAACAACCCCAATCAATGACCTCATAATCAGTGGATCCACCTGGTCCCAGTCACTAGATCCCTCCCCGAGTAAGTCTGGGGATGTGAGCCTAGTCTTTCAGTGTAGCTTCTCCTGCGACAATTTCGCCCCAAGTCCGGTTCTTCTGATTCGGACTCTGACACGGGCAGCGTTTACTGGACTGTAACCTACCTCTTGTGTCTAGACCGTCTTGGGAGAGATTCGTCCGGCAGTAACGGTATCGAGGCTGCATCCATCTCGGACTCTGAGGTTTCCTCGACACTAGATGGAGGGGGAGAACCTATGGTCTCTGACAGGCCTTCAGGCTGTTCTGAGGAGCCAGGTCGATTCTGATCCTGTCCCATTTGCGAGGTTGCAGCTTTCAGGTGATCCATGTGTTTGTTCAGGAACACCTCACCCACCCCGAACTTCGTAAGTCACGGGACCAGACCTCACGTCAACCTTACCTCGTACCCATACAGGGCCATTTCCATGGTTCCTGCACTAAACTAAATCCCCTAAGTTAAATTATCTCTCTCACTTAGAGGTGGCATGGGGTTGGTATCGGCATTTCTGCTGCTGTTTCACTCACCCACTCAGGTCTGGAAATATCAGGTTTAACCTGGTGCAAAGTCTTCTACCCATCATCAACACTGCTGGAGCTATCCCTGTTGCTGCATATTGGGATGGTTCTACAATCGAACAGGAACTGGGACAGTTTGGTATCAATTGACGCTGTAGGCTGCTTCTTTAAGACTGCCTTCAATGTTTGGACCAGTCTTTCCGCTAGCCCATTGGACGATGGATGGTATGGAGCTGTCCTAACGTGCGGAATGCCATTTGACTTTAGGAAATATTCAAATTCCCTGCTCGTAAATGATGTGACATTGTTCGTGACAAATCTTCTGGGAATCCAGAAGGATGTTCACAGCTTCTCAATCATCATCCCTGAGTTTGCTGAACAGACCTTATACATGTCCAAACACTTAGAATGGGCATCCACAATGACCAGGAACTTTGAGCCCATGAAAGGACCAGCATAGTTGACATGCAAACGAGTCCAGGATGTTCCCTGCCATTTCCACGAATATGGTGGTCCTGCCGGGGACACTTTTTGTCCTTGTTGGCACTCTGGGCACTGCCCCACCAATGCAGCTATGTTGGAATGCTGGCCACCAGGCATAGCCTCTCGCGAGCATCTTCATCTTGGAAACCCCTGGAGGACCCTGGTGAAGTTCAGCCAGAATCTGGCAGTGATTTTTTCTTGGGATAATCATCCTCACTCCCCACAGTAATATGCCATCCTCTACGGC
Source organism: Ginglymostoma cirratum (assembly GCA_024137785.1). Classification (NCBI taxonomy): domain Eukaryota; kingdom Metazoa; phylum Chordata; class Chondrichthyes; order Orectolobiformes; family Ginglymostomatidae; genus Ginglymostoma; species Ginglymostoma cirratum. The sequence goes on along the minus strand of JAHRHZ010000267.1, from coordinate 9,023,153 downwards.
GAACTGGTCTCGATGGGTCCAGAAAGGTTTCAATCCTGGTTGTGATGGCCCTTCTGTTTCCCTATCACCACCTGCTGGTTTAGTTTCGCTAGGACAGGATCTCAACAGTCAGTTAATGTCAGTGGTGACTGGAAAGGTGTCCAGGAAGTTTAAAACGAAAACAGACTGTTTTTTGGGGGGGCATCACTGGTGGAGTATGGGAGAGGCTCAAGGCATCCGCATTAGCCACTTGGCTTCCTAGACAGTGTTCTAATTTGTATTTGTATGCACTGAGAACAGGTGCCCACTGCTGAATTCTACCGGAAGCTATGGGTGGCACTGCCTTGTCTTCTTTCAGTAGCCCTAGCGAGGGTTTCTGATCTGCTACTCCGACAAATTGCCATCTGTAAAGGCACTGGTGAAACTTCCTCACACCAAAGATAACAGCCAAACCTTTCTTCTCAATCTGGGCATATTTGTGTTGGGCATCAGCCACAGTCTGGGAATGCTATTGGGCATTCCTCTCCATTGGGCCACTGGTGAGCCAACACTACCCCGATACTGTATGGTGAGGCATTGCATGTCAGCACTATTTCTCACTTTGATTGTAGTGGGCCAACACCTTAGATAATGATAGTTGCTTTTTCACCTCCCTAAAGGCTACTTCTTGGTTACGTGACCATTTCCAAGGCTGACCTTTTTCAATAACAGGTGTACAGGTGCCAAAATGGAGGCCAGGTTGTGAATGAATTTTCCATAAAAATTCACGAATCCAAGGAAAGACCTAAGCTCTGGTACAAATGTGGGAACCAGGGGTCCTTTGATTGCCCTCAGTTTATCCTCCAATGGTGCAACCCAGTTTTGTCAACTCTGCTACCCAAGTAGGTCACTGGGGGTGCCTGGAACACATATTTTTCAACTCTAAGGCATACTCCCGCCTGGAAGAAATGTTAAGCACTATGTCCAAGTTCTCCAAGTGCTCTTTATTGGTCTTCCCTGTTATTGGTACATCATCCAGATACATGGCAACCTGCAGTAGATCTTGTAAAATGCTCTCCATTGGTCCACAAGGAAAGGACGTAAGCTGACAATACCCCAAATTGCAATCTTGTATATTGATATAAACCCTTATAGGTATTAATTATGGGGCTCCTCATCGCAATTGCAGGTAGGCGTGGCTCACGTCTAGCTTCATAAATGATAGCCCCTGCCAACTTTGCGTACAAGCCCTCTATGCAAGGGATTGGGTATTTATCCAGCTGCAAAAAGCGATTTACCATTTGCTTAAAATCCCCACAAAGGTGAACTGAACTGTCAGGCTTCACAGTTGGTACGACCGGTGCTGCCCATTCTGCAAACAGCCCTGGTTTGATGTGATTCCTTCTCTCTCCAGCGTCCTGATTTCCGTCTCTACTTTTTCCCACAAGGCAAATGGCACCAGGCAGGCCTTGCAAAATCTCAGAATTGCATCCTTGTCAACATGTAAAGTTGCTGTAGCCCCTTTGACAGTCCCAAGCCCTTTCTGAAATACCCTTGGGTATTTCACTAGGACTTCATTGAGGCAGCCATTTTCTAATTGAAAAATGTCAAGCCAATCTAGGCGAATCTTCCTCAACCAATTCCACTCCAATAGGTTTGTGCCCGAGCCTTTTACTACCGTCAGTGGTGACTGTACTATTTTTCACTGGAGACCGGAGCTGAAGTCATACCCTTAATCTGCAATGGTTCCCCAGTGTACGTTCTCAGTCTGGCTGAGGTCTTGTGCTAACTTAAGGTTTGGAGTCCCGAGCAAATCTTGTTAAAGACAGATTCTGCAACCACAGATACAGCTGTGTTGGTATCGACCTCCATGAGAACTGGGTGACCATTTAATCAAAGATTCATTTTAATCGGTTCTGATTTGGATGTCACTAAGCAATTTAATTGTTCCAATCCACATGTGTGGGGACTTTCCAGAGTGTGCACTCTCCTGGGTACCAGCCTACAAGTTTTCTTACTCAAGTCAGGCTTTGTGGGTCTCCTTTGCTGTCTCAATTCTGCATACTGTCAGCAACTGCAATGGCTTGCCGGCCCAGATCCTAAAGAACATTTTAGCTGCTTGTCCGAGGCTCAGCTTTGTTGTGGGTTTCTGTTTTGGCTGGCCTAGGGTCTCTCTACTCAAGATATGCAATTGCTTACACTCAAGTGGTGTTCCCTGAGGTCAGTCGGACAAGTGAGGATATCCACTTCCATCGGGATTCCTTACAGCTCCCATGTTCCACTCACCACGTTTTCAAATGACCCGGCCAGCTGTAGTGTCTGTTTGAAGTCCAGTTGGGCTTCAGCTAGCATGTGCTTCTGCATGGTTATGTCATTAATCTCACATACTAAACTGTCTCTCAGCACTTCATTCAATGTTAACCCAAAATCACACGCCTCTGTCAGTCATCTCAACCTCATCAAAAATCCCGATACGGATTTCTCCAGTTCTCTAACAGCTGAATAAAACCGAATAAAACTCCCCCTCCCACTCCCTTGTTGAGATGTCCATCCTGGGCCTCCTCCACTGTCACAATGAGGCCACATGTAAAATGGAGGAACAACACCTTATATTCTGCCACAGAAACTTACAGCCCAATAGCCTCAACTTAGAATTCACCAGCTTCAAAATCTCCCCAACCCTAGCCTTATCCTGTGTCCAGCCCTCACTCTCATTCCCGCCTCCTTGACATGACACAGCCTATCCATGTTCCTTCTCACCTATCTCCCCCATCCTTCCCATTGACTAATCTCTATAACACCCTACCTGCATCTACCTATCACCATCCCACCTACCTTCCCCCAGCCCCACCCACCTTCTTCTACTTATTTCTGATCTCCTTTCCCCCTTCCCCAGTCCTGAAGAAGGGTCCTGACCCAAAATGTCAACTTTCCTGCTCCTTGGATGCTGTCTGACTTGCTAAGCCCCTCCAGCAGCACATTTTATCACCACAAAGGTAGTGGTTTCTTGATTGCTACTTAAGCCATAAGCAAATTAGCAGAGGGTAAATAAGAAGGTCAGGGAGTTGAACGTGTGGCTTAGATAGGTGTGGGAAAAATGGATTTTGATCCATGGGGCACTGCTATCTGTACTGGGGAAAATGGCAGCTGTACTGTTGGGATCAGACTTCACCTAAGCTCTGTTGGAACCATTTTCCCGACAGTCATACCTATAGGGCTGTTGAGAGTATTTAAATTCTATAGTTTGATGGACTGTTCACGCAAGGAGAAGTTTGGAAAGTTAAGGGAAAAGAACATGATAATAGTGTACTAGTGCAGGATAGAAATATACGTGATACTATCCAAAGTGTGATGGGAAGGGACAGAAATTGGAGGCTAGAATCTCTCGGTGGATGTGAATTCAGCACACTTACCCCCAGCAGCCTCAGGGTCCTTGAGCCCTGGAAATGAATGTATCTGGCCTCTTGAAAGCTTAAGTGCTTTAAGATGCAGTGGGCACCAAAAAAGCAGAGAGTTTCTCATCAACTTTCCAGCCAGAGAACAGGGCGTCCTTTGCTTCGATCAAGGTTCCACCCATTACTTTGGAGAAACTGGATCAAGTGGGCACAGTTTCAGGATAACAGGCCAGTCATTAAAGATTGAGACAAGGAGGGATTCTTCACTCAAGGGGTTGTCAACCTTGAGTATCCTCTCTCCTTAAGATTGCAGGTGCATCATCATTAAATATATTTCAGGCTGAGACACACATTTCTGGTCACTCAGGGGATCAAGGAATATGGAGATAGACCAGGAAACTGGAGTTGAAGTCAAGATAAATTGGATTTCTGAGCAGGCTTAATGGGCCACATGTTCTGCTCCTTCTCTTATCCCTTTTTGGAGCTATGCTGTTCTTCCCTTCCAGCTTAATTTTGGTCTTGGTACAAAAATGTTTGGTTACCTTTCAGCTCTGTTGAAGAAGCCTACACTCAGATTGCAGAGTCTGCCTTTCGATAACAGATGTTGATGGATCAGTTTGCACTGGCTGCATTTTCTCATTTAATTCTTGCTCATTTTGAGATGTGCTGTCCAGCCATGGCAATTGCTTGTAAGGAAGTGGCAACTACTGAGGAACCTGACATCAAACCTGTTGAGTAAAGCTTCTTTTACAAGGTCGGGAAAACATTGTAGGGTCAAAACGTGAGCAGTTTTGAATGCAGTGCAATGCATGATTTAAAAAGTATTGAAATTAAGTGCATGTTCTCAGGTGAAGCTGAAAGGGCATTCTGTCTGGTCAATATAACGTTCAAGCGATATGGAAATCCATCACCATACTTAAATGTTTCCGAATTGAGCTACTATGAATTTCTAGGTGGATTCGGGTGGATACTACATGTTGTAATTATGTTAACTAGGATAGTTTGGAATGCATTGGGCAGATTCTCTGCTACCGATCCTTCATATTAGTATTGATATTAGTCTAAGTTCCTGATATAAAAGATACTCCTGATGAAGTTTTCAGTGGAAGATAAGCTCACTCTTGATAAACAGAATACATTGACTGTATAGTATTAATAGCTAGTTATATTACATCTAAAATACATCAGAGACCTTTATAAGAGCTCAAGCTGTACTAGAGAGGAAACACATTATTGCTCATGAAACATTCTGGAACACACAACTAATAAGTTTATCTTGTGTTGTCAGTTAACACATTCAGGTACTAACTATGTTAGATATCATCTCCCAAGCTCTTTCTTGGTTATTAAATTTTTTACACAATTGTTCAAAAATGTGAAGTAGCTTTGCCACAAGTCCATCTCCCTCTGAGTTTTTGACTTTATAAATTGAATCAATCTGTAGGATTGACGATCTTTCCTGCTTGAGTATGCATTTTCATGGGCAGGTCACTCTTTTGATTGCTTGAGGTCAACTGATTTGACTGTTGATCTCTTGTTGGAGTTAATTGCAGCTTATCACACACTTGGCATCATTTTTTAGGTTCATCCCATTTAAGTAGCAAGGAGTCATAGTTCCTCAGTGAGACAAGTGATCTGTAATTTCAATGCACATTTCCTGCTACAACCAGTGTTGATTTGGTGCATTTGTATCACAACACTTTTCCCATTGAAATCCTTGATCCACACTGTTTGACCTTGTTAAAGACTTGAAAAGGTTTTAGTACACAGGCCATGCCAGATCACCATTCTATAGGACCTGTCACCTATGAGATGGCACCCAAGTCAGTCACCTCCAGTCATTGTTTTTTACTTGTTCCATTAAAGAATAAGAGGTGTGTATGGACACAATGGTTGAGCATCTTGTCTTAATGTTATGTTATATTCTACAATGCTTACATAATCCTCTACATAGTTCAGGGTATACTTTCTAAAAACTTCTCTTCCCCTGGCTTGCAAGTTCTTGGAATCAATGGGAAAAGTTCAGAGTGAAATATTTGTTCTTGCTCAGCAATGAGTTCTGCTGATTATTGATGATGTGTGCCTTTTTCTGTATAACAAGGTCTTTATGCACCAGACACTTTTAACATCACTGAAATTCTGGGGTGGGGGTTTCTACCCACCGTATGCAGTGTTAAATCAAGAGATTGCAATTTTATTTTCTTTAAGTCAGGGCCTTTTTCTCCCCCCAGATAATACAGTAACACTTGCCCTGGTGTCGAGTTTGAAGTGAATTGGATGGCTGTTAACCTGCATGATCTGTGTCATGTCTGTTTCAGATGAGTCACCTAGTACCCCCAGGAAAGGTGGAACTGCCTCTTCCAAATGTGGCATATCATATATAAAATATGTTTCCATGACGGTTAGTCTTGTTATTCTGGATTTTCTTCTGAAAGTGTTTGCTATAAGGTGTTAATCTGTCTGAACTAGTAACCAAGTGGTTCAAAGGTTGTTTTGACTTTTGTATATTCTCTGGTAATGTCACATTTTCTCATTAATGCATTGGTGCGATAAAGCTGGAAATTGTTACTGTTCCTGTGGGGTTTTTTTAGCTGCAGTTTTCAAACAGTAAGTTTCAGCATAAAGAATTTGAAGGCATTTTGTGTTGGTCTATCATGTGTTGTTTTGGTGTTTCTGTCCCTTAAAATATTGACAATGTCTAATGACCATTTTGAGTGAAGTTGGCTTTCTGTTTCAATCATACCCTTGTGATGCTTTTGGGTTTCAATTTCTACCCATGTATGGATAGCTTTTTCCAATGTGAGAGCCTCTTTTGATGGTAACATCTATGAAAGAAATGGATGAGCAATTTTGATGACAGTTTTGACCCATATTAGTTCTAGTTGTAAATCACAAAATTCTGACATTATGTAAAGATCATTAATCTAGTTCTTAACACATTGTCCTGGATGCTGTGTTGTTCTATTAACTTTTACTCTCTCCATTATACTATTGGGGCTTAATGTATCATAATTGTCAAAAGTTCTTACAATATTACCAAAGATATCCATCTCCTCTTGCATTCTATCATTTTAAAGCATGATCCAGTATAAAGAAACATGTTCATTTGTTCATCTCTCAGCTTCTTCTGTCGTAAATCTGTAACAGGATTTTTATATATTGTTTGTAGATGTAGCTGCTTTTGCTGTTCAGTTTTTTTAAATCGTACATTTGCTTCAATTGTGTTAAAATTTTGAGTCTTCTTCAGCAAGTTTTTAATTATGGATTATGAAAATGAATTGCTGATAAAACTTTGCAATTAAGATGGTTTGTTGTTTTCATGAAGAATTTTAAATTCTTTTAATTGCCCTTTTCAAAAATATTCTTTAATTTTTATCAATCTGAGTTGAAAACTAAATAACTCAGAATTAGCCTCCTACTTGTGAAAAAAAACACATTTCAAACATTTAAAGATAACTGAAATACTATAAAATGAAGGAGTACTGCATTTTAATTTTTTGCCAAGCTGGAGGAAAATTCTAAACTAGCACTAATTTCCAAACAAAAACAGATATTTCTGGAAAAGCTCAGCAAGTCCGGGCAGCATCTGGGCAGACAAATCAGAGTTGACGTTTCGGGTTGAGAGACCCTTCCACAGAACTGGTGGTAGCTAGGAAAATGTCAGTTTATATGGAGGAGATAGGGTGAGGGGAGGGGGTAAGGAGTAAACGATAGGTGGAGATAGAACCCAAAGAGAGAGAAGAACAGTTGGACAGACAGTTGCTTTTCTGCAACTTCTGTTTTTGTTTCTGATTTATAGCATCCACTGTCCTTTCGGTTTTTATTTAGCACTAGTTTCCACTTCTTCTCAGTGGTTTACATGCCCTTTTTAATGATATAGACATTTCATACCCTTCTGGCTTCTTTCCTGTGTTATTTGCGCTTTTTTTGTAACAAAAAAATAGTTTAATCATATTTCGCTCTTTACCAATATTTTTGATCGCACACCAAAAGTTTTGTTCCCACTTCAAAACATTGGTTTTTAAAAACTATTCTTCCGACTTCATATTTTTTCACACTAATTAGTTGAATTATACTGTGGTTTTAATGATTATCTTAATGAGTCATTTTTTCCAAAAATATATTTGTAGTTTTTTTGTGTTAATTTAAACTGATTATAGTCATGCTGTTTTACTAAATGTATCATTGTAAGTCTTGTTTTAGCTTCTCAGTGTAGAATTTTACCATAAATATAAGAATCTTCATTCTTCCCCCAAGTCTTAAGTTAATTTGGTACATCTGCATAATAGGTTTAAGTATCAGGCTTTTTCCTTTTGTGGCATTCATGAGACTCTGCATGATCTTCGCAAGCTTTTTCAGTATTTTTTCTCTACTTCTGCCTGGCTTCAAGCCCCAGAGATAGTCTTTATACTCAGAATACATCTACGGTCAACTTACTGCTAGCTACAGCTTTCAGAACATCAACAGTTTCTGTTTTTTTAAGTTGCTGAATATTCAAATCTGCATTTACAGTTTTGACTGATGCCAGAGATGCAAGACTCTAAGTGGGTTCTTTATCTCTCTGTCTCTCTCTCCCTTTCTCCATCCAACTTACAAGTTTTGAGCCATGTTTGCTGTTTGATTATTTATTGCTGCAGGCAGAGAATAAGCATCAACCTAGCAGCACATAAATAAATCACATAAAATCTCAGCACATAAATAGTTAGGTGCTCACTGAATTGGCAATCACATTTTGACAAAAAAGTCTCTTGCATTCCAACAGGAGTAGAGAAAGAGGGCCACCATAAACATATCATTACACATGGTCAATCATCTACATCTAATTCACAATAATGGGACAGCACTAGGCTAACAACCTACCTGGTATTGCTCCCTACTGAGTTCAGTGGTGAATGAAATCAGATGAAGTGAACAACCAGGGTTGTATCCAATCTTGCGAGAACCAGCGAGCGGGTGATTTTAGAATTGTTCACAATACCTTTCTTTAAGGTATTTCATAAAGTGCATGTTCAACGGGCAGCACAGTGGCTCAGTGGTTAGCACTGCTGCCTCGCAACACCAGGGACCTGGGTTTGATCCCAACCTTGGGCGACTGTCTGTGTGGAGTTTGCACATTCTCCCCGTGTCTGCGTGGGTTTCCTCTGGGTGCTCTGGCTTCCTCCCACAGCCCAAAGATGTGTCGGGTACGTGGATTGGCCATGCTAAATTGCCCATAGTGCCTCAGGATGTTTAGGTTAGGTGGGTTAGACAGGGGAATGGGTCTTGGTGGGAAGCTCTTCAGAGGGGTGGTGTGGACTTGTTGGGCTGAATGGCCTGTTTTCACAGTATAGGGGTTCTATGATTCTATGAACTTTCCGCTGTTATTTAAATTAAAAGCAATTCAAGATAGTTGCATTTGAGCTTCTTGTGCTCACCCAGGTGAGGGAAATTGGTGTGGAGAAATGGGGCATTTTGGACGTCTAGTTTGAGTCCGCCCAGGCTTCAGGCCAGAAAGGTTTCTTCAACACGTTTCCTCACAAAGGTTTAGATGCAAGCCCAGGCACAGCCCTTTCTTCCATTTCTAAGACCAACCTCTATGACTGAGCTGTCAATTTAGCATTCATTAACAACGTCCATATTTACTAAAATGCTTCTCTCCTGTTGGATAAAAACTGAATTGGTGGTTGTCAAATTGTTTCTCTTACAACCTGATCACTATTAGAAAAATAACTTTAATCTTATCCAATTGGAACCCAGTTCCTAAGGCAAGAAAACAATAGGCTAACAAATTACAACTACTCAATGTGATCTTATGCACCATTTAAAAAAGCCTACCTGTCTGCAAAGGTTCCACCATTATTTGTTCCCAAGTTGGTACAACATTAAAGAACAGTGGCCAATTGTTAGGGAGATACCAAATACACTTCAATTAAAGTATATTCCTGAGAAGGTGAAAAATCATCCTTGGCTTAACAAGGAAGTCAAGGATAACATAAAGCCAAAATGAGGGCATATCATACTGCAAAATTTATTGGCCTCTGGAGGAATGGAGAACTTTAAATGCCAGCAAAGGGTTATTAAAAACAAAATCAAAAGAGCTAAGATGAAGTACACATGGAAACAAACAGAAAACATAAGTACTGATACCAAAAGCTTCCATAAGTATAAAAAAGAGAGATTAGTGAAAGTAAATGTTACCCTTTAGACGACAAAAATGGCAGAGGCAATAAACCAATATTTTGTCTCTGTTTTCAGATTAGAAGATCATAATTTCTTCCCAAAAACTGCAGATACTACAGAGGAAATTACTAATAACTAGGGAGAAAATATTAAGTAGACTGATGGGATTAAAGGCAGCTAAGTCCCCAGGGGCTGATGGCCTGCACCTTAGGGTATTAAAGAAGGTGGCAGCAGAGAAAGTGGATGCATAAGCAATGACATTACAAAATTCCCTGGATTCTGGAAAGTTACCAGTGGATTGGAAATGTGCTAATATGACACCCTTATTCAAAAAAGGAGATAGACAATAAGTGAGAAACTATAGACCAGTTAGCTTAACCCTGTAGTGGGGAAGTTGCTGGAGGTAAAGATAAAACAGGCGATGACCAAATGCTTAGAAAAACAAAGCTCAATTCACCAGTGTCAGCACGGTTTCATGAAGGGCAAGTTGTGCTTGACAAACTTGCTGCAGTTCTTTGAGAATATAACCAGCAAAGTTGGATAATGGGATGCAGTAGACGTGGTAGATCTAGACTTTCAGAAAACATTTGATAAGGTGTCACATAAAAGACAGATACAGAAGGTTAGATTCCAAGGTGTTAAGAGTACAGTATTGGCTTGGATAGAGGATTGGCTGACAGACAGAAAGCAGAAGATAAAAGGGTCCTTCTCTGGATGGTGAACTGTAACGAGTGGGGTGCCGCAGGGTTCAGTTCTCAGACCATCTATATAAATAATCTGCAAGCAGGGATAGGGTGCAACATAGCAAAGTTTGCTGATGATTCTAAAATAGGTGGGAAAGCAGGCAGTGATGAGGAAATGAAGAGTTTACAGATGGATATTGATAGACTAGGAGAATGGGCCAGAATCTGGCAGATGGAATTTAATATGGATAAGTGTGAGATTGTCCATTTTGGCTAGAGGAAAGGGCAAATTACTATTTAAATGGGAAGCAGATTCAAAGTGTGTCAGCACAAAGGGATCTAGGCGTCTTTGTGCATGAATCACTGAAGGTGGGCTTGCAGGTGCAAAATATAATAAGAATGGCAAATGGAATCCTGGAATATATCGCAAAATGACTGGATTATAAAAGTAAAGAGGTGGTGTTACAATCATATGAGGCATTGGTGAGACCACATCTGGAATATTGTGTCCAGTTTTGGTCTCCTTACTTGACAAAGAATGTGATGGCACTGGAGGCAGTTCAGAGGAGGTTCACCAGATTGATTCCAGGGATGAAAGGGATGTTGTACGAGGAGCAGTTGAATTCCTTGAGTTTGTACTTGCTGGAGCGCAGAAGAATGGGCTGGAGAAGGGATCTGATTGAGGTACATAAAATTCTAAAGGGGAATGATAAGGTGGACGTTAAACAGATGTTCCCCTTTGTGGGACAGTCTCAAACAAGAGGTCATAGATATAGAGTGAGGAGGTAGGTTAAAAACTGAGATTAGGAGAAACTACTTCTCTCAGAGGGTTGAGAATCTGCGGAACTCGCTGCCCCAGAGAGCAGGGGAGGCAGAATCAATCAATAGATTCAGGAAAGAAATAGATATATTTCTGATGAAAAGCAGGATATAGCTCTATAGGGAGCAGGCAGGAAAGTGGAGTTGAGACCATGAGTAGATCAGCTGTGATCATGTTAAATGGTGGAGCAGGCTCAAAGATCAGAATTGCCTACTCCCGCTCCTAATTCCTAATTCCAACGTTACTGAAAGGGAAGTGCAAATAACGTCATCATTCCTCCGTTGGTGTGAAATCATTTACTGGCTGCAAATGCAGTTCTTTAACCTACGTGACTGTAGTTCTTACAACCGCAGCCTTAAAGGTGCCAAGGCATGTAAAGGAGGATCAACATGAAAAAATAAAGGTAACTAAAAGCATACTGCGACTCATGTCTACGGACAGCATCCCTTTCTGGACTTTATTGACCAGTTTGTTGGAAGATGCCACAGCAAAGGACATTGGTGTGCTGTTTCCAAGGAACAAATCTCAGAGACGCACATTGAAACAGTAATCACTTCTAAACCAATTAAAGACTTTAGAAAGCGTCTTTTGAGTGGTAAAAGGTGCCACACCATTGATGCATTACTTGAGGACAGTCACAAGTAAGTAACCATAAGTGCAGGCCAGTAACAATTATATGGTAAGCAAAGCACAACAAACTAACAAAATTTGTAACAAAGACAGTAGGAACTGCAGATGCTGGAGAATCTGAGATAACAAGGTGCGGAGCTGGATGAATACAGCAGGCCAAGCAGCATCAGCGGAGCAGGAAGGCTGATGTTTCGGGTCGAGACACTTCTTCAGAAATGGGGGAGGGGAAGGGGATTCTGAAATAAATAGGGAGAGAGGGGGAGGCAGATAGAAGATGGATAAAGGAGAAGATAGGTGGAGAGGAGACAGACAGGTCAAAGAGGTGGGGATGGAGCCAGTAAAGGTGAAAGTAGGTGGGGAGTTAGGGAGGGGATAGGTCAGTCCAGGGAGGACGGACAGGTCAAGGAGGCGGGATGAGGTTAGTGGGTAGGAGATGGGGGTGAGGCTTGAGGTGGGAGGAATGGTTAGGGAGGCGGCGACGAGCTGCGCTGGTTTTGGAATGCGGTCGGGGAAGGGGAGATTTTGAAGCTTGTGAAATCCACATTGATACCATTGGGCTGCAGCGTTCCCAAGCGAAATATGAGATGCTGTTCCTGCAGCTTTCGGGTGGCATCATTGTGGCACTGCAGGAGGCCCAGGATGGGCATGTTGTCCAAGGAGCGGGAGGGTGAGTTGAAATGGTTCGCAACTGGGAGGTGTTGTTCTTTGTTGCGAACCAAGCGTAGGTGATCTGCAAAGCGGTCCCCAAGCCTCTGCTTGGTTTCCCCTGTGTGGAGGAGGCCACAACGGGAACTGCGATTGCAGTATACCACATTAGCAGATGTGCAGGTGAACATCTGTTTGATGTGGAAGGTCTTCTTAGGGCCTGGGATGGGGGTGAGGGGGGAGGTGTAGGGGCAGGTGTAGCACTTCCTGTGGTTGCAGGGAAAAGTGCCGGGTGTGGTGGGGCTGGAGGGGATTGTGGAGCAGACAAGGGAGTCCCAGAGAGAGTGTTGGCTCACTAGTGGCCCACTCCCCGCAATAACAACCAAAACAGAATCCCCCTCCTCCTCACGTACCACCCCACCAACCTCCGCATTCAACGCATCATCCTCTGACACTTCCGCCATCTGCAATCTGACCCCACTATCAAAGACATTTTTCCCTCTCCATCCTTATCTGCTTTCCAGAGGGACTACTCTCTCTGTGACTCCCTTGTCCACTCCACACTCCCTCCAGCCCCACCACTCCCAGCACTTTTCCCTGCAACCGCAGAAAGTGCTACACCTGCCCCTACACCTTCCCGCTCAACCCCATCCCAGGCCCTAAGAAGACCTTCCACATCAAACAGATGTTCACCTGCACATCTGCTAATGTGGTATACTGTATCAGCTGTTCCCGTTGTGGCCTCCTCTACATCGGGGAAACCAAGTGGAGCTTGGGGACCGCTTTGCAGAACACCTATGCTTGGTTCGCAACAAAGAACTACACCTCCCAGTTGCGAACCATTTCAACTCCCCCTCCCACTCCTTGGATGACATGTCCATCCTGGGCCTCCTGCATTGCCACAATGATGCCACCCGAAAGCTGCAGGAACAGCATCTCATATTTCGCTTGGGACCCCTGCAGCCCAAGGGTATCAATGGGGACTTCACAAGCTTCAAAATCTCCCCTTCCCCGACCGCATTCCAAAACCAGCGCAGCTCGTCGCCGCCTCCCTAACCATTCCTCCCACCTCAAGCCCCACCCCCATCTCCTACCAACTAACCTCATCCCACCTCCTTGACCTGTCCGTCCTCCCTGGACCGACCTATCCCCTCCCTAACTCCCCACCTACTTTCACCTTTACTGGCTCCAACCCTGCCTCTTTGACCTGTCTGTCTCCTCTCTACCTATCTTCTCCTTTATCCATCTTCTATCCGCCTCCTCCTCTCTCCTTATTTATTTCAGAATCCCCTTCCCCTCCCCCATTTCTGAAGAAGTGTCTTGACCCGAAACGTCAGCTTTCCTGCTCCTCTGATGCTGCTTGGCCTGCTGTGTTCATCCAGCTCTACACCTTGTTATCTGAAAATTTGTAATAAATACAGTTTGTGGTACCTACTCAAAAGCTGGATCAAAAACAAAGTTGCTGGAAAAGGTCAGCAGGCCTGGCAGCATGTGTGGAGGAGAAAACAGAGTTAACGTTTCGGGTCCAGTGACCCTTCCTCAGAACCTTCTACAACACTGGAAGCAAGAAAAATGTTAAAAATATTCACAAATCCAGGAGGATCAGAGGCAACCAAGTGAATTTCAAAAGAGGTTTAAGCCTTCCATGGTGTTAACCTTAAACATGATGTTGACAGCATAAGGCTATCAGAAGTTTTTACAATCATTAGCATCATATATCTTGAAAAGGCAGGTAAACACATATTAAAAACTCAAACTGTCACAACAATTAGTGTCAACATTTTGCTATTGCGAATCCTGAAGAACATGTACCAAGCCAGTGGTATCCCACAGCGCAGCCTATAAAGACTGTCTCACAGCATATAAGAGATCACCAGTTCCATGCACTGGCTGACTCACACCATAGTGCCAATATGCAATCTCATATTAGCTTCCCACATTCTACCAGCTGGTACTTATCAACAGTCCAGCAGTGGCAGGATCACCTGCGTGTACAGTTCTTGATGTTTTCACAATTTATGAGATTCAGACCATATGAGATGGAATCAAATAAACTAAGGATCTCAAATACTACTCCCCAGAACAATTTACAATGATCAGCAATTATACATGTGATGCAGCATTGCATCTTAAGGATGCCTTGACCCCAATTACTGATCCTTCAAGGAAGGGCAACATGCTCAATCAGGCAAAGTTCTGAGTGGAACTCAATGAGATAGAGTGACATGGATTCATTGAGAAGGTTGACTCCCACAAATTGCTGTAAGCTCATCAGATGCACATTAAAGAAAAATGGCACCAGAAGACTACCCAAACTACCTCAACATTTCACTTATAACGTAAAACACCAATGTTGGAAGAAATGAATCCTAAATTTTCTGGAGCAAGATCCTTTCCAAGATGGATGTAAAGCATTTTTATTGGTCTTTTTATTTCGCAGAGCAATCTCAGGAACTCATGACATTTGAAATACCATCTGGATAGTATTGTTTCCAACGGTAACTACTTGGTCTATCAGTAAACCAACACCTCTTCCAGCATCACATGGATAGGATCATTAAAAATGTACCTGGCTATGTTTGCATGCTTGTTGATATCATGGTCATGAGTAAGAAAAAGGCACAGCATAACCATAACCTTTGCCTGTTATTGACAGCAGTATAATGACAGAGATTGGCATTTAAAAACACAAAGTGCCATATCAACATCAGCCAGATAACTTTATTTTGGATCTACCTACTCAACCCAGATTCTGACACAGGTATGATCAAAGATATTAAACAAATGAAGACCACTCAAGTGATCTGCAATGTTGCTTTGGGTTGTTCAACTTGCTTTTGTTACCTATTTCCAAATTCACAACAAAGGTATCTTTGCTGAGAGATTTGCTCAAGAGCACATCCCCAGTGTTTAATAACACAACCACCAATTCAACATATTCTCCCAAGTGGATTCTGTTGACATGATCTTGACCACTGTAATACAATAACTCCAGGAAAGACACGGTTTTGAAGTAGATGTGAAAGGGTTAAAGCTGAATGGGCTAAATACAGATTTAGGTAGAAATGCTTATAGTAAAATAAATTTAATGTCAAAGAGCAAGCCAGGGATTGAATGATAGAGAAAATGACACAACCTTGTTTGCACAATTGGCAGGATTGGGGCAGGCAGGGCTTGTGTGGACATAAATGATACCTAATGTATGTACTGTGGGAAGTAAGTGACATCTAGTTAACGTATGGGTGTAAACTGATCAGTTTAAAAATTGAGCACATGATCCAAGGTCAGTGTTTGCCAGGGTTCTGTCTTAAGAGATAACAAGGCGTGGGGCTGGATGAACACAGCAGGCCAAGCAGCATCATAGGGGCAGGAAAACTTGATGTTTCGGGCCTAGACCCTTCATCAGAAATTACTTCTGTCTTAAGAGTGTTTGAGACTGATTCTCCTCGTATACTCATGAAAGGCCAGCCAGTGATGCCCTTGTACCACAAATGAATAAATAATAAAAAAAATTGTAACTTGTCCTGAGTCTCCTAGTAGTTTGTCAAAGTGCACTACAATAAATGCATCATGAAACAGATTGGCATAAGGCTTTTGCAAAATACAAAACCCATTGCTTTGGGTTCAAATTCCCTGTGCCAGCCAAATACTACAATATTGAGCTTGAGGCATTAGCTCTAATATTTGCTTCATTCAGTTTCGTACCTAGTTATTTGGTAAGAAATTCACCATTAACAAAGATCTTAAGCCATGAGAAATCATCTGCTATGCACCACTAATGAGTGCAGCACCCATGTTTGTGCATCTACTTCAAGGATATGACAATGCAGTGAAGTACTAGGATGGTTATGCTGAGCACATACTCCTAACCTACACAAAGATCAAGATATTTCTTTTGATCTACATGTGGATGCCCTAGATAATGACGGGGAAGATATTCTTAACATTGATCTGTTACATACCACAGCCAGTGTGAATAATTGAAATTGGCAACTGCCAAAGATAAGCAACTGCAAGAGTTGCAAAAGGCCATTATCCAGGAATTACCTGACAATATTAAAGAATTACCTGAGAAGATTTGTTCATTTTGGTCGTACAGAAATAATTGTAATGTGTTACAGCAAGTCACCTTCAAGGGCAACCAAACCTAATACTGAAAACACTGCATCAAGATATCATGTTTGCGTTATATTGGGGACATATGGGCATTGAATGCACAAGATGACAAATACATGAATCTGTGTACTGTCCAGGGATGAATCAGTAAATTCACTGAATTGAAAACTAAACAGAATAATAGATTATTTTACTACTTAACAGTAACTGTTCCAATATAGTAACATTACATAAACACACCCTTGACAAAAGGCAAAATCAGAAGATAGATTGTCTCACATGCAGTTCTTCAATCCAGGAGGAAAAGAAAAACATCAAAAGTCTGTTCTGAGAGAGAGAACTCCAGCTTTCAGCTGTAGCAAAGAGAGATGCAGCAGCTTTTTACTTCTTCAAGACCCCAACAGCGACAGCTGAAAGCTAAACTGACAAAATCCTGATTCTGTGGTTGGGAGCTTGACCATACCCATTCAGGCTGCTTGTATTGTTCCAACTTTAAAAAAAATCACCCAAGGCTTCACTAGTTGTTTATCTTCTCATAGGCTGCTCAGCATCTGTTCCCCCCATCTGTATCTAAAAGAAACCAGGGCAAATCAACATCTTAAAGCCATAGTTTTGCAACTCTCCATAGCTGTACAATGTTCCATTCACTCCTTGGATGAAAGTAGCAACAGACCTATTCGCAGTACATGGGGAAAGTTACATCGTGGTCATGGCTTACATCTCAAAATTTCCCCTTGCTTGATGACATAGCAACACAAGCACAACCATCCACTAACACAATAAACTGTTTTCAGTTTATTTGGTATTCCAGAAAGGATAGCATCTGACAGTAGAATACAACTCACTAACAAATCATTTCAAGCCATCTATTTTGTGGGAATGGCCACATCACATTATCACTCCACTATCCACATTCAATCAGTCCAGCAGAGTGTATGGTATGTATCATCAAATCTAAGTTCATCAGATGTCAAGCAATAAAACAAATTTTCACATTGTTTTGCTGCATTTTCATGCAACACTCATGGAGAAGAGATTACCATACCCAGCAAAACCTATGCTCAGAAAGCAAGTGTGAAGCTTGCCCAACATCCAATTGTCAAACGATTCTAGACACAGGGCTTCCTTCTTCAAAGGTGGAAGAGAATGAAAGAGATTCTCAATGAATGTCCAGATAGAGAATAGCCAAAGCTGAGAATGGGACAGACAGTTTGAGTTAGAAATTCAAATACAAATACATGGACACCAGCAAAGATTTCTAGAATATGCAACCAGCGCAGATCATACAAAGTTATTACTGATCATGATGCTACATTGCAAAAGAACAGAAACCAGCTCAGATACAATGTATGACACAGCAAACATGCACAAAGAGAGTGAGAAACAACAGATTGTCTGAGACCGTAAGCAATATACGCTATACTTTGGTGAAATGCACGAGGGGGAAAGGACTCATTAATTTTTTTTTTTCAAAATATGCTTGAAAAATGCAGGGACTGATTATTTATGAATGAGATGAAGAGAAATTATTTTGCTCAAAGGGATTGGCAGTCTTTGGAATGCTGTACACCAGAGGATTGTGGATCTCCCAACATCAATCTCTCAGTGAATTGACAGATACTAAGATTGGGTAGGAAGGTGGATTTCAAAACCAGGATAAATCACGATCACACTCAAAGAACCAGATTGTCTACTCTTGCTTGTACTTCTTGAATTATTGCATGTAGATTGGTTTTCCTGTGACTATAACTCATGGAAAGTTTTTTTAAAAAACTGATTAAAAGTTTTAGTTATCTTCTGATTCTTTCTTGCCATAGTTGTAAATGATTATGTTTATGTGTCTCACCTTTTTCTCCCCTACTGCCCCACAATATTCTGAAGAAGAATGAACACCATGAATTAAATACTCTGCTGAGTTCAGGGCACTGTATTCATTCACCCAATACTATTTATGCAGGTCAGTTGGCTCAGTTGCCTGGATGGCTGATTTGTGATGCAAAATGACACCAATAGTGCAGGTTCAATTCCTGCACTGGCTGAGGTAACCATGAAGGTCCCACCTTCCCAACCTCACCCCTTGCCTGAGCTGTGGTGACTCTCAGGTTAAACTCACCACCAACCATCTCTCTAATGGAAGAGCTGCCCTATTGTCCTCTGGGGCTAGAGTATCTTTACCTTGCTATTCAGGAATAAGGCTGAAAGAAAATCTGGCATCAAGCACTCATTCCCAAATTTTTAATGAGCTTTTTTTACCGTGTTGTATTCGGTTGCCTCACCTGAGGCATGCTGCACTGAGTCCCTTTCAGGCACCATATTAATTCCCTTCCTCACTGTCTCTGCAGACTGCACTCTGGCTGACAATAAATAAATAATGCAGATGTTTAGAAACAGAATTTGGTATCAGGGGACAATAGCAATTTGCAACAGGGAAAATACAAACCATACCATTTTAATTGGCTTTACACAGCATAGTGGGGTATTTTACATGATTCGCATACTACACTGAGGAAACCCTGGTTGTTTTATTTTTCCTCTGCTGTGATTGGATTAAAATCATGTAGTGAAAGGCTTAATTTCCATGGCTGGTAGTCATAAAAATAAATGCAGCACAGTGACGTGACAGTGGCATACTGTATGATTCTCTGTCACAGTGACTGTGGACAATCTATCTAAATGCTATCATAAATAACTGATCAGACAACAGCAGCCAACATATTCCACCGTATACTCTCTCAGAAGAGGAACAGAATAAACAGGTGCAAGGTTTTATTTGAAGGGAGCAGGCACCCGATTAAATATTACGGCTTTCTGTAGTTAAACGTTGAATACAGTTGGCACATTGACAAACATCCCAGGCAGTTTTTGGACTGCACCACATGGGAGCAATTGTTGGGAAAACATTAATCAGGCTTCAGTAAGCAGTGCCTCAGCTGCCTTGGGCTCTAACGCTTGGGTACAGTTTCAGCTGCAGCTAATGGCTTTCCTCTTCAAAAAAAAAGCTTGGCTCACCTATTCATAATACATTTCCAAATCATTTACTGATCAGGCTCTTCTCTCGGCAGGTGGTTCCCCTTAAAAAAAGTGAATAATGTCACAATAGCCTGAACCTTGCTGCTATCCCTGAGCCATCTGCCATTGGCATGACATAACGATTCCCTTTCATGCTTCACCCATGGGTCAGTGGCTAGGCATGAGAAGAGGTTTTCGGGCTTTGTTAGCAAGGTGCAGAAACCTGTGCTGTTTACCTTCAGCTTCTACGTCTCTTAGTACCATTTTATCATCCACATTTCCCTGCAACCCCACCGCCCCCCCAAGCCCAACAATTTAACAGTTTCTATTGCCTTGAAAGTGCAGAAATGTTTGAATAAAAAGCAGGTTTCCATCTCTGACTCTAGCATAATTTTAGCCATCTAAAGGATTCACAGTCAGCTGCAAAACAATTCGTTCCAGATGAGTGATGCGGCGTATTTCATCAGACACTACAGTTTATTGTAAAAATGTAAAGCTGCATATATTCTAAGATCAGGTTTGGAGGTTCGAACTTGAGTTTGGTTATCATAATTGTGCCTGGCTACTGTTACAATAAAAATCAGCTCAACCCTACAGAGAAAAAAAATCAAACCCAGTGAAAAAAGACTGAGCTCGAGATGTATTTTCATCACAACGAAACAAAAACGGATCCTTACAACCCGTCCCTGCACTACAAAAAAGTCTTTCATGTTTTCACAATAGACTGGTTCACATGCTGGCTGCAAATCAGAAAGAGCTGATTTTGGCTAAAACATTATAACTAGGGCAGTGGGGATGGCGAAGGGGACATAAAAAGGAACCTATGGCAGCAAAAAAAAAATTTTTAATTTAACTGAATTCCAGAAGATCCAAACAATTATTAACAAATACCTTGATTTACTGTTCTGAACATTCCTTTCTCTCCCTTACTCCCTCATCTAGCTGGAAGGCATTAAGAGGCCTGTTGTGTCATCAGATGAAAGACAACGAAAGCCAGATTACTTCTGACATGTTTTACATTTTAAAGGTCACCCTAATATAATGGCATTACTAAATTAAAATAGTTTGCAGACATTGATCCAGTTCTGTGTCACAGGAGTTAAGTTTAGCTGTGACAAGATATATACATATCTGGGATAGTAAATTAGCATTCCCATATTCGCATGGATCTAATTAAGAAATAATGTTCAACTGAAACCAAGATTTTGTAGCTAGCTATACAGACAAAATGCTTCAGGGAGAGAATTCAGATGTAAATATCAGCCTCGTGGTTGGGTCTGCCATGCATTTTTTGGACAATGTACAGCATCAGAAGTTTTCGTCGTGGCAGATGGGAAGTCTGCCAAATTGGTAAATGCTGAGGGATTAGACTGCCATAGAATGGGCTTTAGGTTCTTGCATATGAAACGAAGGGGCAGCCTCTGTTGAGGCCACACTGCACAAAGTCAAAATCAATATGCGACAATTTTAAAAGATCTTTGTGTTTGAACATGGTGCCAGGAGGAAAACGGCAGAACTTTTCCCAATCCCACATTCACAGTTCACAAGGAACCGTTGGCCCTGACACCAATACTTCTCCCGATCCCTTCCATTACCAGTCTCCCCCGATCACCACTAGTGCCCAACCCAACACCAGCTCTCAGAGGAAGATATGGTACACAAATATTCTGGAGTCACAGTCTCTAGTTACTTACTGCAAGAAGAACTTGCAGTCTACAGCTGCAGCTGGCAACACATTATCTGTTGCGAGCACAGTCACAACCACATTTGCCTAGTGGTCTGCAACAAGAGGTATCAACAGCATCAATCAATCACGTCATTTATGTTTGTGTTAAGCACGAGTAATGTCCTGTTTGTCAAAACAAATCATTTCATCATGTGCACATGGATTTCTCTCAGAAACCCATTGTCACTGGCCAAACTGCATGATAATATTGACCCACGGGTTAAATGGAGCCCTCATTAAGAAGGTCCCCAGCACGCTCAAGAGACAATTCCACAAATCTGACAGTATCCTCCAGTAAGGAGTTCATGTCCTACATCGGAGTGACAAAGTTTCATAACTTTGCTATGTGGCAGGAATGAGGGCCTTCAATTAGATAATAGACATCACAACATCCATGACAAAGCAGCCTGCTTAACTAACATCCCATCCACCACCATAAATATTCACTGTTTACACCATCAATGCACAGTGGCACCAGTGCAAGATGCACCAGTGTGAGATGCACTTGCCTAGGCTCCTTTAATAGTACCTTCCAAACATACGAATAGTAATATCTAGAAGGCCAAGGCAGCAGATACATTGGAGCACCGTAACCTGCCAATAGTCCATGAAGCAGACTTATAAAGGTATTACATGGATTTGTTAAGTAAGGGAGACCAAAGCAAGGTCAAGAATGTGACAATTTGACTTGCTTCAGATTCCACGATGATAACACATTGAAATCACTCAAAAGAGTAGTAATTTAATGTAAAATCACTCCATAAATACTGATGTCCTATCCAAAAAAATACCTCTACTGTGAACTAAGCTTCCAGTGAAAAAGGATCAAATGAAGTAGGTATACAGCACAATAAAGTGATTAGAAGAACAGGAGGCTGGAAGAACACAGCAAGTTGCAGCATCTGGAAGAAAGGAGAAATCAATATTTCAGGTATTACCCTTCTTCAGGGCTGGATATGGGCATGAGGGGAGCTGCAGGTAGGCCTGGGCACCCTACAGCCCAGAGGACTCAACATTGAGTTTCCCAATTTCAAATAACTTAGCCACCCAACCCCGCCTCCTCTTCCAGCCCCACCTCCTCCCTTCCATTCCACCTTCTGACCCTCTTTTCCAGCCACCAACTGGATTCCTCCCTCCTATCAACCAACCAGGTCGTACCTATTACCAGTGTTCACCTATCACCACCATTCTGCTTCCACCCCTTCCCACCCATCTTTATCTGCAGTTCCCCTTATCCCCACATCCAGTCCTGAAGAAGGGTAATACCTGAAACATTAACTGCTCCTCTCCTTCAGATGCTACCTGGCTTGCTGTGTTCTTCCAGCCTCCTGTTTGTCTACATAAAAAACAAAAGAACTGCTGATGCTGTAATTCAGGAACTAAAACAAAGTTGCAGGAAAAGCTCAACAGGTCTGGCAGCATCTGTGAAGGAAAAAACAGAGTTAACATTTCGGGTCCGGTGACCCTTCCTCAGACCCTTCGAAGGAAGGGTTACCGGACCCAAAACATTAACTCTGTTTTTCTTTCATAGATGCTGCCAGACCTGCTGAGCTTTTCCAGAAACTTTGTTTTTGTTCCAGTTTGACTACGTTGGATTCCAGCATCTGCAGTTTTTTGTCTCTCGCAATAAAGTCATTGTCTTTGGGAGATCTGTAGACTTGCAAATTATACAGTCAGAACATTATCACATTCCCTTAACAGAGGCTATCAACTTTAAGCAAAATTTGAAAGACGCATTAATGGCACCTGGGAATTGGGATATAAAGAAAAAGGCACAAATGGTTTCAAAGTGACATCAACAGTTTGCACACCCATCTTGTCATGAGTTGAAAATTATTTTATAAGACACAAGACTACCAGATAGTAATACATTAAACTAACTGAGGATATGAAAATGTCATTATGACCCATCATATGTCTTCTCCGAGCTAGAAACTTTAATGAAACTGTAGCAATGAACCTCAAGGTGTGAGGCAAAGAAAGTGGATTTTCTTTTGCTTTATGTTGATAATGACTAGATTTGGAATGGCCACCATAATTTATAGTTAAGACAAAAAGTAGTTATAGTAAAGACAAATGGATTGCAAGGGGGAAGGAACACCAGCTAATTTCCTAATGGCTAAGGAAATCAAGGACTATAGGGAAAAGGCAGGAAAGTGGATTTGAGGATTGTTGGATCAGCCATGATCTCATTGAATGGCAGAGCAGACTTAATGGGCTGAATGGCCTACTTCTGCTCCTTCATCTCAAGGCCATATAATTGAGGAGAATTTAGCAATGAGATATAAGTGGATATAAGTGAGAATCTGAACATTGTAGCAGTGCACATGGCAGTACTAAAAAGTACTTTTATTAATAGGCTGTGTGAGAGAGATCGAAATGCTTTGAAAAATTTTAGCTGATCAACCAAAGTTTAAGTTGGCAATTGCTTTTGCTTGGGAAGTGCATGCAAAAACCATACTGCTGCTTTCAGCCCTTATCGATTACTTTATGGCAGAAATTCAAAACACCCTCAGAAAATACTGTGTTCACGTCTGGTCTCCATGCTACAGGGAGGATGCTGTTAAACTTGAAAGGGTTCAGAAAAGATTTGCAAGGATGTTGGAGGGTTTGAGCTATTGAGTGAGGCTGAATAGGCTGGAGCTATTTTCCAGGGAGCATTGGGGGCTGAGGGGTGACCTTATAGAGGTTTAAAATATCATGACGGGCATGGATAGGGTGAATAGCCAGGATCTGCTCCCTACAGTAGGAGAGCCCAAAACTAGAGGGCACAGGTTTAAGGTCAGAGGGAAAAGATTTAAACGGGGCCTAAGGGGCAACTTTTTCAAGCAGAGGGTGGGGTGTGTATGGAACAAGCTACGAGAGGATGTGGTGAAGGCGGTACAATTACAACATTTAAAAGGCATCTGGATGGATACATGAATAGGAAGGGTTTAGAGGGACATGGGCCAAGTGCTGGCAAATGGGACTAGATTACTTTAGGATATCCGGTTGGCATGGATGTGTTGGACCAAAGGGTCAGTTTCTGTATTATACATCTCTAAGACTCTGTGACTCTAATGTGAAATCATCCCCTGGCTTTGGAAAGACCACAACAAATACATTTTTTGCAAAACACTTGAATGCCATGGATCCAGGTTTTGTCAAAGCAAAGATTTCAGAACATTTCAGGAGAGGTGATTTTTAAAGGATTTTAATTCTGGGGACATGATGTATTATAAGATGGTAGAACAAAACAAACAGAAATGCCCAGGAAGGTTGTAGGCAGTGATGGCAAAATGACAATTTTGCAGCATGGTAACCAAACTATTACATTCTACATGGCCACACAGTGATGAAACCTGAACAGACGATGGAGACCGAAAATGCACCAAGCTCTTAACACACACGTGTGCCAGACCATCACAGGCAACTGTTTGTGGCAGGTAATGGGCTAAGTTAGGATGGACCCAGTGACAATGAAGGTCAGGGTAAGGTTATGTATCACAAAGAACAAATACCAAAAGTTTGGACCAGGCTGGCATATATTCCAGAAGGGGCTAGTGAGTGGAGGAAAACCATCTTGTCAGGAAGGGAGGAAATCCCACAAAGAAATACCAAAACAGGCGAAATTTGCAAAACGTGGGAGAGAATATCAGATATATGGATTGGCAGGTGTGGAAATCCAGGAAACACAATACAAGCTCAGACTGTCAGCTTAACGCTGATCGGAACGCAAGGAAAAGATCGAAACTGGAGAGGTCAAGCAGTAGTCCTCCAGATGGTGACAAGAGACCTAGAGATCTAGCTAAATAAAAGCAAGGACCAAAGAACAGTCAAAAAGCACCATAACTAGGAAAGTACAACCGAGAAGTTCCGACCCTACCAACAAGTTAGATGGTCAATTGATAAAGGAAGCAAAAAAGAAAGCTTAATTGTTCAAGATAACAAGCATGGGGCTGGATGAACACAGCAGGTCAAGCAGCATCATAGGAGCAGGAAAACTTGACGTTTCGGGCCTAAACCCTTCATCAGAAAATCCTATGATGCTGCTTGACCTGCTGTGTTCATCCAGCCCCATGCTTGTTATCTCGGATTCTCCAGCATCTGCAGTACCTTTTATCTCTGAGCTTAATTGTTCAGAAGAGTTTTATATACACATGGAGGTGACAAATAAAGGACAGCCAGCGTTGTTTTATAGATGGGTATGTACAGATAAAGTCCTTCCCGATGAGAAGCATAAAGTTAAGGTCAGACTTATAACTCAGGATTTGGAAGACAATTAGTAATCCGGAAGTGAAAGTAGACTCACTAGCAGATGAAAATATAAATTTGAGGGTTTTGGAAGCACTTTTAGTGGCATATTTGTGGGAATATGAATCCATTGGGTCAAGGCAGCATTTTTTTTAAGGGAACACTTTCAAAAAGAAGTATTGTTCAAGCCTCCAAAAGACCCTGGAGATAGAGAATGGAAAATATGGAGGCTAAACAAGTTGGTCCACTAGCTAAGTGATGCACCGGGTCTGGTGTTAGAGATAAAAGGTACTGCAGATGCTGGAGAATCCGAGATAACAAAGGTGTGGAGCTGGGTGAACACAGCAGGCCAAGCAGCATCATAGGAGCAGGAAAGCTTGACGTTTTGGGCCTAGACCCTTCATCAGAGGGTCTAGGCCCGAAACGTCAAGCTTTCCTGCTCCTATGATGCTGCTTGGCCTGCCGTGTTCACCCAGCTCCACACCTTTGTTAACCGGGTCTGGTATTGTTCAGTTAGATCCATCCTACTAAAAACTGATTATGTTCTGCTAAAGGCAGATCCAGCAATGTGTTAAAGGAACTGTAAAGAAAAACTGGGAAGATTTTTTTCTCAAATGTACAAGAACAATATCCTGAGGGGAGGATCTTAGGCATTTTAGAAACTTGTGATCAATAAAATTATAAAGAAATATAAAATTGGAAGTTAAGCATCAGGAGCTTTTAAATTGATGTTGAACAGGCTAAGGTAGGAATATCCCTACGACAACAGTCTGAGCTAGAGAATATAAACAGGATCCTGATATACTGAGCCAAATCTTCATGAAATTAAGATGGTATAACCAAGAAAGAAGTGGATCAGTTCAGAAGCAAATTCTCTTCACACTCAAAGTGTGATACCTAGAATTGGAAATAAGACTCTTTTTGAGTGCATTAGCATCGTAACAACCAGAAACCTGGCTACCCCACAGCAATATTAACCAGGAGCATCATTAATTGGCTTGGAGAAGGATGTCCACCCCAACCTTGGAAGAAGTGTATATGAAAGAGCTACCCATCAAACTCATTGACTGGCAAATCTGTCAGTCTAGCAATGCCAGAAGTGAGTAGGTGGTGGGAATTTGTAACTCTTGTCTGTAAATGGCAATTGAGGCAAGATCAGTTATGAATATTAATTCTGAGAGTGATTTTTTTTTCTTAACCAAAGTTATTAAGTGATAATGGCCAACCTGTTATGAAGATTAATTGCAGGCTGATCACAATGATATTGAATGGCATTGTCTGGGCAGAGTCAGCCATAAAGAACTACAGAACAGAGGTAACTTTGACTGAAAAGGACATGCTGACCTCCTGGTGGAATTGCAGCCTACATTCCAGAGGGAAATGCAGTTTAAGGAACACTTAACGGTCAAACATACATTAAGACAAACCAGATTATTCCGCCCCCTAGGAATCATGGTAGCCCACAAACCGACAGCTTCACCACAACAGCTACTGATGAGAATAAAGGATCTGGCAACCACAACTAACAGAACCAACATTATTTACAAGATACCATGCAATGACTGCCAAAAACATTACATAGGGCAAACTGGATGGAACCTAACCATCAGGGTTCATTAACACCAACTAGCTATCAAGAGACATGACCAACTATCACCCATTTCAATACAAAGTGCTGATGAAAGTTTGATTATATTGCTGGTTTTACAACAAAAGAACAAAAATGATTAGATCATTAGCTTTTCAGAAGCTAAGATGAGTAAATGTTTTTCTGACTTATGTTAAAAGTTTTCAATCTCCATCAGAAAAATACCTGACTAAAATTAGATCCATGACTAGCTTCTCATGAAAAAAACGGGCTTATTTAGAGTAGGTAAGGGAATAAGTTGCCTCAGTATAAGGGTTTCAATTTGTAAAAACTTCCAGACCAGAAGTACTTGGTTAGGAATCTTCATTAGTTATCCAAAGTTGAGAGAGTCCAAGATGTAGATTCAAGAACAGCTTCTTCCCTACCGTTATTAGACTTCTCCATAACCTTTGAAATTTCAAATTTAGGGGACCTTGCTCTTTGTGAACCTTCTCTGCAGCCGTAATATTATATTCCTCACTCTGTTCTATTACCCTTATGAGCTTTGTATGGTATGATCGGCCTGTACTGCACGCAAAACAAAACTTTTCACTGTACCTGGGTAAAGTGACAATAATAAATCAAATCAAATCAAAACAAAGTATGATTCAAAGAAAAAGGCTTTGCAGCTCACAGGACCAGAACTGAAAGTAGTAATTAGGATAACCTTCGGCTTAGGTAGGGCAAGAAAGATTTTCTGGATTTTGATTAATTGTAAATCAATAGTGTTGGGAGTCAATGGGATTTTGTTCTGCTGTGTGTTTGATATCTTTCAAACTGTGTTATAGGCAGAAAGTGTGCTTTATTTTATTCTGTTTGTTTTTTCCCTTTTTTTCCATTGTTAAAACCAAATCTGCATATTGGCATATTGATGCTTCAGTGAAAAACCACCCAGTTTACATTAAGGAACAGAACAAAATATGATCTACCATGCCAGATTTGAATCTGGGATTTGACTTGTCTGGTAGTAACATCAGTTGGGCTTACACCAAGAGCAGAAAATATTTTCTTCTTCAACGCAAAGGCTGTTTTCTTATAATCATATGAACTATGAACTATTGATTTGTTTACACCTTGTCGAAGTGTTCTGTTCTCATTAATTTCATTTTCTCATGTGTGTGTGAGTGCTGAATGGTCGACATAGAATTTAGACTTGTGGTGACTGTGTGAATGAATGATCTTCTTTATTTCTAAACCCACAAAGGTCTGCTGCTGGCACTTTTGATTGATCACACGCTAATGGGGTCTTAGAAGCACAAACATCTACCTTTCCAAAAAACACACTGATTGCAGACGGTAAGGGAAAAGGATTAAGGGTTTCACGTTATCTTTCCTACCCTGTTCAAGAATAGAGGTATTTACATTTGAAAATCTTGTTATCGAGTACAAGCGATATTTTCAATAAAGCTCTCCGAATCTTTAAAAAGAAGTTTTGACTGATGCTTTAAAGTAGTGCAAAGATTTATAATGTAATAATAAACAAATGTTTTAAATTTCTAGCTACAGCTGGGATACATTTCAAAGCTTCTATAAAATTTTGTGAATGGCGTGAACTGGGTGTGGAGGTTAGGGTTGAATGAGAAATTGAGAAAAATGGTTTGGAAGAGTTAGCCTTATTTATAAGAGGTGGACTAGTGTCATGTTTATTTTAGAAGAGGATAATTCGGGTATTTTTATATGGACAGGTTGCAATGGTTTCATGATAAAATGGACAGTAACTCATGAAATCCAAATATTGTATCATGTGGTTTACCTCATGGAAGGGCAAATATTAAAATATTCATTCAAGGGAGAAGCAGGAAAGGTTTAATCTCTACAGAACAACAATAGTGCTATAATCCAGAACTGATTAAAGATGAAAAAGAAATATATTAAAATCCCAAACTTGGATTAAAAAGGGTCAGAAAGAATAACAACAGAAACTGATATCTGTCCAAGAAGGACCTTCATTGATATTTAGCCATCTTTATCACATGTCAAGAAAATGAAGTTCTCAATGACTTTGGTTATCAGTCACATGACAGCACAGTTCCTTAGAGCTGGCCAAGGAAAAATATCAATAATCTCTCCTTCCTCTCAAAGTGGACCATCTCACTATAGTGAAGTTCTCCACCTAGTGGCCTGATCTAGTGCTAAAGAATTTCATAGCCAGTTCATTTTCTCGAAAAAATGACATGGAGAGAGAGAAATAAAGATGGCCAACACAATTAAGGCATTTTTCCACAGCCCTCAATGAACTTACACATGTTTGCAGAATTCTTGGGTTACAATATGCAACATGCCTCAAACCCATGGTAGATTTAAATGCTAGTAGGAACTGCAGGTGCTGGAGAATCTGAGATAACATGGTGTAGAGCTGGATGAACACAGCGGGCCAAGCAGCATCAGAGGAGCAGGAAGGCTGATGTTTCATGCCTAGACCCTTCTTCAGAAATGGGGGAGGGGAAGGGGGTTCTGAAATAAATAGAGAGAGTCGGGGAGGCGAGTAGAAGATGGATAGAGGAGAGGATAGGTGGAGAGGAGACAGACAGGTCAAAGGGGCGGGGATGGAGCCAGTAAAGGTGAGTGTAGGTGGGGAGTTAGGGAGGAGATAGATCAGTCCGGGGAGGACGGACAGGTAAAGGGGGCGGGATGAGGTTAATAGGTAGGAGATGGGGGTGGGGTTTGAGGTGAGAGGAGGGGATAGGTGGGAGGAAGGACAGGTTAGGGAGGCAGGGACAAGCTGGGCTGGTTTTGGGAAGCGGTTGGGGGTGGGGTGGAGATTTTGAAGCTTGTGAAGTCCACATTGATACCATTGAGCTGCAGGGTTCCCAAGTGGAATATGAGTTGCTGTTCCTGCAACCTTCGGGTGGCATCGTTGTGGCACTGCAGGAAGTCCAGGATGGACATGTCGTCTGAGGAATGGGAGGGGGAGTTGAAATGGTTCGTGACTGGGAGGTGCAGTTGTTTAGTGCGAACCGAGCGTAGGTGTTCTGCAAAACGGTCCGCAAGCCTCCACTTGTTTTCCCCGATGTAGAGGAGGCCACAATGGGAACAGCGGATACAGTATACCACAGTAGCAAATGTGCAGGTGAAAGTCTGCTTGATGTGGAAAGTCTTCTTGGGTCCTGGGAGGGGGGTGAGGGGGGAGGGAGGAGGGAGGGTAGATTTAAGAGCATTTACACAACAAACTTTGTGTAAATTGAGATTGTATTTCAGGGTGGGGAAGATTTAGAAAATTATTGTCCATCTTCATTCAGAGTTTACCAAATGGAGGTACAGGTTCGGGAGCTGCGAACAAACCATATCTAACTTTTACAGTGGGGTCTCAAATACTCCTCAGTTTACAGATACCTTGATCTTACCTTTTGGGATCATAACAGTGTAAAAACTGGCATCATTTGCCATCTTTACTCTGTGACAGCGACAGAAATGTCTGGCATAATCAGATTTACAATTATGAGCAGAAATCCAGAGGCTACTGTCAGTAATTCCTTACTCCTCTAGAGGGTGCGCTGTTGGGGCTCCCAGCTGTCGTAAAAACCCTGGAAAATGTCTCTCCATGTTGGATAAAGTGTATCCATGCTATTAGCAGAAAGCCATGTCTTAAATACTTCTGAATGGCATCTGTAACCCTGAAATATTGAATGATTCCATTCCATACTAAAACATTCATAGACTTTTAAACTAATAATTTTGGGGAAAAAAAATGATATTTTACCTTCTTTCAATCCCAAGTGTATTTAGAAATTTGGATACTTAGCCAGTTTGATGACATTACTGTTGCTGGGCGCCAGATATCCCCTATAACCGGCACTAGAACTAAATTAATGCCCAGAAAGATGTAATCCACACCGCAGATCTTGCTAGATATCTGTGTGCTGCTTTCTTCAGAGTCAATGGTTAGTGTCTTCACTGCACTGCTGACTGCAGACGCCAAGCCTATAAAGACTCAGTTTACTTGTTCTCTAAACTTGGGCCATAATACATAGGATAACTTGAGTTAGATTAACCCTTTTAAAGCTAAACTGGGACAAAATTTAAAACACAAGCTTGTCTTTTGCTAAGAATTGAAAAGCCACAAGGCTTAATCGGGACTAATTTGGATGGCTACTGAAAGTGGGCATAGTGACTGGGCATAGTGATTTTCTGATGAAGGGTTTAGGCCCGAAACGTCGAGTTTTCCTGCTCCTATGATGCTGCTTGACCTGCTGTGTTCATCCAGCCCCATGCTTGTTATCTCGGATTCTCCAGCATCTGCAGTACCTTTTATCTCTGATAGTGACTGGAATATGTCATTAACTTCTTGTTTATAAATGCAGTCAGCAAGCCAGTTTCTCGCTGCCGGCTCATAATAATGATTTCTGTGTGCAGTGCTTTTATTTATTGGGAGTAATTTTAATAGCAGGGAGCCCCAAATTGTAACTTCCCAGCAGCTTTTGCATAAAGCTAGCCCCTATCTCTTAAAAGAGAGTTGCATTTTGACTAAGGCAGGTGCTGTGAGCCATGACTGAAGTGAATCTGGCTTGGAATGCAATGATCGATGGCACATGGGAGCTAGTGGCTGCTACTGAATTTGTAGAAAGGAAGTCACACATTCTGTGAAAGCATGGGTACTGGTGGCCCCTACAGGCACAGTCAAAAGGCAATGGGAGCAAATGTCCGTGCAAATACAGGAGTCAATCCCTGGGAACATGGATGCAGTGCTACATATTAATTAATGACCTCACATGGTAGTTGAGGTCAGTAATTGCATCTTCAAACACCATATCCCAGTGACTATGCCATTAATGTAATTCACTGTTCAATGCCTCCTAATCATTCAGTTACCAATGAACTCTGTCACACAGGAGACATCCCAAATATTCATCATTCACCCCACCCTCACATACTTTGTCAAAAGTTTGTACACATGATCGGCTGTTCAACCATGAAAACCATGTCATCCAAACAGAAGCAGACTGATACACGCTCTAATCCCTCTCTCATAGGACAGGATGGCACCCACGCAGAAGCAGCAGGAGTTATCTAGCCTGAGACAACAGGCACAGTTGTCTCGTCCCCCATGGAGGAGAAATTACTGGCCATTATTTGTAATAAAATTCTTGTGGTGCAGTGGTGCTGTTCCCAAACCTGGACCAAGATGCCTGGGTTCAAGTCCCACTTGTGCTAGAGATGTGTAATAACATCTCTTAACGGGTTGATGAGAAAAATTGGTTAAAATTCTACTTGTCTGTCTACAGTATGTTTTTCTCAATAAGATTGTAACAAAGTTAATATTTATAAAACACATTCCATGTCAGGTATAAAAGACAGATGGTAAAATGTTTCAAATTGGAATATACAGAAAGTACAAAGGATATAGTTATGTATACACCATGTTTCAGTTTGAAGTACATCAATATAATTTCAATGATCTTGGTTCACAACATGCATTTTTTTGTAATGCACACAATCCGACGGGTGCTACAGCATCAATGCTTTCAGTGTACTTGGGCTGAAAAATACTGTTCTGTAACCTTTCTCCATTACACCCCTGTCCAAGACTTTATTGCATCCCTCAGACAGTCGTCCTGGTTCATGGAATGTGTCATTCTGTAATGTTTGGTCGAGCACAGATCTTTGCACTGGAAGACCAGTAAGTCTCGGGCTGAACTAAAAGTGTCTTTCATCAAGTTGATGAGCCTTTAGGCTAGCCACCAGTCTCTTTGGAGTCCCTTCTGATGTGTGCAGTCAGTATGCAGTGCGGACACACCGGTTCCCCACAGCAATCAGCAAGCAATGCTGAGTTCACAAGCTTCCTGTGACTCCATGAACTGGAAGGAAAAAGTTAAATTTGGCCTGCGATCCTACACCTGATTTTGTGAGGTATCTAATCTGATTTTGTAAGGTATCTAATCTGACACCCAGTTATCTGATCATTATCTGATCTGATCATTATCTGATCATTTACACATTGTTTATTGCTGTGTGTAAGCTAACTGTTGTGTTACAATAGTCAATAAATGGAGCTGGAAAAGCACAGCAGGTCAGATTGCATCCGAGGAGCCGGAAAGTCAACGTTTCAGGCCGAACATTTTCATCAGGACTGTGTTATAATAGTCACGATACCTCCAAAGCACCCCACACTTAGAGTCATAGTCATAGAGACAAACAGCACAGAAACAGACCCTTTGCCCAACCAGTCCATGCTGATCGTAACCACAAAAAAAACAGTCCAACTGCTTTGCAGAAGAAAGATGCTATGTACATACAAAATTTCTCCCTCCTTTTTCCTTCTTAGAAGACAGATATTGTAATTGCTTGCATTCCAAATGGTAATAGATTTCTTAAATACATTATTCTGATTAAAATAGGACACATCCACTGTATTCCTGTCCATCATTTCATGCAGTCAATGTTTATATTTATAAAGATGAATGTATACATCTTTCAAAATTGTATCCTTCAATGATCAACCAGAGTCCTAACAGGAGATCAATTTGTGATTTTTTTTTTCGTATTACCAATTATACATGAATGCTTACAGACACACACAGTCTAGTTCTGAATATGACTTCCATTGTGGGTAAAATATTTTCAATATTTATAAATTACCTCTGCTAGAGTTCCCCAAAGAGTTATTTTTGGTTACTTCCCATTGCTTATACGCATATTGCTCCTTGCCAATAATCATCTGGAGACAGGTTTCCACATATAGACTGGTAAAACTGTGTCTCACCATGGGGTATTTTGTTAACTCCAACTGATTTATTACGAAGCATATGCATGTATCCAGCAACTGCAGTTCTTTCTTTTATTTTAATGTTTAACTCACTGCCACATCTCTTCAAGGTATGCCCATCTTGAAGAAGTTCTGCTTGTCTCTCTCACAGGATTTCAGTTCTAATCTTTCTCATTCTCCATCATTACATTTGTTGTTGCTCCTAGTGTTTGACAAGCTTTTTTCCAAAACTTGCTTCCACAGCCACATCTCATTCATCAGTGACTGGCTCCAACTCGGACTCACCCCCATGTGAGTTCCAACTGAAGTTTTATCCTTCATGTTTTGAATCCATCCAGGATCTCTGTGATGTTCAACAGTCCTCAGACAGCTGTTCTTGCTGCATCCTGAGATCCACACTCAGTGCTACGCAGCACCATTTGCACACACTCGACCTCTCGCTCCATCAGCACTGCCTCACGCTAGCTCAGAGCTGCACTGGTCCCCAGTTCCACCTCATTCTCTGGCTTATTTGACGTGCTAACAGCAATCTTTTCCTTTGCCTTTCAGGCATTAATTATTGCAAGTTGTAACAATAAGAGATATCCACGCTCCTCCGGAAACTTCTCCCCTTCCCTTACCCCGACTCCATTCCGTCTCCCAACGCCACCTCCTGCCTTGTATTTACTAACCCTTCTGGCATTCCGCTCTCTGATGCTGAATGGTTTGCACTCAGCAATGGTCTTTGTTTTGTCCCTCTTATGCCCCCACCTCAATGAATTTTGGGCACCTCATTACATTGAACTCTTCTTTCGTTGCCTTCGTCTCCATTTCTTTGGACAAGAGTCCTCTCTCAGTCCCACAGACCCTTTCACCCAGGTCCAACGTTCTCCCTCCACCTGGACCCCTCCCTCTGGCCTTTTACGTGCACTTGACCTGTTCGTTGAGAACTGTCAACATGACATTGGCCACCTTAATTTGTCTGCTCCCCTGATCCATTCTAACCTATCTCCCTCTGAACTGATTGGACTTCATGCTCTCAGATCCAACCCTGACTTTGTTATTAAGCCTGCTGATAACAGTGGTGATGCTGTTTTCTGGTATACTGACCTCTACATTGCAGAGGCTGAGCGCCAGTTCTCAGATACTTCCTCTAATCTCCCCATGGACCACGACCCCACCATGAAATGTCAGGCCATTGTATCTACAACAGTCACTAATCACATCTTTCTGGGGTTCACAGCCTCCAAGCTCATTGATCCCAGTCCCGCACAGCTTGCTTCCCAAAACCCACAAACAGGACTGCCTGGGCAGCACCATTGTTTCTGACTGTTCCTGCCCCATAGAACCTAACATTTCCCACCTCGACTCAGTTTTTCCTCTCCTTGTCCAGTCCCTTCCCACTTACATCCGAAATTTTTCTGACACTTTACATCAGTTTCAGAATTTCCAGTTTATGGTTTCCAGCTGCCTCCTCTTTATCATGGATGTGCAATCCTCTTACAAGTCCATCCCCCCATCAGGTTGGTCTCTGCTGCGTCCTGGAAAAACTGCCTGAACCTTCCCCATTCACTACCATCCTCCCTCCACCTGGCCAAGCTCATCCTCACTTTGAAAAATGTCTCTTCTTAATTCTTCTCACTTCGGTCTGGTGAAAGAAATGATCCCTCCCCGCAACTCTTTCTCCAGTACATTGATAACATCATCGGTGCCGCTTCCCTCTCTCATCCAGAATTGGAAAAATTTATTAATTTCACTTCAATTTTCCACTCCACTCTCACCTTCACCTGGTCCATCTCTGACTCCTCCCTTCCCTTCCTCAATGTCTCTGTTTCACTTTCTGGGGATAGGCTGCCCATTGATTTCCAAACAAAACTTACTGAATGACACAATTACCTGGAATATACATTGCCACACCCTGCTTCCTGTAAGAATTCTATTCTATTCTCTCAGTATCTCCTTCTCTGTTGCATCTGTTGTGATGATGCCCCTCAGAAGTGTTCACTTTTCTCCTCAATTGAGGATTTCTTACCACTGCGATTGACAGGGCCCTCAGCCAAGTGTGACCCATCTCCTGCACTTTGGCCCTCATTCCTTTCCTTCCTTCTTACAACAGTGATAGAGACCCTATTCCTCACTTACCACCCCACCAGCATCCAATACATAGGCTCATAAGCCACCATTTCTGCCAAATCTAGCGGGCTGCTACCACCACACACATATCCCCTACCCCTCCCTTGTCAGCATTCTGCACAGAACGGTCCATCCAGGACACCCTGTTTCTTTCCTCCTGCACCCCCAACGCCTCCCCACATCCCCACGGCACCTTGTCCTGCAATAACTGAAGGTACAACACTTGTCCTCCTTCCTCACCATCCAAGGCTCCAGACACACCTTCCAAGTGAAGTAACTATTTACCTGCATTTCACACAATCTAGTCTACTGTATTTGCTGCTCATAATGTGGTCTCCTCTACACTGGGGAAATGAGGTGTAGAATGGGTGACCACTTTGCAGAACACCTACGTTTTGTCCACAAAAAAGACCTTGAGCTTTCAATTGCCTGCCACTTCAACACACCACCTTGTTCCCTGGCCAACATCTCTGACACAGGCTTGCTGCAGTGCTCCAGTGAAGCTCAGCGCAAGCTGGAAGAACACCACCTCATTTTCTATTTGAAGAGTCTGCGACCTTCACAACTGAAGATCGAGTTCAACAATGTAGGGGCCTGAGCACCTTCTTTCATGTCCTTTACCCACTCCCACACACCAAGCCCAGCCTTGACCTGGGCTGCTTTCAGTACAGCCAATCCATTTCTAAATATGGTCACCATTATCAGCTCTTCTTTCTCCCTGGTTTACCATTATCTAACCTTTATCTGCTTTACAGGCTGTCTCTCTGTGGGCTCTGTCTCTCCCTATGACTTACTCATTTAGCCCCACACCCATTCCCTGTCTTCAGCATGGATAGTACCTCTTCCTAGTTACCATCAGTTTTGAAGAAAGGTCACTGGACCCAAAATGTTGACATCTCTGCAGATGCTACCTGGCCTGTTGAGTTTCTCCAGCAATTTCTGTTTTTGTTTCAGATTTCCAGCATCAGATTATTTTATTGATTTATTGTCATGCTGTTTGTTTAGGTCCAGGATCGTGTGAGCAGCAGTTTCCTCCATGTCAGGAAGACCAATTGTTGTTAGACCTCACCACGAACATTGCTCCCCACCACCAGGACTGTCCCTCTCCCTGGTCACTGCTTGAGGCTGAAACAGAATAGTCACAACATTGGTGAATGAATCAATCTTGAGCAGAGCTTCTGACCCCATATCCTCCTCATGACAAAAACTGTTTAATTTCACCTCTGGGTGAACGCCATCCATCTCCCCACCCAATCAGCATATCTGCTTCTGAAACCTTCATCTATGTCTTTGTTACCTCTAGATGTGTTCTCCTTGTTCTCCTGTCAACCATTTACTTTCTATCCTCCACAGATCTGAGCTCATCCAAAACTCTTTTGCGTGTATCTTAACTCATACTACAACATTTCCTCACATCACTCCGTTGCCCTATGATCTATATTGGTTCTTGGTCCATCAAACACATCAGTTTTAAAATTCTCATCCTAGTTTCCAAATCCTTCTATGGCCTCATTCATCCCCATTTCTTAAGCTCTTCCAGCCCAACTCCCTTCCATGTTCTCCATGCTCCTCCAAGTTTGGATGGTTGGGCATCCCCATTCTTAATTGTTTCACCATTGGCATTCAGATCCTGAAGCTTGATACATGAATGCCCTCTCTAAACCTCTTCACCTTTCTACAGCACTTTCCTCCTACATGATGCATTCTGCCTGCAAGATGCAGTGTAAGTCATTTGCAAACTGACACAGAGATAAAAGGTACTGCAGATGCTGGAGAATCTGAGATAACAAGCATGGGGCTGGATGAACACAGCAGCTCAAGCAGCATCACAGGAGCAGAAAAACTTGACGTTTCGGGCCTAAACCCGTCATCAGAAATGGGGGAGGGGAAGAGGGTTCTGAAATAAATAGGGAGAGAGGGGGAGATGGATAGAGGATGGATAGAGGAGAGGATAGGTGGAGAGGAGGCAGACAAGTTGCAGTGGGAGAGAGATTCCCTGAGGTTTGTCCGGAGGGAGGAGGGTAACTTCTTCAGGGTAGGCATCCTTAGAAGAGGCTTCACAGTGGGGTTAAAATTGTATCAGAGATAAAAGGTACTGCAGATGCTGGAGAATCTGAGATAACAAGCATGGGGCTGGATGAACACAGTAGGTCAAGCAGCATGCTGGATGAACACAGCAGGTCAAGGTTACCCTCCTCCCTCCGGACAAACCTCAGGGAATCTCTCTCCCACTGCAACTAAACTGCCTCCTCTCCACCTATCCTCTCCTCTATCCATCCTCTATCCACCTCCCCCTCTCTTCCTATTTATTTCAGAACCCTCTTCCCCTCCCCCATTTCTGATGAAGGGTTTAGGCCCGAAACGTTAAGTTTTCCTGCTCCTGTGATGCTGCTTGGCAAACTGACACTACTAGTTTGAGGAATGTTGAATATGTGATAGAGAGTGGACTATTGCTTTCTGACAGTAAAGTAGAGGCCTTGGTAATGCACACAGAAATAGGAGAGATCTTGCATAGATAGGGGGATTCATAATTCTCCTGACAGATGCTCAAGAGGCTTTAAGAGGAAGTGACTACAAGGTCAATGACAGGTGAATAAAGCTAAGCATGTGGAAAGGTTTACTGAGTGAATAAATTCTGAAAAAAAATTCTAGCCACAATAGACATGTTTTAAAACCTAACAGATACACTTTGCAACTCAAAAAGTTCACCAGACTCATCCTTTCTAACTATTGCCATCGCATCAGTTTTAATGTTTTCATTTTAAAACCATCCTTGCAAATAAGTCATCTTTCTCTTGAGAATTATTGGATTTTAAACATTTTTTGAATGATCTGATGATTTTCTTTTGCATGAATACCATTCAAAATTTGTTTACAAAACCACCTATCTCCGTCTTTACTTTGTCAGGCGTTTATTCATTCCATTCTGTGCAAACATGATCCTTGTATGGATTGTTCAGGCACAAATTCAAAGATTAAACTGTAGGCATTAGACCCCCTGAGATAACTGCAGTGTGGGTAGTATTTCTTCACAGTGCGTCTTGATTTCTTTGACTCTAAAAAATGGCATTCTTTGTGTTAACCATCGAGACACCTATTCCACACATTATCGGTCCACATTTTCACTCCATCCTCATTTACCCAACCACTGTCGTGGACATGTGCAAAATCTCCTGCGGGGAACATGCACAATATTGCATTTGGAAATTACCACAGGCTTTGACATGGTTCTGTTGGGTGCACAGGTTAGTTCCACTGTATACCTTGTCTCGTCATTTCTTGTGTCTTTCACTAGAACTGTTTTTGAATCTTTCCACTCCATAATTCAGGAACTGTGCACATCGAAATTCATGAGTATTTTGTCCATGTTGCCAATGTAGCATACTTGGTCCTTGTATTTCTGCTGCCGTCAGACAATGAGTCATGGAAATTGGTCACTTGGCATCAGGGGCTGTTAGTCTCTGAGCAATCTTAATCTTCTGCAGCAACACCAGGCATTTTACTTTCTTAAAGCAATGACACCAATAAACTATTGCTCTAAAATCCTTTCCCGGATTTAATGTTTGATTTTATCCACTTGAATGTGGGTGTTTGTATTTATATATGATTTGCCTTTCTCATGGCCGTGTAACCATTCTGATGAATTTCTAGGACCAATTCTTATAGAATCATTGAATCCCTGCAGTGCAGAAAGAGGCCATTTGGCCCATTAAGTCTGCACCAATCCTCCAAAGAGCAGCCTCCCAACCTACTCCTATAACACTGCATTTACCATGGCCAATCCATCCAGCTTGCACATCTTTGGACTATGTTAAAAAAAACTGCAGCACCTGACAGAAAACCATGTAGACACAGGGAGAATGTGCAAACTCTACACAGGCAGTCATGCAAGGCTTGAATCAAACCTGGGCCCCTGGTGCTGTGAGGCAACAGTGAGCCATCGTGCATCTGATATATGATCAGGTCAGAGCTGGATCCTGTTCTCATGATACATGTGATCTTCAAGTTCTTCTTCAATGGGCTTTCTTCTTCCACTTTCACATCAATTTTCCATGAATACCAAATTCCCTGAATACAATGCAGTTATCTGACAAGGTATCAAATATTGCAATGGCCGGCTACAAACCAGACTAATTTCTCTTTGTTGTTTACTATGCACGCTCTCTTCTGTGTGGGTATGCCTTAAACTGCCACAATCTTCCCAACACAGACTATATCTCCTGCACATAGATATAAGGCACTTGAAATTAAACATGCATCTGTGGGGTGAAAGATTGAGGTTGCCCAATGTGAGCAAAGGGAGGTCAACTTATCCAAAAAAGTAGATGCAAAATCATGACTTTATGACCCAGACAAATGGGCTTGTCTTATACACTATTTCAACATATACATTGCCATCTACGGTACACCAACATAAACATACTCATAAGATAAAATTGTGCCTTCAGTTTTCTCCTTTTTTTTGCTTACCACTGGTACTCCCACTCTAGACATTTGTATTGCATCAAAATAAGGATTTAATAGAGGCCAGTTAAAGCAAAAGATGGCCTAGCCATATTGTGTGAAAGTTTAGCAGAGGACAGAGACAGGATTGCAGAGTCAATACACTGGTGAAGATGGGTTGGAAACAGCAACTGGAGTCTTTTCTGTTTATACATAAGGTTGTTGGTAGGAGTTGGCAAGAGTTAGGAAGGGGAAGTTGAACCCCTCTGACAATTAAAATTGAAATACAAGCCCCTAAACGTTATATAATTAAACTCAAAACACTCAGAGAAGCTTGCCTCAACTTGCCTAATCTGTTAGACTGTTACAGAGAAGGGGAGGTTAAATGAAAGAAAATCCCTCATATTCACTTTATAATTAACAGGTAACAATTTATTTGTTTAACCCTAACAGTGAACAAATTAACAGAATTACTAACAAACCGAACAATTCCACCTTAACTACTAACTAGTCCCTAACTGAACTAAATTCTACTGGTATGGTGTTCCAATAAACACAAGTCCCACTTATATAAACTCAAGTAATAAGAAAATAAATTTAAAATTAGTCCCTCAAAGTCTACATGCCTTTGTTCTGCTGTTCTCAAGTCAGAGAATCTTCTGCTGATCCAGCTGTCAGGAATGTTTTCTCTGCAAAGTCTTCGGTGAGGGTTCTGATCTAGAAGTGCCATTTATGAATAGATTGTGCTTTCTTAGACAGCTTATTGATTTCTTGTGAGAGCTAAATGCTTATCTCTCAGATGGTGGTTCGGCCTCACACGAATTTTCAAAAATCCTCTCCTTATATACTTTGGATGACATATCCATTTTCTTCCAATAGCATTGGTCCAAGGTTGTCAAAATGATCAGACTTAAATTCAATTGGCTTTCAATAGCTAAGTGCTTGTTTTAAATTATTTGGCTGATTCTAGCTAGTTCCCAAAACATCAAAACAAGCCTAAGGTTTCTGATCACATAGCCAATTGATACACGTTTCAATTTCTGAACTGGTTGTACACCTTCAGCTACTCTCTAAGCTTAGGACAACACTTTATTGCTTAAAGGAGCCACAAACTCTTCTCCCTCATCATTTTTTCACAAACAAATTCTAGCTTCTTGCCTTCCAATTCACAATTACGCTACACAACTTCGTAACAGTAAGCTTTAATGGGAAGCAGCAAACTTCCAGAGAAATTAGAGAAAATTAATATGACCTGAAGTCTTCAAGATAGTTTGTGTGGAATTCTCAGGGATTTTGCAACTATATTCTGAACTCAAGCTGCCACAGTAAATATTAACATGAGACAAAAGAGGCAGAAGGTCATAAATGCTAAAAACTGGGACAACTCCAGCTAATAGGGGATAAACCTTCCCCAGCTGCTTTCAGATTTGCAGAAGCATGGAGCTCATCTTACAGATGTTATGAATCACTGTTGTTAAGTGTTTGATCTATATTTGTTGTGTCTGATGGATTGGGTTATGAGACTAATAAATGTGGATTTTCTAGATTTCAAAAGGGGCAAATATTAAAGAGAAAGTTATTAATTGTAATAGAAAACTAAAGGCTCAGCTGAGCACTATGGATTAATTGTTGTAGTGACTCAATGCTATAGTATGCTATTGCAAGGATGAACTGTGTAAGG
Source organism: Ginglymostoma cirratum (assembly GCA_024137785.1). Taxonomy (NCBI): domain Eukaryota; kingdom Metazoa; phylum Chordata; class Chondrichthyes; order Orectolobiformes; family Ginglymostomatidae; genus Ginglymostoma; species Ginglymostoma cirratum. Next base: position 8,981,213 of record JAHRHZ010000267.1, on the reverse strand, counting down.
TAAATAACCTTCCTCATGTGTACCTTTGTAAGTAGGACTCCTGAACTTTTGGATTTTTTAATCAACCTGTACACGTCTGGAGCAAGTGCAATTTGAACCCAGTCCTTCTGGCCTAGAGGTAGGGATACGAACACTGTGCCACAAGACCCCCTTCCTGAGCTTTAATAATCACTGATTAAGCTAAGAAACCTCATGTAGCTGCCTTCGATTTGTTCAGCATATGCACCAAAGCAGCTTAAGTGGGACATTGCTATGGGAGATTCATTTGTGCATTTGTGGCTTTGTATGATTGCTTAATTTAACAAATTGCTTCCTCAACTATTATTTCTTAAATTAAGGAACGAATGGATAAATGTCAAAATGGTGCTTTTGAAAAGGGTTTACTTTTATCTAGCCTGAAAAAACATCATATTTCATAAGATTACAATGTAACTTTTCACATCCCAGCCTTTAAGTTAATAGGTTAGTGCTCAAGCAAGATGTACTTTTCATATAATGAAGGGCAGAGTAGAGGTGTCAATTGTCCATTTTTCTTTGCTTTTTCCTTAACAGCTCCGATCTGACAAAAGGAACAGAAAGAAAGAGAGACACAGCTCCTTCAGCATTCATTCAGATTAATAGTTACCCTCAGATGGGTTTGAATTTCTGGAGTGAATAACAGCTTCAACAGTTAACTGAAAAGAGCAGAGCAGTAATAGAAAAGGGGGAGGGGAAATGACAATAAAAGTTGGTTGGACTTGATAATTTAGAACTTTACAACATTTGGCAGGAGGGAAGAGAAAGAATCTGTTCTGAATAACACTAACTGCATCAAACATTTTCTTTTTGATGATCAGTATAAGCATGTTTCACAAGTTTTCACTTGCAATATTTATGTCTGATTGATTTGAAATTGACCCGCGATTGAAGCAAACAGTCTTGGGAAGAGGTGACAGAGAAACAAAGCCATGCTCATCTAGGATGGTAAGAATTTCCATTGGGTGGCAGAATGCTGAAATAAACATGTATGTTGCAAAGTTGTGAAGGGAATGGGGAATATGTGGAGGCTAGATTTACAGGCTATATAAAAGAGGAAGTGATGCAAATGGTAGGGTTGGATAATCAGAAGGAAAATAGGGTAGTGAGATGTGATATGTTTGAATAATTTTATTAAGACTCTAAATACGTAGATGGCCAAAAATGGAGTCTGCAGCACTGGCACTATTATACAAAGATAGTGCATAATAGCATAATATTTGAGACTGAACTACTTGTTTGGGAAACGTTGATTTATTCAGTGAACAGTGAAACCAAACATCATTTGGAACATGAGCATTTTCTGAAGAAGGGTCCAGACCTGAAACATCAGTTTTCCTGCTCCTCTGATGCTGCTTGGCCTGCTGTGTTCATCCAGCTCTACACCTTGTTATCTCATCATTTGGAACATGTCTGAATTCCAGTGAGAGTCCATCTAATATGTATTGAAATCTTGTGGCTGTTAAACAATAATGTACTGCTGCAAGATGCCAAATGTTACGTAAAGAAAACAGTATAATTATAGACCTATTTTTATTGAAACTGGAACTTTAATTTCCTCAGAGGCAGCACCATAACAGTGTATCATTAAAGACCAGGGTTTGGTTTAGCTCAGTTGGCTGGGTGGTTGGCTTGCAAAGCAGTGTGGGTTCAATTCCCATCATAGGCTGAGGTTACCATGATGGACTTTCCTTCTCAACCTCTCCCCTTGCCTGAGGAATGGTGGCCCTCAGGTTAAATCATCACCTGTCTCTAATGAGAGAGCAGCCCTTTGGTCTTGTACAACTATGGCAACTTGACATCATTGGAGACCTTGGTGCACCAAGAAGAGAAAACAAAAGAGCTAATGTGCATGTAAAGATTTACAAACAAAGAAGAGGTCAATCACAATCCTTCTTTTAAAACAGACAATTGCTACTTAGAATCATCAAATCATTGTAGGATAAATGAAGGGCCATTTGACTAATCCTTTCAGTGCCTGCTCTCCCAAGGAGCAAACTCACATACAGTTCCTCTTTCGCACCCTCCCTATATTCTTACACATTTTGCCTCTTAAGCTACTTAGAATAATTGGAAAATGTGGAAAAGAGATTATGGTGTGGAAGGAGGTCTCTCTGCCCATCACATCTGTGTAGGTTGAAAAATGAGCCAGCCAGCCTTATCTCTGTTCTAGCACTTGATTTATACTCTTGGAGGTTGCAGGACTCCAGGTTTATATTTAGACAACTTTTAAATGACTTAATGGTTTTTGCTTTATTACCCTTTCAGGCACTGAGTTCCAGATCTGTCCACTAAGAAAACTCTGTCCTAACCAACCCAGGCACCTCACATCCTTCTAAATGTCAACAAAATCTCCCCACTGCCTCCTCTATTCCAAGGAAAACAATCCCAGCCTATCCAATCTCTTTCCTCATAGCTGCAATTTGTCAGTCCTGGCAATGTCTCCTAAATCTTTATATCATCTCTATCATCTCTAGCGCAACTCTATCCTTTCTGTAATGAGGTAACCAGAACTGCATGCAGTACTAAAGCTGTGGCTCCAGTATAACCTCCCTACGCTTATATCATATGCTTCAGCTGAAGAAAGGGAAAATATTCCACATGCCTTCTTAACCACCTTATTAATCTGCTCTGCTACCTTCAGGGGATATGGCCATTCACTCCAACTTCCCCCAGTTTTGATATGTTCTCCCATTTATTGTAGAAACCTTCATCTTTTTTGGCTTCTCTAAATATATCACCTCTCAATGCTGTGGCTTGAATTCCATTGCAACCATTCTGGGCCCCAGCCCAGTCCATTGATATCTTCCTGAAATCTAAAGCTTCCCTCCTTAGCATCAACCACATGGCCAATTTTTATGCTATCTGCAAACATCATGATCATGCCCTCTACACTAATGTCCAAATCATTAATAAATACCACAAAGAGCTGGGGACTCAGTACTGAGCCCTGCACAACCCCACAGCCTTCCAATAGTGAAATAAAACTTATCAACAATCAATTCTGAAGAATAGTCATATCAGTCTCCAAATATGAACTCTGTTTTTCTTTCTCTCTCTGCAAGATGCCAGACCTGCTAAGTTCCTCTAGAGTTCTCTGTGTTTGTTTCAGATTTCTAGTCTCTGCACTTTGTTTTCAATAACGATTATCCTTTGTCTTCTGCCACTGAGCCAGTTGCCTGCAGCTTGCTACATTCTCACAGTGTGACATGTGGTGCCTTATCAAAGCTTTGCTGAAATCCATCAACTGCATTACCCGCTATTCTCTGTGCAAGATCCTTAAATAAAAATTCAATCTATTCGACTTCAATAAAAAATTCAAACGTGATGTTCCCTTAAGTAATCCATGCTGTCTGTCTTTGATTGCTTTCTGCTTGACTCAGTGACAGTTTATCCTGTCTCTCAGAATTGATTCCAGTAATTTGCCCACAACCAAGGTTAGACTGACTGACCTGTAATTATACTTGTACTTTTTAAAAGCTTTTATTCACAAAAAGGAGATTAATTCTCATGGTTAACGATAACGACTTTACGACCATCAGGCAAACAACTGATGCTAGTTGGCAACGCATCTGAAGAAAATGACATTATTAGCTATTGCAGTCATTCAACAGTCTATCTGGAACAAGCTCAGCAGCAACAGAATGGTCCTGAGGCACTACATTAGCAACCTGAAGTTATACTTTGCAGGTCTCTCACATAATAGACCCCTAACCTCCACCATATCAGCTTCCCAAGCTGAGCGTAATGGATTTGCCATCTCAGCAAAGTCTGTACCGAAGTTGAAATGTTTCCTTCATGTGCTGTCTGCCATCAATCGGTGGAATGTCACCTAGGATTAGACTCAGGGAGATCCATTCCACCTGCCAAGTGGTTTGGTCCCGATTAGCTCTCAGCCCTTTTGCTCAGTGGACCCATCAGGAAGGTGTGGCTGCTGCCAGAATCCACCCACTGGAGGCCCAGCGTCAGAGCACAGGCAATGAGAATGTACGTAATGACAAGAAGGGTTTGCATGATGGTGGTCTTGGGAAGACAGGTTAGCAGCAAGGTCAGGGGCTGGGAAGTAAAAGGCCCCACCCACTTCCTGCTGCTGGGTCCTTCTTTTCCTTTATTTGCTCATGGGAAGAAGGCCTCACAATTTAGGCCAGCATTTATTGTCCAGAAGGGCATTTAAGAGTCAACCACATTGCTGTGGGTCTGGAGTCACATATCAGCCAGGCCAGGTAAGGTTGGCAGGTTCCTTCCTTAAAGGACATTAGTAAACCAGATGGGTTTTTTTCCTGACAATTGCAAATTAATGTGTTGTCATCATTAGACTCAATTCCAGTTTTTTTTAAAATGAACTCAAAATCCATCATCTGCCATGGCAGGATTCGAACCCCAATCCCCAGAACATTATCTGGAGTCTCTGGATTAGTAGTCAAGGGGTAATACCACTAGGCCATCAACTCTCCTTGGTAAGGCATTGAGTACCTTTGAATGGGGGATCTCCACTAGGGACGACAAGTAGCCTGCACCCAGTGCCGTTCCTTCCATGGGGTGACTAGCCACATGCTACTGGGCTAATACCAAAAGTGGCAGGAGGCAGCCATAATTTGGCCCTGAAAAGGCTTTTCTGCCATGGGGTGGGAGCAGAAAGATGATGATGACCCAACTCAGCATACTCTAATTAATATCTTCAATATATTAATTGCACTGCCACCAAATCTGATTGAAATATTGAAAATCATGAGGGGTCTGGATACAATAGATTAGGGGAATGGTTGTCCCTCGTGAAAGCATCAATAATGAGAAGGCACAGATTTAGAGTGATTCATAAGAGAATCAAACGTGATATGAGGACAAACCTCAGTAAAACTAAAGATGAAACTCTAGAATGCACTGCATGACAATCTGCAGGAGGCAGAATCAGTTAAAGCATGTAAAGAGGAATTAGATTATTATTTGAAAAGGAAGAGTACACAGGGTATTGGGAGAAGTTGGAGAGTGGCACAAGGTGAATTGCTCATTTGGAGAGGTCGGCGCATACACAATGAACTGAATGATATTCTTTCTCGCTTTAACAGTTCTGTAATTCTTGATTCATAAAATATCATCCCTTATCTATCGTTGTTTAATTGCACACCTTTTTCTATCCCTTTCCTGATGAAACTGTCATTAAGTCTCTCTTCACCTGAAAAGGTGAAGGGTACACCATTTCAATGCTGTCCTTGCCAGCTTTTCCATCTCGACCCTATAGTACATTCAGTCCATTAAGAGATTAATTGAGATAGCCTTAGAATCAGTACAACATGCAGATACAATTTCTGCAATTTCACAATTGAATTCTTTCAAGATTTCTGCTTTATGCAAATCCAAAACTCTAGGCAGTACCTAGCCGGAAAAGCATTTAATGTGAGGTTTTCCAATTCACTCAACCAAGCTCTGGTTTTAGTTCTGAACTAAGAGGAGTCAAGAACCAAGTGGAAGCAATGAGCTATCTCACACTTAATATGTGCTTTTTTAGTCCTGGTGATAGCTCTCTCGGGATAATTTTGCCTTGGACATTTTTACCATCTCTGCTGATCCATAAACTGGAACAATTCTCTCTGAATTACCATGAAAACAATAGTGAGGCCAGGGTTAATAATTACACGTCAATTGTGGTATCCATTACTGGGAAGACTAAAAAGACTTTCACCTGCGCAAAAAGGTGAAAAATAATGTACACTCAGATCAATTAGAACTAAAGACAAGCAATCTGTACAGTATTCCCATCATGAAATGTTATATTTAGATTTTTAAGATATCTCTTGCACATTGTAAAGTGCAGAGTTAATGTCAGCATATCATTGTCTTGATGCACATAATTCCCATTTCTGTTTGAGTCATCAGAGAAATTAGACACTATTCTTGTTGATCTACAAAAGCTTTCAATTCACTTAAGTTATTCTAGCTAAAAAAAAGGCTGTTTTGCTTTTGAATTAATTAATTTCTGAACACAGCATGGACATAAATAATTAAATCTGTACAGAACAGCCATTCCGTATTAAATTTGCTGACAAATTTGCCAGAGGGTTAAGAAGGAATAGTGGAAGCCTCTTCTAAATACAATTGATTGACACTTTTTTTTTCAAACTGATATATAGGGTTGGATTTCCTGACATAATTCTGGCTGAATCATGTTAGGCACTGTTTAAAAATGGCAGGTGGCATCCAACTGTGGGACTCTTCCTCGTTTTCTACATCAACAATTCTAATCAGTACCGAGAGGGTGAGTACTGTGAGCCTTACAGGAAGCTAAATTACATTGCCCACTCCATTATTAATTTGGTCATTTCAGATCATCCATAATTTTCAAGGATTTGGGAAGGCTTATAGCTGAGAGGAGTTATGAACAATGGGAGAGCCACTGTTTTGATTTAAAAAACGATATGAAAGGTCCAAAGGTGAATTTCACATGTTAGTGAAAGATAGCCATGGTTAGTTATGTATTTAAGTACAGCGATTGATGAAGGGGTGTTATTTTCAGAAGTGAAGCAGCCATTAATTTGAACAGCATTATGAAATGGTAAAGTCTTCTAACGTATGACGGCACAATATGCATTGGACAAAGTGCTATTTGGCATTGCACAACACTAAGATTCAATTTGATTGTGTGAAATGCAGATGATTTAGCTTCTGGCTGTCTTCAAATGCTTTAATTTATTCAGCCAGGTAGGAGTTGTGAACACAATTGTTCAATTGAATGACATTTCAAATGCTTAGTTCAGTTCTAAACTTAATTGATGAATTTCTGCTCAGCAGGGTTTGTTGATACAGATTTGAAGGGAGGTTTGAGTTTGATTATTCTGGCATATTTTAAAGCAGTTCAGAATACTGTTTAAGACTTTAAGTGAACTTTCACGTACCGTTTGGTGATTTTGACAGATTTCTGAGCTGTTAAGATGATCATGAGTTTTGAAATGTCATTTCTCAAGTACTGCTTGGTTATTTTGACAGATGTCTTAGCTTCTTCATAACTTCTCTAGGTTATTAGAGGGCTTCTGAGTTCTGTTTATAGTAGAGTCTGTGTGAGTGTTTGAGGGTTATGAGGCAAAAATGGTGTCTGGGAGGAATATTATGGAAGAGGAATATATGGGGAAGTGAGGGTGTGTGGATGTTGAGGAGGATAAAGACGGATATGAGAAATACACATGGATGCATTAGCCAGAGTGAAAAGGTCTCATGCTTATTTCAAGGACTGGACCTGTGCCCTTATGAAGGTAGGGAGGTACTAAAGCATTGACTCTGCAATTGCAAATTAAGCCTGTTAAGGGAGGCAACAAGACCAGTTCAGGCCCATCTTTGACTGCTCATGATGAAAATGGTAGGGTGGGGCATTGTAAGTCAGCTGGTGACGTAGTGACAAAAAGGAACCTCCCAAAGTTTTATTCCCATGTCAAGATGGAATGCCAGCATATACTATTTCTTTAATTTTGTAGAAAATATTAAATAAATAAATCTCTCAATTGTCACATGCTGAGTAAAATCACAATACCAACTCAACAACTGAAGATAGGCCTGTGTACAGTTTTTAAAGAATCTCTTTAATGTCTACTAAAACCCCAATGAATGTAAAATTACTGCATGCCAATATGTACTGTCAATGTTATCACCATGAAAATGTTCTTAAATGAAACACTAAGACCGTGTAATATGTAAATTAGTCTTTGATCTTCCGTTTTGAAGGGTTCTTAAAACTAAGGGTTGAATCTTACAATTTTTGGCTCATTCCAAGTTGCATCAAGTTTGATAGGGCAATTCTCTGCTCAAGGTTGATGGAGTTTTCTCACCGCACCTGACCGAACTCACCACATTAATTGGATTTAGAAACCACATGGTGAGTATCACGTCCAGTTTCTCTCCATTCTTACCACGTGCCATTCCCAGAACAAATTGCCACTCATCGGACACACTGGAATCCAGTGGCATCTACTGCGCCCATGTCATCTTTAAAAGGTCTTTGTGCACCCAGATAAGCACTGTCAGTCTGGAGCTGCCCTGCAAGGTTCCTGAATTTTTTCCCTAATATGGTAAACAGGAGAAATCAGAATCCTGGGGTTTCTGCTGGACAGACTGGTGTTCAGGCCTCTTCCCCAGGAACAGCAGTGGACACCACAGTGCCAAACAATACCAGCCTAGCCTGAGGTTGACACCCAGGGTAAAGCAGTCTCAGCTATCTAGAGGAATGTGCAGCAATGTAGGAAGAAGATCAGTGTCCTTCTACATTCCGTCAGCGTAAGTGTCACCATCTTCTCACTGATACCTCACCCTCACTCTACCTCTGCTGGTGCACCCACCTTTCACCCAAAGCTCATGCTCTACACTCTCATTATTGCCTGCAACATATTCCTTTATCTGTGGTTATCCATCCCAATTCCCGACCAGCACATATTGAATACAAGCTTCTGTGGTTGTGGGGTGCCTGTGGTGGTTACCTGCAGAGCGTGCCCTGAGATGTTGAAGGCCAGTGTCCAAAAGAGAGGTCACTTAGAGCAAGTGGCAAGTTGCCCAGTGAGAATCTGCTCTGGTTCCCAATGGAAAACGCTTTATGGTGAGTTTGGTAACATCACAGACCTGTGGCGATTTGAGATGGTAAAAAAGCGTTCAACAAATAACAATGATCAGCAGTTAGAATCTCGCCTTTCCACTTGCAAAAAGCCAACAAGATGTTGTGAGATGATCTTGACACTGAGATGGGCCTTGCTGAATATCTCTCCTGACTCTGCCACGCATATCACCATAGTCCACATCATTCAGGGTCTGGTAAGGTTCTGCCCTAAATTTATTTATTTTGGCTTTTACATTTGCGAATGTTTTCTTCATTGGATTTGCAATTTTGCGATATTTGCCACCATGAAAAAAAACTTTCATTTCAAAACTTTACTTGATAAGTCTCCATTCCTCCTAATAGTAACAACTATTTCTGTGTGCTGCATATGATATTCAGTGACAGTTCACAAAGTACTGGCACAAAGCTTTCTTACACAAAGGACATTTATTAATTTCAGAAGCAACACATCTCTCCCAAAATCACATTCATTCACCAAGTAGCATCATTATGTGACTTCCTGAGCCTTTGCCTCATCTTATATAGTCTCATGTTCCTGTACCCTGACAGGGATAACTCTTTTGACTGCTTATCACTTTGCAAACAATAAAAACTGCCCTCAGGAATAATCTTAAAGAATCACAAAGGGATTTTATAATAACTATACTCACGTATTAATCAGATAACACCAGCTATATTTTATTAAAATAACTAGGGGCCACTGGATGATCTGTGCCACTGGATGATCTTTTTTCTAATAAGATTGAGTTCATTTCTGTGAGTCTTTTCACAAATCTGATGGCCCAGAGTTTGTAAACACTTATTACAGAATATTGCCACACTGGACCAACCAAGCCAGTGCAAGTACAGATTGACATGGAAGTCCTGAATTTGTAGTTTGTCATTTGCTGCTCCATCACAAGCTGCAAGGTGAGACCCCAGCCTCACTCCCACTTCTACTCCTCCACCCCCAGCCCAGAACCAGTAACCAATGAAATCAGCTGAGGTGGTGAAAACTTCTTTTTTTGTCAGCTGTGGCTCTTTAGGTAACATATCCGCCTCCAAGACATAAGGCTCTGGATTCGACTGACTGTCCTTGACATCAATGCACCATTTGACCAAGTGTGGTATCTAGTGCCCTAGCAAAACTAGATTCAATGGAGATGGGGACGAAAAATTTTCCCTGATTGGAATTGTAACTAGCACAAAGAAGTTGTGATTATAGAAGTTTGATTATGTCCATCGAAGAGCAGGAGTTCCTCTGAGTAATGTCATAGGCCCAACCATCTTCAGCTGCTTCATCAATGACCTTCTGTCCATCATGAAGAAGATAGGTTGTCCCCTGAAGATTACACACGATGCTCAACACCATTTACGATTTCTTAAAAAGCAGTCTACACCCACAAGCAGCAAAACCTGAAGAACATGGAGATATAGCCTGAAAAGTAGCAAGTAATATTCATGCTATACAAATGCCAGGCTATAATCATCTCCAACAATGGAGAATCTAACTATCTCCCTTCGGAATTTAATGACATTAACATAATTTAACTTCCCCTATCAACATCCCAGGGGTACCATAAACCACACTGATTTCCTGGGATGGTAGGACTGATGTATGAAGAGAGGATGGATCAGTTATGATTCTGTTTACTGGAATTTAGAAGAATGTGGGGGCGATCTCATAGAAACCTGTAAAATTCTTACAATACAAGGCAGGGTAAACACAAGAAGAATGTTCCCAAGGAACGGGGAGTCCAGAACTGGGGTCACAGTCTAAGCGTATGGGGTAATCAGGCCAATTAGGACTGAGATGAGGAAAAGTTTCTTCACTAAGAGAGTGGTGCGCCAGTGGAATTCTCTGCCAAGGAAAGTGGTCGAGGCCAAAACCTTGAATGTTTTAAAGAAGGAGTTAGATATGGTTCTTAGGATTAAAGGGATAAAAGGGTATGGACAGAAAGCGGGAATGGGATACTGAATAAGATGATCAGCAATGACCAGGCTGAATGGTGGAGCAGGCTTGACTGGCTGAGGGCCTACTCCTGCTCCTAATTTATATGTTTCTATGGCCAGAAACTGAACTGTACTAATATAAGTATTATGGCTATGAGAACAAGTCATTTTATAAGTAACTCATCTCCTGACTCCCCAAAGCCTGTCCACTGTTTACCAGTCACGAGTCAGGAGTTTGATGAGATACTTGGTTGGTTGTGTTCAGCAACAACACCATCCAGGATGAAACAGCCTGTTTAATTGATACTCTGACAAACTACCTTCAAAATTCATTCTCTCCATCAGCAACGATGCACTGCAGTAACTCACCATGACTTCTTCAATTGCATCTTCCAAACACATGACCTCGATGGTCCAGAAGGGAAAAGGCAGCAGGTAGATGGGACCGTCAAGCTCTCCTCCAGGCCACATGCAATCCTGGCTTGGAACTAGGTCAGCATTCTTTCACTGACGCTGTATTAAAATCCTGGGAACACTCTCCCTAACAGCACTGTAGGTGTCCTTACACCCCAAAGACTGCAACAGTTTAAGGAAGCGGCTCACCACCAACTTCTCCATGGCAATTCAGTATGGGCAATAACTGCTGGCCCATCCAGAAGTGCCTACCTCCTGTGAACGGATAAATAAAATGTAATAAAGGCCCATTGGAGGGCTTGAGTACAAAAAGCAAAGCTGGCACTCAGTTCTGTACTGATCAGGTGAAAGTTGGGGGTAGGAGGATGGGGTGTGGTGGTTCAGCACTATCAGACATCCCCCTATCAGTTAAAATGAGGTCTCTTCAGCCTGCTGGAATGGAGCCAAAGATCTCTTTCAATTATTTCAAAGATTCACAGGGAAGTTATCCCTGATGTCCTGGCCAGTATTTATCTCTCTATCAATATCACGAAAAATAGATTATCTCATCATAAGGATGTTGCTGGGGTTGGAGGCTTTAAGCTCTTGGGAGAGACTGAATAAGCTAGGGCTATTTTCCCGGAGCATCAGAGGTTGAGGGGGTGACCCTATAGAAGGTTATAAAATCATGAAGGGCATGGATAGGGTGAATAGTCAAAGTCTTTTTTCTTGGGTAGGGGAGTCCAAAATTAGAGGACGTAGGTTTAAGCTGAGAGGGGAAAGATTTAAAAGGGACCTAAGGGGCAACTTTTTCATGCAGAGGATGGTGCATGTATGAAATGAGCTACCAGAGGAAGTGGTGGAGGCTGGTACAATTACAACACTTAAAGGGCATCTGAGGGGTACATGAATAGGAAGAGGTTAGAGGAATATGCGCCAAATGCTGGCACATGGGACAAGATTGGTTTCGGATATCTGGTCAGCATGGATGAGTTGGACCGAAGGGTCTGTTTCTATCCTGTATAAATCTATGACTCTGTGATTCTACATCACATGGCTGTTTATGGGAGTTTGTTGTGCTTAAATGCACTGTCAAATTTCCCACATTGTATAGTGAATACATTTCAAAAATGCTCTGCATTGTCAAATGCTGAAAAGCAATATAATAGATACAACTCTCCATTTTCCGTACATCGTTGTTAAAAACCCCAGAAAATTTTGCACATTGTTCATTCGTTCAAAATTGGATTCTTAATCATAATCTAGGTAATGACTATTGTTAAACAACAGGTCTGGCTCCGAGTTGGTAATTCCATATTTGTGAAGTGCTGTTGAATGTTTCCATTCTGATTAATTACTAGATTGCTTTTGAACCAAATTTTTAAAGTGACAGTTTAAAACTTTTTTCATGATGTTTCAACTTTTATCTTATTTCCAGAACATATGCCCCAATCTTTACTTTGCTCTGTATATATTTTCTTTCTAAAAAGTGATTTCATTTCAGTGCTTTACATTTCCCGGTTGGTTGTCTGTGAGAATTCTTTAATAAGATTGGTTGTTTGGATATGTTGGTGATATTACTACTTTCAATTACTAGTTACATGCCAGAAATCAATACTAAACTATGTTACATTTCTTTGCATGCTGAGAGAGTTAAAGTTCTCACTGAATTCTCAGTTAGATTTCCTTCAAGATCGATGACGTAGACTACTATTTATCTTTCTTAATTTTTTCTGAATTCTTTCCACTGTGTCAATTATAGTTAAATGCAGAATATTGATAATTGATCTGAATATTCTAAATGCAGTCTTACTGATGAGTTATACAAAAGCAGAAAATAAAAGTTCATGGTGTAGGAGGTAACATAGTGGTATGGATAGAAGATTAGTTGGTAACAGGAAGTAGAGAGTTGGAATGAATGATCTTTTTCAGGCTGGTAGGATGTCACGAGTGGTATGCCATGGGAGTCAGTGCTGAGACCTCAACTCTTTATAATTTATATACGATTTGGATGACGGGATCGAAGGTGTGAGAGCTAAATTTGCTTGTGACACAAAGATAGGTAGGACCATAAGTTGTGAAAAGGACATAAAGAGCCTACAAAGGGATATAGATATATTCAGTGAGTGGTCAATGACTTAGCAAATGTGGGAAAATGTGAAACTGTCCATTTTGACGGAAGGAATAAAAATAAAGCATATTATCTCAATAGTGAGAGGATGCAAAGCTCTGAGATACAGAGAGATCTGGATATCCTACTTTGGGAACTGCTATAGATGAGTATGTAGGTACAGCATGTAATCAGGAAGGTTAATAGAATGTTGTTATTGTGAAGGACTGAGATGGTGCAGTGTTCAGCCTGGTATTCTAAACCAGAAGCTGCCCCAGTGCCTTGACTGTCCAGGAGCAAAACTTTGCCATGCTCAGGCAACAGGAATTAATGGTACAGTGTGCTGCATGCTGCATACTCAAGCCGATATGAGGGAACTACTTATCCAGGAAGAAGCTGCAGAGCAAAAACATGAGGAAAAGAAGGAGTGGCAGGTGGAGAACAAGTGGAACAGTAAGTGAAGGAACAGGATGAGAATGATCCTTTCCTGCCTAGGATCTATGTGATTAAATATCTTGCGAGTGATAACAATAACTGATCCATGTCATCCCAATACTAACAGAGCCACACTCTGTGTCCTTCCTCTATCACTCACCTGCCACCAGTGAACATTCTAATCTAAATTTATAAATTGAGTCACATGATGTAAAGCATAAAAAAGTAAACACGCCACTTTTATTTCTTCAGCATTTTTTTATATACTGTTCCTTCTTCAAGTGCATGCTTCATCCATGGATGCAGCATGGCTGCTCAATTTCAGATTACCAATGGAATAGGATGTTGACCTGGGGCAGCTCCTGGTCTAACGCACCAGGCCTCAGACTGCATCAACTCAGCCCTGAGTGCAGCAGTCAGGGATATTAGTCACAAGCGCAGAGTGATGGCTCCCAAGCTGCTCCCTACTTCCCGATGCCAGGCACAAAATGCCTTCGAACAGACCTCCAAACCCCACCGTGCCCATACAAGCAACTTGCATGTTCACTCATTATATTTTCATGCCATACACAATATTGGACAGGAGTGAAACCATCTGGTTAAATACCATACACCCCCACTCCTCCCTTGAAAGCCATGGAGAGGGCAAAAGATTCTGCCTAGTTTGGAAAGGATTCTCAGCCACTCGTTGCAGAAGTGCAACATCTTTAAGAGGTGCTGCCTATTTTTAAGTAGCACTGAGCACTTACAAAATCGGGCTGGCCATGTTGTTATACAGGTAGTCACGACACAACAGAAGAAATTGCTTCAAAGAGCAGACAGCACAAAATTGACATGCTGCCTCAATGCCACAGACATACTTGGACTAATAGAGCATCATGATCTTCATACCTGTATCGGGGTTTATCTATATTCTTCCCTGTATGTATTCTGCAGAACATGTTTTAGCAATCTTCTTGAGCAATTAAAATAATAAAACATTGCAACTTTCAGCATTATATTAAATTTTTATAGCTGGCTTTTTGAAATATTAATCTTGTTCATTTTTCAAACCTCACCCCGCAACCTTTGCTGATTTTCTCACATTTTCAAGCAGGGCTTATGAGGCATTTTAAAAATTCATGAAATCCTCCAACTATTAATTGTATAAATTCAGACAATTGTCTCTTCCATCCTGGAAATCAGTTACAGTGTCATTTTGCTTTTGAATGCCTAACTTCTCGAATTCAAAAATAAACTGTCAGTTAAATTCAAACTGAATCAATCAGAGACTTGATGCGTATTTGAAAAATAAGTTGGACTTCCTCGCAAGCATGTTACCAGGGAAACAACAGCAAAAACAAACTGCAGAACTCTGTTGGTTTCTCCAACATTTTATTCAAAACAACTGCTAATGACAGAAAAATGTGATGTATTTGCCATAATTAATGCCATAGCCTCACTGGAATCAGTAAATCATTGCAATCTTGACAGTGGATGCGTGGAGGACTCAAATATTTCTTGGAAGGACAAGAAAAAAGTGCAATTAATTGATTACGGATGATGGACTGCACTTGACGGGTCATTAAAGTTGCAGAATAAGGAAATGCAGAAAGTATTTTTCTCTCCTTGAACTAGCATCATTGAGCCCTCCCACCACCAATACCTGAAGTAAAAAACTGTGCAGCCATCAATATCAGCAAGAGCCTGACAAACCTCAACATGTCCTGGGAAGGTCATCAAGATTGGACTGAGATCCAAAGGTTGTCTACCTGCACTGACTAATGGGCACAGTGCTTTGTTTTTATCATACTAAACCGGCAATCCAAAGGTTGAGTTCAAATCCAACAATGGTAAGTTGGGAAATTGAATTTATTTCATAGTGCATAATTGTTACTTTTGCACCAGATGAAAAAGAACTGTTGTTAGAAGACAATTGGCTTACTTATGTCCTTCAAGAAATGAAACCCATCACCCTGATTTGGTTTGGTATAGATTCTACCCCATCCCCAAGTTGATTGGTTGATTCTTAATGCCCTCAAGGTCAATAATAGGCAATGAATAGTGTCTGATCCATTTGAATAAAAATATTGCTATTTAAGCAATAAATGCTTAACGTAGTGTATGAAGCCCACAAATAAAGCATGGATTAAAAATGTGAGTCCTAATGGATTGGAAAATACAAGTTTTTGTAAAAGGTGCAGGCTTTGGCTGCCAGTTGTAATCCCTTTGTGCAACTATTGCTTTTTTAAAATGAGGGCCTCTGAAACAACATTAGATAAAAATACAGAATCTGGGGTTCTCCATTTGGCTGGAATGTGTGAGCTGGCTTATTCAATTCAGAACCTTTTCAATTTTGGGGCACTTCTAGTTGGTTAGATCAATTTTCAACAGTCATGATATTTGTTTCATAATAATCTTCTTTAATTAACAAATTTACCGGAAAACCTCCGATTTTGAATTTTATCCTTTTGTCAAAGAGCTTGAGTAGGGTTATGCAGGATAATTCTAAAATCCCTCCTTTGAGCTCCTTGTAAAAGATGCTGCCTAGTGGCAGTATGGAATAACACACATTACCCCGAAGTGAAATAATTTTGACCTGAAAGAAGCAAACCTCTTGATTTAAAGTTACCTGATCATTTTTACCAATTTTTTTTTCTTATCTTCTTTTCTAGACACTTGTTATCTGCCTAATTCAAAGTTCACATGCAATTGTGTCACAACCAATCTCTTACTTGAAAAACCATACCAACCTTTCCATTTACTTTTGGTGCTGTTGCTGCTCCTTATTTTGAAAACAAAACCTGTTATCATTTTGCAAACAACTCTATTAATGGCATTAAGAAAACATTTCCATTTGAAAAGATTAACCTGGGGATTATTGTTATCTTCGTAGTATCCACCCCATTCCTCAGAATAATGATAAGTATATTCACCATTCACAATCCAGTTTGGATCCCCCCCAAGTCTGACACTGTGATGATGGGAGAGTCTTGCCTAATTCAGCAGCATCTTCACTATGTGAATAAATCTAGAAAGTGGGTACAAAAACAGGAGTTGCTGGAAAAGCTCAACAGATCTGGCAGCATTTGTGAAGTGAAATTAGAGTTAACATTTTGGGTCTGGTGACCCTTCCTCAGGTAATTGGTCTCTGATGAGGCCATTGTTTGTAATTTGTTCTTTTGTGTGTGTATGACAACTCTAGGATCCATTGTATTTAAATTTATAACAAAGTGTTTCAGGAAATTCAGATCCATTAGGCAATGACATCTCCCCAAGTTGGGGAAGGTTTCAAAACAGAACCTTCACTGTTGTGACAAATTTGTTATGTTGGATTCAGATAATAGATTTGGGTACTCTTGAGATGCTTCTGTGTGATTTTACATCTTGGAAAAAGAACAGGCTAATCATTTAACCTGTACTAGTCAGTCAGGATTGTATTATTTCACTGATATGGAGAAATTAGGAGCATTCAAACACCTTTCTGCACAAGTTCCAGTGCACACATCCTGCATATCCAGATTTATTCTTCATCCTATAGTTTCCACATCATTCCACATCATCTACGTGTAACAGAGGTTCTGCTCATAAGTTTGCCTATGTGGAAGATTTTAACAAAGGTGAGAGGGATCAGCCTGAATTGAAACAGTAACCGTAAAACAAAAACATTCAAATTTAATGGAAGGTATCAATATACATTTTTTTGTTCTGTGAGATTTGTAATTGATGCAGAAATTGCAACCATTTGAAAACAGATATTAATTAGTGAAATCTTGATTTGTTTCTTATGTAAACAAGATGAACAGTGGTCTTAAAAGTGGGACTTTGATTTGAAACAAAATCTAAACCCAATACCACAAGCAAATCCTTTTGTGTGTTTTTTTAAAAATTCATTTTCTGTCATTTAATATTAGAGTGGTGATGAATGGTCACCGTGGAGAGAATCTTAATTTTTTTTTGGCTGAATGTCTGTTTGAACGAGTTCCTTGGAGGGTTTTTCACCATGAAACCTTACAAAATCTCTTGCTGTATCTTACCAAACTGGCCTCATTAACTACCTACCCTGTCCCTATAGAGCCCCTCTGACCTAACTCTAGCCCCATTTTACCACAATCCATTCATGGAAGAACCCACCATTCAGCAGATATCCATTAAATGACCAGCGTCCCTGGTCATTTTTAAAAGGTCACCACACATCTGACAATCTCTTTTTGCCCCTCCCTCCTCCTCACCAGCCCCTCACCTCCCAACCCCCACTCCCCATCAGCAATACGGTGGTACAACAGCCACAAAGCCATTCTGCTCACGATACATAGCCAGCACATCTGACATTCCTTCTCTTATACAACCCTTTCCTGTCACTTGAGTCATGGAGTCACAGAGGGCTACAGCACAGAAAAAGGCCTTCATCCCATTGAATCCACACCAGTCAAAAACAGCCACCGAACTATTCCAACCCTATTTTCTGGCACTTGGCCCATAACCTTGTATGCCTCGGCAAGTGTGTACATCTAAATCTTCTTAAACACAATTTTATACATCTCAATCATGTCCTCTCTCAATTTCCTCTCCTCTCAGACAAACCTCTCCAGTCTGTCCAATCTCTCTTCATATCTAAAACTCTCCAGCCCAGGCAACATCCAAGTAAATCTCCTCTGCATCCTCTGCCGTACAATCACATTCTTCGTATAATGTCTTATACAACAGTATTGTGCTGATAAATCCGTTTTAAATCCTGTTTCATAATTATAGAAATTATTTTTAGTAACTTTCTAGTCCTGTCAGTAAAATGATTCGGGGTGAGGGTATGTCATTGAAAGCTGCTACATGCTACATATAGGTTGACAGAATTTTATGCGGTTACTTCTGTCTAAGGACAAGCCCTTTGAATGTCTTCAATGTACATTTTCTATGACAGGATTTTAGTTTATCATGTTTTTCCTTTGTTACTTTCTCTTTTTCTTGCCACATTTGATCCTCCCATCCTTCCCTGGCTCTATACTGGTGAAAGATCAATGACAAGAATCATCTGTTTCACTCTCTGCAGATACTGCAAAACCTACTGATTATTTCATCAAATTCTGTTTATAGTTCAGATTTCCAGCATCTGCAATTTTTTTTTAGTCATCCTGCTTTCTATTTTGGTTGCGTATGGTAATGGGAATATGATACTGAAAGAGATTGTTGGCACCACTGAATGTATACCATCTCTTTACTTGATCTGTTCCAAATTGCCTCAAGTAGAGCATACAATATGTTGAAATACTCAGCATGTCTGTGAGGACAGAAACAAAGTCAACACTTCAGGTCATTTTCCTTTAAAAGATGCAATGGTCTCTGGCTAAGCATTGACAATCCTTTGCAGAAAAACTTTTCTCCAAATCTCTCATTCTGTTGTCTCCTTTTCAAGTATAAGCCCATATATCGCCATTAGAGTAGAATTGACAAAAATATCACTTCTCATATTTAGATTGGGAAACATAAGTTGACCATGAAAGAATAAATTATTTAAGTTAATGCAAGACTTACCTCACCTTACCTTTACCACAATGCTCTTGTCATCCTGGACCTGATCAAATGAATCCAAGAACATTGTGGGAAGTTAGGGAGAGATTGCAGGCCCTTGGCAGAGATATCTGTATCATATATAGCTTTGGGTGAGGTGCCTGAGGATTAGAGGTGGCTAATGTGCTATTTAAGAAAGGCTGTAAGGAGAAACCTGGGAACTACAGTGAGTCTGTGATCAGTGGTTGGTAGGTTGTTGTAAGGGATTCTGAGAGATAGGATTTACATGCAGTTGGAGAGGCAAGGACTGATTAGGGATGGTCAGCATAATTTTGTGCGTGGGAAATCATGGCTCACAAACTTGACTGCGTTTTTTTGAGGATGTAACCAAAACGATTGCTGAGGGCAATTGAGTTGAGGAATAACTTCTTCACCCAAAGGCTTGTAAATCTGTGGAATTCCCTGCCCAGTGAAGCAGTTGAGGCTACCTCGTCAAATATTTTTAAGACAAAGATAGATAGATTTTTGAACAGTAAAGGAATTAAAGGTTATGGTGAACAGGCAGATAAGTGGAGCTGAGTTGATAAAAACATCAGGCATGAACTTATTGAATGGCAGAGCAGAAGACGATATCCACATGGAGTTAAGTAAAGCCTTTGACAAGGTTCCACATGGTAGACTGATTAGACAAATTAGATCAAATGGGATTCAGGGTGAGCTTGCCAATTGGATACAAAATTTGCTTTAAGGTAGGAGACAGAGGGTGATGGTGGAGGTCTGTGACCCATGCTGTTCCGCAGGGATGAATGCTGGGTTCGCTGTTGTCTGTCATTTACGTAAACGATTTGGGCGAGAATTTAGGAGGACTGGTTAGTAAGTTTGTGGATGACACCAAAATTGGTGGTACAGTCGACAATGAATAAGGTTATCTAAGATTGCAAAGGGATCTTCATAAATTGGGCCAATGGACTGAGGAGCTACAGATGGAGATCAATTTGGACAAATGTGAGGTATTGCATTTTGGTAAAGTGAACAAGAGCAGGATTTATACAGTTAATGGTAGGGCCCCAACAGAGTGTTGTCAAACAGAGTGACCGAGGAGGTTCAGATTCATAATTCTTTGAGAGTTGTGTCACAGGTAGACAGGGTGGTTGAGAAGGCATTTAGCACACTTGCTTCATTGCTCAGGCTATTAAGTATAGGAATTGGATGTCATATTGAGGCTGTAAGGACATTGGTAAGGCCGCTTTTGGAGTACCATGTACAGTCTGGTCACCCTGCTATAGGAAGGATAAATAAATGATATATAAATTGGAAAAGGTTTAGAAAAGATTTATCAGGATATTGCCAGGACTACAGGGTTTGAGTTATAAGAAGAAACTGCCCTCTGGGCAATTAGGGATGGGCAATAAATGCTGCCTAGCCAGCGATGCCCTCGTCCCGCGAATGAATAAATTAAAGAAAAGAAGCTGGGACTTTCTTCATGGGAATATAGGAGGTTGAGCGGTAACCTTACAGAGGTCTATAAAATCATGAGGGGCATACATAAGGTGAATAGCAAAGGTTTTTTTTCCCTAAGGTGGAGGAGTTCAAAACTAAGGGGGCATATTTTTGAGGTGAGAGGAGAACAATTTAAAAGGGACCTAAGGGGCAATTTTTCACACAAAGGGTGGTTCATATGTGGAACAAACTGCTAGAGGAATTGGTTGATACAGATACAGTTACAACATTTAAAAGACATTTGGACATGTACATGAATAGGACAAGTTTAGAGGGATATGGGCCAAACGCAGGCAAATGGGATTAGTTTAGCTTGGGAAACTTAGTCAGCATGGATAAATTGGATCAAAGGGTCTGTTTCCCTGCTGTATAACTCTATGACTCTACTAGACTTATACGCTCATAGTTCATGTTTTTGTTTGCCTGTGGTTATTTATTTATAATGAATATTACTTCTTGTTAAATACAGAAACATATTCAGTATTTTCTGCTACCTTTGTCCATCAGACAGGCAAATTGTGGACTTTGATTAAATCATTAGGTCTTGTGACAAAACACCAGAGTAGAACCTAGGTCTCTAAAATCAGCGCACTTTTCCGAGTGGGTTGTAACAAGTGGGTCCCAGCGCAACTGTCATCTCCCTCCATATGGTTTTGGCAACTCCCTTTACAATGGCTTCTGAGAAGGCAATCTCTTCTGTCTAATCCCATTCATTGGCATCTATATTCCCATGTCCCTGAAACGCTGACGTTACATCAGCACTGCCACTATTTGCATGAGGCCTCAGTTGGGATCCATCCCTAGGGCTTACACCATCATTTAAGTGTTGAGAAGGTATTGCTATCAAAGTTAAATTATCACAGCCGTACATTGTGTTGACAGCCAGCGGAGGACAAACCAGCAATTAATTCCTGAACTGCTGAAAGCTGCTACCATTTTAAATTGAGGCTGGTTAGTAAATCCCCACCTGCAACCAGGAGCGACTTACAATTTACATTGCTGGCCTGCCACACGGTATTTAACTAAGCTGACCTAGATAATTCCAGCCAGGTCAGCTGCATCCTTGACCAACAGCAGAAGTTCCTCTTCTGGGCATTACTGCAGTAGAAACATTCTCATGACTAATTGAGCCCATAGAATTTGCATGGTTGTGGGATATCTCCTAAATTCAAATTACACTTGCTGGATCATGCAAATATTCATATACCATCCAATCTACACTATAGTCATTGACCGTCTAAACCAGGATGTTTCTAAGCTTGCAGAAATTATCCTTCTGTGCACCTTTACTATTTATGTCAATCAAAGTTTCTTTCAATTCCTGCTGTGATTGCAATGATTAAAGTTAAGCTCAACGACAATATTAGCAATTTGAAATAGAGCAATTGCATCATCAATACAAGTTGTTTGGAATGTTCCAGAAGTCAGCTGAATGAATGAGTGATTCTGTTGATGGTGTATAGAGTTATAAAAACCTTGACATGATATTTTCTTACTTAAGTATTCATAAATGTCACAGAATATCACCTACACTAATTTACCATTGCAATATTCCCTCCTTGAAAATGATACATTCTGCTATGGAATACAGATGTTTACCTTACTTCACCAGGCAACACATCTCATGCAAAATCATGGCTATTGACAGCCTGAATATTGAGTAAAATCATATAGACAAAAGGGAACCATTTGGCCCTCTTACCTGCTCTAACAGTTTAACAAAGGCATCCAGGTCATGCTATTATCTTCATCATTCACATTGGTACTGAAACCATTTCCTCTTTGGTATTGTTGTAAAAAGACAATTTGCCTGCTATAAAATTTACACAAAGCTTACTGTTAACTTCAATCATATTACATCATTAACTGCTGCATTTTTCATGGCAACATCTCTAACCAATCAGAGTCTATCTGCCAACCAATCAGCACTCGCCTCTCACAGTTTGAGCATAGTTTTGCACATTAAACTGGCATTCCTACAAATTGTCCTGACGAACAAAAGAAAATAAACTTTGACAAAATGTGAATTGTCCACTAGTATTCTGTTTATAACAAATGATTATTTCCTCTTTAAGTATTTATCGACTCCCCTTGTAAAAGTTACTCTTGAATTTGCTCTTTCCATCCTTCCAGGAACACATTCCAGATAACAAAAAGAAACTGCAATTTTAAAAATGCCCTCAACACCTGTGGTATTTTATTTGCAAATTACATAAATCATTGTCTGCTAGCTGTGGACCCTCCACCCCCGACCTAACCAGTAACATGTGGAAGATTAAAATGCTCCTCCAGTTTAAATGTAAATACTTGAGTTGCAAAGACATTTTTTCAACAGATATTCTTTACTTATAACAGTACCTGTGTCAGCCGACCCAGGGCATCACTTACAACTGCTCATGTGCACAGTTGTAGAAATGTTACATACTCACATAAAATTTCAAAGACGCTATATGCAAAGCAACTGAAGGTGCACAATTTTTTTTCCTATTTTCATTTGTGGGCATTGCTGACTGGGCCAGCATTTATTGCCCATCCCTGGTTAGCCTTGAGAAAGTGGTGGTGAGCTGACTTCTTGAACTACTGCAGTCCACATTCTATAAGTAAACCCATAATGCTCTTAGAGAGGGAGCTCCAAGATTTTTACCCAGCGACAGTGAAGGAAATGGCAATATATTCCCATGTCTGGATGGTGAGTGGCTTAAAGGGGTCTTCAAGGTGGCAGTATTCCCATGTACCTGCTACCCTTGTCCTTCTAGATGGAAATGGTCATGAATTTGGAAGGTGCTATCTAAGGATCTTTGGTGAACTTCTGCAGTGCATCGCATAGATGCAACACACTGCTGCTTCTGAGCATCAGTGGTAGAGGGAGTGGATGCTTGTGGATGTGACCACACTCAGTCTAACATTTATTTCTTTAAGCTTGTGTGACTCAGTCATTAGTCATGCTTTGTCCTGGATGTTGTCAAGCTTCTTGAGTGTTGTTGGAGCTGGATACATCCAGGTAAGTAGGGTGTATTCTATCACACTCCTGACTTGTGCCTTGTAGATGGTGGACTGCCTTGGGAGGGGTCAGGAGTTGGGTTACTCATCACAGTATTCCTAGCTTCTAACCTGCCCTTGTGGCCATTCTATTTCTATGGCAAAATCAGTTGAGATTCTGGTTAATGGTAACCCCCGAGGATGTTGATAGTTGGGGATTCAGTGATGGTAATACCATTGAAAGTCAAGGCGCAGTGGTGACGTTGCCTCTTTTCGGAGATGTCATTGCCTGTTTTTTTTTGTGGCGTGAATGTTACTTGTCACTTGTTAGCCCAAGCCTAGACATTTTCCAGGTCTTGCTGCATTTGGACATGGATTACTTCAGTACCGGAGGAGTCGTGAATGGTGCTAAACACTGCGATCATTGGCAAACATGCGCACTTCTGACCTTATGATGGAGGAAGGTCATTGATGAAGCAGCTGAAGATGGTTGGGTCCAGCACACTGCCCTGAGGAACCCCTGCAGAGATGTCCTGGAGCTGAGATGACTGACCTCCAATAACCACAACCATCTTTCTTAGTGCCAAGCATGAATCTAACCTGTGGAGAGTTTGCCTTTGATTCCCATTGATTCCAGTTTTGCTAGGGCTCCTGATGTCATACTGGTCAAAGACTGCCTTGTTGTCAAAGGCAGTCATTTTCATCTCATCTCTGGAACTCAGCTCCTCTGTCCATGTTTGAACCAAGGCTGTAGTGAGGTCAGGAGCTGAGTGGCCCTGGTAGAACTCAAACGAAAGTCAATGAGCTGGCATCCAATTAACCCTCAATTAATATAGCCATCATCTGTTCTCTGTTCCATTGGGCCCCAAGCAACTTTTCACACCATATTAGATGACAATAATAGAGTGGGAGATCTGCTGAGTCATGAGGTTACAAATTCAAGTTGAATACAATTCTGCCTCTGATGACAACCCACAGTTACTCAAAATGCTTACTTTTGAGCCGCTAGATCTGTTGAAACGCATCCAATTTAGCACAGTGATAGTGCCACACAACATGATGCAGGATTCTCAATGCAGTCATGGGACTTTATCTTCACAAGGACCATGTGAAAGTCCCTTTTATCAAACTTGTCATGGGCAGATGCATGTGTGGCAGGCAGTTTGATATAGATGAGGTCATGTAGGTTTTTCCCTCTTGTTGCTTCCCTCGCCACTTGCTACTGGCCCAGTATAACAGCTATCTCCTTTAGGATTAAGCAGCTTAGTCAGTAATGGTGCTACCTAGCAGAATTCGGTGATGAACATTATAGTGCCCTATCCAGAGTAATTCTGCAACCTTATCATCCCCAGTGCTTACTTCAACTGCTATTCAACATGGAGGAACATTGATTAATCAATAATTAAAGACAGTGATAGGCTGCTACTTGACTAATCTGTTGGATAACTCTTCCAAATTTGGCAATTCAAGTCCAGGTGAGGAGGATTCTGAGGGTCAACAGGACCATGTTTTCGAGCGTCATTTTCAGTGCTTTCGTCAAAACTGAGTTGTTCTTGCCAATGCATTCTTTTATCAGTCTTTGCAGTGGTTTGATACAATCGACTGGCTTGCAAGGCCATTTCACAGGGCATTTCACAATGCTGTGGGTGTGACGTCCCAGGTAGACCAGTCCGGATAAGGATGCCAGAGTTTGCTTTGGTACAAGACCTTAGTAAACCAGATGGGGTTTTACTACATTCAATAATGATTTCATGATCGCCATTAGATTAAGTTTTGATTGCAGATTTTTGAATTGGATTCAAATTTGCCATGGTGGGATTTGAAACCTCGTCCTCAGAACACTAAAGCGCAAGTGGTACAAATTCCGGAGGTCTGAAATTTAAAACAGAAATCAGCAAGTCTGGCAACATCTCAGGAGACAAGAGCAGAGTTAACGTTTTGTGTCCATGTGTTCCTTCTACGGAACCAATGAAATCTTGCCATACCACATATGTTTCCAGATTTGCTGTGTTTCTCCAGCTTTTCCTATTGTTAATCACAGTGGCTCAGTGGTTAGCACTGCTGCCTCACAGCACTGGGGTCCCTGGTTCAATTCCAGCCTTGGGGAACTACCTGTGTGGAGTTTGCATGTTCTCCCTGTGTCTGTGTTAGTGTCCTCTAGGTGATCCAGTTTCCTCCCATAGTCTAAATTGTGCAAGCTAAGTGGATTGGCCATGTTAAATTTCCCATACTGTCCAGGGATGTATAGGCTAGGTGGGTCAGCTATGGAAAATGCAGGGTTACAGGAAAAGGATGGGATGCTCTTCAGAGCATTGATGGGGCCAAATGGCCTGCTTCCACACTGTAGGGATTCTATGATTCTAACATTGGTCATGGTCCCTGTATTACGAGGCCACTGAAAATGTAACTACATCACTGCCTCTCCTGGGTTGAAACTTAATGACTAATGTGAATCCTCAAAATCCAAAGACTCACATTGCCCAGGCAACAGATACTGCAGAAAATGGAAAGTATCAGGAAATCTCTGCTGCCCAAGAATATTACAGAACAGTTTATAGGGACAGTGAGCCAGGTGAGAAAAGTCTTATTCACTTAGCCCAAGGAAATAAATCACAGTGATAACTTTTGAAACAAGATGAGGTGTGGTCCTGGACTGAACATCAACACCAACCAGGAGACAACAAGGACTGAAGAGGCTGGAAGCTAGAGTTTATAGGTGTGAGGCTGGAAGAGCACAGTAGGTCAGACAGCATCAAAGGAGCGGGAAAGTCAACGTTTTGGGCCGAAATTGTGTCCTGACAAAGGGTTTCGGCCTGAAATGTTTACTTTCCAGCTCCTCTGATGCTGCCTGAACTGCTGTGCTTTTCCAGCCTCACATCAACACCCACCATTTGATCGATCAAAGATGTGCTCCTACCATCTGAGGTCCAAGCATATTATAGCACTGGAGACATCAACCATAGGTGTGGGAGCAGCCTTATTCAGGTTCAGTGCAATGAGGTGAAGCTAAGAGTACGGCATCTACTATTAAAAAGAAAACCCCTGAAAATAAATGAAACCTCTCAGTTAGGTCTGTTCAGCAACTGCACGACAATCTCGCAGAACAGTTTTGCCCCGTGCCACCTTCTCTTGGGCCATTGGTTGTGAACCCAACTTCTCTCCATTTTCTGTGCACTAACACAAAGTGTCACAGTGCAGGACCACCACTAAGCACGGCAGAAAGCAGAATGTTCCATGCTAGACCAAGAACCTGAGAGACACAGGGTTCTTCCACAATGCCCAAGATGGAAAGGGTAGGCCAAATGTGGCTCAAGGTCAGCAGTGAGAGGGCACCCTGATTGTGAAGCTGCAACATCTGAGACCATACTCTGTTTGAACAATAAACAGCATCAACCAAAGCACCAGGAGTGACTTGACTCCATTGAGAGAGATGTTAGGACCCAGGTCGGCTGCATACCCCAATTCACAAGAGGAAATTGTAATAGCAAAGCCACTAAAGACAAAAAGGAGGGATGAAGACCCTCGGAGAAAGAGTTTGAAACAAACAACTTAAGAAGGAACTCTGTAAATGTTAGGCAGTCTTTACCTGGGTCTCATCCTCGCCAAACCTTTGGAGACAAAGCCCTGTCTTCACACTGGGAATTCTCTCTATCATGTTGTCTAGCTATATCATCGTGCAAAGTGGGATGGATTTCAAACAGATTTACTAACTCGAGATTGAGCATCAATGAGTTGCAGTGGTCAATCAGAAGCAGTAGAACTGTATTCCAACACAATCTACATGGCTCAGCATATTCCTAAATCTACCATTGTCATCAAACCAGAGGATCAACCCTAATTCAGTGACTGTGCAGGTGGAGATGCCAAGAATACCTACATCAGAAATACCTAAAAATGAGGTGTCAACTGTTGAAGCAAAAAAAAAAGCTACTTGCATGTCGAATAGCATAAGCAGCAAAAGATAGATAGAATTAAGCAATTTCACAATGGATCAGATCTAAGCTCTGTAGTCCTCCCACATTCAGTTGTGAATGGTGGTGGACAATTAAACAATTCACTAGTGGAGAAAACTCTACAAACATCTCCATCCTCAATAATGGGGGGGGCGAGGACACCAGTGCAAAAGAAGACTGAAGCATTTGTAACAATCTTCAACCAGAAGTACTGAGTGGAGGACCAACTTAGTCTCCTCCAGAGGTCCCAACAACACAGATACCAGCCTACAGCCAATTCCAATAATTCCACATGAAATGGTTGGAGGTGCTGCATACTGTAAAGGCTATGCGTCCTGGCAACATTCCAGAAATAGTACCAAAGATGTGTGCTCCAGAACTTGGTATGCCCTAATAAAAATGTTCCAGAATAACACAGATATCTACCAGACAAGATGGAAAATTGCCAGGTATATCCTGCACTCAAAAGCTTGGCAAGTAAAACCAAGCTAATTACCCACCCCCTTGTTCTGCTCTTGATCATCAGTAAAGTGATGGAAGGTGTCGTCAACAGTGCTATCAAGCAACATTTGCTTAGTAATAACCTGCTCACTGATGGTTGGTTTGGATTCCGTCAGGGCCACCCAGCTCCAGACCTCATTACAGCCTTAGATCAAACATGGACAAGAGAACTGAATTCCAGAGATGAATTGAGTGTGACTGTCCTTGACATCAAGGCTATATTTAGTCGAGTGTGGCATTAAGGAACCTTTACAAAACTGGAGTCACTAGGAGTCAGGAAGAAAACTCTTCACTGGTTGGAATCATACCTGGCACGATGAAGATGGCTACGGCTGTTGGAGGTCTGTCAACTCAGCACCAGGGCCTCTCTGCAGGAATGCCTCAGAGTTGGTTGTAGGCCCAAATATCTTCAGCTGCTTCATCAAATACCTTCCCTCCATCATAAGGTCAGAGTGGGTATATTTGCTGATGATTGCACAACTTTCATCATCATTTGTGACTCCTCAGATCGTGAAATAGTCCATGTCCAAAAGCAGCAAGGCCTGGACAATATCCAGGCCTGGGCTGACAAGTGGCAAGTAACATTCATGCCATACAAGTGCCAGTCCATTTCCAACAACAGTCCATTTCCAACATTTCCTTGACATTCAAAGGTATCACCATGACTAAATTCCACACGACCATTATCCTACTGGTTACCATTATCCAGAAACTGACTTAGATGGCCCACATAGGAACTATGGCGACAAGAGATCAGAAGCTAGGAAACATCTCCTGAGTCCCCAAAGCCTATTCACCACCTACAGTCACAAGTCAGGAGTATGATGGAATATTCCTCACTTGCCTGGATGAGTGCAACTTCAACAACACTCAAGAAGCTTAACTCCATCTACAACTAAGCAGCCAACTTGATAGCATCACACCTATAACATTCAGTCCCTCCAACACTGATGCACAGTACCATCGGTGTGTACGATTTACAAGATGCACCACAGAAATTTACCAAGACACCTTAAACTGCACCTT
Source organism: Ginglymostoma cirratum (assembly GCA_024137785.1). NCBI lineage: Eukaryota > Metazoa > Chordata > Chondrichthyes > Orectolobiformes > Ginglymostomatidae > Ginglymostoma > Ginglymostoma cirratum. The sequence continues at coordinate 8,952,292 of JAHRHZ010000267.1, read as the reverse complement.
CCAGGCCCATGACCACTACCAATTTGAAGGACAGGGAAGCATGTACGTGAGAACATCACGAGCCGCTGCATTACCCTTCTTACACACTCAAATCCTGACTTTGAAATACATTGGCGTTCCTTTAGTTTTGCCAGGTCAAATTACCCTTCCTAACAGCATTATAGATCTATCTACTGCAAACTAGACTCATTGTTCAAGAAGGCAGCTCAATAGCAGCTTCTCAAGAACTACAAAGAATGGGCAATAAATGGTGGCCCAGCCAACAATGCCCACATCCCGTGAATGAATTTTTAAAAATCATTTCAATAGGTTTAAGGTAACTGTAGCAAAAATTCCTAGTCTGGAACCTCTGATAGCTTATTCCTAAAGCTATCATACATCTGGGTTTGAATGAACACAGCTTCAAGGCCTCTTCAGGGTTTTATCTCAAAATTGCTGGTTTGGGGCTGTCACTATTTCCTAATTCTAAGGTAATCTAGGTTGTCATGTTCTCTCATTCTCATGAGCATTGCTCGATACAGTAATCTCCATGCAAGGACTTTGCAGAACCGCCCAAAATATCGTAAAACTTAGATAAAATCTTTTCATGTTGAGTTATAGATATTTCACTTAAGCTTAAAGAAAAACTCCCAGTCCAGACATTTCTAACAGAACCTTGACATACAATTACCTGTCTTCTTAGATTGTAAAATCCTAAGTAAACAAAAACCCACTAGACTGCCAAAGTAGTCCTCACAAACCATGTTATAAAAAATCACCATGGCTACAGAAATGTTTACAAGTTAATTATTAACTTCAGAAGCACAGGAAACTTATGTTACTAACTCAAAATTCAAAACATAAACATGTGATATTAAGAGAAATTTAAATCAGGCAGGTTATATCACACAGTTTTAAATAAAGTAACGCACAAACTTTATTGACCGTAATAAGCAATTGATTGTTACACCATTATTGTTCATATGACATGTTAAATGGAATTCATTCTCAGCTGAGTTAACTCCATGCTTCTCACAATGTCGGCTATGTTAGTCACTTAGAAGGGTCCAGTCTGACAGTTAGCCTCAACTTCTTTGTCCACCGTCTTGTTGCTACAGGGATAATTTTCAGGTTTTGGTCCCTGTTTCGTGTTCAAATTACTGGGTTGGTCTCATCCTTCATCTGTTGCATCATACTACCATTTGGTTTCTCTTCACATGCTTCCTTGGTGCTTGTGTATGTCTGGTCACTGCTTGCCACTATGTAGTAAGCCCAAGTCTGCGTTGTTCATAGAAGGTAGTCCACGCTATTGTTGATAAACATCAACAATCTTTATTAAATATTAACACTTTATACAGGAGAAAGAAAGAGAGGTCATCTCTAGATCTTTATTAAATATTAACACTATATACAGGAGAAAAAAAAGAGGTCATCTCCAGATCCCTACACATGCAAGTCCCAGGCCTTTGTGATTTGACATTGTGATGATACAATTCCTTACATGTATGCTCCATAGCTATTATTAGAGTAAAGGTACAGTGAACCCTTTTTACTCCATAATCCTGGACCTTGGAATGTCTGCAACATATATTTTCAGGCAGACCAAAGAGCCAATTTCATCAAATTGCTTTTCTTCCAAAATATTTGTCTCAGTGTGTACCTCTAGGAACAACCCACAGACGCACACAATCCTCAGTTATGGAACAGTTCAGTATGAATCTCAACTGAAATCCCTTTCCAAATTTTGTTTGCAAGGAACTTCCCAGAAGGAAGTGGGATACCACATTCTGCTCCTACTCAGCCCAACAATAAGTTTTGACAACTTATTGCTGCTTCTCATTTGGCCTGTTCACCTTGTCTGCTGTGTTTCAGTTGTGTGGTGGCCATGATGTCTTTTCTAATTGCACGCTCTAAATTAACTTGTGAGCCTTGATATTCAATTTATTATTTATAATTTATCTTGTGAGCCTTGATATTCAACAGACCAAGTAACTCTCATCAGTCCCAAATCACCATGCTTTGATACAATTTATTTGTCCAACAAATCAAAGATATATTTTCATGATAGGTTTAAAAGAACTGTAACGGAAGCATCGGAATGATTGATTATTCAGGAGACCAAGTTATTTTTCAGTCTCAGCTACAAAAGTAAAGTACACCACATGTTGAAAATCTGAAATAAGAGTAAAAAAGCTGGAAAAACTCAGTAGGTCAGGCACTTCGCACTTTCTGTCCAGGAGAAACTCAGTAGATCAGGCACTTCACACTTGCTATCTACACAGCTGCGTAGTATTCTAGCTTTTTTAAAATCTTAATTTTCCAGCCTCCCAGTTTTACCAAAGCAACAGATATTGCTACTTCTGGAATTCTCCCACGTACCAGGAACTTGTATCAGCTTGAATTAGTTGATTGTGCTTATTCTGTCTTCTAAGTTACATGTTTAAACTCCATACCAGATGCATATAATTCAAACTGATAACTCAATACTGTATGAAGGAGCAGAGCCCTGCATTCTTGGAGGTATCATCTTTCAAGTGAAATTTTAAACAGATTCATATCCTGTCCAGATTGATGCAAACCAGGCCATAGCACATTTTGCAAAGAAGCCTGATGTTACAGCCAATATTTACACCTCAACCAATATCACCAAAGCAGGTGGACTGGTCAATGACCTCACTGCACTTAGCCGGACTTTTCTGTTTGCAATCTGGCTAGTATATTTGGCTAACTAACAATGACAGCACTTCCAAAGCACTTTGTTGGCTGTGAAATGCCTTAGTTAGTCCTTCCTTTAAATGTAGCTGGCTAAACACAAGTTCTGACAAGTCTCACTGACGTTTCTCTTCTCATCCAGTTGTCAAGATGAATACATTTCATTACTTAAATATGTGCATAGAAATTTTGTAAAACTCTTGTTCCTGAGATTAACCCGACTGGAATACCTTTTATTGACACAGGTGCCTGCCACTCATAATCTGATTAAACACCTTCAGGTTTTTACATCTGCTGGAGGAAACCAGGCACATTCTAAATGCAGATCACACACCCTACTTGGTGTACTGAGTTAGAAGCTTCATTCCCCCCACATTTTTAATAAGAACATGTAACATTCAAAACCTCACATCTTAAGGTAGAGAAACTATGCCAATGTCTTGGATAAATACAATTTGAGAATAAATCTCTTTTCAGGCACATCCCTCAGGACTGAGAATGACTTACTTTTACTGTAGCTCTTTTGGCACAGTAGTAGTATCCCTACCAAAAAGGTGAAGTTCAAGTCTGACCTCAGCATGTGATGGCTATAGAGGAGTGTTATAATATATCCAAATGGTTTGACTTTTAAAAAAAACTGAATGTCATCAGGTCCATATCAAATCCTTCAGGAGTAGTATTTCAAGACAAATATCTTAGATCATTGAGTGTGAATGTTCGTTAAGACGCACATTCATTTAGGTAAAGACCAATTAATGTCTTACTCTCAAACAACAAAAGGCTTGTCTGGATTTAAGTTTTGCAACTGTGCCAATGAACCAGATTACTTCTTTTAATTGAACTCGAGAGATAACATCATAAAATGTGAAATATACAGTCACATCAGCACAGATAGAGATCCATTTCATCTCTTAGACTAACAAAATGTTACAGCTTTTCTTGAATAAATGGACCACAGTTAAGATTTTTCATATTTGTAAGTGGAATCACAGGAAAAATCTATTTGAAATTACAAACCTTATTAATAGTTGCTTGGTAGGTGGAGTAATGTACATTACTGTTAGACCTGGGCCCAGGTATCCCACTGTCTAAATAGTCAGATTATAAATTAGAAATCTGCGCAATCTCATGCAGAATATAGCCTCAAAACTGTTTGAATGTCTCTCCTATGTGGGGTAGTGAAATCAAACAATGCTAGAATTTTGAAAGACCAGTCTGTGAAGCCCCGTAGGGCTTACTCTGCTCTGATCTTCTGAAATATTAGAGGATGACAAAACTTATAAAGAATAATATTTTCCAGACTTCACAATAACTTATCCTCAGTACTTGAGTTGAAATGTGACTAATTGTTTACTGCTGTGAGGTGTCAATCAATGGGTAACATTACATTCAAAATATATTCTTACTTATCTCAATATGGTCTGCTGCTCATTCCACTGACTCAAACCATCTGATGTGAATGGAGGATGGAGCAAAATGCATTTCCTCCATAAAATGAAATTCCCATTCAACACAGGGGATATACCTGGAGATCAATGTTTTAAGAAAGAAATGTATGTGGTGGTGTGAGACAAAATGATTTGATCTTCCTGACAGAATCACTGAATTTTACAGTACAGGAGGCCAATCAACATACTGCACTTGTGCCAGCTTTGAAACTGCAATCCAATTTTCCCTACACCTTGATTTTTCTGGAAAAGCTACAAACTCTCTTCAAGTAAATGCCCAATTTTATTTCCAGTTTCCCACAATTCCAGGTGATAAACTAAAGATCTTAACAACTCATTACCCAGTTACTTACTTAGCTGATTATTTTAAATCTATGACCTCTGGTGACTGACCCATTTGTTGGAGGAAACAGTATCTCCCTCAAATTTGAATACGTACATTAGATTGTACCTTAACAGTCTCTTCTGTAAGAACAATTCTGGCTGTTTGAATCGCTCAATATATCTGGCTTCCTTCATGTCTGATATCATGCTGGTAAACCTCCACTGTGGTCTCTCCAAAATTGCAACTCAATACAATCAGTAGAGTAAGAAACATAAAATATTTCCAAAGAATTTAAACCTTTGCAGCACAGAAATGGGCTTTGCGATCTAAAAGTGCAGACACACATAGTTGCATTCAACTTATCTTACTTCAACCTTTCAGTATGTCTTTCTACTCCCTTTTCTTTCATGTACTTATCTGGTATCTTTTGAAAGCATCCAGGTTATTTGCCTGAATCACTACTCCTGCCTCAGTAAATCTCCACATTGAATTTATAAGTACTAATTTATAGCCCTAGCATTTCATTCTGCCCAAGTGGCAACATTCCACAATTACTCTATCAAGACCATTCACAAACTTAAAAGACCACAATCAAGTCTCTCCTCTAATTATTTTCTAAAGAGAAAGGCCCAAAACCGTTCTATCTTTCCCAATAGTAATAATCTTTCAGCTCTCATAAATTTTTTTGCATATTTTCTGGCGCTGCAATGTCCCTTATTTTTTATAATGTTGAGATGAAAATTAAGCAGAGTATGCAACCTAACTATGATCCCACACAAATTTAACATGACTTCCCTTAATTTGAATTCAATGTTTATATAAACTAGTGAAGAGGGTATTCAATCAAACACATACCATTGCCATGTTATATTAACTCAATTTTATGACAATGATGCTTCTTTGAAGCATTCCTCTGTTTGTCAATGCTACAAATCTGAAAAATACATCTTTTTATTAAAATTTTCCATCTTACTGAGGAGGCTTCAAACCAATCCACATCCAACAACCTGCTCTGAACACTTGGTACACATTTTGACAGTTGAGACAAATCTGAGACAATCACACCATTTTAAGCAAAATAACCCACAATTTCCAAGAAAAAAACAAGGTCAATTTACCTTATCTCCTGACGTTAACACATGCTTTGGAAAAAAACTGGGCTGTCCAGTCAGGGTCTGGATCCTCACTTTTGTCAAAAAGCATTCAATTCTTCCTTGGTTCATACACAGTGCACCAAGTTTTGTTGATATGCATTTTTAAAAAAAGTACATTGCTGATGGACAAACAGAACTAGAAGGGCAAAAATATTATCACCACTGACCTCTAGTTAGGAGTTAATAAACACGACTGCATATTTCTTCCTGACAGGTTGTGCGTGCATGTATGTATATATGTATGGATCTGGGCCCAGATGTGAGGGGGAATGGATTACTCGTACGACTATAACTCACTTCAGACATGCTATATATTGCTTCCTTCATTCTTGTCCACGATCTGGCAGTCCTAATAGGGTGATAAATCCCTCATCTTTTAATTCAATTCTGTATCTATCTTTGTTACCATTAACTCATTCAAATACTTCACCTCCTCTCTTTCCTAAATGGATTGTATCCTACAATATTTAGTGACCAGTTTGTTCATTGTATAGTCAGGCATATCTTCTTCATCTGAATCACTTTACAAATTGTTTCAAGTTCATTTGTGGTTTGAAAGCTATATACATTGCTGCACCAAATTTTCTAACAAAAAAAATTAATCATGCTTTTAGTGGTTATTTTATCTTTATACTGTGGGACCTTATCCAATCCTTGGTCTTTTGTGTTTTCCTTATTTTTTCATTTGGTTTGCCCTTTACTCATTTCCTGATTTTCAGTAGGTTTCTATAATCTTGATCAGATCCCCTAAACATGGATTTAGTTTCAAATCTTACCCACACCCAAGTTATCCTTTCTGTCAGGATCTTGGTCAAAGCCAGGGTTCTGGTCAGCCTGTAGTAATGTTTCCACCTAGGATAGAACTGGGAATTTGTCAAAGCAAAGTTAATGCAATAACATTATAGTTTGGAAACTGACAACAAAGTGGCAAGTTGGATCCAAAATTGGCCCAGAGGCAGGTAGCGAAAAGCATTTTTGTGATTTTTTTTTTTGTGATCTGAATTCTAAACAGTGATGTGTATTTGAATATAGAGGTCATGATTAAAAAGTTTACAGATGACATAAAAATTGTCATTTGATCAATAATGAGGAAGAAAGCTGTAGACTGAAGGGAGATATCAAATGGCCTAGTCAGATGAGTTAAACAGTGACATATCGAGTTTAATCTAGAGATGCCTAATGCATTTGCAGAACAGTAACAGGGCAGAGGAACACAAGAACAGTGGAAGAGATAGAAGTTCTGAGAAATCTTGGAATGCACATACAAAAAGCCTAGATATGGCTGGACAAGTAGATGAAAAGAAGACATGTAGAATATCTGACTTGTTTTATTTGAGGCCCAGAATATAAGAACTGAGAAATTATGCTGGAACTGCATATGACCACAGCTCGAATACTGCGTGCATTTCTGGTCACAGCATTTCAGGAAAGATGACATTTCATTAGAAAAACGGTACAGATATTTAAGATGTCGACCCATTGTCTCCGCCTGCTCCTGCCCCACCGTACTCATCTCCACCTACCTAGACTCCATTTTCACCCCCTTGGTCCAGGAACTCCCTACCTACGTCCGTGACACCACCCACGCCCTCCACCTCCTCCAGAACTTCCAATTCCCTGGTCCCCAACACCTCATTTTTACTATGGCCGTCTAGTCCCTATACACCTGTATTCCCCATGCTGATGGCCTAAAGGCCCTCCACTTCTTCCTGTCCCGCAGAACTGACCAATCCCCCTCCACCGACACCCTCATCCGCTTAGCCGAACTCGTCCTCACCCTCAACAACTTTTCTTTCAATTCCTCCCACTTCCTACAGACAAAGGGGGTGGCCATGGGTACCCGCATGGGTCCAAGCTATGCCTGCCTCTTTGTAGGTTACGTGGAACAATCCCTCTTCCGTACCTACACTGGCCCTAAACCCCACCTCTTCCTCCGTTACATTGATGACTGCATCGGCGCCACCTCGTGCTCCCACGAGGAGCTCGAACAGTTCATCCACTTCACCAACACCTTCCACCCCAACCTGAAGTTCACCTGGACCATCTCCAACACTTCTCTCTCCTTCCTGGACCTCTCTGTCTCCATCTCGGGCAAAGCATTTTCTGATGAAGGGTTTAGGCCCGAAACGTCATGTTTTCCTGCTCCTATGATGCTGCTTGACCTGCTGTGTTCATCCAGCCCCATGCTTGTTATCACAGATATTTAAGATGTAGCCTGGACTAAAGAATTTTGTCCATGATGAAAGATTGACTTGGGTGGTTTTCTTTGGAAAGGAAAAGGCTGAGGGGAGCCTTCACTGAAATGTATAGAATTACAAGCAATTTAAATGACAGTAAAGCCTTATTCCTTTGGGTTGAGATGTCCATAACCAAATAGCACTGATTTAGAATAAGACAAAGGCTTAATGGGGACTTGAGGAGAAATCTTCTGAACTATTGGGCAGTAGGCTCTGGAGGATACTGCCTAAAAAGGTGGTAGATGCAGAAATATTTGGACGTGCACTTGAAATTACGACAACACAATGGACTAAGAACAGTAAAGTGGGATTAGGCAAAATGGCTACTTCTCAGCTGGCATGCAATCGAGTTAATGGTTTCTTTCAAAGTTGTAAATTTCTATAATTTTATGAATTAAAGAAAAATTCCAAAGGGTGGACCTACCATTTGTAGTTAAATGAGTTAAGGAAAGCATCAAACGTAACAAGGAAAGTATATAATTATGCAAATGTGAGTGGCAGGTCAGAATATAAGGAGTGGCAGTGAATGACAAAAACTTTAATCAAGAGGAGGAATTCAAGAGTGTGAGTAAGTTAGCTAGGAATAAATAACAAATAGCAAGTTTGTTTAAAAAGAAAAGAGAGTGAGTGTTGACCCTCTAGAATGAGTATGGGGAGTTAATATTAGACAATAAGGAAATGAACAAATATTTTGCTGCTGTTTTCACAATAGAAGATAGGAAACAATTCCAATAATAGCTTTAAATCAGAAGGCGCAAGGGAGAGAAGTCTCCAGGTCCAGAAAGACTTTATTTGAGAATTCTAAGCCGTTGCTAATGAGCTAGATATTGGTACTAACTTTCCAAAATTTGCTTGATTCGAGAAAGGTTCCATCACGTAGAAAAGTAGCAAATAGAGCTCTTCTATTCAAGAACGGAGGCAGAAACCAAGAAACAATTGGCTGGTTAGCTTGACGTCTGTTGTGGGGAAGGTGCTAGAATCGACATTGTAGCTGAGCACTTAGAAAAATTCCAAAAACACAAGGCATTCGGGAAGATTCAGCATAGCACAGTCAATGGTAGGTCATGTTTTATCAATTTTATGGTGGTCTTTAAAGAAGTAACATTAATTATGCAAAAGGGGAGCTTGGAGATGGTACTATACTTGGATTCCAAGATGTTGATAAGGGGCCAAGCCAAAGGCTATTGTGGAATGTGAAAGCTCATTGTATAGAAGGTACCATATTAGCATGGATAGAAGATTGGCTGTCTGGCAGTAAACAAACAGTATGCATTAATTTGTCTTTGATTGGCAGGATGTAACAAGTGGAGTTACACCAGGGTCTGTTCTGAAGCTTTAACTTCTAACAAATTATATCAATGAGTTAGGCAAGGTGAGTGAAGGCATAGTAGTTAAATTCACTGTTGGCACCAAGACAGCTAGGAACATACATTGCAAAAACAAGTTAGTTGCAGAAAAATCTGGTAAAAGAAGTATAATTTGAGAAGGTGTGAAGTTCACTTTGGCAGCAAGATTGAATAAGCAGAGCATTGCTTAAATGAAGAATTACTTTGGAATTTACAGGTGCAAAGAGATTTTGGCATTCCAATGTATGGGTCACAAAAAAAAATTAGTATGGAGATATAGCACACAATCAAGGTAGCTAATAAATGCTATCCTTTATCACAAAAAGAATGGACCATAAAAAGGATATTGTTCTTCACTTAAAGTAGGCAACAATGAGTCCATATCTCAAATAGTGTACACAGTTTTGGTCTGTTTATTTAAAAAAAAATGGTGGTTCAAAGCAGGTTTACTATACAGTGAAAGCTAGAATGAGTAGGCTGTCTTATGAGGATAGGTTAGACACGCTGGCCTTGTTTCCACTGTGGTTTAAAACAGTGAAGGAAGATTTAAAACATACAAGATCTGAATGGTCTTGACAGGGTGGGTCAGTTCAAAAGTGGGGGGGGGGGGAATGTCACCCTTTTGGGAAAGCAGGGTCATTAACTATTTTAAAGGCAAAACAATAATGTTTATTGGGAGTAAAGGAGAATGTGGAAATTTGAAACAAATCAGCTGTGATCTCAGAATATCTGAAATACTTGAGGTACCAAATGCTCTACTTCTGTTCCTATTTTGTAGGTTTGTACATAAACTCTAATATTTTGACTTTCGTACCCAAAATCTAACACACTTATTGCATGTGCAAGTGTACATTTGGACCCTTCCACATTTTCTCAGTTATTTCAAGATAACCTTGGCCTTCACAGCCTCACTCTCCAGGGTCTTAATCCCTACTGCAAACAATACTCTTACCCCTAAAATATAAAATCCCTTTCTCCTATGCATCTCTTTCCCTTAATCAGCCGTCCATAAGAACCAAATTCTAGTTGTCCTTTCCAGTGTTTTTCATTCCTAGTGGTATGCAGTACAGTACCATATACTTGTTGGACAGGATCAATGTCTGGTCAACATTCTCATCCCCTTAATGGGAAAGCAAAGCACCTATCCTTTCCTATGATGATAGGCTGAACTCGGGAGTAATTATCTAGCAATTTCTCTTCCTCTCCCAAGTGTTCATGGCTCTAACCAAAAATCCATCTTGTCAATTTAGCAGTGTATCATGGTTCACATTTACTTCTTCTGAATCAGTTAATTTGTTAGTTATCTGTTGTTTACAAATTGAAATAATCAGTCACTTAAGGCATAGCTTTAATAAATATCAATTTAGTGGTGTGACTGCTTAGGTACTCAATTAACCTCTAAACAGTTAGAAGTTGGTCTCTTACCTACTTAGTGGCATAAATCTGCACCAATATTATTAATCAAGGTACAAAACTAATCATTAAAGATACCGAACGTCACAATACATGGCTTAATATCCACAGGTTCTTATGCTGTCATGTAAGTTGCTTTTGCGTCACTTTCTCTACTGTCAAAGTATTTGTGCTTTGATGACATAGGGTCATAATACAGCATGGAAACAGGCGCTTTGGGCCAAACTGGTCCATGCAGCCCACTCAGCTAGTTCTCATTGTCTGCATTTGGTCCATATCCCACTAAACCCTTCCCATCCATGTACCTAACCATATACAGATTATCAAATTTTAACTTCCAAATTCTGATTGTTATACAATAGACATTTCATGGACTAAAATGTTTATCACAACAGGACAAATACGGACCTGAAATGAGCATCATAGTAATCAGATCACAAAATCAGGCAAATCCAGAAGACCCACATGTGGAATGATCAAAATTGTTTATACTGAAGTTATTTTATCCAAAGGAATCAAAACCAAGAGTTCGCATCTCCTCTTAACTCATCCATGTGTGATAAATCCACATATTGGACATTAAGAGGTTGTCTGTGCAATTTCTAGCTTAGAGACACAATGGAACTAGACATAGGAATCCACAAATAAGCCGTGTTGCAAGAGCTGCTTTTGAGCAAAGGGAGAAACAATATGGATCAATAACTGCAATGATCCAAAAAAATCTCCCCTGCTACACCCATCATCTTGGAAGACAGCTCCTGGTGAAAAAGCAAATTGGGGACATTCACCAAGAACTCGTGCAAATTTTGCCACTGCAAAGGATACAAACTAACAACTAAACCATTGTGATTTCAAGGACTCGAAGGGACTTTTTAAAATTACAAACTTTTTTAAAAAATCTGTACCAATTTTTAAAATTTAGTACCCCTGTTGTGTTTAATGTTGCATTTTTGATTTTTCCCCTTTGAATTAAATAGGTAATAAAAAAATTATGTTCTTTCACTCAAGGAAACCTTGGTAATTGGCTTTCATTTTGATCTAGTTAGATCATTAACTGAAGTGTGACATCTACATGCTAAGAAAACACAACCGAGGGGTTAAAAAGAGAGGTGCAAATACCCTTCCTTAACAAGTTGTTACTGTAGCATGCTGGTTAAAGTTCTTCCTCCATGTACCAAATCTCTGTCCACACCTTCAAGTTACAGCTGTCATTGTTTAGCACACCAACCCAGTACTGTACATGCAGCTCAGTACACCATTGATGCTTGAATCGCAACGCAGACTCATTAAAAGTGATGAAATAGCTGTTCACTAACTCACTATAAAGCTTCCCCTTAAGAACACTGAACGAACTGTCATCACCCATAGATTACACATAAGCTCTGCTATTGTGGACATTCAGGGAGAAACACTGAATTTGGGCAGGCAATTTCAAACAATTGATTTAATAACAATGATTGCCAAGGCATCCCCTCATGTTGCATGCCAGAATGAATACAAAAATGTAGTTTATTTTAATTACAAATAAGAGTGACTGGAACACACTTATGAGTATCTAGTGGACGGGAAAGTTTACATGAGCCATTACTCAAGATAATTCAAGGCAAGGAGAAATTACACAGGAATCAAAAGAAACACTTACTGATACTAAACACCATAGTTTGTGCAGTCACACCAAAGTGGACAGTTGGTAACACCAACTGGTACACGGTCACTCACTACAATTTCACTTCTGTAACAATGGCTTGAAGCCAATCAACCCCTTTGCTGCTTGCAGACACCCAACCACATCAGTCTTATCATATTTAGACAATAGTCATGAGCTTCCTCCACAAAGTTTTCAGTGCTTCAAATAACCCTTGAAGCTAACACGAGCTTTCCTTTTAAAAAGCATATACCAATGGATGGAAAGCAGGTTCAGTTTAAAGAGTTATAAAAAAAGCTGCTGGGTGTTATGGAAAGAGAGCAACATATAAATTATCCAATTCTGAGAAAACTGAAGTGAGATCATGGCAAAATAAGTAGTTTATATAGGAGCAGGATGCACCATGTAGACACCTCGACTGTGATGAGATATTTTAAAAAGCAAGTTCCTCCCAATGTCAAGCATATTTCAATAGGGAACACAAGATACCACAGAGTATAATACTATTAAAGTTTGCAGCAAAATTGTAACTGCATTCTTTCCAAACTAGTTCACAATTGTGCTACACACAATGGATTTTTCCTTCTATACCCATGGAAAGATTTATAGTGAAGTACAAATTGATGTATTGTGCATGTGTTATTCTTAAGTGTGCACTGACTAATAGAATAAAATAGCAGCGATACATAATGTAGCAAAACTTTGGGGAGTTTTTTTTTATTAAGGTAAATCATCCAGCAAAACTTCTGACAGGAAGTGGGTACATACAGCCATCTGCCCTTTTAAAAGAGATGTTAATTTCCATTAGAAACTTGATTCACATGATTGCAAAGGTTTCTCTTTACAAAAATGACAAATTTAAAATTAAAACATTTTTTCACATTAGATTTCCAGGCCCCATGTTTTTTTTTTCACCAAAATATTTTACCTGGTTACAAAACTAACCCACAAAACCACTGGAATGTTTTGACAAACAACTTTTTCTTCCCCACTTGTAATAGCCTAATACCACAAATACCTGGTGAATTAAATCAGACCTTTTTAAGTATGACACAAGACAAACATTGACAAAAGTCAATAACTACCACCATTTACTTCTCCCACATATCACACTAACTATGACAATCACAATTTTAAAACAATGATTCTTTAGGGTTTCATACCCCAAATAATCTTGAGATGTGGGTGTTTCCATAATTAAATTCATGCTAAAAAAACCTTGTATTTATAAAATAGTTGATAAAAATATTCCTCTCTGTTAACAATACAGTATGGAGGTATGGATGCCATTGATGGAGATGACGGGCAGATGCAGTTACTCTGACTTGGCTTCTTTCTCTTCACAGCTTTCAGTAGACTGTGCCTGAAATATTAAAAAATTAAGCAGCTAATTATGAATAGGCAATTTATACTGAATTTTCTGTTGATGCCGACATAATATTAAAGGCAAGAAAAATGTTAAATTATTGAAAATGAGCATTGGTTTCAGAAGGATATTACTTAGAATTGTAACTAGTTAAATACATCAACTAAAATGTATTCTTGCTCAGTCAGCTTACAGTACTCAAAGATTTGGGGAAATGATAATTTTTAAAGCAAATACAATTTATCACTAAAACCTGCAAATCAGACCTCTCAAGACAAAAGTGAAACAAAACATTGGATTAATGTGTTACTGTTAGTTATAATACACATTCCACTGTTAATCAAGTAACTAACACTGCTTCTCATTAAACCTTGTCTATTCATCAGTACAGTAACTACAATCAAGTGAGAAGCAAGCAAGTTACAGGTTATATCTCTGACATATAAACAACCTCCCTCCATTGTTAATTAAAGCACTGCTGGATCTTGTCACTCTAGTTTTGTAACTTGGCCATGGAGGGATGGCGGGGGGGCGGTAAGAAAGAGTCTCAGGAACGTCCGGTTCTTCCTACAGGAATGTGTCCTGGGTACTTCAGATACTTTTTAAACTTTTCCATTTCCATCCAACAGCCACTTACAATTTGAAATGTTGCTCACTCCAACTGTTACATATTGACAAGTTTCCCCAGTTTGGACTTTTGCAATTTTTCAAATTTAGTTTATTAAAAATAGACTCATTTTATCACCCCTTAAGTGAAAACACGTTAGTTGTAAAAGGCTCACCAGAGATTAGGACTTGGTAAAAACGTGTGTCGCAAAGTTGTACACACAGGAGACACTCTAATGAAGCATTTTTCAGCTTTACTATATCATCTGAAAAATGTGACAAAGCACCTTCCAAAAATAAACAAACAGCAACCTCAGGCTCAGTCATTCTCACAGCTGACTAGCAGCTGTAGCAAATTTTACAACTACTGTATTTTAGAAGACCAAAATAAAATTGCTGTTAAGATCAATAAAGGGTCTGCTTAGCTTTGAGCTTAACTGTCAGCGTTTTATTTAGCGTTCCAATTTACACTGATTGGATGACCAAAATATGACAGTAAAAAGGCAGCGATAGTAATATTATAACATACTACACCACCAAAATAAAATATTGGTGATCTTCTGGCACAGTGGTGGCATCTGTACCTCTAGGTCATAAGATCTGTGTTCAAGTCCCACAGCAGGACTCGTTGACCATGGAAGGCACATTCGTAATACAGTTCGATGGCAGAGAAATCAGCCTGGGAATCCTTCTATCACTTCCCCATTCCTCTTCAATGGAGAAAAATAAACTGAATGTTTAAAATAAAAAATGCATGTATTGGAACCATGAAAGCAGTCAAGTTCTTTAAAATATGACCAGAAGACGACCCTGGAGCTACTGCGTTTGCAAACTCTTGCACATTTTCCCCATGTCTGCATGGGTTTCCTCCAGGGGCTTGGGTTTCCTCCCACCAGTCCAAAGATGTGCAGGTTGGGTGGACTGGCTGTACTAAATTGTCTGTAGTGTCTAGGGGGAGGCGCAGGCTAGGTAGATTAGCCATGGGAAATACAGGGTTACAGGGATAAGGGGAGTGGGTCGATGTGGGATGCTCTTTGGAGGGTCGGTGTGGACTTGTTGGGCCAAGTGGCCTACTTCCACACTGCAGGAATTCTACAATGAGGAAAATCACGAATTGGGCAAATCAAGATGGTTCAATGGCCACTCATCAGTGAGCCAGCTACGCATATTAGACCTTTCCAAATGAAGGAAATTTGCGCAAGTTTGGGTGTGGAAATGCAGTGAGAAGGGGAGACAAAGTACCCGATATGCAAAAGTGGAAAACATTCAAATAGTGAGGTTTAAGCAAGCCATATTTGGATACAGCTTTTAAAAACACATGATGGTCATCAGCTAAGTGAAGTATATGCTGTTTGAGAAATCTGGACTTCAATCGGAAATTCACCTCATCATTTTTGGCTTCTCCATTCTCAGAGGGAGTTTCTTCCTTTGCATCTTCTTGGTTAGTTTCTTCTTTGCCTTTTGTTCCTTTTTTTCCTTTTGTTGGTGCTTTCTTTTCCTCCTTCTTGTCATTAGCAGCCCTATCTTTCTATGAAGAGTGAATGCAGCACATTACATCCAAAAGCAGAATCAGTTTTTTTATTTTTAAGTGAAATATTTATGTAAGCCCACTTCATGTTTCATTGATGTAATTAAAGTAATTGAACACTCCAGAAATCTTAAAATTTAATTATATTAAAGCTTCAGCTACTTTCTAGAATGATTAAAAAAATTAATAACTGCATCCATAGGCTTTGGCACTTACCCAAGCGCTGGTAGAGATAGAATCAGCATAATAGTATACCTAGTTGCTTTCATAAAACTCTTGCTCTCCAATCAGGGTTTCTTTAAAAAATTGCATTGGTAACAAACCAGCTAACTTAATGTTTTAACAACAAAAGATGTAAATTCTATGGAGTTTTATATTTCAAAGAAAGATATTCTATGAATGTAAACTATTAGGTATCTTAACTGAGATATTCAAAATCTGTAAAGTTTATATAGCTCACTTTCCTGTTTCCATCAATACACAATGTTCAATTAATTGTTTCAGTGGTATGATCTCAAATAAAAGAAATGCCAGTATTTTTTGAAAATAACATTTAACTGCTGATCAGCAGTTCTGAGATCATTTGCAACAAAGATTTGAATTTAAAAAGTGACATAACTCTCAATGTTTCAGCAATTACATTTACATTGCAAGCTTAAGACAAGCAACTATTTTGCTGACATTTACAAAAGGTAATGGTGCACAAGAAATGAATATCAAAACGCAAAGGAGAGAAATTTTAGAAACGTAAATATCACTGACCTAAAAACACGTTCTTGCACGAATCAATAACGTGAACTATCTAAAAACCAATATTTTTTAAACTCTGAGACAGGAATACAAGAGCACATTGATAGGAAGAGATGAGGCAAGCCCGGAGGAGGCTTGAGCAGAGCAAATACTCTGGTGTATCAAAAATCCTTTGATTGAATGGCCTACACTCATACTGGAAACTCTGAGACTGAGTCAGTCACATTACATTCAAGCTGCAAGATACTACATTCTTCACGCTTCGAACCCTGCCTTTCCCCTCCAAAGGAAAGGTAGTCCTCTTCAGGTTTGAAATTTAATGTCCCAAATCTCCATTTTAACTACTTTCTTTTAATAATAGAATGATAAAAACAAAAATATGCAATGCCCGAATTGTCCTAACAATAAACTCTCAAATATTTTAAGCCGACAAGTGAAACTCACACCTTTCAGGTTTAGGCCATTATCCATGCAAAATCTTCATGAACTTAATTGTCATGACTTCCATTTATCATAATGTGATTGATGAGCAAGAAACAACTTTAAAAGTACAGTCACAATTTTGCAGTTAACAGTAGAATTTAGAGGACTACAACACAACAAGTTAGATTTTCTGCAGACAATAGCTATTAATTCATGGGGAAATTTAGTACCACAGAATCTTTTAACATCTACTGGCATACTATACTAGAAAACCAAAATAATTTATCCTGGAATAACAGTTAAACCCAACATTTTCTGAATCAACAGTAAAATGATACTAACTGAACTAAGCTAATTAAGTTTCTCTACATATTAGTGACCTTCAATAAGCTCAACCAAATTTATTCCAACGAGTTCAAGACATCACTATATTACTTAACAGATGTACTTCATTACATCTTCCGTAAGCATTGCTGAAAATGCCTGCATTTATTCCTCATCTAAGCTGTCCTCAAAGAGATGGTGGCGATCCTCCTTGAATCACTGCAGCCTATATGGTGGTTTTTGTTAAGCAGCAAATTCCAGGATTTTGACAAAAACAAACAGCATGTTGGGATCCAACAGGACTTACCACAATACTGGGATAGCATAGGCTCTTGAAGTGTTGCCTATAGCATCTAACATCAAGTTGTTCTCACTGTACAAGCTAGGCAAGTAGATTATATTCAATAACTGCCCCGACATGTTCCTTGCTGGTGGCGGAGTTTTTGCAATACAAGACAAGCTAATCACTGCAAAATAGCCAAGTCTTAATTGCTCTGCTAACCATGGTATTCATACTGTTAGTTCAGTTCAATAGAACCACATATAACATCACAATAAAGAGTGACAGAAATAGTAATTCTACTGAATATCATGGGTAAGTACTCATAATCACTCTTATTGAATATGGCTAGTACTTACATTTGTGGCAAAATGTTACCAATCACTTATCAGCCAAGCCTCGACATATTAATTACATGGTTTCAAATTTAAATTATTTCTCAGCAAAAGCGAATTTAATTCTACTCCTTTATTTATCCATTAAACAAAAGTGGAACCTTAACAGTTTAATTTACTGATGATTTGACATTTAAAGAATTAAAAAAACTTTGAATCAAAACGTAGCACAAGTCTTCTGAATAACTTGCACCTTCCACAAAAGTCAGCAAATGAAAGTAGAATTGGGTTTAAAAAATGAAGAACTTTGCTAATGGCTATTTATATTGTCAAAGGTTTGTAATTATCCTTATTTTAATTCAAATCCATGAAGATAAGCTCTCCTCCCAACCCCGACATCCTAAAATTAATTAACAGGCAGCCAAAACCCTGATTTTACCAAGCTAGAACGCACTCCACAATTCTTTGATTCTATGGCTAATCATGTGCTTCAAACACTATTTTCCTACACCATATCTACACGCCTTGATGTTTTTAATTTTTAGAAATCCATTGATCGATCTTTAATGTACAACTGAGCCTCCTCAGACAAAAACTACATGCGATATCCCAAACGTGGCCTGACCAAGGCTCTACAATTTTACAGTAAGATTTCAACTCCTGTACTCAAAGACTCTTGAAATAAAAGGTTAACATACCACTTGCTTCCTTAAGAATTTACTGCTGTGTGTGTTTACTTTCAGGGTCTTGTGAACAAGGACACCCAAATCCATTTTAAGTTCAATACTACATCAAAGCCTCTTACAAGTTAAGAAATGCTCTGCACTTCCAAACTTCTTACCCAAGTGGGTAACTTCGCACTTCCTCCTGTTATATTCTATCTGGCTGATTTTTGTCCACTGACTTGCGTCACTCCAAATATCCTTGAATCATCTTTGCACACTCCCGACAGTTCACACAGCCACATATTTTTGTAATTTTATTTTTGTAATTTTTTTTTGAAAAGGCAACATCTTTTATAACTTTGATGAAGTTCCAGGTTTGTAACCCAGAGGTATGTAAAGATCAGCAACTGCAAGTGACATGGACACGTTACAAAATGTCCTTATAAAGGCTAACAGCTGAATTTTAGTAAATTATGTTGAGAAATATTTCTTGGTCAAAACTAAGAAATCTGTCAATTGCTACAAATGGATCACTCTTCTGCAATCATCCAGCATGTATTTAAGATGTAAAAAAATTACTTTTCTATTGAACTTCTGACCTTTTTCAATCCTACTCTTCTGAAAGTATTGACTTATACTAGTTTATGGATTGGGATTAGAATCTCTCGTATTCACTGAAGGGAATAATTTCACATTAGCCAAGATAATATATATTGCATATTTCATACATGAGTTAACAGAAGGTGAATTAGGGCATGCTCAAACTGCCTAATAAGGCAATACATTAAAATGTAATGTCTGCAAACTCCTTCCTAGCTATGATTAGCTGGTGTAACAAAAACTTGTGTCTTGAGTTGAGACACCTGGGGGTTCACATAAACAAAACATTAAATGTGGCACAAATCACCAGAACTACTAATTAATCTAAGGATGCTATGTATTCTACTATCAAGTGAATAAGACAAAAGCAAGCAAGTTATGTCACTCCTGTATAAACTAGTTTTGGCCTCAGCTAAAATATTAGTCTGATACTTCAGAAAGAAATGTCAAGGGGTTGGAGGGTGCAGAGATTTACCAGAACAGTACCAGAGTTGGATGAATTTGGTTACATGAAGAAATTAGAGAAGCCAGAGTTCTCCTGAAAGTAGGAGACCAAAAGGGAGATTTAACAGGTTGAAGTGTTTTGATACAGTAGATATGTAGAGACAGTTTCTAGATTTATGAAACACATTTCAGATAATGGCCAAAAGAAAAAAAAGCCTGGCAAGAATTTTCTTTTAAAAACTCAAAAAGAAAAAAAAAATTTCTGAAAACAAGTTGTTACTTTCAAAGAGTGTATTACAGTCAAGGATGGTGAAGCAAACTCAATGACTTCTAAAAAGGACTCATAAGTACACCTAAAAAGCGCACAGAGCCATGGGAAAGAGCAAAGTAGCAGTCTAATCAACAGTTTTTTGAGATAGCAAGCTCAGGCACAATTTGTTATTTGCCCTCCTTCTGTACTGTGCAATTCTAGCACATCATGCCTCAGGCCAGACGAAATACTAAACAGTGAAACAAAGCCACTTACTTTAGTTGATGCCTTCTTTTGTTTTGGCTCTGGCTTTGGGGGTGGTGGTGGTTTCTGTAATAAAACACAGCCATACAATTCACTTTTGACTCAAGTATTTCATTGAAAAAGTTATTATAATGGTCAAGAGAGTTACTTACTGCTGACAACCGTGGTGACTTCCTTTTTGGCTTTAGAAAATATAAAAGACAGATTTTAGAACATCTTAAAATCTGTAATTACAAAAATGTCTAAAAACTTACAAGTTTTAAGCTCTTATAACAAATATATCAGATAGCAGAGGCACTAACCTCCTCTCTAGGCTCTCCAGCAACCTGCAAAATAAAAATCATTTCTGTTAGTTACATCAGTAAGTTCAAAAACAGCCATATTCTTTGCCAAAGTTAATTGCTTACCTATTATAAGAATCTAATGCCTGTGCTGATCTAGTACATCACAATTGTGAATTTATTAGTGAAAATCCAAGATTCAAGGAAATCTACAAGAACTTTAGGTCAAGGATTACAATAAAGCATTTTGCATATGTTATGATAATTTATTTTTCATGGAAAAGCTAAGCCAACTAATTTGTTTCCGGAAAGATCATCGATTTTAAAAATCGATCATGATATTTGGAGGTTTCACTTTGCTGTGTGCAAGATCTGATCCACTGGATGAAACACATGAGATAGAGTTGAGATTCAATAATGAATATCAACTAAAAACATGACAATGCTTGAAGATCTTTTCAATTCTGTGTTATACAAAATGGAACTGTGGCTTAAAATACTCAGGATTCAGATTGACTGGCAGTTATCAGATTCAAAAGCTTGAAGCAAGCACCAAAAAAAATTAATCATTTAAGCAGTTATGGCCATGTGTCCAGTTCAAAATAAAAACACAGCAGAAAATTGTAGTAATTATTTCTCATTCAAAAAGTAGACAAGAGTTATACAAAACTAGATAAAATACTCATTTCCAAATAATTTTGGGGATTTTTCTTCTATGATACAACATTTTTGCCAAACTCTCTAAACAGAAAGAATCTGCCCCACGAGTACAATGTAGACTCCACTTAATTAACAGCTAGTCCTACAGTTTTGTGTAATAGGTGGCATGTGTCTGAAACACAAGATCATAAATAACTCAGTATCAGCTATAGACTTTCGGGGCTACAGAACAGTTTGAAAAAAAAAAAATCAGGTTGAGCAACCATCCCTATCCTTACGATTAACAACACCATCCTAGCTTAGCTGCCAGCACCCACCCCCAATCAGTGTCCCTTATTTTATCTCGTAACAGTTGGTCAATGAAAAATGCATCGTAGGTCAACCAAAATAAAGTGGCCAACACTTTCAAATAAAATAAAAACTGAGGATGTTGGAGATCAGAAACAAAAAAAAATCAAATTGCTGGACAAACACAGCAGATCAGACATCAGTGGAGAGAAAGCAGGGTTAATGTTACAGGTAGTGACCCTTCTTCAGAACTGGAACCATTCTGAGGGGTCATTGGACCTGAAACATTAACCCTGCTTCCTCTCTACAGATGCAGTCTGATGAGTTTTTCCAGCAATTTATGATTTTGCTGCCAACATATTTACTGCAGCAAACTCTACAATATATAAATCTATGACAGCTGAGGGCAGCTGCCGTCATTTCCGTGCACAGGAGTTTTAATAAGGTAAAAACGTCTACCAGAGCACCCTAATAACAGATCTGGTCAATTCTGTAAGTTTAGCAATCTCAGTAAACGCTCTGATAGAACAGCATAAAGGTACAGCATGACTTTCCTTTTGGAAAAGGTACTTTTTTTTAAACACATGATCAAGATGGCCATGGGTTGTTATTGCAACACCTGATGAGGGGAATCCACCAATTAGGGGCATGAGTGTTTGGCCCTCGCATGCCACATGACGTGGGCGAGCAACGTCATCGCGTCGATTCAAGCTTTCCCGCCGTTTTCCAAAGACTCCACCCCCGCGCCCCCCCAACACTCCACCAGCCCGGTCCAAGACGACGGCTACCCAACGGCCGCGCACACACCCGCCCGAGGGCAATGGACAGGGGTCGGCGACCAGCTTCAACGTAAACAAGGAAGGCCCGAACGTGGACACATCCTCCCGCCTCGTCAAACACCGGCGGGTATTGCTAGCTGGAGGGTTTCTCACCGCCCCGTCGTATCAACACAAAAGGCGCGAAGCCTTCCCAACTCCACCTCCCCCAGGCGGTCCACACCAACCACCCATTTGAAGAGTGCGAAGCCCCTTTGGCCCCTCCCCTCCCCGGAGAAAAGCGCGCGCAAACCTCAACGGCCGGTTGAAGTTTCAAATCCCTACCCCACCAACTCCCGGCCGCGCGCCGACTAACGGTCGGGAGAAGAGACTGCGCCGCCATCCAGGGCCCCCGAGAACAAAGGACGGCGCGGCGACGGATCAACAACACCACCACCCCCTTCCTCCTCCACTGGTATCTAATGCCCTCCACCAACAAATGACCACAACTTCCCAACCGAGACCGTCGGGGTAAAGAAGGCAGAAAATGCACACAACAACCCATGTCAACTACCACCATCTCCTCTTCCTCCTTCTTCAAATGCCATGAACGCAACCCGATACGAAGCTCGGCGCTTTTCTCTCCATTGCTTTTCTGCACGTACCTTTCTCTTGGGTGGCATGGTGACTCGATGGATCAAAACAATTTTTTTTTTGAAAATGGGGGAGGGTGGAAAAGAAAAGAAACGAACAAAAGGCCCGGGGTGGAATGACCCCCGAAGACTGGATTATTCTACCAGTCTTTATAAAAGAAACCCACAGGGTTTTTTTTTCCTCCCTCTTTTACACACACACTCTCGGGTACCACCAATGGCCGCTCACAGCGAGTCGCAACGGCTGCACAACCAAGCCTGCTGCCCGGCGACCCGCTGACTGACGGCGCCACGGACCAATCGCAGGGCGGAGGTCGGCCAGGACGTTCCCACCTCCGCCGCCGGGACTAGCCAATGGGAGGCGGACGTGGGCGGAGTCGCCGGGGGAGGTGCGAACGACGGCTTCAGATGCCCCGTCGGCCGTCACTGCCGGCTGGGGATCGAGGAGGGGGGTGGGTGTTACAGATACTTTTTGAAAAAATAAAGAACTTGATTTTTTTTCAACGTTCCTTTTAAAACAACCGCCGACGCTGTCATTCTCCCGAACCAAGAATAATTCTAATTCCCATCGGAATGTTTATTAATACCGAAAATAGATTTTTTAAAAAGGTGTTGGGGGGGTGGGCTACCGAAGACAGAGAGAGAGAAAGGTTTTTAAAATCTGCTCAGACCGGCTCAAACCAGATCTGGTTAAAAGCCGGGCCTGGGTTGGAGCAGGCAGGGTCACGTGACGGCCCAAAATATCGATGACCCTTGACCGTGAGGACATTTAAAACCCAGGCTGTAAAACAATTTAAAATGAATCAAACCTCATCAGGGTCACATCGTTGTGTGGTGGCGGCCAGAATGTCTTATTCACTGCTTCGTGCCATTTTCAGACACCATTTAGTGTAGCGCCCTCTGCAACGTGCTTGAGTTTTCCCGTTTGCAACGCTAAAATGTCATCCTGCTACTCAACCTTCGGAGTCTTGCATTGATTTCCACTTCCACTAACCCCCCTCCCCCCAAAACACACACACACAACACACACACACACAGCCCGCCAACAACGAGTTGGATTAAGGTGCACGATTTATGTGACTGCCCACACCCGCTGAAAGCAAGTTTAGAGCCTGTCGTACTTTGTTAATGAGAGTTGACCGTCAAACCAGCCTCTTTAGTTTAATTTTCCGAATGAAAGTGATGATGAACCCTCCACACACCCGGTTCCATATGGCTGAGATTTCACTGGTGGCTTCACAAGCTCCACCAACAAGCCGGACTCAAAATGACTCTCGAATGTCCAACTCAACGGTTATTCTGATTTTCACAGCCTTCTAATTAAATAAAAAAATTCTAGCACTGCGGAATAATGCTATGAGTTAATGCCCGTTTGCCTCGACAGTCCTCCCCTAACCCCCAAATTCCTGCCATTGAAGATGATGGGTAACAAAGAAGTTGGGGGTGGGGGGCGGAAATGAAGTCTGCAGTGCAAACTCCGGCAGCTGACATTCGGATCCAAGCGGGGAAAAAAAAATCACCGCCTTTGCAAACTAAACATTTATGCACGAAATGCAAGGTTTAAAAAGGAGATGGACTTTGGCCGGGGTTGGGGGGGGGGGGGGCGGGGGGGTGGTGGTTGAGTGCTATTTATTTTTGCGCCGACGCTTCATCTGCACCCCGCCGTGCTAAAGTTGGGCTGTTGATGTACAAACTACAACACGGGGCGACATTTTACACAGACGGTTCTCTGACAGTCCATAGTACAAAACCCCTTTGTGCAATGCAAATGTCTACATTGAGGCGTGGGGGAAGAATGGGACATTTACGGAATTGTGCACTTCAACATTCTGTACAGCAAGCCTGTGTGTTTGTGTTGTGAGAAATGACAAACAGGCTGTTGGGAGTGACATTTGGTTGACAAAATGTTTATGAACGCCGCGACTTTATTCTGTAAAGTGACGGATTGCGAAAGTCTCAGGTCTTCTTTATAATAAATGCTAAGATGGGGGAGTCCACACATACAGAAGTGCATAGACTTGCACATTACCCCACGCAACATTTTAAAACCAATGCATCCTCTTTCCAAGCAACTGGCAAAAACATCATAAGCGATCCTCACATTATTTTAATTTCATCGGCCGTCAGTCACAATGAGTCATTTTCGACATGAAATTAAACAAGAGATCAAGGTTTGTGATTTTTCCCCCACAAACCAGTATGTGAGATGACCGAATTTCCACCAAAATCATCACAGAAATTCGATTTTTACTTTATAAGACAAAATCCACATCGTTTAATGTGACCTCACAGTCTTATAACCGCACAAGATTAGATTGTAGATCTGCAAAACAGAACGAATTAGAAGAAAGGAATGTGAATATTAAACCGTGGAATAGTGAATATTGAGAGAAAAACAAGACGTTGAAAATGCTAAACCTCTCAGATAACGTGGCGAAAGAACTGGAATTACTCTTCCAAATTAATGATTTTTTTGTTAGAAACAAATCGTCAGAATGGTGAAGTTTTTACTCGGCAAAATAGCAGTAAATATACATGTGTAACATACCGCCAATTTCACCTGAATTTTGAATCATTACCATAAATCGTTTCTCTTCAATATTTTACTGTGCTCAGATTGCGTGGGGATGTATCATTCATGTACAGTGCAAATTAATAGTTTAAAAAAGGAATCAAAGTCTTATTACTTCACTAATAGCTTTTTTCCCTCAGCTTTGCTGTCTGTTATTCCAATAAACCAGCGCATTTGTCATTCCATTTGAATGACAACTTTGCCTTCTAACAGGTTTAAGTGATTGTAAAAACGTTTTGTAAAAACTTTCTATTAATATCGTTTTTCAGCTGGATGAGGGCTTACAATGGATAAACACCCAGTACAAAAAAAGTTTTCTATTACAGGCACCCAATGACAGCATCAATCCACATGTAAAGCAATGGCCAGATTCAAAGTAGACATTGCAATGCTCTGCATTGTGGGTCAAGAGACTACCTTCATCTGCACTATTTATAGGTTACCATTTTCCAGATTCTCTGAGAGATTGCTCATTTGTGGAACATTTTGGAGGCGTGTCTTGTGCAGTATCCTCTGGGAATAAAATTAAGACAATCTAAATTCTTCTGAACAGTTCTGAGTTGGAATTGAGCTACCTTCTCCAGAGGAGATAAGACACGGTGTTATCACTTACCTCTCACCTCCCTCACCTCCCCCCCCACCCCCGCATAAGCTGCTACTTCAAGTAAACATCTATCCTGTGCAAGCATTCAACCCAGAATTGAGAGATGCAGAATTACAAAGGGTGTAATGAGCTATGAAAATTTAACCAACCATCTTTCTGTCTCATATAATCATAGTCATAAAGCACAGAATCAGACCCCTCAGTCTAACTTGTCTGCACCATCCAGGTTTCCCAAACTAAACTAGTCCCACTTGCCTGCATTTGGCCCATTTCCCTATAAATCTTTCCTACATATGTACCTATCGAAATGTTTTTAAACGTTGTGACTGACTTGCATCTAACACTTCCTCTGGCAGTTCAATCTACCCTCTGTGTGAAACAAGTTGCCCCTCAGGTTCCTTTTAAATGTTCTCTAACCAGAAAAAAAAACCCTGGGTTTTGAACTCCCCAACCTATGGAAAAGACCCTTGCTATTCACCTTATCTGTGATTTTATAAACTTCTGTAAAGGTCATCCCTCAACCTTCTGTGCTCCAGAGAAAAATAACCCTGCTATTCACCCTGTCCCTATAACTCAAGCCCTCATGTCCTGGCAACATCCTAGTAAATCTTTTCTGAACACTCTCCAATTTAACAATATCATTCCTATAGCAAAGTTACCAGACTGTACACGGTACTCCAAAAAGTGACCTCACTAACATCCTGTACAACCTCAATATGACATCCCAACTCCTATACTCAATGGATGAGCAATGAAGGCAAGCATGCTTCTAAACCACCCTATCTACATGTGACACAAATTTCAAAGAAATACATACCTGAACTCCTGGGTCCATTTTTGACAACAGTACCCAGGGCCTCACCATTAACTGTACGCGTCCTGCCCTTGTTCATTTTACCAAATTGCCATACTTTGCACTTATCCAAATTAAAATCCATCTGTCACTCCTCAACTCATGGGCCCAATTGGTCAAGATCCCTTTGTAATCTTAGATAACCTTCTTCACTGTCCACTATGTCACCAATTTTGGTTCATCCACAAACTTACTAACCATGCCTCCTAAATTCTCATCCAAATCATTTATATAAATGACAAACAACAGTGGACTCAGCACCGAGTCCTGTGGCACACCACTGGCCACAGACCTCCAGTCTGAAAAAAACCCCTCTATCACTACCCTCTGTCTCCAACCGTCAAGTTAATTTTGTATCCAATTGGCAAACTCTCCCTGAATCCCATTGATCTAAGTAAAATAACCTAAAATTCTGTTAGTGAGGGATGCCAAGATTTTCACACAGTGACAATGAAGGTACAGCGATATATATTTAAAATTAATGATGGCGTTCTGTTCGCATTCACGAGATGGTGCAGTGCATTGTTGCAACACAATGACCAAGCAGCGGAGATAACAAGGTGTGGAGCTGG
>JAHRHZ010000267.1:8912093-8924560 GCA_024137785.1 Ginglymostoma cirratum | reverse complement strand
CTTGACGTTTCGGGCCTAGACCCTTCAAGGCCCGAAACGTCAAGCTTTCCTGCCCCTCTGATGCTGCTTGGCCTGCTGTGTTCACCCAGCTCCACACCTTGTTATCTCAGATTCTCCAGCACCTGCAGTACCTATTATCTCTGACTAAGCAGCAGTCCTTTTCTCATGGTTCAATTTTTGAAAAACAAATATTGCAAGATTTTGCACTACCATCTTTTAACGAGTACACCTTTTAACTACAAAGACACCAAATTTTAGTGTTGCTTAATGTTTTGCTTTAAAGAAACTTAATTACAATGCTTTATTCCTCAAATTGTACATTATTGTTTGTTGCAAAGTTATTCTTTCAATTTGATGTTCTTTTTTGGACTGAATTGATTAATAAGTGCCACTATTTTTACTATTTAATTTTACTTCTTGAATTTTAATACGCAGCAGAAAATTGGGTATTTGGTTCTGCTTTCTGTGTTTATCTTCAATATACTGTCATAATATGAGTCAATCATTCACAGAAAATCATTGAAAGTTACAGCTTCAGATACCATTTATTGTTGAAACAGTTGTTCAGTGTGGCATACTAGAAAAAGGTGATAGATGAATGGCAGACTTTTGAGAGCTCTTTAACCAATGTTGGGATACAACTTTAAAAATTTATATAAAATGTCAAGACGATCAAGGCAAATTGGAATAGTCTTAAGGAATCTATAGAGGCAAAGTGTACGCATAAAAGGCAGAGGAATCATTCAGTTTTGAGAGGTTGGTGTAGAAGCAGTTGAGAACAAGATAGTATATGCTGGAAGATAATCATGATTACTGTTTTGTTCACCTCCTACACTTAACGGCATAACTGCTTTGCGTGAATACAGCTTTCTTGATTTGAACATTATGCTGAAGTCTACCTGTCTAAGTAACCACTGGTTCCTAGCCCTGCTTCAGTATGTGGCAATGGAGAGAATCTTTTTGGAATGAGCCTTCAAAAAAGTGTTGAAGTATGGTTCTAGGACAGCTCCACCACTTCAATAGCCAAAGAACATTTGCTTTTCACATGCCAAAGCACTTCATTATCACATATGTCACAACAGTGGATCATAACTATAGATTACTTGTTGATACATTGAGTTGTTAATTACATGCATTTTTCTTTTTAGAAAAGACATAGTCAAAAGATGACTGTGGACAAAAATTCAGTGGCTGTCTGGCAAAAGCCTGAGAGCAATCATGGAATGTCACACCTGAAGGTGCCAAGGGAATATCAAACATCAATACTTTAAAGGGAGTGATGTAATTCAAAGCAAACAGGACAGTGATCTGCTCTTCATGGGATCCAGAGGCTGGTTCGTACATCCTTTTAACTGTTATCATTTTGCTTAATTCGCATTTTGTAATCTGAGTGTCCATGTGTTATATATTTTTGTTTCACATTTAGTGGCTAACACAATATATCATTAACGTAAAGAAAGCCTGGTCAATTTGGCTTCTTTTATATCATATATATATTTGAATGTATCCATAAGGAAAGGAATCCTTTTAAAATTGACTTTGTTGCAACCAAGTGAGAGAGAGAAATTAAGAAGGGCATCCAGATCTTCTCACACGGGGGCGTAAACATTTGGTTGTCCAATCAGGAATCGTAGCAGACTGGTGATCCTCATCTGGGGAATGGTCATCGCACATTGTTCAGTTTTTTAAGTATTTGGGCCACATCTGGAACATTGCATCCAGTTCTGGTGGCCACACTACCAGAAGTAAGTGAACGCTTAGGAGAGGGTGCAGAGGAGTTTTACCAGGATGTTGCCTGGTCTGGAGGGTATAAGTTATGTGGTGAGGTTGGATAAACTCAGATTGTTTTCACTGGAAAGACAGTAGCTGAGGGACGACCTGATAAAGGTCTACAAAGTCATGAGAGGCATAGATAGAGTGGATATTCAGAGGCTTTTTCCAGGGCGGAAAGGCCAACTACAAGAGGGCACAAGTTCAAAGTATGGGAGGGAATGTTTAGGGGAAGAGGTGCAGGAAAAATTTTCCACACAGAGTGTGATGGGTGCCTGGAATGCTCTGCCAGTGGGGGTGGCGGAAGCATGCATGTTAGCAACGTTTAAGGCGTTTATTTAAAGACACATGAACAGGAGGCAAACAAAGGGATAGAAACCTTATAGGCAACAAGTAGCGGGTCTAAATAAGGATTAGAAATCAGTGCAAGTTTGGTGGTCCAAAGGGCCTGTTCCTGTGCTGTATTGAATTGAATTGAATAAAAATTTTTTTTACTGTTGGCTGTAAACTTGAATACTGGCTGTAAACTAGTTGAATATTTATGATTTAATGAAAGGAATTTTGCAGATTCTAGAAGAACACATTGCATTAATGCAATGTTCAGCACATTGAGATTATATGAATTCTTAGCTATAATTAGCTGTACAGTGAATTCCTGCCTGTCAGTCTAGTTTAAGGATGATAATAAGGCTTTGAAACCCCACCACAGAGAAGAGCAGTTATTTCCTGTTGGTGATTCTCACACAATTCCTTCCAGGCTGTCAGACCTCTGTATTACTTAAGGTGTGGGTGTGAATGATATAGCGTGGAGTTTGATGTTCCCAATGCAGGTCCTACCCACCAGTTTAAGAACTAATGTGACTTGTGTTGCCTTGGTCACGGAGGCTGGACTGTATCACCTGCCTCCCAGACCAGTAACTGGTCATCTTAAAGTTTCCCCATGATTTAATTCCCTGGCTGAAGAAACCTCACCAATCAGAGGGCTTGAAACCAATCAATACTGGCAGCTTTCCATTACTGGCAGTGCTATCAGGTCAAGAGTGGCTACTGCACTGATGTTCCAGTGACTTTGGAGATTCCTTGCCTTGTGAGGGTAGGGAATTCAGATGCAAGAGGAGGAGCTTTTGGTGTCTCTTCTCCCTCCCCAATGTGGTGTCCCTCAATCAGGCACAGAGTGCCTGACATTAACCTTTGTTAGGTCACCCCTCAGTCTTATTACTTCAAGACACTCAGCTTATATATCCTTCCCTGCGAGTTAGAACTTGGCTTCACTGGCATCTTTGGAAATCTTTTTGCACCCTTTCCAGTGCCTCTTTCATTTTTATAATACGGCAACAAGAACCGCGCATGATATCCCCAAGTATGGTTGTATTCAAATTCAATAGAAATTTAACATAACTTTTCTACTTTGCAATTCTATTCATCTAAAAGAAATGTTTTTGTTTTAATGGTCTTATTAACCTATGTCTCTGCTGTTATTTATTTACTTGGCTCCCTGAAACTGTTGCTCCTTTAACCTATTTAAACTCTGTTCCTTTATTCATTACTGGGATGTCAGCATCACTAGCAAGGCCAGCATTTGTTACCTAACCCTAACTGTTCCATTTAAGTTAGTGGTGAGCCACCTTCTTGAATCGCTGCAGAGGTTTTTTGTTGTCTCCATCAAATCTCCTCTCAACCTTCTCTTCTACAAGAAGACCAGCCAGTGTTTGTCCAACCTATCTTGTAGCCAAAGTTCCTCATTCTCGGAACCATTCCAATGAATCTTTTTCCACAGGATGTTGGTTATCAAAATTAAAGCAGATAGTATAGGAGATAACGTACTGGTATGGATTAATGATTAGTCAACAGGCAGAAAACAGAATAGGAATAAATGGATCATTCTCGTATTAGCAGGCTGTGACTACTAGGGTACCACAAGGATCAGTACTTGGGCCCCAGCTGTTCATGGTCTACATCAAAAATTTGGATGTGGGACAAAATGTAAAACTTCCAAATTTGCAGATGATACAAAGCTATGCAGGAATGTGTGCTGTTGGGGAGATGTAAAACAGTTTCATGGAGAGTTGAACAGACTTTGTGAGTGGGCAAGAACAAGGTAGAAGAAATATAATGTGGAAAATAGTGAGGGTGTCCGCTTTAGTTAGAGAAACAAATGGGCAGAGCATTTCTTCAATGATAAGAGGTTGGAAAGTGTAGATGTACAAAGGGACCCCGTCAATAAGTCACTAAAGGCTAAAATGCAGGTACAGCAAGCTATTATGGTGACTCCTGGTATGTTAGCTTTATCACAAGAGGATTTGTGTACAGTAGTGAGGTTTTGCTTTGCATGTATTGGAAATTGGTTAGACAATACTGTGCGCAGTTTTAGTCTCCCTATCTCAGGAAAGGTTTTATTGCCATAGAGGGTAGCACTACCTGCTAGAGTCAGGGTGGGTCCCAGAGAACTGGAAAATCGCTAATGTGACACCCCTGTTTAAAAAGTGAGTAAGGCAAAGGACAGAAAATTAGAAGCCGATTAGCCTAACCTTGGTCGTGGGTAAGATTTTGGAGTCTATTGTAAAGGATGAGATTCTGAATATTTGGAAGTGTATGGTAAAGTAGGGTAAAGTCAGCATGATTTCATCAAGGGCAGGTCATGCCTGACAGATCTGCTAGAACTCTTTGAGGAAGTAGCGAGCAGGGGAGACCAAGGAGAGCCAATGGATGTTATCTACCTGGACTTCAAGTAGGCTTTTGACAAGGTGCCGCACAGGAGGCTGCTGATTAATATAAGGGCCCATGGTGTTAGTGGCAAGGTGCTAGCATGGATAGAAGATTGGCTGCCTGGCAGAAAGCAGAGAGTGGGGATAAAAGGGTCTTTCTCAGGATGGCAGTCGGTGACAAGTGGTGTTCCGCAAGGGTCAGTGTTGGGACTACAACTTTTCACTTTATACATTAATGATCTAGATGAAGGAACTGTGGGCATGCTGGCTAAGTTTGCAGATGATACAAAGATAAGTGGAGGGACAGATAGTATTGAGGAGGTGGGGAGGCTGCAGAAGGATTTGGGCAGGTTAGGAAAATCGGCAAAGAAGTGGCAGAGTACAACGTGGGAAAGTGTGAGGTCATGCATTTTGGTGAGAAGAATAAAAGCATGGACTATTTTCTAAATGGGGAGAAAATTCAGAAGTCTGAAGTCCAAAGACACTTGGGAGTTCTAGTCCAGGATCCTGTCAAGGTAAACTTGCAGGTTGAGTCTGTAGTCAGGAAGGCAAATGCAATGTTGGCATTTATTTTGAGAGGACTTGAATATAAAAGCAGGGATGTACTACTGAGGTTTTATAAGGCTCTGGTCAGGCCATATCTGGAGTATTGTGTGCAGTTTTGGGCCCCATATCTCAGGAAGGATGTACTGGCCCTGGAGGGGGTTCAGAGGAGGTTCACGAGAATGGTCTCAGGAATAAAAAGCTTAACATATGAGGAACATTTAAGGAATCTGGGACGATACTCATTGGAGTTTAGAAGGATGAGGGGGGATCTAATTGAAACTTACAGCATACTGAATGGCCTGGTCAGAGTGGATGTTGGGAAGATGCTTCCATTGGTAGGAGAGACTATGACCTGAGGGCACAGCCTTAGAGTAAAGGGAAGACCTTTTAGAACGGAGATAAGGAGAAACTTCTTCAGCCAGAGAGTGATGAATCTATGGAATTCACTGCCACAGAAGGCTGTGGAGGCCAGGTCATTGAATACATTTAAGACTGAGATAGATAGGTTCTTGATTATCAAGGGGATCAAGGGTTACTGGGAGAAAGCGGGAGAATGGGGTTGAGGAACTTATCAGCCATGATTGAATGATGGAGCATACTCCATGGGTCTAGTAGCTTAATTTCTGCTCCTATGTCTTATGGTCTTAACAAAGGTTCACCAGCGTGGTTCCTGAAAGGGTGAGATGGCAATATGAAAAGAATTGGACAAATTGCACCTGTAGTTTCTTGAATTTCAAAGAATGAGAGATGATTTTGTTGAAACCTACAAAATACGGTAAAGGATAGACAAAGTAGATGTAGGTAAGAAGTTTCCCCAATTTGGAAGTACAATTTAAAAATAAGGAATTGCCATTAAAGACCAAAATGAGGAGAAATACTTTACTCAAAGGGTTGTGAATTTTTGGAATTTGCTACCCTAGAGTGTTGTGGAGTCTTTGAGTATGTTTAAAGCAGAGATTGATGGATTTCTGATTACAAGTGGTACGTAGAGTTATGGCAATAGTGTGGGTAAAAGTGTTCAATCAGCCATGATAGTATTAAATGGTGGAGCAGGGTTGATGGGCTGAAAAGACGACCCTTGTTCCCTTGTTCTGCATCGCCTTCCATTAACAGACACATAGGCCCTTGGCATCATCTGAAGTCTGAAGGAAACCACCTGTAGGCTGATGTTGGTACATTGGTAGCGTTACTGAATTAGTAATGCACACACTCTAGTTAATGATCTGGGGACATAGGTTCAAATTTCACCAAAGCAGTACATGGAGTTTAATTTCAACTGGGGTAAAAATGGAATGGAAAGCTAGTCTCGGTAATAGTGTAATTTTGTGAAAATCCATCTTGTTCATTCATGTCGTTTAGGAAAGAAATCTGCTGTCCTTACCTGGGCTGGATTTATCCAGAGCCATGGGAATATTGTTGACTTTCGACTGCCCTTGAAATAGCCTGGCCTCTCAGTTCAAGAGTAACTAGTGTTGGGCAACAATTGCCTTGCCCACATCCCATGAAAGAACAAAATAAGTGATTAAAGTTCCCATTTTTATATCCAGCATTATGTTTTTCTCTATGCAGTAGTATATTTGAGCCTGAATCAGTGTTTTCTGCATTTATCCCAACTCTGGAGGTTTTATGGCACATTGGGTAACATCCCTTCCTCTGACTTAGAAGATTTGTGCTTAGGTCCCATTGCAGGACTTGATGGCCAAGGAACGTCCATTCACGATGTGACAACAGGTTGTGTATCAGCTTGCAAATCCAACAGCTGTCAATGGCAGGCCGGAAGACCAGGAGAGATTCCTGGGCAGCCAGGAAAGGAATTGCAAACCCCTCCCACGATTATCCATCGCTCCAGATGGCAACATGCATGTCAAAGTGTATTTTGCCACAGCAACTCAAACGCTCAGGGACCAGTTGGCTGGCTAGTCAGTGTTGATCATATTGGTGCCAACAGCATTGGGTTTTATTTACATTCCAGCTGGGATGGATTTGGGGCCTACCTCTTTGCCTTACATATGGTGGAGTTTGTGATGCTGCAGGGTGTACCTGCTTTTGGGCACAGAACTGAAGGAAAAAGAATCAAAATTACCTTGCTTTTGTCCTCATGCCTGTATTTATAAAGCCTCGGATCTAGTATGCTTTTTAAACTACTTTTTCAAGCTGTCCTGATAACTTCACTGATTATAGCAATGCAGCATATTTTTCCTTAGATAAGGGCCCAAAAGTGTTTGCAGTATTTTGGCCGTAGTCTTTTTATAGTCCATTCCCTTTGGAATAAAGGTCAACATTCCATTTGACTTCCCTCTCATCCCTTGAACTTAGATGCTGACTTTTTGTGATCCATGGACAAGGACTCACAAATTTCTTTGTTCAGGACTTGAATAAGGTCCAATATGTCCAGATCCTTGCAGAGGGAAACCTCTAAGGAGGTGCCTCTGTATTTAACTGTATTGATGCCTATGCTATATCTCATTCATGTCTGCTTTTACCTCTGATTTAGAATTGTACCCTTTCTTTTAAATTACCTCATTCCTGGATCCCAGCTACCATCTAATGAGCTTGCTTCAACTATATAAAACCATTCACTTGAAATCTGGTGCACAAATTTTGTTTTTATTCTGTATACATGACTGATAAGGGTTGGTACAGATTGTGAGCTTTGATTTCTACCCTCTTTTCATCTGTTAGTATGGTTTATATCTTTGGTACATCTTGTTAATTGTACAATAGTTTTTGAGGCATGTTTTTCCGGAAGTTGCATTTCTCAGAAGGAGCTGAGTGGATGAAACCAAAATTATCAGAAGATTAAAGGACAATTAATATAGGTGAGATAAATTTGAGAAGTGATTAGATATCTAATGCCAAGGGCAGAGCGGGCATGTACCAAATAGCATATTTGTAAGTTGATTATAGCATGTTCTTAATTTAATTCATGCTGGTTGGCCAAGAAAAAAATTTACACAATATAATACAATTACAACAAGTAAAAGATATTTGGAAAAGTACATGGATAGTAATGGTTTAGATGAATATAGACCAAACGCAGGCAAATGGGACTGGTTCAGTTTAGGAAACCCGATCAGCATTGACAAGTTGGGCCGAAGGGTGTGTTTCCATGCTGTATGACTCTATAACTCTATGTATCCCTCAATTAACTTTAGTAAAACAGATTATTTGTCATTGTGTGTACTATTGCTGTTCATGGGATCTTGCTTTGTGCAGTTTGGCATCACGTTTTTCTATAGTACAACAAAAATAGCAGACTGACAATAACGAGAATTCTGAGAAAACATGACTGAGTCAAAAAAAGAAATGAGAAGTCAAGATAAAGGAGTCCAATCTTTCCTCTAAGGTTTCCAGGGCTAGATGGGAATATCACTGCTAAGCAGAGAGACCCGGATTGACTATCACCTCATTGTTAATTAACATCACCTAATTTATTTATAGGTTGAAATTCTTCCTCCTAGTGGTCAGAAACTAGATGGTACCAATTCCTGACATGAGCCTCACAGTGGTAGCCTGCTCTTCTAGGCTTCCATGTTGGCCACCACTTCCAAACATCTCAGGTTATGCTCTGTGGATAGCAGACAACTCCACTCTCCATCTACTGGCTTGGGCATTGGCAAGTCACCAGCCTCAACATCTCATAATGGCACGTCAGCTTTCCTGCTCCTCTGATGCTGCCTGGCCTGCTGTGTTCCTCCAGCTCCACACTGTGTTATCTCTGACTCCAGCATCTGCAGTTCTTGCTATCTCATAATGGCACATGTAATTTATATAACACTTCAGCACTGCAACACAGTACTTTTGGAGCCACTGACACCTTACATTGCAATGCTGCTGCCAGTCTGTGCCGCATGCAGGGTCAACAGCCATCTCATACAATAGAACAGCTCTTGTAGCTTACTTTCTTAGTGCTCATTCAATTCATGCTAACTTGGAGGCACATAACCTGCAACTCACTCTTAGGAGAACAACGTTGAAAGCCTTCTTCAACCTATTCAAGCTCTCCTCATAAGACAGTCCCTCAAGGCCTGGTGCCCAACCTGGTGAACCTTCTCTGGATTTCTCCAGTGCAGTATATCATTCCTTAGTTAAGGGACCCAAAACTGTTCACATATTCCAGCTGCAGTCTGTTTACAGTCCCTTCCCTTTGAAATAAAGACCAGCATTCCATTTGACTCTCATTTCACCCTTCAAACTTGGATGACACTTTTTGTGACTCATGGACAATGACTCCCAAATCTCTCTGTTCAGGTACATGAATAGGCAAAATTTAGATGGATTTGGGCCAAATAAAGGCAAATAGGACTATTTTGGTTTAGGAAACCTGGTCAGCATGAACTGGTTGGACTGAAGGGTCTGTTTCCAGGCTGCATGACTCTACGACTCTTGTGAGGTCTTCACCTGGTCTTCTGGCAGCTGCCATGATGCCTACATCCTTGATAACTCTCAGGTTTCTGTTCCATTCCAAAGTCTGGATGCCTCATGAGCATTGCTGATGGGAGATAGCATAGCTTTCAAACTATGGCTACTAACTACAGAGTGGGAGTTTTCACTGAACTTAAGCACATACATTGCTGCCCATTCCTCCTCCAGGGCCATCACCAATCAGATTGCAGGCCTCCACAAAACAAGTTTCAGATGCTTGGATTGGTCTTGGATAGGGGGTTGGGAATGAAGGGGGAGCCTTGCAGTCCAGGCACCGTGCGCAACAGGAGCAGCTAAAGAGGGGACATAATATTTTTAAAGTTCATTCATAGGATAAAGGTGTCACTGCCTACCCAGCATTTATTGCCCATCCCCAATTGCCCAGACGGCAGTTAAGAGTCAACCACCTTGCTGTGGGTCTGGAGTCACATGTTGCCCAGACAAGGTAAGGATGGCAGTTTCCTTCCCTAAAGGACATTAGTGAACCCGATGGGTTTTTCCAAAAATTGACAATGGATTCATAGTCATCATTAGACTCATAATTCCGGATATATATGGAATTCAAATTCCACCATCTGCCAATGTGGGATTCAAACCTGGGTCCCCAGAAGATTATCCGGGGTGTCTGGCACTAGGCCATTGCCTCCCCTTCAGATGCTGAAGCGCTGGGAGAACAGCATCCCACCAAGCTTATGCTCTCCCACTCTCACTATTGCCTGCAATACCTTCCTTCACTCACTCTCACCCGTCCCAACTCCCGACACCATTGACCCCAGGTGCCCTCTGTGCTCCCTCCTCAGGACAGCTCCCAACAGTAACAGCTGAGCCACCCATTTTCATCTCCCTTTGTTCCTTCCTCACTTTCATCCCAGGAAGAAAGTTACCTACAGAAATACCTAAGATGGTCAGTGGGCTGCCCAACATTTAGCTCCTGACCCATTCTGTAGAGAGCATCCCAACTGCAACTGCCCTGAAACACTGACTGAGCATGTCCAAGCCCCTCGCCTGGTGTCCGAGGTTGCCCTTGTTTAATGTGCAGGGATGCACTGACTAAGGGCTATCCCTCCCGAATGACGACTGCTGCCAACCATGACAAGCTTCCTGAATTTGTGTCTGCTCTGAATGGAAAGGTAAGACAGAGTAAAATGAGCCTCATACCTCTGGCTGAGGAGGAACAGCTCAAAAAGGCATGGAAAAGCACAGCCAAGCAGGGATGCTGCGAGTATCCAGGCATGCTCAGAGTGAGCGAGCACTATGACAGTAAGCCCAGAGACGGAACCTGGTCCAGACCCACTAGCTGGCGATGTGTCCATGGGCACACAGTGTCCTTGCTGCAGCATTACAATGAGAGTTTTCAGTGCAGCATTGAAGTGTATTTCAACTGGATTGGTGACATGTCACGAGGGTTCTTACAGCTTGGCACAGATCACACACCAATGCCCATAGATGTGGGTGTACGTGATTGGTGCTCACAGGGTATGCCCTGAGGTGTTGGTGCCTGGTGTCCAATATGGAGATCATTCGCTGCAAGTGATGAACTGAATCTGCTCTGGTTTCTATTGTGGGTTTTCTCAATATCTCCCTCGATTTGGAGCATTTGGTCAGGTAGAAAGTTGAAGATTAATGAGGTGAGTAGGATCATTAATGAGGCACTTAACAAGTTTAATTGGCAACCGAAAACTGCCCAGGTATGTCTTGTGTCA
Source organism: Ginglymostoma cirratum (assembly GCA_024137785.1). Classification (NCBI taxonomy): domain Eukaryota; kingdom Metazoa; phylum Chordata; class Chondrichthyes; order Orectolobiformes; family Ginglymostomatidae; genus Ginglymostoma; species Ginglymostoma cirratum. The sequence continues at coordinate 8,913,411 of JAHRHZ010000267.1, read as the reverse complement.
AAAAGCAGGATAAATCCAATCTGGCCAATTACTGCCTTATCAGTCTACTCTTGATGATCAGCAAAGTGATGGAACACGGCATTGACTGTTCTATCAGGCGACACTTGCAAAGGAATAACTTGGTCACTGATGCTCTGTTTGGTTTCCACCTGGGCCACTTGACTCCTGACCTCATTACAACTTTGCTTCAAACATGGATGAAAGGAACTGCAGCAACAATTTCATGGAACTTGGTTACGTGTGCCACTTCTCAGAGACCTCTCTTCGCAATGAGGGGCCTAGAGAGAAGGGTTTCCTTGGGTGATCCCTGCTCTAACTCAACCCTGAAAGGCAAGCTTTGAGCTGCCTATCCATTCCGAAGACGGTCCCTTCAGTGAAAGTGAAATTAGGAAAAGGAAGGTGAAGAAGCCAGAGCTAGGGCCAGTGACAACCCGTAAACTAGGTCCATGAGGAAGCAGGTGCTGACGCAATAGATACAACTGCCCACAAATGTGAAGACCTTAATCCTATCAACCCAAGGAACTAGGGTCCAGACAACGACTGCTCTCCCTGTCGAAATGCCAGTGCCTTCGAAGTTTATGTTCATCACAGCAGACAGTCATGTTTCTTTGTGACTTAATGGTGGATGAGATTCTGTTCTCTTGTACCTCACAGCAGTTTTATGGTACACCTTTATGGGACATCCTCATGATGTCACCACCTTTATCATGGCATGTGACCTAATGGTTTGATATGTTGAGTGAAATGAGCTGCAGTATATCTGAACTGCTTAGCATGAGCCTAGACACACTAATGCCTAAGTTGTAGTGTACTTGGTTAATCACCAGGCAGCGTAATAAAAGTTCGTTGAAATCTTCAGTACTACAGGAGCACATGTCATTCACATGCTGTTGGAACAAATATAAGTGTTGCACTACAATGGTTGAAGTTCTTCTGATATCATGCCACCTCGCATCATGATGGCAGCATGGAGGTAAGCACCATAAGACCATAAAAAATAGAATTAGGAGTGGACTGTTTGGCCTCTCAAGCCTGCTCTGCCATTTACTAGGATCATGGCTGATCTGATATTCCTCATGTCCACTTTCCTGCCCTTTCTCTGTATTCCCATAACCCTTAACCTGTGACTTCTCTCTGAAGGTTACACAGCTATAGATTGCATATGTTTCGACAACCAGCCACAATAAATTGTGTCAGTAATAATCTCAACTCCAATAGACAGGAGATAAAAGGTACTGCAGATGCTGGAGAATCCGAGATAACAAGGCGTGGGGCTGGATGAACACAGCAGGCCAAGCAGCATCATAGGAGCAGGAAA
>JAHRHZ010000267.1:8851973-8911693 GCA_024137785.1 Ginglymostoma cirratum | reverse complement strand
CTGATTTCTGATGAAGGATCTAGGCCCGAAACGTCAAGTTTTCCTGCTCCTATGATGCTGCTTGGCCTGCTGTGTTCATCCAGCCCCACGCCTTGTTATCTCCAATAGACAGGAAACAGATTTACCTTCCCTCTACTTAAAGTTCAAGGCCTATCAAGTTAGAAACCTCCATTTTCTTTACAAAAAAAAGCAAAGTTTCAGCATGTTTTCTGAAATAAAAGTTAAAGCGCAATACTTACAAGACCTTTTATAGATGTCAAAGCCAAACAGGCAGCTAAAAGGTTTCATTCAGGCTGAAAGCTAACATTGACAGTCAAGAGGTACAGACAGTTTAACTACAGAGCCATCCTATTTGGGGGAAGAAAAGAGTGACATTCTAACATAATGAAGCTTACCTCTGTGCAGCGATCGGTTGGTTTTGCCATTTTGTCACTTTCCATTCAGCCTCACAGCTGGCATGATGTAATCATTCCTTATTTGATATGAGCTCCTTCTAGTGGCTGAATGCAATTATTACAGGTCTTTATCACTTAAAGACACAGACCCACATTCAGCAAAACCTCCAAAAGATCTCACAACCATGATAAAAAAGTAAAATGAAAAAAAAAGACAGAAAAATCAAAGGACAGAACAGCAAACCAAATAAAAGAAAGGAACAAGCAAGCCTTGTGCTCTACTTTGAAAAATCGAAAGCAACAGGCCTTCAATGAGAAATGGAAAGCAAAGATTTGCCTTTATGATTTGGGAAACAAGTGACATCTTTATTGAACTATATATCTATTTAAACAATATTTGCAGTTTACTTTGCCGACCAAGCCATAAATGACACCAAAAGGAGACTTTTGAAAACCATATTTGCTACTGGAGAAGGGCTTTGCAATATCACATGTATCAGTATTTGTTTCAACTACAGTGGAGGAATATCAATGGCTGATGCCCTGATTGTGATCATGGTCAGGCAAACATTCCATCACATTCCTGACTTGTGACTTGTAGATGGTGGGCAGGCTTTGGGGAGTCAGGAGGTGAGTTACTGCACTATTACTCACCTCTGTCCCGCTCATGTACACATGGGTGCCTCACACTTTCTTCCACAGCACACCGTCTCCCACTAGCGCAAGCAGACCAGGAAGAGTGTTGATTCTTAACCTTTCTTTGAAGAAGGGTCTAGGCCCGAAACATCAGCCTTCCTGCTCCTCTGATGCTGCTTGGCCTGCTGTGTTCATCCAGCTCTACATTTTGTTACAACAAAAAAATGTCTGCAAGAGGTGGCTTTTTTGCTGAGAGAGAGGAAATTGTCTGGCTCCTTGATATTACTTCCTGTTACATCTCTATTCCTCTCTATTTGAAGCTTCTCTGGCACTCAACAGGTGTGATTTTTCATGAGTCCCACACAGAATCGTGCCAGTCAGCATTAAAATGATACAGGAATGGGTAGAGTGTAGTGTCTGAGTCAGGGACAGCTGAGGATTTGGGGAGATAGATAAAGAGAGACAGAGAGGGACAAGGAGTCAAAGAGAGAGAGAGATAATTCAAATGACAGCCTAAGTGGGAAAATTTTAAGCAGGGTTATAGTCTGGAGGTAGTGGTAAAGTTGAGGGCAGAAGTGGAACAATAGAAAATAGACTTAGAGACAAACAGGGTGAAATTAGCAGATGTTCCATAGAATTGAAGGTAAAGCAATATAAGGATGATGATAATGGTAAATTATTTGATTCTGAGGATGATGGAACAAAGCTGGATTCTGAAGAAGCAGATGCACTGTCGAGAGCGGGAACTCATTAAGCTTGGCCAAGGTGTGGAAGGGTATCGAGAGGAATGGGGAGTGGTATGGGATATTGGAGGGGAGGGGGAGAGTAGGGGAAAGAGGGATGGGGAGGTGAGTAAAGATCTTGGGTAGAGCATGGGATTACAGAGCAGAGTTAGGATGAGAAGGGAAAGGGATTGGCCATGGAGAAAAAGATAAGGGGTTGGACAGAACCTGGAAACAGGATACAAAATATTTTCATTAGCCAAATGGTATGCAAAATTTTGAATTGCCAAATTTACTGGAAATGTAGGAAAGTGAAACATTAGTCGGACTGACGGTGACAAGTGTTAGCTGTTCACCACAACCCAAAGAGCAATGCCACCCAGAAACACAATGGGTACCAGTGGGCCCTGCAAAAACTGCATGTCCCTTCAACAATCCAGCCCCAACATGACGCAGGCTGACAGTCTCAGTCTGATTGAAAGAACAGCAAGTGAACTTTCATTCTTCCACTGCAAATGGCGTGGATGAATGGTTTAATAGCTTGAGCCTATGGGATGATAATGTTACATCACATGGCTATGAGAGAGAGAGAGAGAGAGAGAGAGAGAGCGAGAGAAAGTTGGAGGGAGACGCTCTGAGCTCATGTAGATCAGTGTATGTAAATAAAGATTGTGTTTAAATGTACCTAGACGACTGCAGAATCCTTCCGGGGAATCAGGGCTGTCATCACACAAAACAAGGAGCTATCTGAGGCTATTGGCTCTTATGTTTGTAGCAGTTACAGCTCTTCCTGATGCCTAAAAGCTTGTCGATTCGGCAGTGCTGGCAGACATAGCCAGTACACAAAAATAGTGTTGAGACTGAAGAGAATATTTCTCATAGCTGTGTTCAGTTTGACCTGTGGGTGTGGAATGTGAGGGTGCAGCGCATTTATAACTCAGATCATTCTTGGAGAATGCGTTACTGGCAAGAAGCCAGGAGACTGACAATGGCCAGAGGAGGATGGAACTGCATTGGAAGCAATGAAACAGCCACTTACCTACTAGCACTGAATGGGGGACCGCATTTATTTATTCACACATGGAGAGGAAGGAAGTAGGAAACACAGAGACACGGAACTCCAAATAATTAGCCACTGATAGCCACCATTTTAACTCCCACAGGGCAGACTTTTAAACACAGGGAAAAATCAGAGAAAAATGAATCAAAATTAATCAAATAATTTACTTTTCAGAAGCCTATGAAATTGAGGTTTGGATATAATTATTTTTCAAAAATAATGACAGGGCAAATCTTTAAATACAGGATCCAATCTGCAAAGCATACTTCAAAAGCAGATGCAAAATAATTTACCAGCGATCAATGAAAGAAGAAAAATGAAAACATTAATATTCTTGGTACTAAAAATAATCTCACTTTTATTCAGCATGACTTTATAATAAGGCTAGATACAATTTGATCCACAAATAAAATTAAAATTGGAAAATAAACTTGCTTCTTTTTATTAATATCTTCTCCCCAAAAAGCTATTTCAAATACTTTGATACTTAATGAGTACGCACTAAAACATACACAGAACAAATTGGCAGAAGCAAAGCAAATTACACTAAAGATATTTCTGTTCGTTACAAATATATTTTGTAGTTGGTACCTCTTTGTATGTTTTCTGCTGTTTCTACAATCTCAGCATAAACACCTCTACATAATATACACAAAGTGTCCTCTTTTGTATTGTGGCAATATTTTCAGATGTTTTTGTGTACACTCCCCATATATACATCTACACACACATATAGACATTCACGCAAGGTGACAAAAATAACTATATCATGAATTACTTAAAGTCCATTGCAAAGAAAAATCTGGAAGGAATAGTTTAGTATGCTGTCAATTTGATTTGTTTTACACTTCAAATGTTTTCAAGGTATAATTTGGGAAATATTTCACACCACAAACATGCAAAGAACATCAAAACATCCAATACATACAATAAGGTACTGCAACAGCCATTGAGCTTGGGTTCATTTTAAATTAGGTATGCCATTATTAACATGAATATGAAAGAAATACTCCAAAAACTGATAGAAATGATAGTTAAATCTGGCAAAAAGAAAACAAAAGTAAGTGCCTTTATGAAGCCAACAGGAGAAAATGATAAAACAAAAACCCAGCATGTGTCCTTCAGTGGTGGAACTGATATTATACAGATTTTAAACTGTGTATCAAGAATATCTATAGCCTTATGAGTCTGTGTATGGTTATGCATGAATCCTGAGCAGATTACAGAATTGCTACTATTTTAACTTTATGTTAATATCTTTTGTTAATATAAAGCACTGGAGTCTCAGGGTGGAATGTTTCATTTACTGGGGCTGGCAAGAAGGGGAATTAATTAGACTTGAGAGATACTTGCTCTTTTAACCACCTCGCCAATTTTGTACTGGACAAGAACGTTCAATAGGGACATTTGCCAGCAATTAAGGCAACATGGTGGCTCAGTGGTCAGGACTGCTGCCTCACAGTGCCAGGGACCCAGGTTCAAACCCAGCCTTGAGTGACTCTCTGTGTGGAGTTTCACATTCTCCCCATGTCTGTGTGGGTTTATTGCCACAGTCCGAAGATGTGCAGGTCAGATGGATTGGCCATGCTAAATTGCCCATAGTCTCCAGGGACATTCTGGCTAGATGGGTTAACCTTGGGAAATGTGGTGTCATACCAATAGTGTTGGAGTCTCTGTCTGGGTAGGATGCTCTTCAGAGGGCCAGTGCAGACTCAATGGGCTAAATGGCCTTTTTCTGCACTGTAGGATTCAATGATTAAGTGATCAATTAATGGCCTTTAAGACCAGGCCTTGCCCAAAAGCATCTGATTGGCTGGCAGCTTCAATATGGAATTCCACTGGCAAGGCCTGTGATAGGTTGAGAAGGCAGCCACTCAGCTCTTAACAAGCTGAGTAGTTCGTGACCTGGCAAGCTTTCTCAGTGTTTGGAATGGGAAGTCACCAAAGAATATGCATCCTCCCCCCATCCTCTGCACTACAAAATGGAAAATTGAAGGCTTATGTGGCATTTTGGTAATGTCCCTACCTTTGAAACAGTAGCCCTGGGTTCAAATCCTACCTGCTCCAGAGATGTATCATAGCATCTTTCAACAGGTTGATTAGAAAATTTCTATAATTTGAAAATTGTTCATGTGCCTGGAAAATAAAACAGAAAATTGCAACCTCTGAGATGTTGTAGTGCCAACTCTGGAGTAAACCAGAATTACTGGAACTGGGTCAAATCTTCCAGTCAGCATCAGAACTCTTTTCCTGACCCTGATTAGATGAAAAGCAATTGCCTACTTACCTTCCTCTGGATTTTCTGGCTAGGCTTCTGATGTGGAAACTTCGTTATTGCAGGAATTTTGGGAGGGAGCAGCGGAGGGAATCCTCTTGGAAGCTATGGCCCCTATTGCTGTGCCAGGTGTTAGGGTGCTGCAATAGTAGGTAGGGGGGTAAAGAGGCAGGTTGGTTTTGGTAATGAGGTTGGATCAAGTTAGATTGAGGGTGTCAGAGAGTCTGGGTGGTGGGGAGAGATGAATGGTGCAACAGGGACATGCATAAAGTTGAGGGGAGTGTTGGGAGGTCAGATGGGGTGCTTGGGTGGTGAGGTCAGGTCACTTCAGTTGAACATGAATTTGGATGTTAGTGATTAAAGTGAGGTCAGCCAGGCGGACCTCATAGAACATGATTTCCCTGATTAGGGCTGTTAATCTGGTCCTATCAGGGAACCCTGGATGATAGTTTTAGACAGGAGTGTCAGACATCATGTTCATTTTGAGAGCTGGCTCTGAGGGAGCTGGATCAGTGTCAAGGGCTCTCCATGTGTAAATAAAGCGTGACTTCGTAATGGGATACTAGTCTCTGTGGAGGCATTTCAGAGTCTAGGGTCAAAGAGTGTCAGTGGGTTGGGGGGAGTCCGGTGTGTGGGAGTGTCTGTCAGTCAGTTAGAGTTGAGTTGAGCATAAGAGGGGCTGAACCAGTCTAGCAGTGGGTGGGAGAGGTGGGTGGTGTCTGCAAAGTTGATCGAAGTTTTGATAAGACGGGGATTAGGTGGGGGAGATGGTATTGGGTGGGGTCAGTCATGTAGTTACCCAGGAGTTAGACTTGGATTTTTCCATTTAACATTTCTTGAGTAAATAACCAGTTAAGTGAGTCATATCTGTCTGAAAACTCTAACCCAAAGTCAAAGACTTTTTCAGAGGGTCCTGGGAGCAGGTGAATTGTCCATCAGAAGTTTAAACTTTCCAGATAATTCCTTTGGAGTTGTTGCAACAGGATCTCTGCAGGGTCCCAACGTGTAACTTGTGAATTAAGTCCTGTGTCCGATCCAGGAATATCTGGGCAATTGAATTTTGAGAAGTTGCAGAATCATCTGTGGGAGAATTGCCATAAGGATAACCTAGTGTTCCTGCATCCATTGTATCATGTGTTACATTTAATATTACATGTGGGAAGGCAGCATGAGTTTCAAATTGGACCTCATATGAACCTGAGCCCCATGAACTTGTAGGAACTAAGGCAATGCTGTGCTCCTTCCTGATGTTAAGGATGTCAAATATTATGCGCCAGATTCAAACAGCCAGGTGTTAAATGCAGTAGTGGCTATTATACAGATATATGTGTAGCCAGTTTGTTGAATGGTAGTTGGTATCTCTTGTTTGAAATACTTTTTGTGATATCAATGTATACATCTATGCACACATGTATATATGCCATACATGTACATATGGTAACCGTTGGAATTTTTGCATATTTTGTTTGATAACTTGGATTAGTATGTAAAATTTGACATATTTACATTGGCAATACGATCGGTTAATCTTACATTTTCAAAGGCTAATGTGATAAATACCTCCTAAACCATCACCCACCTTTAAAGTTTGCATCCCTCAAATTTTACTATTAATCACTGTATATAGTAATGTATTTCTCTTCTATTGTTATTAACTAACTGCGAACATGAATGGGCCTGGCAACCACAGAAAAGCTAAAACATTGGGGAAAAAGTAACATTTTCTGAGGATACTTTGAGATAGATTTTACATTTCTCTTCTCTCTAATTTTGCATACATGCCTTTGCCATTATTGGGTTCCAACATATGATGCAATGCAAAGCAGCACTCTGACTTTAAGAGGTCCCCCTCTCATGTTATAACAGCCATTGGCATGATGAATGAAGAACAGATCAAAAGAAGGCAATCTTCACTGAAGAAAAATTATCTACCTGGTAATAATTATTATTTGGTTTTTAATAATTACAAGCTTTTGGGAGATATTATAAGACCACAAGACCATAAGACATAGGAGTGGAAGTAAGGCCATTTGGCCCATCAAGTCCACTCTGCCATTTAATCATGGCTGATGGGCATTTCAACTCCACTTACCCGCACTCTCCCCGTAGCCCTTGATACCTTGTGAGATCAAGAATTTATCAATCTCTGCCTTGAAGGCATTCAATGTCCCAGCCTCCACTGCACTCCGTGGCAATGAATTCCACAGGCCCACCACTCTCTGGCTGAAGAAACGTCTCCTCATTTCCATTCTAAATTGACCCCCTCTAATTCTAAGGCTGTGCCCACGGGTCCTAGTATTCCCACCTAACGGAAACAACTTCCCAGTGGCCACCCTTTCTAAGCCATGCATTATCTTGTAAGTTTCTATTAGATCTCCCCTCAACCTTCTAAACTCTAATGGTAACAATCCCAGGATCCTCAGCCGTTCATCGTATGTTAGGCTTACCATTCCAGGGGTCATCTGTGTGAATCTCCGCTGGACACGCTCCAGTGCCAGTATGTCCTTCCTGAGGTGCGGGGCCCAAAATTGGACACAGTATTCTAAATGGGGCCTAACTAGAGCTTTATAAAGTCTCAGCAGCACATCACTGCTTTTATATTCCAACCCTCTTGAGATAAATGACAACATTCCATTCGCTTTCTTAATCACGGACTCAACCTGCAAGTTAACCTTTAGAGAATCCTGTACTAGCACTCCCAGATCCCTTTGTACTTCGGCTTTATGAATTTTCTCACCGTTCAGAAAATAGTCCATGCCTGTATTCTTTAATATTTAAATGTAAATATTTTACCAGCTCTCAAGTGTTTACCTTTTCATTAATGACACACCTTGCAAATATGATGCTACTTATGAGATGCAATATACTATGCAATAGTGTCAGATAGCTTAGATAAGTTATATTACAGAATGTAATTTGTAACAAGAAATGCAATTTCTACAAAGTACTATGAATTTCTGCTTTATTTGTAAATGATATTTGAATTACAAATTGATTGCAAGAAATAATTTACAATGCAATTACTAGAATAATTGTACAAAATACAAATCAACATAATTTGCACCAAAGATGATTTTTCCCTTTGAACTGTAAATTTTTGCTGTTATCGAGTTCATCATTTGAGCAATCTAAATTATAAAATTTCTTGAGATAGGAATTATATGCCACTTCTGGTAATTATTTTATCTCATTTAGATAAATTGTCCATGTGTCAGCCAACAAGGTAAACATAAATCAAAGAGTAGATATCTTTGCCAGTTGCAAATCAATTCCAGAAATCAGTTGCAGAAGGTTAGAGCTGGAGCCAATCTTTTAACTACATACAAATATATGAATTAGGTCATCCCCTTGAGCCTATTCTGCCATTCAATTATATCATGGATGATCTGTTTGTGGTCACATTCCATCCTAACCCTGATGACCTTTATCTTCATTGTTAGCCAAGAATCTATCTATCTATTCTCGTCTTAAAAATATTCAGTGAGCCTGCCTTCCGCCTCTTTGGGAAAGAAAATCCCAAAGACTCACAGCACTTTGCGAAAGAAAAACATAATTCTGCTCACATTTCCTTAAATGGGAGCAGCCATTATGGTATCCCCTTGTTCCAATCTCTCAGAGTCTTATAATAGGGGGTACAGATTACAAACAACCCAACAACCACAGTTACATCTGTTTCTATATACATGGCTCAAGTGATACCTCAGTCAATCCACACTCCCTGTATAAATTGAAAAGTAATTAGTACACAGCTACAAGTGGAATGTGGTGGTGAGTGGATGCTTTACATAAATCCCTGGAATACTGGGGCTGTAGTTAGTGCCATCAAGAGGTCAAACAGTATATTAGCTCAAGTTGATAATCTATTTTGATTCATTTGTATCCAGATATCAACCATTTTATTGGTTAGTCAAGAGAAGTGATTAGTTGGTAATAATTTCTTGTGGTAATAATGTGCTTCAGACCTTCAATGCCATGGGCCTGACATTTTTGAGACCACATTAACATCTATTAAAGATGTCAGATTTTGACATTGACGTTGCACTATCATTGGTATCAATCATTGGATAAGACATAAAACTGTTGCCTATCGGCCCAAATCAAGTTCAAATTGACCAAGAAGATAATGAATATCTCATGGCAAAGCTCTACTGACTCATTAAGGTTTTTTGCTGTTTGTTGTTTAGAGATGCTATCTTTAGCCAGGTTAAGTTCTGTTGCAGAAATGTTTTCACATCAAAAAATAGCTGTTTTATTTTCTACTGTCAGCACTCGCAAAGCTCACTGTTGTAATCCTTTCTGTTTTGTTTCAACAAGTTTTGCTTTATATTACCACTCCATTCTTAACTCCAAGTTCTTTAAAGTCAGATTTAGCTCATTTGCAGTTAATTGATCCTGGACTAGAGCACAAATTTATCACAGACAGATTTTAGAAAAAGAAATGTTCATTAGCGGCATGTGGACATCGTTGGCATTTATCACCCATCCCTTTTTGATCTTGAAGTGATGTCTCCCCAAGGGCAATTAAGACAGGGCAATAAATCCTGGTTTGGCCAGCAATGCTCACACCCTGTGAACAAAAGGTGTTTCCTTGAACCATGGAAATCCTTGGGGTGTAGGTACACCAGCAGTGCTGCTGGACCGGGAGTTCCAGGACTGTTCTTGACACACTAAGGAGTGGTGATATCGTTCCAAGTCAGAATGGTGTGTGGCATTGGGGGGAACTTGCAGATGGCTGTCTTCCAATGTATTTGCTGCCTTTGTCTTTGTAGCAATCATGGAATTTGGAAGTTGCGCTATATTATTGTTGACGGGCAATGTGTTTTTTTTGTGAGGTGTGTGTATTCTCTTACGCTCAAGGTGATTTCCTATTTTAAGAGATGATTCCAGCAGCCTTAGTGAATTTAAAAATAAAGAAAATTATTTATTAGCCATCTGCCCTGGAGGTAATATTTCTCACACACTACCGCATGCACAAGACTAGATACAGATGAAGAAAACAAAAATTCACCTTCAGGTCTGACTGGAGCTAAAATCACTTGCTATGTTGGCAGCAATTTTAAAAGATTTTGCATCAATTCTTAACACAAATTGCAGCTTTATAATTTGTAAGATTTTCATGCCTGTATTGGACATGCCAAAACATTTGTATGTAAAGTGAATGTTTGGTGCATACATATATGCATTCTCTTTACCTCATTATCTTTTCAATCAACATGAAATCCTTCTCATCCCTCACTCTAAAATGAGGACAAGTATTTTTTCATGATTTATCATCTTTAGACTTAGGAATATTAATATTACTTCTCCCTGCTTCAATGTAGGACTGTTCCTTTTGAAGCTCAGTGTTCAAAAAGTACATCTCTGTATGATTTTCATTTGTGTTCGAGTCACTGTATCAATACATAATCTGTTGCTTTCAACATGGTATTTGACTGCCTCTTTACACTGTTTGCTATTAAAAGTGACTTTAACTTTTGAAGTCTGTGTTTTTCATTCTACACTGTTCGGATGTTTTTTTGTTCAGTTTGCAATACTGTCCAGCATTCTTGGCCACTATTACTCACTTTATTTTAGTAGAGTCTGCAGATTGACAAAGCTGACAATTGTTTTATGGGGGTAGGTCTGGCTGAGTTGGGCCAGAGGGCTGATTTGCAAAGTAAAGCGATGCAGACTGTGTAGGTTCCATTCCTGCACTGGCTGAAGCTGCCATCAAGGGTTTTCCCCATGTTTGAGTTGTGGTGACCCTCTCTCTCTCATGAGACAGCACCTCCATGGTCTGGTAAGATGATGGTGACTTTATCTTCCTGTGTCCAGGGCATCCAAATCAATATCAATTGCAATTTTGTTTGAATCAGAGAAAATAAAAGGCACACCATCCAGGTCCTTTCAATTGTCATGTAGATGGTTTGAGAGATAGGAGACTGACTTTTGAGATCTTCCAGCCAATGGAAACAAGGTTCTTAAGTACCAAAACTGACAGCAAATGAGCTACTACTTTGTTCCTACCATCCAGGTGGCCATTGCAATCCTCCCCTTAATTTATGACTGGACGGCTAGAGCACCTGTGAGTCAAATGGTTTAGGCTACTGTGAAATGCAAAGAACTATTCTATAGCACACACAGAGACCGCAGTATCACTGGGGCTGCAACCAAAGAGGAGCCAAGTCTTATGTTTGATTGTATTATCGGTATCAGTAGGCAGGAGGAGCAGGAGTTTCACTTTCAGGAGTGTCTTCACAAAACCAGCCTCTGCTACTCCCATTCTTCAGCCCTCCTGCCATGCCCCATCTTGAAATTGGACCCATCAGACCTACCTAATATTGAGATGGCTGGGATGGTGTATTGCCCTTGGCTTCTGTTTTCTATCTGTAGCCCACTGACCAATAACACTCACAAGAATCCACGCCTTCTGCTGGATAGTTGACAACAGGTCATGTTGTGAGAAAATCTACCCCAGGCTTCATTAACCTGTGGTTACAGGACTAAAGAACATGGTTACAAAGCCTGCAATCTTTGCACCTTTTATACATATTGAAGGAGCCTTGAAGCTGCTGTGAATGACATTCAACATTAACTAAGCAGGACTGAGGCACAGCAGCATAATAAGCATCCAGCTGTCTCCAGCAGTGGCAAGTCTGAATTACACGTGAATGTGTGAAAATGCCAGACAGGAATAGGTTGGCCCACAAGCCTGTCCAATCTGACCCATACAGTTAGAAAGTTTTGAGTCAGAACAGAACAGACACCTAGATCCATGTCAAATCCTTCAAGAGTTGAAAAAAAAACCAAAAAAAATCAAAGACAGGAAAGGATAAAATATCCAGCAAGTTCTTTCATGACTTCTTTAAGCTGTCAAATCTAGTCCAGGAGATATTTATAGATGTAATTTTCTTGAAAACATGATTTTGGATTCGACCAAAATATTGAAGTGATAAATAAGACAGAGAGGGAACTTTAAACACAGATGACACAAACAGCAACTTATTTTCCACTTAGAGACTCTGTAGCCTTCAGGGCTCAATATCGAGTTCAATAGCATTAGGGTCTGAGCACCTTTTTCTGTGTCCTTTATCCACCATGACACCTTAGTCTTTGAAATGATTTGCACAGCACAGCCAACCCATTGTCAACTACTTGTTGTCCCTATTATCCGCTTTTCTTTCTCCCTGACCTACTATCATCCATCCATTTGTCTGCCTAACTGCCCTTTTCTCTCTCTCTGGGCTCCATTCCTGCCAACCCACTCATTCCAATGCCCCCAATGCCCTGTCATCAGCATAAATGCCACTGTTTCCCAGCTACTGTCAGTTCTGAAGAAGGGTCACTGGAGTCGAAATGTTAACCCTGCTTTTTCTCTGCAGATGCTGGCAGACCTGCTGAGTTTCTCCAGCTATTTCTGTTTCCGTGACACAAATGAGAGCTGGTTTGTTGAAATCACTTGACAGAGGATAACCATGGGCTTTATTGGAGAGGGGGCAGCAGAAGGAGGTCACAATCTGGAAATGTGGGGTAATTCCTGGTGAGCTATGCTTAAAGAATGGCTGTCCAGCAGGAAGGCCTGTTCTAGAAGGCGACAGTTGCAGAGCAGAGAGGATGGTGGGATGGGGGAAATTGTGGGGAGGACGGGCATCACTCCAGACTGAGAGAAGGCCAACAGCTGAAAATCAATGGACCTGGGCTGAAATTTTTGAAGTAGGCACCTCATTGTGGGGTGAGACTGAAGCAGATAGGCTTGGAGAAGCTGAGGGGATGCACTCCTGTTCCTCTCAGCCCCCAGGCAGTGCTGGAGAGATAATAACCTGCAGAAACTGTCTTTTCATGACCCAAAATGTCAAAATTTGAAGTGCATTGCCTTGTAAAAATATTTAAATTGACCCACCTCTTGAAAGCAGTTTAGTTACCTGTACCCATTCCCTCCACTCACTAGGCTGAAAATGAAATGGCTATGTTCAAGATGAATTTGGTTCAGGTTTCAAATCTTTAGGTCTTAATTGGCTTGTGCCATCCATCATAGGAAACTGGATGTGAAATTACACCATTATCTTCTGTTGTATTCTTAACTGAGTAAATTAGGAAAATTAATATTACTACACCTAATTTTTGGACGCTATGTAGGCTAAAAGGAGATTTATGTCCTGGAGTTAATTGGAAAAACATTTGTTCAGTCTCAAGAATTGTTAGCCAATTGCCACTGATAAAAATAGAACGCATAGATTTCTGCGCTTAATCTTCTGAAACACTCAAATACCATTATATACAGAGTGGGTTTCATATTTCATATACAGTAACAAATATGGTAAAGATTATCACGGTTTATTCTTTTGTGTTCTGTGATCTTTAGCTGAGATAACTCACTCTATTTCCAAAGAGCAAAATGGTTACAGTGTGACAAAGCTAATGTTATAAAAATACCAGGACAAAGACTAGTAGAGCTGCCCAATCTAAAAGATGCTTGGTTATGACCATCAGCTCCTGAAAACCCTTTGTGAAACAAGTAGACGTGTCCCATTGGAAAAATTAACAAGGTCTGGGTTATTTAGCTGCACAATTTGGTCAACTTATTCATAAAATGCTAATGTGAATATGGCTCACTTGGTAATACTATCACCTTTGCATCAATAGATTCTGATTTCAAATCCCACTGCAAGGTTTGAGTCCAAAGCTCAAAGTTAAGGATTCCAGTACAGTACTGAAGAAGGTGTCAGTCTGCTCATGTTGATATAAAAGATCCTGAGACACTGTTTTTCCTTTAGAGAAGTTATATGCTGTGTCCAATATTTATCCCTCAATGAACATCACAGATGCAATAACTGTTCATCATCACATTTCTGTTTTTCGGAGTTTGCTGTGTGTATTGGTTCTGTTGTATTCTACTTTTCATTAGTAACTATATTTCAATAATAGTTAATTTGCTGTAAGCACTTTTGAGACAGTAAATGGTCATGGAAATTGTTTTTTACGCTAATATCAGTGTATTACTTATATCAGTGATGTAAATATTCTTATTGAGAAACAGCAGTGTAATCAGGCCAGACTGACATTCTGCATGGATTATTTGCACTGAATAAATGAATGAATGAATGAATGACTTATTGTCACATGTATTTTACAGTGAAATACAATGAAATACAGTGAAAAGCTTTCATTTGTCACCATAATCAAGCACCATTTTGATAGTTTAAGAACAAGAGTGACACACATTCATTTAAATCATTTATTGAAGCCACATGCAATCTCAGTTGATTTATATATTCTCATTTTGATTTCAGTGTACAAATCTGATCTTTTACACTTGTTGTTCACATATTTTGAATATAATTCAGTGCATCAACCTAGTGATTTTGTTCAGCAAATTCAGGACGTCATCTTATGATGTAACCTCCTCCAGTCCCACAGACCTCTAAGATAACTTGAAATTCCCCCAATTCTGGTCTCTTAAGCACCTCAGATCTTAATCCTTCCACTATTGACTGTCACATCATCCTAAAAACCTAAGTTCTGAAACGCTGCACCCCCACCACCCACTATTATCTCCCAAACCTCTCCACTACTTTTCCTTATATTTCAGTTTAAGGTATTCCTTAAAACACATATCTGTCCTAATAACTTCTTACATGGCTGGTTGTCAAGTTTTATTTGCTAACCACCTGTGAGATACCTTGGGAAGAGTTATTACTTTAAGGTGCAATATAATTTCAAGTTATTTTTCTTGAACAAGATGTCCACCTTCTACAAGACACAAGTCGGGAATGTGATGGAATACTCTTCACTGTGCTCATTAATGTTCATTTTAACTATTGCTATCATGTAATAATCTAAACCTATCTATAGAAGACAAGCACCTCTACTTGGTAAGTCTTTACTGTTTTCTGTCCTCTACCACTGATAATGAAACAGCCCCTTTGACTCAGAATGGAAAGGAGAATCAGTGGTGGTGGATGCAGCTCCAACTACGTTCCAGAAGCTTGACACCATCCAGGACAAAGCAACCCGCTTGTTTGGCACCACATCCATAGGCATCCACTCCCTCCACCACCGACACTCAGTAGCAGCACTGTATACAAGATGCACTGCAGAAATTCACTGAAGATCCTGAGACAGCACCTTCTAAATGTATGATCACTTCCATCCATTAGGACAAGGGCAGCAGATACATGGGAACACGATCACCTGCAAATTCCCTTCCAAGTCACTTAACATCCCAACTTGGATATATTCACCGTTCCTTCACTGTCACTGGGTCAAAATCCTGGAATTCCCTCCATTATGGATCAATCCGCAGCATATGGATGACAGCAATTCAAGAAGGCAGCACCCCCATCACCTTTTCCAGGGCAACTAGTGTTGGGCAATAAATGCTGGCCAGCCAGCGATACCCATGTCTAACGAATGAATTTAAAAAAAAAACTGTTTCCATACGGTAGTTACTGAGTAATGCAATTTGGTTATTGGGTTACCCCAGTTTTCTCAAAAGCAATTTCCTTTCAACTACTATTTCTTATTTAGTGGCAAACATTTCTAATCTCTAAAATAAGGGTATAGATAATAAAAAATCAAAACAATCAGCATTTCAAAGTAGGAAAATTAAATGTGACTTGACCTTTGTTGTGTTTTCTGGTATCAATCAATCTGGAGACTTGTTTGCTGGCACCAATTCTCCTATCCAACTTTTTCTGCCAGATTTTCATTTAATTCATACTTCACCATCCGCTAAGGTATCTCTAGAACATTTGCCTAGGATTCTGTACTTGTAGTCACGTGATGTAACAACTATACCACCACCATTGATTCTCCTTTCCATTCTGAGTCAAAGGGGCTGTTTCATTATCAGTGGTAGAGGACAGAAAACAATAAAGACTTAACAAGAGGAAGTGCTTGTCTTATATAGATAGGTATAGATTATTACATGATAGCAATAGTTAAAATTAACATTAATGCGTGCAGGGAGAGACATGGTGCTAATGTCATTGGACAGGTAGTTCAGAAATAAAAACAGAAATTGCTGGAGAAACTCAGCAGGTCTGGCAGCATCTGTGGGGAGGAAGCAGAGTTAACATTTCAGGTCCAGTGATCCTTCTTTGGAAACATTAACATGGTTTCTACAGATGCTTCCAGGCCAGCTCAGTTTTTCCAGCCATTTCTGTTTTTGTTTCCGATTCCCAGCATCTGCAGTTCTTTTTTTCCCTTTACATAATCCAGAAGCCCAGGAGGGTTTGTGTTATCTAGAGAGGTTGAATAGGCTGGGGCTAGTTTCCCAGGAGCGTCGCAGGCTGATGGGTGACCTTGTAGAATAGGAAGGGTTTAGAAGGATTAATTTAGGATATCTGGTTGGCATGGATGAGTTGGACCGAAGGGTCTATTTCCATGCTGTACATCTCTATGACTGTATTAGCAGTGAGTGTGTCATGTCTGTATATATTGTGCAAAACTATCTCTTCACCAAAGACTGTGCGATATTTTCAGGTCAGGTGGAGCTAATGTAACCTAAGCATGAACTCTCTCAGAACATAATACAACCACACTTGAAATTTTTTTAAATAAAAGTTTCCAACTCTCCTCAAACCCCAGATCTGTGAATTATATTTTTTTTCCCTCAGACTTTTTCCAGTTCCTTTGTTTTGCTCAGCAAGTTCATTATTCAACTTTTCATCTTCTAGTCAAAGTGTTTTCTTCAGGTAATTTCGAATTTCAAGAGCTGTGGTACATTTATGTCAAGCTGCAAGAGATCATTCATACCTGGATAAAGGGACATTATTCAGGTGAAACTGAGGTCTGAGCCGATACTCTCAGATTATCAGTCTAGAGTGAAATTGTTCAAGCTACTTTGACTTTCCCACCTCCTCTTCTTCCTCCATTTACTCCTCTTCCAGATTCCAGCTGCCAATAGCCACATTCTGATGCTGGGGGATGCAATGGAGGAATCTGAAGTCCACCATTACCTTACGCACACACTCTGGCATGCTCTGCCGGGCTGCCCTCACAACCCCACCCCAACACAAATCATCTCCACCTCTTTCTCTCTGCTTCCACTCTGGTCACGTCGTCATTCTCCTGATGGTTAATGGGTATTTAGAATTCAAGATCACCAACTGGAGACGAGATGACAGTGAAGAGCTCAAGCATACTTTCTGACTTATAACAGTTTCAACGTCAATGAAAATTTCAATAAGTACTTCAAATGAATCCTCTTTTGCAAGTAAGTCTACATTACTTTCCATTTTTCCAATGCACTCTTGTCACTGTGTGAGATGGAGAACTCGTTCCCCTGCTCTGGCCAGGGCAGATCTCTGCTAAGTTTTTGAGCGTGTGAAGCCCCTGTCAAAGCCTCATGTCGGACATTCAGATGGTCCACTTCACCATCACACACCTTCCAATGATGTCAGCCTCACATCCACCTCTCACTGCAACCATAAAGCTCCAGCTATTCAGTTACAGTGCAAACATGGTGCTTCACAAACACAGACCTTCTGCCCACTCGCTTGCATGAACAAGGTGGCTTGGAACTGAAGAGAATGAAGCTGAACAGGCAAATCATTGGCATTCTTGCATCCCCTGAGCTTGACTGAAGTGCTGGAGCTGGAATCGTGGAGACTGCCAGTTCAGAGATTGGCACCTAACGAACCTTGGGTTGTGCAGACTCTGGGAACTTTGCGTTGTAATTAGGCCGGGATGGGTTGAGATCCACATGGAAGGTGTGGTCACAGATCATTAGGACACTCAGATGATGACTTCAAAATGGAGCTTTCGGACAGCCTCCTGTCACTGGTAAAGGGCATAGAGAAGTCTGCCTCCAACTTGGCACAGGGTATTGTGCAGGGTGTGGATCCATCCTTTCCAGCAGGAATGGAGGCCAACTCCATGGGAATACCGACCGACCCAGTTGGGGTGCATCGTAATATGGCAGTTGGCTCAATTTCCATTGAAGCACAGGTGGAAACCAGCCAAAGTCTCAGAGCAGCTGTACCTCAGGCTTAGGCCTTCAGATTCTACGTTGTTGCCATGCAAACCCAAACTGCTGTCATCACGGCTGTAGATCTCAACTTTAAAATGGTCTTACTGACCGTTGCCACAATCCAGCAATGTGTCCTCCAGCAGAGGATAACCATTAGCATATGTACTAGGACCAGGAGTAGGCAATCCTATCCCTCAAGCCTGCCCTGCCATTTACTACATGCCTGGTCAAATCTCAGCCTCAACTCCAGTTTCCGCATCCAATTCCAACGGTTGGGAGCCATTCCTAATGAAAAATTGCCACTTCAAATTACTCTGTATCTCAGTGCACTCTGAGGCAATCAATTCCACAGGGTCGTGATCCTTTTAGAGAAGTAATTCCTCCTCGGTGCAGCTTTAAATCTGTTGTCCCTTATCCTACAACTATGACCTCTTGTACTACATTGCCCCACAGGAGAAAGCATCCTCTCTATGACAACTTTGTCAGTTACCTTTAGCATCCTACACACCTCAATTTGATCTCCTCTCATCCTTCTAAATTCAGGCAAGTACAGGCCAAAACTGCTCAATCTCTCCTCATAAGATAAGCCTTGCATCTCTGGAATTAATCTAGTGAACATTCTTTGATCTGCCTCCGAAACAAGTGCATCCTGCCTCGAATAAGGGGACAAAAATTGCATGCTATCGTCCAGATGTAGTCTTGCTAATGCTTTGTGCAGTTGCAAAAACACCTCTCTGCTTTTACACTTCATTTCTTTACCAATTAATGCCAAAACTCCACTTGTCCTACTTATCACCTCCTCCTTTAATGATGGATTCCAACAATTCTTTTAATAACAGATTTTACATTAACTGTTCTTTAGTTTCCTACTTTCTGGCTCCCTCCCTTTATGAATTAGCATTAGCATTTTTTTCTAATCCACTGGAATCCACTAGAATCCTTGGAATTTTAGAATATTGTAACCAATGGATCCACTATCTCTGCTGCCACTTCCTTTAAGACCTAAGCATGGTTTACTGCACAATTGGGATTCCTATTCCTCTGGCAAAGCCACGTAACTACTCCTACTTATCTTCCTAGCTCAGGAACAAAGGGATCTTGGGCTGTTTGTCCATAGATCCCTGAAGGTGTACAAGATTATGAGGGCCATGGACAGGTTGGATAGAAAGCAGCTGTTCCTCTTAGTTGAATGGTCAGTAACAAGTGGGCATAATTTTAAAGTGAAAGGCAGACATTTAGAGGGGATTTGTGGAAAAAATGTTTCACCCAGAGGGTGGTGGGAACCTGGAATGTACTGTCTGGGAGGGAAACCTCACAATCTTTAATAAGTACTTGAATGAAGACTTGAAGTGTCAGAACATTCAAGTCTATGAGCCTCGTGTGGGAAAGTGGGACTGTTGTAGGTAATAGTATTTTTTGTGGTACAGGCTTGATGGGCTGAAATGTCTCTTCTGCACCACATGATTCAATGAATCTGGTAACTAATAAGACAGTGGGCAAAATCTTATGTCATTTTGGCTAAGAGTGATTTAAGAGAGTTTTTTTGAAGGGACTCATTGTATCTAAGCAAATGCATCTCATTAACTACCTGTACTCACCCCTCCACGACCAACCCCACACACCCACCTCCTATGGCTTCCTGCACATCCGATACAAGCTCCATCTCACCACACACCATTCCTGGAACAACTCGCTACTTTACAGATATCTCCGCTGAAAGACAGGCATTCCTTCAATCCATGCCATCTTTGAAAGGCTGCCCTGACTGCTCATGACAGAGTTTGAAGTTATCTAAAAAGGGGAAGTTGGCACCTGGTGTATGGTGGAGGTCCTGGTTGAGGAGTTGGTGCAAAGGAGAGGAGTCCTCTTCCTGGAGGTCTGGCAATGGAGGCCACATCACCAGACCTTGGCAGCATGGTTCGAGGGCGCTACCTGAATCAGTGTTGTCTGAAAAAAAATGAAGGCTTCTCCACTGTGCCAGGTAATGTGTTACACCCTTCAATGCTATCCCCCTCTGTCTACACACTCACCTCCCACCACGGTTCATGTTCTACCACTCTCATCATTGCCTCCCGTATCTTCCCTCACATGTTCTAACGCACTCGATTTCCACACACCACCAACCCTGCGTGCCCTCTGCACTGTCTTCTCATTCCCTCAGGACACCTCACTATCCTTTGCCCATGTGTGCCAGCATTAACAGGCATGCCAGTCTCACTCAATTCTTCTCTATCTCTCATTACGGAAGAAAACAGTCCATAAAAGATATGAATGAGCAGATGTAATGGAGAGGTGCACGGCCTTAGGCTCTTAACCATCTAAAGAGAAGAGAATCCTTGCAGGAAACTTCTGCAGGGATACTTGGACAGCTAGGTTCCACCCATCGAGTAAGTACCATTCTCTGTTCCACTATAACTCCGACATTAATCCCACTGTCAGTATCATTCATCAGTCACCGGCTTTGACATCTTCTCTCTTTTTTGTCTTAGAGGTACCACCAGCAACTCCCCCACCAACAGCGATCAACCCCCAAATAATAGCCTTCAAACTCAGAGAAGTTGTTTATACAGGCCTCAGAGGAAGCATCAGCAAGACTGCCTCCTGCACCAGACCTCCAGCAACTCAGGTACTGACACCTCGGTGGGACCGTCAGTTCTACCAAGTGTGGGTGCACAATGTGGTCAGCACCTCGCTGGGGCAGCTCCAATGCTAGTCGTGGAAGAAACAGCCCAGGCCGCTGGCACTCAGAGGACTGTCAGATACCAGGCACCCAGTCAGCCCCAGGCAGGAAAGGACCTTGTGAGGTCAGTAATCAGGGACTTGGCCCTTATGCACAGGGAGAGACAGGAGCAGCAGGCAGGAACATGGGGGACAATGGCCCTCATTGCCCAGTGAATCATGTAACCCAGCTGTCTGCCTCCATGGACAGGTTGGCAGCTGCAAGAAGAGCACACATCGACCACTCCATTGTCCCATCCACTGGTCCTCAGCACCAATAACTTGGTGCCAAGGGGACAAGGATCCTGCTGCGTGCCCCTAGTGCCCTATCTCACAAGGCAAGAGGGCAGTGCCAGGAGGCTTCGAGCTGGAGGATGATGCTCGCACATTAGCCCCTCAGAAGCCTCCTCTCAGGAGTCTCCAGAAGTGTCTGGGCCCTTCTGCCTCTCTCTGTCCGTCCCTTGGAAATGCACATTGTGGAGCATCCACTTGATTCTGGCAAGAAAGCCCTGGGCGTTTCTGGGTCATGGGAAGGGAGAGAGAGAGAAAGAGAAAGTGGTGGAGGTGGGTGAACAGAGAAAGTGGTGGGGGGTGGGGAGCTGAGACAGAGAGAGTGCGAGAGAGAGAGAGAGAAGATGACTTATTAAGAGCACTTTGGTGGCAACAATGGCAATGCACTGCACATTATTTGACGCGTCTTTAGAAAAGCACAGCTTTCACCCTGTATGCATTTTTCTTGACTCTGTGTGTAACTCCATAGTAACTGTTCCAGAATGAAGCATAACTTCAAGGCCACCCAGCATGTAGCATGGATTGATGGCTATGCTGAGAGCCCCCTCCAACATGTTGAAGTGAGAGGAACAAGGCATATAGAGGGCAGTCGGTGCTGCCCCCGATGCCCCCTCATCCAATGATTCCCCCTCATCCAATGGCATCTCACCTCTTCACTGTTTCAAATGGCTTTTTAAACAATGCCCCTTCACTCTTGATTCCCCCATAAATGGAAACTTTCTTTCCTCAGCCAACCTGTCATGGGCCCCTCAGGATTTTGTATGTTTCAATCAAGTCACCTCTTCGCCTTCTAAGCTCTGTGGACACCAACTCTTCAGACTCTAAATTCAGTATTGATCAATCTGGATTGCATCAAAATGAAAAAAATTCCAACTCAGCCCAGTGATGGTCAAGTGACAGCAGCCTAAAGCAACCAACATTTTGATCCATGGACTAAATTTCTGAATGAACTGGTCATTAGCGTGAACAGCTCCTTTAGTCTCGCGTTCAATGGTATGCTGACAGTTAGACAACAATTGCAAAAACATTGCCACTGCCGCATCCTGCAATTTACAAAGGGAAAAAATGTCCAGGCATTTATTTTTGTTATTTATCATGTCCATTCAATATGGATTGTAAGTTTTTGTTGTCCGCACTTGCAAGAGGTGGTGCCCTCTTGGTCTACCAATGTATGAAAAAAGTTTGTACTGCTCCCTGCAAGGCGGAAAGCAAAGTAAGTTGATCCTCAACATGGAGTGCTATTATTGAACCCAGTAAGAATTATTTAACATAAGAAAGGCAGAGGCCAAGTAACAGGGTAATGGCTCCATTTTTGCTCAAGCTTCTGTTAAAAGTGGAAACATGATAAGGTCATTTTACATGAATGGTAATTCTATGTGACAAAACTTTGTTCTGACCTAGTTGCTAATTCTTGCCTGTGGCTGCAATTAGAAAGATAACAAGCAACTATGAACTGAAGAAAATTAATTTTAGCTGTAACAATGTATTTGAGCTTATATAAAAGTAACTTTGATAAATTTTGGGATTTTGCTCACTGAAGGTATATTTTACATGTATAAATATGTGTATTTTCCAACATTTCATACAAGGATGTGAACTTTAACTTCCTGCAGAGATTTGTTTGAGAAGTGAACTGATAATTATCATGGAGTTTAACTTGACATCTGAAGATTTGATAACGTCTTCCAAAACTGGCAACAACTTTTATGTTGAGTGTAAAATGTGAACCACTGATGTTTGTGCAGGCACCCACCATTTTGAAATACGAAGAAAACATAGTAAAAGGTTATTGAAATTAAATTAAATTGTCACGAACTTTTGAATGCCTCAATTCTAGGAATGACACTTTTAAGCACGACCAAGACATTTTAAAAACCATCAAATTCATTGTTATTGCTAGCCAACACAAAATGATCAGCAAATTCCCACTCAGTCACTTTTGACTGTGCCATCATAGATAATAGAATCTCTACAGTGTGGAAACAGGCCCTTCGGCCCAACAAGTCCACACCATCCCACCCAGACCCATTCCCCTATAAACCCACCTAACCTAAACATCCCTGGGCACTACGGGAAATTTAGCGTGGCCAATCCACCCTAACCAGCACTTCTTTGGCCTGTGGGAGGAAACCCACGCAGACTCGGGGAGAATGTGCAAACTCCACACAGACAGTTGCTCAAGGGTGGAATCAAACCCAGGTCCCTGATGCTGTGAGGCTGCAGTGCTAACCACTGAGCCACCATGATTGTGAAGACTCCACTCTGGATCAGATGTGGCATTTTGGTTTCTGAATCATCCTATCACAAGACAACATCCAGACACCATCCATCTACACGGATAATCTGCGTTCTCTTTTGGAACAATCCGAAGACAGTTTGTGCCCAGGTGATGTTTAGTCAATTGTACTTAATTAATTTGCGACACTGAAAGTTTACCAATGCGAAATCTTGTTCTCCCATCACCTGGAAGTTTGAAACTCTTTTTGAAAGTTACATATCTCTGCAGAGGTGGTAACACTCCTGAATCTTTGCTCGCTTTGATGTGGCCCACTTAAATACATATACATTAGCACCAACGATTTGAGCTTTCTGAGGATTTTCAAGGACCCAGTCTGAGACGCACTTCTCAAGATCAGGTCAAAGGCTGCTCCCCTGCTCTCATTACGCATTCATAACTTGGGCAATTCTTCAAAGTGGATTCTTGCTCCGTCCATTCTCACACCAAATTGTTCACTGACACTGAATAAACTCATGGCAGCGCAGTTATTTGGCGAGTTAGCTTATATTCTGACCTTTAGTTTGAAACTTTTTTTTTGTATTTAATTCCTTTTGCTAGAGGAAGACTTTCTGGCTATTCTAAGACACGTGCAGTCTGTTTTGTATGTGCATGTCTTTAAATCCAATGCATTTTCTTCACCATTTTGGACATATTGTCTGCTCAATCTACGCGCTGATTTATAAATTGAGTAAAACATGTTATTCTGAAGGAATATATTGAGAGCAATGATTAATGCTGCTGTGGTATTTCCCAGCAGAAAAGTGGGGATGGGGTGAGCCTTGACTTACCCTCTGATGTGTAAACCTAAACATGATAGTTGACACTGGAAAATGGCTTCACCTTGCATGTTTGGTTGACTTAAAGTCCTCCTCGGTGGTAAATTCCCTGCGATAGAATAAGGGCTAACCAATTTGTACCAACTGAGACTCTGTTCAATCCTACCTGGGTAAGTAGGGGAATTTCAAATCGCTCAGACCACACACCAGTACATGGTAGATGATGGGAAAGGAACCTGGAGTTCTCACTTTCAAGAAGTGGGGTGATGAAGTTGCAGGAGTTGTGGGATACCTCGAACAAATGAGATGTAAACTTTCCTCCCTGCCCCTCTTCTTGGGATGACTTCCTTCTGTCCCAGACTGGCCTGAAAGAAAAACTGCTGTGACTGCCCCACTTGAACCTGAGTTAAAGCAGCAATTGGAATCTCATTGCATGTGTATACAGGGGCCCACCTGGATTTGCAGTGGTGTGTTTGCGGCTGCATGTGACAACAGGTTAAAATACTGAATGAAAGACACTTATAGCCCCAGAGTGGGTTGGGAGGGTGTGAGTCACAGAGTTATAAAGATGTACAGTATGGACAAGACCCTTCGGTCCAACTCATCCATGCTGACCAGATACCCTAAATTAATCCAGTCCCATTTGTCAGCATTTGGCCCATATCCCTCTAAACCCTTCCTATTCATATAACCATCCAGGTGCCTTTTAAATGTTGTAATTGTACCAGCCTTCACCACTTCCTCAGGCAGCTCATTCTATACACACACCACCCTCTGCATGAAAAATGTTGCTCCTCATATTCCTTTTAAATCTTTCCCTTCTCACCTTAAACCAATGCCCTCTAGTTTGGACTCCCCCCCCCCACCGCCCCCAACACCCTGGGGAAAAGATCTTGGCTATTCACCCAATCTATGCCCCTTAAGATTTTATAAACCTCTATAAGGTCACCCCTCAGCCTCCGATGCTCCAGGGAAAATAGCCCCAGTCTATTCAGCCACTCCCTTTAGCTCAAACTCTCCAACTCTGGCAACATCCTTGTAAATCTTTTCTGAACCCTTTAAAATTTCACAACATCCTTCCTGTAGCAGAGAGACCAGAATTGAATGCAGTATTCCAAAAGTGGCCTAACCAATGTCCTGTACAGCCACAATATGACCTCCCAACTCTTATACTCAACGCACTGACCAATAAAGTCAAACATACCAAACACCTTCTTCAGTATCCTGTCTACCTGCGACTCCATTTTCAAGGAACTATGAACCTGCACTCCAAGGTCTCTTTGTTCAGCAACGCTCCCCAGGACCTTACCATTAAGTATATAAGTCCTGCCCTGATTTGTCTTTCTAAAATGCAGCACCTTACATTTATCTAAACTAAACTCCATCTGCCACTCCTCAGCCCATCAGCCCATCTGATCAAGTACATGTTGTGCTTGGAGATAACATTCTTCACTGTCCACCATACCTCCAATTTTGGTGTCATCTGCAAACCTACTTTCCATACCTCCTATGTTCACATCCAAATTACTTCAATAAATGATGAGAAGCAGTGGACCCAACACTAACCCTTGTGGCTCACTGCTAGTTACAGGCTTCCAGTTGGAAAAGCAACCCTCCACCACCACCCTCTGTCTTCTACCTTCAAGCCACTTCTGTACCTAAATAGCTAGTTTTGACTGTATTCCATGTGATCCAACCTTGCTAACCAGTCTACCACTAGGAATCTTGTCAAACACATTACTGAAGTCCATATAGATCATGTCCACTGCTCTGCCTTCATCAATCCTCTTCGACACTTCTTCAAAAAACTCAATCAAGTTAGTGAGACGCTATTTCCCATGGACACAGCCATGTTGACTATCCCTAATCAGTCATTGCCTTTCCAAACATATGTAAATCCTGTCCTTCAGGATCGCCTCCAACAACTTGCCCACCACTGATGTCAGGCTCGCCGGTCTATAGTTCCCTGGTTTTTCATTACCACCTTTCTTAAATAGTGGCCCCACGTAGCCAACCTTCAGTCTTCTCACCTATGTTGGTTTAACTCAGTTGGCTGGACGGTTGCTTTGCGAAACAGTGTGACATCAACAGTGTGGATTCAATTGCCATCACTGGCTGAGGTTACCATGAAGGGCTCTCTTTCACAACTTCTCCCCTGGCCTGAGGTATGGTGGCCATCAAGTTAAATCACCACCAGTCATCTTTCTTGAATGAGAGAGCAGCCCAAAGGTCTGCTGAGACTACGGAGACACAATACTAGTAAACGAGACCATTTTGATTAGCTGCACAATTAGTTACTGTCAGGTCCTTGACTTCTTACCAGCCTAGTTTGTGTTGGATCAAATGAATTTAACCAAGATAATGGTGATTTTACATTTTGAAAATGTTAGCCAGTGTTGCCACTCCTGTTTGCTGTAGCCCTACATAGGAAAGTGCACACGCGTATGTGTCAGGTGATGATATTCTGAATGGCTGGATAATCTTCTAGTATTCACTTCAATAGCCTTCTAGGCAAATATTTCCTTTGGAATTGAATCACAATGACGGCATCAACAAACTCTTGAGAGCAGCAGAAATAAATTAGAGCAGAAAAAAAAACAAACAGAAAAATTGGGTTTGAAATACCTTGGCTCTCCTTTAAAGATTGTTGGTTTTCCATGATCATTATTACCCATAGACAATGCTGCAAATTCTTTCTGTAGTTTATATTCTACTGTTTTGCAAGTACAATAAGGATTTGCTTTCTTTATGTTCTCCCCCAAAGGCTCCTTTGCCCATCCTGATACCAAAGTATACAAAACAAATGTTTGCTTCAATGAATATTTAATGATCCTAAGGCCTGTTGCTGTGAGGTTCACAAATATGACAATGAAGATTGATTCATATCAGCTTGGAAAAGGAGCATAGTGTGGTTGTGACACTGACTGCTCAGATATAGCTGCACATCACAGTGAGAAGTGGATTAATGCTACTTCACTGGCAGTGGGAAGTATCTGTGAGGGGAAAAAGGACCGCAAATATGTCAGGACTGGACAATACCCTGACCCTGCTACCAGACACCATTATGGGTGTACCTTCACTTCCAGGACTGTAGTGGTTTAAGAGGGTAGCTCACCATCATCTTCTCAAGGGAAATTTCACCCACCCTCCAATATTCCTAGCCTACAGTTCTCCACCCGCCAGCTGCTAAACCTCTCAGAGATAAAAGGTACTGCAGATGCTGGAGAATCCAAGATAACAAGCATGGGGCTGGATGAACACAGCAGGTCAAGCAGCATCATAGGAGCAGGAAAACTTGACGTTTCGGGCCTAAACCCTTCATCAGAAATCTCTGCTAAACCTCTGCACAGTTTACACTTTTTGTTATCTTTGCCTTGGTTTAACCCTGGATGCACTCAGAGTGTGGCAAAAACTTTGACTGTCCTTTGAGTGCCTCCTAATCTCCAGTCTTCACTCTGAACTCCGAGACCCTGTGACCTTCCCTGTTAATGCTCCAAGAATTCAAATCCCCTCTCTCTTCCAGGTCACAGGCTCTCCTCGAGAGATACCAAAGTACCGCCACTATATGTGGGAAGAACTTCAGATCAGTGCAAGATCCTAAAAACTGACTTGAGTACTATCAGTCTCTTCCACTGATCCCAGATCGAGGGGACGCCTACAAATTGATCTCAGTAGTCCGCTACTAACACTTGGCTGAACAACCCTGTTTAAAAAGGAATCCTACCTCACCATTAGCAACACCACAGGAGATCTGTAAGTATATTTTATGAAGCAATTGTAGAGTTAAATATACATTCACATCGATGAAACCATTATGGGTTTTGATTGCGTGGGCCTTTGCAGGAGGAGACAGTTGACACAACCTTGGCATGGTGGTACCTGTGCTGAGGTCAACATGGGGACAGGAGATTGGGGCAGTTTATTTGGTTTGTTATCTGGAGATTAAATAGACCTTGCGACAGGGCTGGAGGAGGGGAAGGCCCTGCATGCTGTCTGCTGAGGTCATTGGTCTTTATGAACAGAGGGCGAGTTACTGTATTGAGTTGTTGTTTATGCCAAGTGAGACGCCTGGTGAGATTCCAGATCAGAGCAAAGGCCAAACATCACTCACTCTAATTTGGCACGTATCCCATGCCTGCTTCAGCTGTCATCTTTTAAAGGGTAAACTAACTTTATGCCGAAAGCAAAGACTTCTGGCAAAAGTGTTGTCAATGCTCCAAATTGTTTCAAAATGATTTAAACCTCACTTCCTGAACACATTAACAGAAGATATCTGTCCTGTTTTCTAATCCCTTGTTATTCCTGACATTAACACTAACTCTACCTCTTCACATTCCAGCTTCTTTTGAATCTAAAGTTAGTGACTACCTCTTTCTGTGGAATGAGAATAAACATTTTAAACGTGCAAGATGTCAATTGCAAACTAATTGTGTTTAAATATATGCTGGTGTTGGCTATTAATTGGGATGTCGACTGTAAAAGGAGACATTGAAATTTTGATGCAGTTGATTTAGGATGTGTTTCTTTGTGTTCACTCTGCAAAAGGTAATGCTGAGTAAAGATTGGCTCCAGCACTTTGCCCTCACCTACTTCTTCCTGAATTCGAACATAAAATACCCAATGCACAGTATACGGACAGGAATTCCTTTTATGATGATGGCCTCTTGGAAACATTGGTCTAAGAAATGCATTTCAAAACCAGCCAATGAGCTGACCAATTAGAGGACAGTAACTCCACAAAGAAGGATTTATATTAATTTTGGATGACAATTAATTTGGAACATTCAAAGTCGTTACACTAACTATTAAATGAAGTGCCCACATTCCCTTATATAAAGTCACACTATTAATAATATGACATTTTAATATTTAGAAGTAAGAGACCGTTATAAGTGCAACTGGTTAAGGATTAAAGTCCATTGGGAGCAATGAAGAGGGTGCACAGTACAAGAGATCTATTATATAAATTGTTTTGAAAATGAGTTTTCCAAATATTAATTTGTATTATCATCAACTGGACCTGTACATACCATACGTATTCAAGGCTTCTCAGAAAAAAAATGCATCTGGGAGCATGTGGAGGCGGCAAAAGGTGGCACTGAGACTGGCAGCATTGGTGGATCTGAGAGTGTGGTGAAAGATCTGAATTTTATGTGTGAGTCCTGAGTGCGAAGTCTGTTTCTGGGTGAGAGATGGGAATGCGGTGCATTGAAAGACAAATGGTGTTGGGGGTAAGAGAGGATGTTGGTTGCCCAGAAGATGTTATTTGACCTCTTTTGGTCCCAGACATTGGAAGTTGACCTGGTTGGTCATTGGGTACCATTTACCTGTTGAAAGTGATCCTTGAGGACCTCTTTGATCTTTGTAGAAGCACGATATCTCCTCTTGGAGTTATCAGTCTGCTCTAGTGTTCAGTTTTCCTGAATTTTCATTGCTTCCCTTAAGATAAAAATGAAACTTTCTGTAGGAATGATCAGTTCATTGAGAATAGGAGTTAGGATGTCATGTTGCAGCTGCACAGGAGATTGGTTAGGTCACTTTTGGAATACTGCGTTCAATTCTGGTCTCCCTGCTACAGGAAAGATATTGTCAAACTTGAAAACGGTGTAGGAAAGATTTACAAGAATGTTGCTGGGGTTGGAGGGCTTAAGCTACAGGGAGAGGCGGAACAGGCTGGGGCTATTTTCCCTGGAGCATCGGAGGTTGAGGGGTGACCGTATAGAAGTTTATAAAATTATGAGGGGCATTGACAGCATGAATGGCCAAAGTCTTCTCCCCAGGGTAAGGGAGTCCAAAATAAGAGCATAGGTTTAAGGTGAGAAGGGAAAGATTTAAAAGGCACCTAAAGGGCAATATTTTTCACACAGAAGGTGGTGCGCATATGGGACTAGCCGCCAGAGGAAGTGGTGGAGGCTGGTACAATTATAACATTTAAAAGGCATCTAGATGAGTACATGAATAGGATGGGTTCAGAGGGATATGGGCCAAAATTTGGCAAATAGGACTGGGTTAATTTAGGATATCTGGTTGGCATGGATGGGTTGGACCAAAGGGCATGTTTCTGTGCAGTATAACTCTCTGACTCTAACACTATGAAACAATGGGAGAGTGGGATTAGTTGGACTGCTTCTGTAACAAGTCATCGAAGGCACTAATGTCTGAATGCCTCTTTCTTTGCCCTACTCATATCAGAGGCAAAACGCAAGTAAATGCAATTGTATGATGGTATGTGAACACTGCACTCTTGGTTGAAATTTTTGTTTACTTCTTCATTTTGGACATTGTAATGTTGACATGGTCTATAGCACTTCTCCCCACCACTCCTCCGTGTTTAAACCATACAGGGCAGAATTGGCACTGCTAATCCTTCAGAAGTTTCGGGCAGATAGCTTTTGATTTTATTCACCACAATCTGCGTACGTGCAGGCAACCTGTACACCTCTGCCTCCAAACATTCAGATGAATGAATTCCACAATCATAGCGTGCTCAGAAAGGAGTTTCTTGGGTGCAGTGGGTAGCGTCCTTGCCTTTGAATCAGATGTTCCAGATTCAAATCCCACTCCACGACATGATGTCCAAGAAACATGCCTTTGTGTTGGGGCTCAGCAGGTTTAGTATCAACTTGTAAATTTTCTGACTGACAGTAAAAGTGGGATAGATTGCTGATCAGTTGTGTGATGGAAAGAAATTGGAGTGTCTACCATCACTGCACAAAACTCTAGGCTACTACAGACACACAAAAGTATATGATGCCTCAGAAACCCGATTCCCAAGAAGGTTGCTTCAGTTGTCAGAATGATCTGTATGGATCAGAATGGTGCCAGCAGCATGGGGTGCAAAGCCTGTATCTGGCTGGAGTAGATTTGGGACCTGTGTCCTTGAGGTGCGTATCGCAGGGCTGTTTGTCAAACCTGCCTTTGGACAGAGAACCCTTTGAGGCACATGCAACATCCATGGCTAAAGAAGTGAGTTAAAGATAGTATCAAATTGAAAAAAACAAGTTACACATCTGCAAAGATTTGAGGTATATCAAAAAAATTGGACAGGTTTAAAAATAAAAGCAAGGATGACTTAAAAAAAAGAGGGAGAAACTGGAATAGGAGAGCAGGTTAGTTAGAAATACAAAAAAAAGGAAGAGTTTCTGCAGGTACTTATAAGGAAAGAGTAAATAAAGTGAGTCATAGTCCACTAGGGATTAAAGTACTGTAGGGGGTAGCCACAGGAAATGTAGGAGTATTGAACAGAATTTTGGGCAGAATCTTCCCAGCCACTGAACAATGAAGGCCACGGTGAGAAAGTTGGGGAAATTTCTTGAGATGGCCATTACCCACTGCTCCCAAAGAACTCTGTTCTGACCACACTATGATCGTGGAATTCATTTATCTGAATGTTTGGGTGTAGAGGTGTACAAGTTGCTATTCAGATTGTGGTGAATAAAATCAATAGTCATCTGCTCCAATTTTCTGAAGGCACATGTAGCTTTGCTCACTGTGGTAAAACCAGAAACTTGGAGTCAGTCATTCAGTCCTTTCAGTCTGCTCTGCCATTCAGTATGATCATGGCTGATCCTCTATCTTAATGCCAGGTTCCCAAATCCATCATTCCCAACTTAAGCTTCATACACTCATCATTTCTCAACATTGAGAAAAGTCTCATTTTCTAACCAAGTGTTGACTGGCAAGATGCCTGTTTGCATGTATTAGCCCATTGTCACCTCTACATTACATTATCTAATATACAGTTTTGTTGAGGTTGGCTGGCTTGCCGAGCTGGTTTGTTGTTCCGCAGACATTTCGTTACTGTGCTCGGTAACATCCTCAGTGCAACCTCTGATGAAGCGTGTTCAATGTGTTTATTAATAGCCTGCTTCGTGGAGTGCCATGCTTCCAGGAATTCTCGTGCTTGTCTCTGCCTAGCCTGTCCCAGGATCTTGGTGTTGTCCCAGTCAAAGTCATGGTTCTCCTTGTTCACCAACTGGCTACAAAAAGACACGACCAATACTCACTCATCTCAATCCACATGAAGCAGGCTATTAATAAACACGTTGAACTCGACGCCATATTCATTCCACTGTGGAGGAAACCCGGAAGTGAGGCAATCCATCACAACGGACCCCAGAGTTAAAAACCAGGCGGGAAAACATACCGACGCTTCATCAGAGGCTGCACTGAGGATGTTACCAAACACGGTAACGAAACGTCTACGGAACAGCAAACCAGCTCAGCGAGCCAACCAACCTCAACACTCACAACCCGAGCTACAAATCTACTCCAAAACCTTAATATACAGTTTCCCAATGTCCCACAATCAGATAGAAACTAGACATTACCGATTCCCAACATGCAAGTCAGAACAGTTAATTGGCAACACTAGCTCATGTTTGTGAAGCAGATGTAATCACCAATGACCTTCACCATGACCCTTCCCACATGCACAAAGACAATCCAGGATCTCAGACTGCACAAGGGCACAGAACCAATTCCCACTCACCTTGAACTGCAAGTAGCCTCCAAAATACTCTATATGCAATGATGCCTTTAATGGATGATGCGGGGCTGGAAGCACAAGGTCTAAGTATTCATGCAGTTCTTACAGTCTTCTACTTTGTGACATCCCTGGTGCTGCATTCATTGGGATAAGATCTAAGATCAAATTACCAGGTGGAGATGTTCCAGGGCTCACTTTGTTGGAAGTCGCATTAGAAGGTTGCAGCTGGAAACCCCCTCAGAAAATGCAAGAGAGCCAGAGTCATTCTTCCTCAAAGTCATTCTCTCCAGTTGAGCAAGGCACAGTGTCATCGCAGGCTGAGGATGTCTAGGGAGTCTGCCACAGAAGGTATTACAGCTTGTGGAATGCATGGCCATCCTATTCTAGTGACCATCACAGTGACAGCTGCATTGAACTATAATGCAACATGTTCCTTCCAACAGGACCTCTCCATCCTGGACCCACGAAGGTATCACGGTTATTACACCCTGATATATTATACTGATTCATTGAGTTAGCCTAGGATGAGGTCAGTACTGCAGCTCAGGCCTGGGCTGACATGGCTAGCTTCCCCAGATGAAGGGTGCGATAGACTGCATGCACATCACACCGAGAGTGCCAGATCATAACGCAACGGAGTTTAAAACTAACGAGCACCCTTGGAGACGAGGGGGAGGTGTTTTCCCTCAGAGTGGGTCACTAGTCTGTGGAATTCTCTTCCACAGATAGCAGCAGAAGATGGGATATTTTTAAGGCGAAGTCATTTTCATGATTGACAAAAGGAATGAAAAATGTATTGGGAAAGACAGAAAAATAGTGTTGAGGCCACATCAGGGCAGCCAGGATTTTATTGAATATTGGGGAAGGCTTGAGGGGCCAAATCGGCTAGTCACGCACTGAATTTATTCGATCCAATGTAAAGTAATGAGCGAAAATACAAGGCAACGTTAACAGTTAGTGGTACTTAAGAGGCAAAAGAGGGTTTGGACTACACAACTAACTAATCTGCTTCAATACTTTCAATGTACAATTTGAGCTAACATGAAATTTACGCTACAGACCATCTGGCTAGCATAAGAATGAGATAGAGAGGTTGTGTGAGGACAAAGAGCTATTTTAAGGGTAACTTAATCAAACAAATATAAACTGAGAAACCGCAAGTGATTTGAGCTCAGTGTTGATGAATGCGATACATGACTGATTCATAGTCCAGTGTGTTAAGGAAGCACAGGAAGCTGTCCTCATAATCATCTGGTATTTGTAAATGGTCCAAAAAAATGCACAGGAAATAGGATTCAAGATGCCTTGGGGGAGATTGAATTATTAATTTTAACATGATGTGGAACACATAAATACCAACACTAGGAGGCAGAGCAGTAATTTTAAAAGGGGTCAAATGCAATAGAATGTGGAACAGCCAAAACAAATGAACTGGGAGATGTCTTCAACAACATTCCTGCACAGGAGTATCAACTTACAGAATAAATGTCCGGAAAGCGTGGTGACAAAATCTACAGATCTTTTTTAAAAAATTAATTAGATAATTTAGGAAAGAGGGGCAGAAACACTCCAGTTTCTCTGGCTGCATGAATTAAAGTGGGCCAAATGACCACCTCTTACTCCCGTGATTATCCTGGGCTTTTGTAAGAGGATGGTGAATGCAACTGTGCTAAAACAAAGGCAAAATACAGTGGATGTTGGAGGTCTGAATTGAAAACAGAAAGTGCTGCAAAAGCTCAGCAAGCCTCTCCTCAAAAGGAAAGCTGGAATGCATTTCAGTGGTCCCATTTCACAGGTTGCTGAGTTATAACATAGAACAGTATAGCACAGGAACAGGCCATTCTGCTCACGATGTTGTGCCGAACATGGCACCAAATTAAAGTAATCCCTTCTGCCCATCCCTGGTACATATCCCTCCATTCCTTGTATATTCGTATGCAAATCTAAACATCTCTTAAACACTCCTATCATATCTACCACCACCATCACGCCTGGCAGC
Source organism: Ginglymostoma cirratum (assembly GCA_024137785.1). NCBI lineage: Eukaryota > Metazoa > Chordata > Chondrichthyes > Orectolobiformes > Ginglymostomatidae > Ginglymostoma > Ginglymostoma cirratum. The sequence goes on along the minus strand of JAHRHZ010000267.1, from coordinate 8,877,103 downwards.
GCATTCCAGACTACCATCCCTCTCTGTGTAAAATAACTTGCCCCTCACATCTCCTTTGACTTTCCCACTCTCACCTTAAACGCATGCTCCCTGGCATTAGAAATTTCAATTCTGGGAAAAAGAACCCAGGCAGCATCCTGGTAAACCTCTTCTGCACTCTGTCCAAAGCATCCACATCCTTCCTGTAATGTGGCAACCAGAATTGAATGCAATACTCTAAGTGTGGCTTAACCAAAGTCATATAAAGCTGCAACAATGACACCCTAACTCTCGTACTCAATTCCCTGAACAATAAAGGGAAGCAAGTCATACATCTTCTTTACTACCCTATTTACTTAAGTGGCCACTTTCAGGAATCTTTGGACTTGACTCCAAGATCCCTCTGTAAATCAGTGCTGTTCAGGGTTCTGGCATTAACTGTATACTTTCCTTTAACATTTGATCTCTCAAAGAGCAGCACCTCACACCTACCCGGATTAAACTCCACCTGCCATTTGTCCGCCCATATCTGCAACTGATCTATATCCCGTTGTATCCATTGAAAAGCTACTACATTATCCACAACTCCACCAATCTTTGTATTATCTGCAAACTTACTAACGTAGCCATCTACATTTTCATCCAAGTTATTTCTATGTATCACAAACAGCAGAGGTCCCAGTATGAATCCCTGCAGAGCAACACTAGTCACAGACCTCCAGCCAGAAAATAAAAACCTTCCGCCACTGCCCTCTGCCTGCTAGGGGCAAGCCAATCCTGAATCCAAGTGGCCAAGTCACTGTGGATCCCATGCATCTTAATCTTCAGGATGAGCCTATCATGAGGGACCTTGTTGAAAGCCTTACTAAAATCCATGTAGACAACATCCACTGCTCTACCCTCATTGATTGCCTTTGTCACCTTCTTGAAAATTTCAATCATATTGGTAAGACATGACCTGCCCCACACAAAGCCATGTTGACTGTCCCTAATTAGACCATGCTTTTCCAAATGCATGTAAATCCTATCCCAAAGAATTCCATCCAATAGCTTCCCAACCACTGATGTTAGACTCACCAGTCTAAAGTTTCGTGGATTATCCTTATTTCCCTTGTCGAACAGAGGAATAACATTAGCTACTCACCTGTCCTCTGGAACCTCTCCAGTGGCTAATGAGGATATAAAGATCTTGGTCAAGGACCCAGCAATCTCCTTTCTTGCTTCTCTCAATAACCTGGTCCATATGATTCTCGTGCTGGTTAGAATATTCCTTTTCAGTCATCTTTCTCCAATGCTTCCAGGGATTTGTAAGAGGCACAAGGTTCTGAATCACTTATAAAAGGTCCCTGCCTTGTCAATTAAAAGTCACAGTTTACCGCTGAAGAAAAGATGAATTGGTGTTTGTCAAGTTTAAAATAGGTTTTTACTGCAGAGAACAGAGAGACCACCCTGTGCTAGTGATCAAAACGCTTCTGTCTCTATCTTGTGCCCAGTCCCAAGCTGTTCAGTTATCTGAGAACTGGGAAGAATTGAACATTGTAGCATGTGAGTCAAACTTAGCTCCAACCTCCAGCTCTGGAGTTCAAAGTGGGGCTAGATATAGAATCCTGCCTTTTTTGGAGGTATTCCCTTGGCTACTGAGGAGTTTGGCCAGGCCTCCTCCAGTACCTGGCAACAGTGGAGAAAGATGGGGATAGATGGGGACAGAGCCAGAAACCCTGCATGTGAGCTCACCCTAAGCAAAAAATTGGTGAGACATCTGTTTTCCAGATGGCCTCATTATGGATGCTTGGCTGAACTCTGATACTCAGTAATGGAAAATGGTGAAAATGCAGCCTATTCATGGAGCTTTATGAACATGGGAAATGGGAATGGGGTAGCCATTCAGCCCATTGCTGTGCCATTCAACGAGATCATGACCAATCTTCTTGCTCAATGCCATTTTCCTGCAGTTTCCCCATATCAGTTGAGGTCTTTAAATATTCAGAAATGTATCAATCTCTGTCTTGCACATACATGAGGACTGATCCTTTACAGCCCTCAGGGTAGAAGATTCCAAAGATTCTCTGAGCGAAGGAGGTTCTCCTCGTCTCAGTCCTAAATGGCATGTCCCCTCATTCAGTGACTGTCACACCGTATTTTCGAACACCCAGTCAAGGGAAACGTCCTAACTGCATTCAGTGAAGGGGTGTTAGGAGTGAGAGCTGGAGGGTTTAATAGCCTTTAATACAATGGGGCTGAAGTTCAGACAAAATTCCAACTCCATTCCGCTCCTATTACCCTGCAATGAAAATATGTTCAGGAGTGGGCCCTTTTAACGCTGATGGGTCTGCCAGGCGTTTCGTGGCTTGACTTCCCAACAACTTCATAAAAATCCATCCCTTTTTGTCAGATGTCAAAGTTAAGAATCTGATGTTTTTTGAAACATTATGATTGTGGTGCAAGCTATTCTTGAACAGTAGCTTTATTAAGTAAATGTGACACTTTGATTCAATCTGAATTACTGGTGTCATGATTTTCTTAAACATTTCAAAATGTTGAGAGTCAACACCAACAGGCACAGTTCCCATCTTATGCTCACCTTATAACTTGCCAATATTTTTGGAAAGATTTTTTTGAAGCTTGAAAGATTGTGTTGTGTGCCTCAATCTGCAGCATATTTCATCTTAAATGTAGGTTCACTCATAAATCCTCACTTAATGGAAACAGTCTTTGTTTTTTAACCTATCCTGCCCCGTTCCTTCACAACTGTAAAAGCCTCTATTAAATCATTTCCTCTTTATTTTTGAAAACAGATCAGATTTCAGGACAAAGTGACCACTTATGGACAGGGACAGGTTTTGACACATTAAAGACAACTGCAGGGCAAGAAGAAATAGGCAATCTGACTTCCGGCACTGGAAACGCAGTAATTTGAAAGTATCTTGTTCAGCTGCTTGTTGTATCTTCAAAGGCTGCATGGTCTGTGAAGCTGGTCTGTGTTATATCAAATGACATTGTGTTCCAAATTATACTCTACGTATTTGTCAGTCAGCCATCAATGTCCATCATGTGATCACTTCTTAGAATACTCTACATCACTTGTGATAACGAATGTCACACAACTCTTCACTGAAATTTAGCGTTGGAAATTTACATTATTACAGGCTAATTTCTCCTGGATTTAAACATTTTACACTACCTTCAGTGGCAGGCTTCTCACAGTAACATTTCACTGTAAAAGGCAAATGCTCGGTACAGGCTTTTTCCAAACATGTAGAAATACAACCACGTAATATATCTTAATGTCTCTGCAGTTCATTTATTTCCTGGCTCTTCACCTCTTTGCATTGAGCAGTGTCCTTTACACTGTGTGCATGTGTAAGAGCACAAACCAGAGATGTCCTTTTCATATTGCTGAATGACAACAGCTTAAAGTGGTTCTGCAATTGGTTTTGGCTCCCAGTGCTATAAATATGCCCCATTTGCTCTGCAGAGTAGGATTCAGAGCTTTAGTGGTAACTAAGGAACAAGGCATCTGTACACTGTACCATTTCAGTTATAAACAGACTAATGTCCCCACCATAACTGTGGATATAAGAATTTCACTTAAGTTAAAGATCTATTCATGTTTCTCATGCTGTGTAATTTCTAATTTACATAATTGTACTCGTTTATCAGCCATTTGCCTGTGGGACACTGTCTTTACCGTATTCAGGTTATCTACCAATTTATTATACAACTATACAGTTAACATTATCTACAAATTGTCAATGGACAATGTGCAACAAAGAATCACAAACATCTGGCGGCAGGTTTAATGCAGTCTTGAGCTTTTACTGTTCTCTGTAAACAGAATAGGCTTCATGCTGATAGTTTATGACATTCCCAGAAACACTTGGTTGAATTATTGCCTTTTCTCTTACTGCCAAACATGCTAATACATGCATGCCACTTTGCCTAATGTTAAACAGTTGAAGAAACGCACTCAATTTGTGTTGGATATTCTAGATTGTCTGTATAAACTCCTCTGTCAAAAGTAGTGCAGCTAACAGCTCCCATGTTTTTCATGTCTCATAAAAAGCATTTCTTCTCAATGTAAACAAAGGCAGACTGTTTGAATATTAAAGGCATCTGCTTACTGTCAAGTCATATGCAAAATAAGCCGTGCCCAAAAAATCCATTATACTTTGTGTAAAAACACATTCCCAGAATAGCGGGCAATTTACAATTATCTAGTCATACAGCACGGAAATAGGCCCCTTGGTCCAACTCAGCCCTGCCGACTAGACATCTCAATCTGACCGAGTCTCATTTGTCAGAATTTGGCCCTTCCTAGTCATATATCCATCCAGATGCCTTTTAAGTGTAATTGTACTGACCTCCACCACTTCCTCTGGCAGCTCGTTTCATGCATGCACCACCCTCTGCATGAATACCCCTCAGGTCCTTTTTAAATCTTTCTACTCTCACCTTAAACCTATGCCCTCTAGTTTTGGACTCCCCCACCCTTGGAACATACTTTGGCTATTCCCCCAATCCATGCTCCTCATGACTGTATAAATCTCTGTAAGGTCACCATTCAGCCTCTGACGCTCCAGGGAAAATAGCCCCAGCCTATCCAGCCTCTCCCTATAGCTCAAACCCTCCAACCCAGCAACATCCCTGTAAATCTTTTCTGCACCGTCTCAAGTTTAACAACATCTTTCCTATAGAAGGGCAACATGAATTGAATGCAGTATTCCAAAAGTGGCCTCACCGATGCCGCGTACAGCCGCAACACGACGTCCCAACTCCTATACTCAATGTTGTGACCAACAAAGGCAACCGTGCCAGAATCTTTATTCACAACCCTATCTACCTATGACTCCAGTTTAAAGGATCTATGCATTGTTGGATATGTGGAAGAAATTATTGGACTCTTTTTTTGGAGCTTTCGCAATGTTGGGAATAACAATGGATGGAGCCTGAAAATCCTGATGCCGGTTGGCATGCCTGTTTCTTTGCTGGAATTTCCCAGTCATCCTCCAGTTTCCTAAGATAATGTGGTTTCCATTTAACTGTTAGAGGCAGGCACCCAGCAGCAAGTCAAGGGGCCATAGCTCCAGGCAGCTTCAAAGGTCCACCCCTATAGAGAACAGTTCTGCTGGACTGCCTGGGTGAGGATGCAGCCAAAGATATCTGAAGGAATCTCACCTCTCAACCAAGTAACCCCAGTCACAATTCCCCAGTTTCCCACCAAAATGCATTCAGGAGCAAAAAACCGTTCAAATACCCAGTTCTTGCTTCCTCACTGGAGCAGAGATTCAGCTGTTTGAGATCAAACAAAGATCGACATGGGAAATTCCCATCCCACATCCCAGCAATTTCTGCCCCACATCGTAATACCATCACATCTCTGAAACGAGCCAAAGAACTGCGGATGCTAGAAAGCTGAAACAAAAACAGAAAAATCGCTGGAGAAATCTCTGAAGAAGGACTAAAAATTCGACTCTGCTTTCTCTCCCTACAGATTCTGCTTGACCTGCTGAGTTTCTGCAGCAGTTTTGGTGTTTTGTATCGTCACTTCCCACTGGCCAGGAATGGCAAGCCAACATGCCCTGAACTTAAGGTGTTGAAAAGGTCATTGTGATTAAACGTGCTACAGTTTTTCATATCTATGGGCACTTTTTAAACTCGGATAGAACCTCACTCCCTGCTGCTCTTTCAATAAAACTTTTGCTTCCAAGTACCAGCGCCTGTGTATCCAAGGATATTTGCACATTTACTGAAGAGCTCAATGTAACTCACATCCAGAATTACATCTCAAGTCTGCTGAAATAAAACTCACTTCAGAGATAGCCTAAAGTTATAGGACTACGTTTCTTCAAATTTATCAACATCTGGTCGGTGCCTGAAAATGAGGGCTGCCTCTCTGGAATGACACCCCTCCTCAATCCAACACCACTCTCCCCCAGTTCCAGACCCCACCCACCCTCCTGAGGCATCATAGAAATGAACAAGTTCCAGCCTGAAGTTCTCTGCCAATGTTCTCTGCCAAAAGCAAATCTGTGCTTTTAAAGTGTGCACATTTTCGGGGAAAACACTAACTGAAATGGAAACTGAAAAGAGAAACATAGAAGCGAAACTGAGGCTTCCGAGTTTCTAAGGAAACGAAAAGAGGCTTGAATTTGGAAATCACACCTTCTCGGCAGGCCGAACTTGGTTGGAAGATATGAAAGGACATCAACAGTCAAAGTGGGTAGTTAACAAATTCTTAATTCTAACCCTAACTAACTCTATCATAGGTGCAGTACAGGTAAGAGGAAAACGACTGAAAAATTTAGAGGTTAAGTTCAGACATAAAAGCAAATACAAAGGTTAGAAATTTCCCTTTTTTTAATAGGATGGTGTAAGTATTAGCCTTCAGCTAACGCCCCACCCCCACAACGGAGAAGATGTGTCCATTCATCCACCAGTGAGTTAGGGGACAATTCCTACTAAATTACAGACATCAACATTGATGGCCTAAGTCACCAGAGGCTGCTAGTCAATCAGAAGCTGGCAGATTCAGGGTCCTAAAGTCCCCAGTCCAATTCACTCTCTGGGAGATGCAGCAGCAAGAAGGGTTGGGTGGGTACTTGGAAGCCTGGGCAGAAGTTTGGCTTTTCCAAGGTTACTGCCTTGCCCTCCTATCCATACTCTAATTGTCATCATAGTAGGGTTCCCCACAGCCTGGCACATGGATTACCATGGTTTCTCAATTGGGAAATTAACCATCTTTCCTGCCCACTGAAAAGCAAGTAAATCGGGGAGGTGGCAGCTTGAGGTCCTTTAAATGGCATTAATTTCTTGGACAGGGAACTGAATTTGTGAGGTGTCATATGTTTCTCGCCAGGGACGGTTTATCCCATTGTCTTTCCCTTCTTGCCATTAGGGAAGTGATAATTGTGCCCGTTGATTCTGCTAATGTTCCTATTACTTGAAGATAACTTTAGAGGATCAATCCCCCCAATCAGGAAGAGCAGATCCTGTAGGTGAGGCAAAGTCCTTGTCTACATTTAAGGCTGAGATAGCTAGATTCTTGATCAGGAGGGGAATTGAGGGTTATGGGGGATAAAGGCAGCAAAATGGGCATGAGGAATATCAGATCAGCCATGATCCTCTTGAATGGAGGAGCAGGTTCAAGAGGCCGAACGGCTTACCCTGTTCCCAATTCTTATGGTCTGATTTGTGGTGAAGACAGTGCCCTTGCACCTTGAGTGGGTTGTATGTTACTGTTGACTGGAGCTCAGACAAGCTTCTAAGAAGGAGAGGTGTTAAGTTCTTTGTGAGAAAAATAGCTTTACGGCTGAGTGTTATCAATAAACGTGAGTGGACTACGAGCCAATTTGTAAGATCTATTTTAGCTGTATCTGTCATTTAATATACAATTATAGTTTAAAATCAACTGCAATTTGTCTGTCAATTCATTTTTACCTGTGTTAATTCTGGATGTTAGATTGAAGGAGGTTATTTATATTGGTAGTTATTATTTGAGTTTTATATGGTAAAAATTTGTTTGCTTTTAATTGGAATCTTGCAGCTTCATTCATTTTAGTAAACAAACAGGGTTTTGCATTCTTTCGACATCTTTAAAATTGATTTATTGGTCTCGACCAAGACCATAACAGTGTGCTCCCAGCAGTTCAATTGCAGCCAAAGTGGGTGCTGCAATGATGAATTTAAATTGGGCGCACAACAGAAATGCCCTACCTCCCTTTTTATATATACATACACATAGGTATACTCTCAGTTAGAAAAAAATAACATAAACTTGCAAAAAGATTGATATTAACTTGCGGCTGTTGTTCAAATAATTTTGAAGAATAATTGAGCAAAAATCGGTGAGAGTTCAGAGAAATTTCTGATTGAATTTCAGTGATGCATCCTGCAAACGCAACAGCTGCTCAGACTGAATCACAACACATCTCGGAGAATACAGCTCATTTCAAGCCTTTGAGAATTTTAGCAATTCATTCTTTTGATTTTATATTTGTTGCAATGTGAAATGGAACAAAAATCAAATGGCAAGATTGCCAGGGACTTGTCAATGCTGAGGTTAGATAAAATGTTGATAGTGAGATTGAAAATGCTTTCCACAATTTGATTCCACTTTTTATTGTGTCTGAGACTATTTTTAATGTTCAAGTAGCACAGCTTTGTGCAAATCTTTAAACTGCTAATGTAGAAAGCGACAGAAACATAATTGGTATATTGATCACATATTAGAGATGGTGTTCAGTATTGAACTCAAATCATTTATATTATCTCTGATTTTCTAACCTTTCCCAACAGAACAGTTTCATAGATAGTAGGAACTGCAGATGCTGGAGAATCTGAGTTAACAAGGTGTAGAGCTGGATGAACACAGCAGGCCAAGTAGCATCAGAGGAGCAGGAAGGCTGACATTTCGGGTCTAGACCCTTCTTCAGAAATCACTTCTGAAGAAGTGTCTATGCCCGAAACGTCAGCCTTCCTGCTCCTCTGATGCTGCTTGACCTGCTGTGTTCACCCAGCTCTACACTTTGTTATCTCAGAACAGTTTCATAACTCCCAATCCAGGCCACAGAAGTTGATAAATATTTTTATCTTGGTTTCTTCCAGTTCTTTGCTTATGAGTCACAGAGAGTCATAGTGTCAAGTAGCACAGAAACAGACCCTTCAGCCTAACTCATTCATGCCAACCACATTTCCTAAACTGAACTAGTCCCATGTACTTGCATTTGGCCCATATGCTGCTAAACCTTTCCTATCCATGTACCTATCCAAATATCTTAAATGTTGTAATTGTACTCAACTCTACCACCTCCTCTGGCAGCTTATTTCATACACGCACCACTCTCTGTGTGAAAAAGTTACCCCTCAAGTCCCTTTTAAACTTCTCCTCTCACCTTAACTCTATGCCCTCTATTTTTATAGTCCCCTAACCTGGGGAAATGACCTTGGCTATTCACCTTTTCTGTGCCCTTCATGATTTTCTAAACCTCTATCAGCCTCCGGTGCTCCAGGGTAAAAAGCCCCCAGCCAGTCCAGCCTCTCCTTACAACTCACACGCTCCAGTCCTGGTACAATCCTTGTAAATGTTTTCTCACCCTTTCTAGTTTAACAACATCCTTCCAAAAGCAGGGTGACCAGAATTGTACATAGTATTTTAAAAAGTGGCCTACCAATTTCCTGTACAGCCACAACATTTTGTTCCAAGCGCTATGCTCAATGCACTGACCAATGAAGGCAGGTGTGCCAAATGCCTCCTTTACTACCCTGTATACCTGTGATGCCACTTTCAATGAATTAAGCACATTACAAATGCATGAGGATAAAATAATCATGGGTATCCATTGGCAGGAGTGGAGGAATGTTCTTCATTATGGCAGAATATTGAGGACTTAGGCATATTTTAAAAAATGCAGTGGCTTCCTCATGCAGAATTCAAATCCAAACCAAACCGTGAGGAAGCTCTTGACATGTCAAGAGCTATAGACAAGATTTTGCTTTCCCCCAAAAGAAAAATTGCAATATTAAGTTTAGGAGTGTAATTAGTCCACTATATAAGAGTTTTGTACTTCATGGAACACAACAACTGTCCTGAGCCCTTTATGTGCATTGCTGGTAAAGGTGCAGAACAAAGTGTACCACGGGGAATTTTCATGTCATACAAATACCATGAAGGTCACAAGTACGCGCGCGTGTGTGTGTGTGTGTGTGTGTTTTTGTGTGTGTGTGTTTGTGTGTGTGTGTTGGGTGGGGGGTGTGTGCGGGTGGTGGTGGTCGTGGTGGAGGTGGTGATCGGGAACAGACGTAGCACAGGAACCAGAATAAGTAAAGGAATGACTGCTAAGTGAATCTCACACAGTTTGGAGAATGTGTTGTTAAGGCTGTAAAAGTGCATTGGGCAGAGCACACCTTTAGACCTCGCTTATGTCAGCGACACACAGGAAAAAGTCTTGAAGCTCATTCACAAGACCAATCTTTTCAGTTACGGGGGAAAAACAAAAAATAAAAAAAGACCTGGACCCCTAGAGGCCTCTTGTGGTGCAAGTGGTAGTGTCCCTATCCCTGGACTGGAATGCTTAGGTTCAAGTCCCACTTGCTCCAGAGGTGTATAATGTCTGGACCCATCTAATATTCAATGGAGACAATTGAGAAAACACATTACAGAAGTATGTCACACAGCAAGCTATTTTAAAAACCAGCACCTATGGGACCAGGCATGCTGGTTGATCAAATATTCCAGATAATCAAGAGGTTCACATAATAAGTACACACACTAAGTAATAGAAACATCAGCAGGAATACACATCACAGTTATACTTTATTTACAGCATAATGCACTTAAATAGTAATGCAACTTTGTCTTAAATGAAACTTATCAGCAGAGAGCCTTCTCACTCACCTCCTAAAATGATTACTCAGACATTGTGAGAGATTGTGGAATTTGAGGAGAAATTGACTTAAAGTTGATTCAACTGTTGATATTTTGTGCAGGCATTTGATGGAACAACAAGTACATTTACTTTGAGATAAATAAATTAAAAACTATAATAATTGGACAGAATAGTACAGTAAACTTCTCGGTATTGATGGTATATAATTTTTGCTGGTTTATTGAGAATGCCAATTTACAAGGTGCTGGTTAAAACAAAGACTGCTGGGTATATTTGCGTGCAAGTTGATGGACTAGGTTAAAATGGGGTTATTTAAGTCGCTAAAGTAAGTGAAAAATAGCTGAAGGACAGAAGACAGAGAGTAAGGATGAGTGGTTAGTCTTTCGATCCAGCCTCCCTCTCATCCATGCCCTCTTTTCTTCCCTCTGCCTGTGATTTTACCACAGCAATTGCTCCTTTTGTTACATATTAAAGACCAGGATATCAATGTTCAGAGTCTGATTTAAAGGCTTGCAGATGACATACATATTGGAAGTACCGTAAACCATGAGAAGCATTAGTGACAGTTTCAGGAGGACATAGCTCTCTGTTCAACATAGAACTGTGTGAAGTAATAGACTTACTAACATGATCAAGGACAATCAGTGTAAACTAATTAATAAACTTTTAAAGGGGTTCAGCCAAAAGGCCTGTGGGTGTACATACACAATGGTCACTAGGGTGTTTGTGGCACAATTGTGGCAGAAGATACAAAAACTTAAACACACATACCAACAGATTCCAGAACAGTTTCTTCCCAGCTGTTATTAGACCTCTGAATGGAACTCTCAAGTTTTAATTTTAATGTTGATCTCGCAATTTGTGCACCTTCTCTGCAGCCGCAACATTATGTTCTCCACTCAGTTCTATTACCCTCATGCACTTTGCATGGTATGATCTATTTGTACTGCACGCAAAACAAAACTTCTCACTGTACCTAGGGACATGACAATAATAAATTAAATCAGTTGGTAGTGTCCCTACCTCTGGGCCAGAAGCACTGGGTTTGAGTCCCACCTGCACCAGAGGTGAATCATAACATCACTGAGCAGGTTGATTAAAAAAAAACTTACAATGTTAGTTGAACTGAGAAGGCTGATAAACAGGCTATCTAAATAGAGGCACAGCGTACTAAGACAAAGACTGGGTCATTCTAGCTGAGATATCATGGCCAGTTCTGGGTACTGCATTTTAGGAAAGAGGTCCAGGCCTTTGAGAAGGTGGAAAAGAAAAGTACGGAATAGAATTGAAGCAAAAGGCTTCAGTTCTGTGAAGCGATATCGCCAAATTGAGGTCTGTTTTTCCTCGGTGTAGAGAAAGTTTGGGGGAGGTTTGATATAATCTTTCAGGATTTGGGTAGAATGGGTCAGATGAAGCTGTTTTCCAGAGGCAAGAAAGGACACCAGTAACAAGATTACATAGATTTTAGGTGGTTGCCTCTGCTTCTTTTACCAATGTGAAAGGATAACTTTTAGACAGCAAGCTGTGGTTAACTGAAATGTACTGTTTAAAAAGGTGGTGGATGCAGATTCAATAAAGAACTTTAAGGGAATTGAAGGAGTATGTGAAAAGAAAGTGCTGGGCTGTGGGGAAATAGTGGGGGAGTGGGACTAATTGGATTGTCTGTAGTAACAAGTCATTGAAGGCACTAATGTCCAAATGCCTCCTTCCTTGCCCTATTCATATCAGAGGCAAAACGCAAGTAAATGTAATTGAATAATGCTATGTGAACACTGCACTCTCGGTTGAAATTTTTATTTACTTTTTCATTTTGGACAATGTAATTTCAATTAAAGATAGCAAAATGGCGATGGAAAATGAATGTTATTTTAGAAAAGAAGTTTGAATGACTTCCAGGGGAATGCCAGCACCACCTGGTGGTGGGATTATTTTATGGCAAATTTGTGTGTTTATGCAGCCAGCTTACTTCATTCCAAATATAGACAAAATAACTCCAAAGACAAAAGAACCAGCAGAAAAGATGCGACAAAAATATGGCAACAGATGATAAGGTTTTGTAAATTGGATGTATTTGTAGATGCAAATTTTTTTCATAAATTATGGAATTATAATCATGGATTCTCCAGTTATTCATTCTGAGTCAGATTTAGATTAAAATATCAAATGTTATATCATGCAACACTCATCTCATGTAAATCTAATTTTAATATTTCTTAAATGGGCAACTGATTCAATAGTGAGTTGGCACGATTATTTAAATTAAAAAAAAATCAGATTCAAGCTTGCTATAAATGTACGAAATTTCCAAAAATATATATCCTCACATACTTACCATCTTCCTGATTTAGTTTTAGAAACGGATTTAATTTTGCACATTCAACTAACATTCTGGACCGTATTCAGACCTAAGTTTATGAATATTGTTAGGAGTATCTAGGAGCTCACGAAATACATGCAAGCCATGAACATTTATTGCCTATTAACTATAAATATTAGTCTGGTAGAGCAGGGTTTCTGTAGAGACTACTTCTATCAGATTCCACGAGCTGTGACATAGCTCATTATACACATGCTCAATAGCTATTACGAGGGTATTGATATAAGTGAACATTTTACTCCACATCTCCCCACACACCCCGTCCTGCTGCCAAGTCTTTGTCCCCAACTGACCTATATACCTACAGCTCCACGCAAAGACTTTGTTTTTCACAGGGATGGTTTTCCAGATGTCTTCACCAATTTCTCTGAACGTTTATGAAGTTCTTTTTGAAGGTGCGGTGGATTTGGGTGCTGGACAGTCTTCCTCTGAGCAGAGATAGTAGGAACTGCAGATCCTGGAGAATCTGATATAACAAGGTGTAGAGCTGGATGAACACAGCAGGCCAAGCAGCATCGGAGCAGCAGGAAAGCCGATGTTTTGGGTCATTTCTGAAGAAGGGTCTAGGCCTGAAATGTCGGCTTTCCTGCTCCTCTGATGCTGCTTGGCCTGCTGTGTTCGTCTAGCTCTACACCTTGTTATCTCTTCCTCTGAGCAACTTCTTTTCCTGTTTGTGTTATCAATCGTTGTTTTGTCGTAGTTTCCTCTTAGGAATTAGGGAATGTAGCCTGTCTGGCCGATTGCTCCTTCCTCAATCAAATTGAGGCACTTCTGGTTTATTTGTATGATACCATTTGGTGCTCAAGAAAGGAATGATCTTGATGATTTCAGCCTGGCAACAGGATGCCCTCCCGTTAGTGGTCCATGAGTCACATCCGGGTCCCCCTTTCCAATGTGGGCAGGTCATAAGTCCTGCGTCTCTGACTGAAGGTATGAACTGCCCTGCAACATTCTTCTTTCTGTTGTACTTGTTCATCACCCTGGGTTGTGATGCTTGGCATTAGTGCCTGGGAGAGGGAGTTGAATTTGTAGCCTGTGGAAGGCTGGCATGTAGAATAGAGTGGAACTCGAGTAGGCTTAAGTTTATCTTTCTTCTTCAGTCACAGGATGAGGGAGTCGCTGGCTAGGCCAGAATTTATTGCCCATGCCTAACTGCCAGGAGGGCAGCTAAGAGTCAACCATAATGCAGGGGGTCTGGAGCCACATGTAGGCCAGACCAGGTAAGGATGGCACTTTCCTTCCTTGAAAAGAACCTGAGTGAACCAGATGGTTTTTTACAACATTTGACCATGGTTTCATGGTCATCATTAGACTGTGAATTCCAGATTTTTATTGAATTCAAATTCCACCATCTGCCTTGGCAGAATTCAAATCTAGGCCCCCAGAACATTACCTGGATCTCTGGATTCATAGGCCAGTGATAATACCACCAGGCCATTACCTCCCTGAAAACCTTCAGTCTTTTCTCAGGGTATTTTTAATGCTATCTACCCTCGCCTCAGCTTTGCCATTGGCCGGAGGGTGTCTTGTTGAGTGTATAACCTGGACCAATCCAGATGAGGGGCAGCAAAGCATTAGAAACACTCTTTACTGAAATGTGACCAAAAATTCTGGTTTGGTCAGGGAGCTGACAATGACAATATCCAGAATTCTTTCTGTGGAAAAAATTCTACTCGGGGAGTCACAACAGCTTCAGAACTAGACTGAATTAGCTTCCGGACCTCAATCCAATGAAAATAATTGTTGAATTGGTTGACGAAAGCTATCCCCTTGAAGTCAAAGATTACAATGCCAAATCTTCCCCATGGGTTGGTTAGGAAAGGCAGACAGCAAAGGAATTCTATCTGCCCCTCTTGCTGACGAGAGTAGGCAGTGCAGTAGGTGAGCGTGACGGAGAGAAAATTAGATACTTGGACACAGGTCGCTGCTCCCTTGCCCGATACTTGGACATACCCTGGTGCCTCTAATGGAGCTTCTGGAAGATGTTTAGATGGAGGCCAACATTCATCACAAAGCACAAGATCATTGATAATACTAATGCGGTGACATTGCTTTAAGTACTACAGCTATGTCGAGGACACCTTGAAACCCATTGTACAAGGAACCCCACCTCCCAGATTCTGTTGTGACAGTACAGATTTCTTACAGAAACTCAGCCTCCATGGACCAGTCGAACCAGGAACATTTCTCGTCACAATGGAAGTTTCAACATTCTATGTCAGCATCCTCCACGACGATGGCATCATTGCAAACAGCCTCAGAACTGAACACCAACCACTGCCAACTTCCAGATACCATCCTCCAATTCATCTGCTTCATCCTCGACTGCAACATCTTCACCTTCGACAGCCAGTTCTTTATTGAAACACGTGGAACAGCCATGAGGACCAAATTTGCACCACAATATGCCGAAATTTTCATGGACCAGTTCAAGACTTCTTTGCTGTGCAGGAAGTCCAAACAATGCTGTACACAGATATATCAATGACATTTTCTGCCTTTGGATTCATGGTGAGGAATCGCTGAAATGGCTACATAGCAAAAGCAACAAGTTTCATCCCACCATCAGACTTACCATGGGCTAAATCTTCAGAATCAGTCTCATTCTTGGATATGCATTTCCAGCAAGGACAGGCACCTCAATACCTCACTCTACTGCAAGCCCAGGGATAACCTCACGATGCTGCACTTTTCTAGCTTCCACACTAAACATATTAAAGAAGCCATCCCCTACGGTCAAGCCCTGCGCAAACAAAGGATCTGCTCAGATGAGGAGGAATGCAACAGGCACCTAAAGATTTTGAAGGATGCCCTCAGAAGAACAGGATACGATGCTCAGCTCATCGATCACCAGTCCTGATGTGCCGCAGCAAAAAACCACGACGTCCTCCTCTGAAGACAGACATAGGATACGAACGATGGAGTACCCTTCATCGTCCAGTACTTCCCCAGAGCGGAGAGACTACGCTATGTTCTTCATAGCCTTCAATATATCATCGATGATGATGAGCATCTTGCCAAGCTCATCCCTACACTCCCACTTCTTGCCTTCAAATAACCGCCAAACCTTAAAAACAGACCATCGTTTGTAGCCTTCAGGATGCCATCGACCACAACACCACACAACCCTGCCATGGCAACATCTACAAGACATGTTAGAATATTGACACGGATACTACTGTCACACATGGTAACACCACTCACCACATCCACGGCAGATACTCATGTGTCGTGGTTAATGCTGTCCATCACATATGTTGCAGGCAAAGATGTCTCGAGGCATGGTGTATTGGTGAGACCACGCAGATGCTACAATGCTAGGCAGGAATGTTCCCTCCCAATCAGGGAACACTTCAGCAGTCAAGGACATCCAGCTTCCGATCTTCATGTAAGCGTCCTTCGACATACACAACAATGCAAAATTGTCAAGCAGGAGCTGAAAGCCAAGCTCCGTGCCCATGAAGACTGCTTCAATCGTGATCTTGGGTTTATGTTGCGCTACATGTAACCCCACCACCCCCATTCTATAACTGTAAAATCTACCTTACTACCCTGTTTTGTCACCATCACCTGGATAAATTATGATCTCTCTACCTTAATTAGTTTGCACAGTTTTGGATTACTTATTACTTCGGTTAGACCCTCGGCATGTGACTCTTACACCTACCATGTTATTCCAGTTATTTGGAATATCTCCAGCACCACCTTATTCTTAAATTTTTGTAATTATCTCTCAGTCTCCTTTATTCGGATTATAGGTCATCCCTTTGCTTGTTGTTCAGCTGTTGACACTTTACTCACACCATCTACCACTGTAGGGACTTATATTCAACATTCCACTCACACCATTTGTATGATCTTTTGATCTCTCTGCCCTTAATCTTTCTGCCCATAAGTTCTATGTTCTGTACGCTCCTCTCTCACTTCACCTGCCGAAGGGGCTACGCTCCAAAAGCTTGTGATTTCAGACAAACCTGTTGGACTATAAACTGGTGTCGTGTGACTTCTGACTTTGTCCACCCCAAGATGGGATCACTGAGGAATTGGTCAGGTCAATCATCAAGGCAGTACATGTGAACCTGCGCACGTTCTTTGTTAGGCATTTGAGTCTCGCAAAATTGTTAGAGCCTCTTGCTGTCAGTTATCGAATAATTAAGGCTGTGAAGCCTTCAATTTCATAAACAAAATTATCATTCCTTTTCCCTCTTGGTGGACATGCTTAAAATGATGTCAGCTGTATCCAGTGTTTTCCTTGCACATACTCCATATGATGTCAAACAATACCAGCCATAACTGAAATCTCTTGGTTCTGGGTGCCATCTTTGTGGCCTCCTTTGTCTTCAATTAAGTTACCAGTGGTTTGTGCTCAGTTTCAATCCGAGATTGTTGGCCCAAGACACAAAGGCAGAAAAGTCCTCACCTGCCCAAGTCATTGTGAGTACTCCTCTAACAGTACACATCACTATTTGGTTGCAGTGAGGGCTACGAAGAGTAACAGGTCTTCATATCCCATTATGCTAGATAGGACTGAGCCCAGACTTGTGCATAATGTACCCACTACTTCAATAGCTGGAATTTTGGGATCAATACACCAGAATCTCGGGATCAATACACCAGAATCTCCAATGATGCGAGCATCTTGAGTCAGTAAAATGACTTTGCTGCTCAGTCTAACATCATTTTGTTTGGTTTTGTTTCAAAAGTTGCCTTAAAGTTTTATTTACCTAGCCAAGTTGATAAGAATTTCCCACAGGTAAATACTTAGTGACAGTAATCGGGAACACGATTAACGGGCATTTCTTAAAAGTATGGGCTAATAAATGAAAGTTGGCTAAAGGCAAATCAAATTTGATTAATTCGATCAAGTTCTTTGACAGGATTGATGAGGCTAGTATTATTAACATTGCACACAAGAACTTCCTCCTGAATTACATATGACAAAGTAGCATGCAGTAGGCGTGTGGGCAAAATTAAACTGTAGGGCATTTATGGGACAATGTCTGCACAGATACATAATTGGCAAAAGGGACAGAAAGAAGGAAGCAATGGTGAATATTTGTTTCAGTCTATTAAGATCTGCCCTTTTTTTGATACCTACTATTTTCACGGAAATAGAGCATTCTCAACGTAATTTCAAGATTGCAGATAAAACAAAACTCGGAAATGTAAAGAACAATTTTGCGGATATTTACAGCCTTTAGGAGACATAAAAGGGTGAAGCGCTCAGAAGTATCAGTTTAAACATAGCACAGAGAAATATGAAGTGATACAAAGGTGAATAATGAGTTGGTAATTAAGTGGCACAAGTCCACAGGGTGCAGCACCAGACCGGGGGCTGGGGGGGTGCATGTACAGATTTCGTTGCAGGTGGTAGGATAACTTGAAAAGGCTGCTAATGCAGCAAATCTCAGCTTTAGAAAATAACGTGAAAGTGTTATAAGTATCAGGCCTCAGCTTCAGCATTGTATTCAATTTTGGGCACCACACTTTAGAAAGGGCCAGTGCCAGAAGATGTGGGATAGTTTTGATTGAAACTGTTTCCTGTGGCTAAAGGGTCGGTAACCAGAGAAAGCAGAATTAAGGTGATTGGCAAAAGAATCCGCGGTGACATAAGAGCAATTCTTTCACACGACGAGCTGTTATGATCTGGAATGCACTGTCTAAAAGGACGGTAGAGGTAACTTCAGTAGTTACATTCAAAAGGGAAATTAACAGCTACAGGATGAGAATAAGAAGTACAAGGCTATTGGTAAAGAGTAAGGGGAAACGGAATAATTAGCTACTTCAAGTGAAGAGCTAGCACAAACTCAATGGACTGTAAGATTCCCTTATACTCTGTACCATTATAATGGTACAGTGTCTCCAGTCCACAAAGTCTCCTAAACAAATATATCACCACACTTTTTCATCTATCTCCTTGGTTTAGTCACTGAAGGATGACCTCAGCCCTTTCCCATCCCTTGCAAACCAACGTAACGACATACAGGTAAAAGGAAAACTGGCAGAAGAAACTATGTCACTTCTGTGTTCAGCAAGTTTGCAACTTTTCATACGCTGAAGACGTGTGAGACGTTTATCAAAGAACAACAACAACACACAGAAGCTTCAATTTGGCGGTTGTACAGGAATGTTGCGAGGCCAGTCGCGGCCCATGGATTATCAGGATCGTGTCTCCTCAGAGTTAGATTCCTTGTCAATGCAACCCAAAGTGGGCTGTAAACTACATCCAAGTTAAAGCTGGGCTCATTCAGAATTTTGGCACAAGCTCACAACAGCCTTCATCTAAAGACCCACAAAAATACCTGTGAAATTCCAGCAAAATCCTAGTTTCCCTAACACTTCTGTAACAACACTGTTCTCTTTAGTTCATTATTTGCGTTGTATTCCTCAAAGTGACAGGGACCCAGGTTCAATTTCAGCCTCAGGTAACTGTGTGGAGTTTGCATGGTCTCCCCGTGTCTGCATGGGTTTCCTCTGGGTGCACCGTTTTCCTCCCACGGCCTGACGATGTGCAAGGTAGGTGGATTGGCCATGGGAAATTGACCTGCAGTGTCCAGCAATGTGCAGGTTAGGTGGGTGAGCCATTGGAAATGTGGGGTTACAGGGATAGGGTGGGATGCTGTTCAGTGGTTCAGTGCAGACTTGATGGGCCAAATGGCCTCTATCTGCACTGTAGGGATTCTACGATTCTATGATCTTACAAGTCATATGGACCAATTATACAGTGACTTTCAAAAATCTACGTAAAACAACAGTTGTCATGGGCACAGTCACCGACGGACATATCAATCTTTAATTCCAACACGTGTCTGTTCAAAAAGAGGAACCTGTCGGCCAAAGTGACTGCGAATAGCAAGTCAGGAATTGTCTGGACAGAGGGAGAGACTCTGGAATGTCACGTCTGACTGGAGGGGTCAGGAAGCTTCAAAAAGGGATGGACTTTAAAGGGAGCAATGCACTACAAAGTGAACTGTAACCTTCTGAGATTACATCAGGTTATGAACACGATGGGAAAGAAGACAGCAGTCCAGGCGAGATATTTTCATTCTTGCGGCATCTGGGGAGAGAGAAATAGGGTTAACCTTTGAAGTCCAATTATGACTTGTGCAGTTGAGCCTAAATGTGTGCAGTTGCGACAGTCTATCTGGTCTCTCGTTTCCACTGTGTATGATTGAGGTGACAACTGTTCCATGCAGGCCCCAAGTTGCCACTTGCTTGGCCTTTGCTGAGATCAGTGAATGTTCGTACACTGGCTGTCTAGTGTTCAACTCTGGCACTGGTTTAGCAGTCTGTTGAAATGAAATTTCTACTATTTCAACTTGATTTCTTCACTCACACCCGTTGCTACTTCTTTTTTGCTGTTGGAAGGTTTGATTTGTTTTCACTTATTATTGTCATTTATGCCAAGATACAGTGAAGTGCATTGTTTCGGGTGCTATCCAGACAAATCATACCTTACATTAGTATGTCAGGGCAATAAAACAGAATGCAGGCTGTAGTGTTACAGCTACAGAGAAGGTGCAGTTTGTGTGCTGCATTACGTCAGGATTTATACTGGATTACTTTCCATGCCTTCAGCAAATGTATTTCTCCACTGAATTTCCCAATCCTTTACAAAGGGGTTAATTCTTCGCTTGTGAATTGGGGGCCATTGTTCGTCATGACAAATGTAGGGAATGCTATTAAGACTGATTTGTCAAACTTGGGGATAGTTATTCAAGTCAATTGTTCTGCCTTCTCGTAAGTCAGGCAGTAATCTACCGTGACAAGATAATCAGTTCCTGAGCGTTAAGGGATCTACTCCCAGTCTCATCTATAGTCTCTCCGGAATGTTATGTGCCTTCAGTGTCTCTGTAGCTTGGGACTCATTAAGGCACTGCACTGCACTGACTGACAAGCCCTTGATTTCATTGCTCATGTTTGTCCAATAGACTTTTTACTTCCCTTAGACTTGACTCAATTCAGGTGTGGCTTGCATGAATGCATTTTAGCGTCGGTCCTCTTGACTCCTCGGGATAATGACTTTTATTTCTTTTGCACAATATGCCATGTTGGGCAGTCAATTCATCTCGGTATGCCCAGTATGTTTTTATAGCAGTGGGTGTGACTGTCATGTTCTCTGGACATCCTTTTTTCACTTCTTCTTGCAACTCTTGGAGATTTGGATCTTATAGAATCATAGACTCATACAGCACGAAAGCAAACCCATCAGTCCAACTTGTCCACACCTGGCCAGACATCCCATTCTGACCTCGTCCCATTTGCCAGCTTTTGGCCCATATCCCTCTAAACCCTTCCTGTCCATATACCCATCCAGATGCCTTTTACATGTTGTAATTGTACCAGCCGCCACCACTTTCTCTGGCAGCTCGTTCCATACACGTACCACCCTCAGTGTGAAAAAGTTATCCCTTAGGTCCTTTTTAAATGTTTCCCCTCTCATCTTAAGTCTATGCCCTCTAGTTTTGGACTCCCCTACCCTTGGAAAAAGACCTTGGCTATTCATCCTATCTTTACCCCTCATGATTTTATAAACCTCTATAAATGTCATTCCTCTGCCTCTGACGCTCCAGGGCATAAAAGTCCCAGCCTATTCAGTCTCTCCTTATAACTTGAGCTCTCCAGTCCCAGCAACATCCTTGTAAATCTTTTCTGCGCTCTCTCAAATTTAACATTTTCCTTTCTAAAGGAGGGCGACAAAAATTGTATGCAGTATTCTAAAAGTGCCCTCACCATATCCTGTAAAGCCACAACATGATGTCCCAACGCCTTTACTCAGTGTTCTCGCCAATGCAGGCAAACATGCTAAATGCCTTCTTCACCACCTTGTCTACATGTGACTCCACTTTCAAGGAACAATGCAACTGCACCCCCAGGTCTCTGTAACACTCCCTAGGGCCCTACTATCAAGTGTGTAAGTTCTGCCCTGATTTGCCTTAGCAAAATACAACACCTCACATTTATCTAAATTAAACTGCATCTGCCACTCCTCAGCCCATTGGCCCATCTGATCAAGGTCTCTTTGTACTCTGAGGTAAATCTTTTTCAATATCCACTATGCCACCTATCATCTGCAAACTTACTAACTATGCACCCTATATTCGTATCCAAAATCAGTTATAAGTGACAAAAAGCAGTGGGCCCAGCACCAATTCTTGAGGTACACCACCCACTGTCTCCTACCTTCAAGCCAAATTATGTATCCAATTGGCCAGATCCCCCTGGGTTACATGTGATCTAATCTTAATAAACACACACAGTCTACCATCCGGAACCTCCTCGAATGCTTTGGTGAAGTCCATATAGACAACGTTTACTGCTCTGCCTTCAATCTTCTTTGTCACCACTTCAAAAAACTCAGTCAAGTTTGAGAGACACGATTTCTCATGCACAAAGCCATGTTGACTATCCCTAATCAGTCCTTTCCTTTCCAAATGCATGTAAATCCTGTGCCTCAGAGTCCCCTCCAACAACATACCCACCACCGACATAGGTTCACCAGTCTATAGTTCCCTGGCTTTTCCTTTCCACCTTTCCTAAACAATGGGACATTAGTCAACTTCCAATCTTCTGGCACCTCACCTGTGGCTTTCGATGATGCAAATGTCTCACCAAGGGGCCCAGCAATCACTTCCCTAGCTTCCCACAGAGTTTTAGGGTACACCTGATCAAGTCCCAGGGATTTATCCACCTTTATGCATTTTAAGACGTCCAGCACCTCCTCTTCTGTAATATCAGCTCTTTTCAAGACATCACTATTTATTTCCCTAAGTTGCCTAGCTTCCATGTCCTTCACCAGCAAAATTTTTGTTTAGTATCTCACCCAGCTCCTAAGGTTCCTCATAGATGGCTTTGTTGATTTTTAAGAGGCCCTATTCTCTCCCTAGTTACTCTTTTGCCCTGAATGTACTTGCACAATCTTTTTGGATTCTCCTTAACTCCAGTTGCCAATACTATCTTATGTCCCATTTTTGTCCTCCTGATTCCTCTCTGAAGTATACTCCTACTGCCCTTATACCCCTCTAGGGATTCACTCAATCCCTGATGTCTATACCTGATATATGCTTCCTTCTTTTTCTTGACCAGAGTCTCAATTTCTCTAGTCATCCAACATTCCCTACACCTAGCAGCCTTGCCTTTCACCCTAACAGGAACATACTTTCTCTGAACTCTTGTTATCTCATTCTTAAAGGTCTCCCACTTCCCAACCATGCTGTTACTGATAAATAGCTTTTGAAAGTTCCTGTCTAATACCAACAAAATTGGCCTTACTCCAATTTAGAACTCTTTGATCAGTTCTATCCTTTTCAATAACTATTTTATAACTAATAGAATTACAATCACTTGCCCCCAAGGTGCTCCCCCACTGACACCTCAGTCACTTGCCCTGCCTCATTTTCCAACAGAAGGTCAAGTATTGATCCTTTTCTAGAAGGTACATCAACATATTGAATAAGAAAGTTTTCTTGCACATACTTAAATTCCTCTCCATCCAAAACCTTAACACTGTGACAGTCCCAGTCTAAGTTGGGAAAGTTAAAATAGCGTACCATTACTACCCTATTATTCTTACAGATATCCGAGCTCTCCTTATATGTTTGCTTTTCAATCTCCTGCTGACTGTTAGGGGCTTGTTGGGTAGTTTACTGGACTTGACCAAGGCAATTTTCTGTTATATTCAGTGTATTTTTCCTGGGTTGATAATTTCTAGAGCCTGATGAGCTGCTGCTTCAGATTGAATTTGGAAGATTTCATACTGTGTTGTAGAACCCTCCACTTTCCTGAATGGTTGGGGAGGGGGCAGAGCTGTTCTCCACTTCATGACTGCAATATGCATCTGCTTCTCTCACTTGTAACTCTGTAACTGGAGTAACTCTCTTTGAAGATGTTTTTTGGAGCGGATGGTGGCTTGAAAAAAATATTTTGAAGTGGCTTGTGATTGGAGTCAACTGTCACCTTGTCTCTTCCAAAAAGGTTTTGGTTGAAATGTTGACAAACAAAGACAATGGCAGAGCACTCTTTCTCAATCTGGGCATAACATCTTTCTGCTGCCATTAATGCTTTGGATACAAATGCAACAGATTGACCTCGATGCATCTGAATTGCTCCAAGTCCCGTCTAACTGGCATCACACCACATCATTTATCATTTCCCCCTTTACATCATGGTATTTAAGTATTGGTGTTGCCTTCACAAGTTACTTGACTCTATTGCAAGCTGCTTCCTGTTACATTCCCTAGTGCCACTGCATATCCTTTGCTGTGAGTGAGTTGTTGTTCACACACTAATAGAATTAAGATCACTTGTCCCAAAGTGCTCCCCTACTGACATCTCAGTCACATGCCCTGCCTTATTTCCCAACAGAAGGTCAGGTATTGCTCTGTCTCTAGTAGGTACGTCTTCATATTAAATAATAAAGTTTTCCTTGTACACATTTAACAAATTCCTCGCACACTCTTATGTCTAATTGGTAAGCATTTGCCACATTGCTGATGAATCCAGCAAATCATTGCACAGTTTTTACATCTGTTGGTCAGTGCATTGCTGATGTAGCTCTCACCTTTTCAGGATCTGTCAGTACATGGTCTGCGTACTTGACATCATACATTTTTAAACTTAATTATTTCTTTTGATCGTGATCGGTAACAGTTTCTTCCATTGTATCTCCACATCCATGAACTAGCAGATCATCCATTACAAGTTTCACTTCAGGTAGATCACTAACTATCTCATATTGTCTGCAGTGAAATTCTTCAGGAGCATTAAGAATGCGAAACAGCATACTTGACTATCTATATTTCTTAAAGGGTGTCCTGAATGCTTTTAGAAAGCTGCTACTTTCATCCAGCTTCACTGATCTTTGCAAGTTGTGGCAAAATTCCTTCAATGATTGGCTCAGAATACTGAGATCTCATCACAGCTTTATTTTGATTCTTTGAGTCAATACACATTCTCAACATTTCCAAGTTGTTTCACTGCTATCCTGCTGCTAATCCATTCTGTAGAAGTCATTACTTTCTAGATTATTTCCTTCTTTACCAGCTCTTCAATCCTGTCTTTCAGGCAGGCCTTAAGGACAGCTGGAACTTTCCTCAGCAGATCCTGAATTGGTCTTGTATTCTTATATTCTTGTATCCCTGTATTCAATGGGGTGGCATTGTGGCTCAGTAGTTAGCACTGCTGCCTTACAGCACCAGTGACCTGGGTTCGATTCCACCCTCGGGCGACTGTCTGTGTGGAGTTTGCATATTCTCCCCCTGTCTGCGTGAGTTTCCTCCAGGTGCTCCAGTTTCCTCCCACAGTCCAAAGGTGTGCAGGCTAGGGTAACAAGGTGTGGAGCTGGATGAACACAGCAGGCCAAGCAGCATCATAGGAGCAGGAAAGCTTGA
>JAHRHZ010000267.1:8820878-8851573 GCA_024137785.1 Ginglymostoma cirratum | reverse complement strand
TCAAGCTTTCCTGCTCCTATGATGCTGCTTGGCCTGCTGTGTTCATCCAGCTCCACACCTTGTTGTCTCGGATTCTCCAGCATCTGCAGTACCTATTATCTCTGCAGGCTAGGGTAGATTGGCCATGCTAAACTGCCTATAGTGTTCAGGGATGTGTAGATTAGGTGGGTTAAACTGGGGATGGGTCAGTGTGGGCTTGTTGGGCCAAAAGGCCTGTTTCCACACTGTAGAGATTCTATGATTCTTACCTACTTCCATATGATATTCTCCTGGAAGACATCCTAACCATGTGAACACATCACTGTACATTTCAAGGATGTGTTCCAAGTTCAGCGTGCACAGTCACATGTTGCAAATCTCTAACAGCACATGAAGTGTTACCAATCCAGGCTTTACACTGGCTTTGGATTATGATTAGTGGCACTCACTTGCCTTCTATGATCTGGAACTCCAGATCCTCATTTATATTATTGCAATGGGCTCACAGAGGTATCCGGTCTTTAGGCATGTGTATGGTGCCATCCTATTGTATCAACATTACTTGTAAAAAGCTTCATGTTTAGATCAACATGCTGAGCCATTTTGCACAGGTCTGTGAAGGTCATGATGCACCAGTGTCCATCTGACGTGTTGACCTGATGTTTTGCAGTCTTCTGTCCAATAATCACTAGCCAAGTCTCATCTATTGACCTGACTGAACTAAACTGTTATGATGTTTAGTGATTCATCAGAATCTTTAGCTGCAATTTCTCCAGCGACCTTCAGTAACTGCTTATCAAGCTTATTTTTATATATATATATACTTGTGTGCAAAGTGGTTCAGATTTTTGCAGTGAGAACACTAGTTTCTCCAATCCTAGATATGCCTTATTCTCTTGTGTAATGATCTCTGCTGCAGCATTTCCATCCTGCACCTTGCCTGTGACTGTTCTGTCAGGTGTGCCTGGAGTATCTGTCAATATACTGCATGAATTTTCCAATGCTGTTGATTCACAACCTCAACACTTCTGCACAGGTCAACTGCTCTCGCCAGCGTATATTTACCTTCTCTCAATAGGCATGCTTTGGCTTTTAGCTTCCTTCTTCCTGATACAATCCTCTATCGAGCAAACTCGTTATTTAACTGTATAACTTCACAGGTTTCTGTGAGATGAGTTAATGATGTTAAGTATTAATCAATGGGGCTCTCTCTCTCACCTTGATACCCTGTATTGAGAATGCATCATTCATATGAAACATTATCTACAGGCTCAAAGCAGACCTTCAAAGCTTTTGCATTTTCTACGTGATTTCTCTGCTCTGCAGACAGATTTTGGGTGGAATATGGTTTGAAAATGTATCTTTCCAATGGTGCTGAAAGTATCGTGACTTGAACTTGTTCCAGTTTGGTCAACTGCTCAAATCTGCCGCTAGTGCAGAGTTCTGCCATTCTTCTTGGACAAATTCCAAGTTCTGCCATGTATCTCCGGTAATTTGAACTGGAGCTAATAAGGGAAAAGCTGCGGCTGTTTGTTTTAAGCAGAGTTATCACTGGGATCTTCATTTATTTTCCCTTTATCAGTGGCAGCTCAGAGCTCTGCAGCTTTACTTTTTATTTGATCTGGGTACTCATCACTTCCGAAACTGTGCCTCGAGCGGACAAAACAGCAGTGTATTTAACACAAGGATTTTACTGAAGTGAAGCTTAAGATGTCTACCTGCAGGAGGTGTACCTCATGGTAGAGGTCACATGACTATGGTAGACTAGGATAGACATTTGTATGTGACTGCATTTCAATCCAGACCCCCCAGTGCAAAGGCAACCACTTTGTACATAATAAATGTGATAGACAAAATTCTTTCGTCTGTCAAGCTTGAAGCACGGTTTGACTGTTCCTCAACTACCAAGCTTTCTCTTCCACTTGAGCACTCTGTCATCATTAGGTTTAAGTTTTTGTGACCACCCTATTTATCCTTTTCACCAGGGCCCTGGTTTCAGTCCCGTTCGGATAGTAGTGAACCTTCTTGTCTCAGTACTGGTGTCAATGCTGCAGGAAATGGAAGGTTTGTATCCAATATTGCCTCTGTGCCATGGTTACCTCACTAACCTACTTATCCTGACATTAATTATACCTTACTCAGGTAAATAAAAGCAGAGAATAAAGATTATAACCCACAAGATTGTTACTTTAGCTCCCAGTTCGTGATTCTTTGCAAACAGGGCCTCTCAGCTAGTCTTCCCTACATTATTGGGTCCAGAATGAACCATAATAGCTGGGTTCATCTTCATCCTTCCCCAATATCATTTCAAGCTGGTTTATGACCTCCAACACTCTGTTGTCTGGTAGTTTTGTGTAGAGGTATTCTACATCCTGATTTTGATTTATGATGTTTTGTCTCTATTTCCTTTATCTCATCCTTTGCTATTATGACTGCTATTCCTTTATTTCAATTTTACTTTTTTCCCAAAGTTGAGTACCTCTAGAACATTTAGTTCCTAGCTTTCATCACCGTGGAACCATATCTCAGCGATAGCTATTGAATAAGATTCACTTATCTCTATCTATACCATTTATTCATTGCTCTTTTTACAAATGCTGCCCTTCAAATGAAGTGAGAATTGAAGGCCAATGGTTCTTTTTGCTTAATCAGTGGAGGCGAAATTACGACAATTGCCCTTTGTAGTGCCTCAAAAAAATTTAAGCTTTCTTCCCAAAGAAAAATAACTTTGGATGTGGTCTCAGGCTGTTTCTGAACTCATTGTGACGTTGATTTTCAGACCAACACATTGAGGTTCCAACTTTCAGTTCATGAGTGACAGACATGTTCTGCCTGTGACCCACCCTATATGTCCCCTTTCTTGTTTTATCCCTGTAGCCCTGATGACCCTCCAGCATCTCTCAATTTCTAAATCATAGAATCCCTACAGTGTTGAAAAGGCCCTTCGGCCCAACATGTCCACACCTGCCCTTGGACCATCCCACCCAGACCCATTGCCCTATAACCCACATAATCTACACAACCCTGAACACTATGGGCAATTTAGCTTGGCCAGTCCACCTAACCTGCACATGTCTGGACTGTGAGAAGAAACCAGACTATCCGGAGGAAACCCACACCGACACAGGGAGGATGTGCAAACTCCACACAGACAGTCGCCTGAGGGTGGAATTGAACCCAGGTCCCTGGCCCTGTGAGGCAGCAGTGCTAACCACTGTGCCACCATGCCGCCCCTGTTGAGCCTCTGCACATTACCATCAATGTGCTCCCTTCACCAACACAGTCCCTCAGCCTTGGGGGTTTCTATTCTCTTGCTAACCATACAGCCCTGCCTCTGTGGAGGCCAGAGTAACCATCATCTGCTTGAATCTTTCCCCCACCCTCTACAACCCACTTTGAGATTCTCGACTCAGTCCCGGTCATGTTCAGGATCCACCCTAATATTTGCAACTTCCCTCTAACATTGACCAATCTGTCAGTACTTTAGTACAATGAGACTCGCCCCAGGCTTGAGCTGGCCACTTTCCTCACAATGCCATGGACCGAACCCCAATAGGCTCCTTGACTATTGATTGACAGTGCCCACTCCCTGTAATGACTTGGTAGGATAGCCCTGACTGATTGCACACAGCAGTCTGTCTGACCTACATGTAATCCTCAACTTGCTTCCACTTGAGTTCAAGGACTGATCGAGTGCCCCAGTTGTCAGACTGCAATGGCACAGATCTCTGGGATGATATAAGTGACTGACTGGACTGCATTGAACCAGCCCTTGTTTGACTGTGGAGGCACTCCCTGACTGACTGGAGTCCAGCTTTGTCCCACTAAACGCCCTTCCCTGTTGTCTTTCACACATCACCATCTGCTTCATGCCCAAGCTGTGTGGTTGCCATGTAAGCAGCTGGCACATGCTGAGTTCAGACGTTGACGCAGCATTGTGCTGCATGGTGACATGTCCCCTCTCTGAATCATTTACTCTTCAGCATTCCCCAGGTCCAAACATTGCCTACCTCTCCTTCTGCACTAAAATACAGGATAAATCACAGGAGCTGCCTGCATCTGACCAAGCATTAAAGACTCTCAATGCTACGAAGTAACGTTGTGACATTAAAAAAAATGCTTAGCTCCATGTCAGAATGAAAGATTATGCTATCCCTCAGCACAATACAATCTGCCATAGGTCTGCTCACCCCTCTCTCAGCTCAAAAATGTATCCTTGGAGCTCTCACGTTCTGCTCAAGTTAGCCCGGGTGCAAGCAGAATGTAGTTGTGAGGCTCCATTGTGCCTTGATGATGCTGAGCAGTATGGAGGAAAGAGGGCAGGAAAAGTTTGGCGTTTATGAGATGGTACGAGATGAAAGATCCCATGTGAAGAGAAGCTAAGTGACTGGCACAGCCATTCCACGAACTGCAATGGGCTCGAACGAGGCAAGCTCAAATTTTTGTGCCATTGAGATTCTTAATTGTGGGGAGGAAAATTGGGGGTTGAATATTAAAACAGCAGGTGTGCAATTCATTAGCTGTAAAGAGGCTCCTTGACACCCAGTAGTAAGATATTAAACCCATCATCTAAGATGTGAGAACATAACTGCAAGATTTCTTCTTGACAGCTAGAGTCTGATTTCTGACTCTTCCTCCAATGAAGTAATCTTGCTTCCCATTACCTCACCATCTCAAAAGAGAAACCTTCCCCCAGCCCACCCCATCCCAGACCTGCCCGTTAATGTCTGATGGTGGGTCGTTCATGAATATCTAACTTGATTGTCTCTGGAGACTGTTTTACAGCAGTTCTAATTCTTGAAAATATCGCCAGCGATTGTTTGCATTCCCAGGAGATTAATTATACTAAGGCAGGACACGCTGCACACATGTGCTGTGCCATGAGTAGGCCTAATTAGAAAAGTCTGCAGGGAGTTTGAGTTTCTTCTGGAAGATCGACATGCAGTTAATGAATTCGTAAAGTCTATTTGTGCGCTTCTTAACAGGAATATTAAACTATTTAAAACCACTCTGTCTACACTTCTGCACACAGTAAATGATTTGTCCATTCAGTTTTATGTCTCTTCTTGGTGTCAGTCAGCATCGATTAATGCTCAAGATCAATCCTTGTGCAGAATCACACAACAGAATCTGCATCTTCAAGATGTAATGTTCTACAGTGTCAATGTAAGATGCAGGGCACCAAAAATGTCTGGATTTTTCTTAGGTAAAGAAATGTAATGGAAATTGTACTTCGATAGAACATTTGCTCTTCTGTAAACTTCTTATGATTGGGGTAATGGACAGAAGTTTAAAGTTGGGTTTACAGAGTACATTTGGGTGAGATAGCATCTCCCACAACATTCCCTTTGAATGAAACAGATTTTGCTTTCAACCTTCACTAATTGAAGCTCTGAAAACAGGAAGTCTGCTTGAGGAGGATGGTAACTTTCTGAGAGATCAAATCAGCAAAGCAGGAACAAATGTAAAGGAATAAATCAGGGAAGGAACACAGATCAAACAGCAGTGGGAGAATCAGGAACAGGAACACCACTGGACATGCCACAGAGGTGATCTTATTGAAAGATATAAAGGTCCTGAGGGGAGTTGTCAGGGTAAATGCCTGAAGGTCATTTCCCCCTGTGGAAGGGACTGTTGTGCAAGGGTGTAAGGATCTGAAAAAGAGTTCCAGTACTGCAGAGGAATGTCTTCAGCACCACCCACTGTGATAATGTCATCCAGACTGGGTGGGAGAACGGATTTGGATCCCGATGGAGCAATATCAACCATGCGAGTCCTAACAATAATCTTTGTATCATATCAGCTTAACTTGTACTTTGTTGCTAACATGTAGCACACTACGTCTTGTTTAAAACAAGAGCCTTTTTTTATTAGACTTGCCTGTGGTTTTCCATTACCACGTTGGACCAAGTAAATCTCTACTCCGAAAGAGGATAGTGGCAACAAACCTATTCAATGGTGATCAATAGTACAGATAACATTATGCAACATGGTGAGCAGTGGCAAGGACTGATCATACAACATGGTGAGCAGTGGCGAGGGCTGATCATACAACACGGTGAGCAATGGCGAGGGCTGATCATACAATATGGTGAGCAGTAGCACAGGTTCCATTTAGCTGCCGCATATCACACGCTGGCTGTGGGGTGGGGTCTATTGATTTCCTTAGGAACAGTTTAAAAATTCTACTCACGTCGACAGTCAGCAGCAGGAAGAGTTGTGCATTCAAGGACCCAACAGAAGACGACTTTGTGGTAAGATTTAACTGGCAATTGTAAAAGTATTTTAGGCATGGTAAGAAGCATCTGCAGACAGAGAGTTGGGAGCTCCCTGGAGCCAGAGTATTGGCAACTGTAATGCATTGGGTGCTGGTGATCTGCGATCCTGATTTAGGGCTCAGCTGGAGAGCGAATAGAAATTGGAGATATAGTAAGGTTAAAATTTCTGGTGGGCAAGAGAAAACATTAAAAAAATGGAACAGAATTATAAGATAGAAAGCTATAAGTCAAGAAAAGTACTTCGCGCTCAGCTCAAGCTTCACTGACAGAGTGAAATGGGTGCCCACGGGTAACAGTACAAGTAAAGAAAATCAAAATCTATAGAAGTCATTCAAACTGAGTTCACAGACCTAGGGGCGTTGGAAATTAATGAATTAAAGAAATAGCAGGAGAAGATTAGAAGCCTAACCAGGCAAGGTCTAATGGAAGAAGAAATGTAGGAGGACTTTATTAACATCTCTGTGGAGTTTGCACATTCTCCCCATGTCTGTATGGGTTTCCTCCAGGTGCTCTGGTTTCCTCGTACAGTCCAAAGATATTCAGGTTAGGTGGATTAGCCATGCTAAATAGTATCCGGGGCTGTGCAGGCTAGGTGTATTAGCCATGGGAAATGCAGGCTTTCAGGGATAGGATAGGGCGATGGGTCTGAGTGGGATGCACTTCGGACGGTCAGTGTAGTCTTGATGGGCTGAATGGCCTGCTTCTATATTGTAGGAATTCTACGATGGATGCGGAAAAGGTGGGAGTTCCATTAACGAAACCTAATCAAAGATTGGGGAGCTTATGTCAAAAACAGAGACAGCGAAATCATTGGGGAAAATCTGCGAAAGAAGTGGGGATTATTACTAGATCTGCAGATAGCTGGAATCAACCAGCAAAAACATTAGTAAAATGAATCTCACTGCCTAATATTATAAAGTTGTTACGGACATTACAATCATTTATTTAGGCAAAAACAAAACAGGGTTCAGCCAGAGAAGCCACTAGAAATGCTTGGATCTGTCATCTTAGCCACAAAAGGCAGGAATTCTCCAGCTGACTACAAAAGAAAACACAAACACAAACGATGTTAGCTATTAAAAGAGAAGTGCTTTCCATGAAATGCAATAGGTGACTTTCAGAAAATGTGCTGAAATAAAATAGTTGAATCCTTACAATGCGAAAGGAGGCCATTCGGCCCATCAAGTCCACACCATCCCTCCGAGGGGCATCCCACACAGACCCAGACCTAGCCCTAGACCTCCAACGTTTCCTGCAAACCCACATTTACCATGGCTAAATCACCTAGTCTACACGTCCCTGAACACTATGGACAATTTAGCACAGCCAATCCACCTCACCTGCACTTTTTGGACTGTGGGAGGAAACCCACGCAGACACTGGGAGAATGTGCAACTCCACACAGACAGTCACACAAGGCTGGAATAGGACCTGGGTCTTTGGCACTGTGGGGCAGCCATGCAAACCACTGAGCCACCGTGCATCCCAGTGGTGGTTTTGTCAATATGAAGGTGGGACTTTATCTCCACAAGTTGTGGTCGCTTCTACCTGTGTTATTATGGTACATTGGTGAAGATGAGGTCAGGTATATTGTATCCTCTTCTTGGTTCCCTCACCACCTTTCACAATTAGTCTAGCAGCTCAGCCCTTTTGGACTCAAACAGCTGCTGAACTAGTCTTGGTGATTGGTATTGAAATCCCGCCCAAGGTATATTCTATGTTCCTGCCATCCTCAGTATATCATCCTAGTGGTGTTCGACATGGAAAAGAACTGATTCGTCAGCTGAAGAAGGTGTGGTGGCATGGTAACTGGTAAGCAACAGGACATTTCTGACCATGGCTCATCTGATAAGACCAGAAGAAACTGAAACAGAAGTAGGCCCCTTGAGCCTGCTCCACCATTCAATAGGATCATGTCTGATCCAACATTCCTCACATCCACTTTTCTGCCCTTTTCCTGTAACCCTTCATTCCCCTACTGATCAGGAATTGATCTACCTCAGCCTTAAATCTAGACAAGGACGCTGCCCCCACAAATCTTTGCAACAAGGAGTTCCAAAAACTCACAACCCTTTGAGACAAGAAATTCCTCCTGAACTGTCTTAAAGTGGCATTCCTTTGTTCTGAGACCAAGCCCTCCAGTCCTAGTCTCTCCCCTCAGTGGAAAACATCCTCTCAGCACTTACCCTGTCAAGCCCCTTAAGGATCCTATATGTTTCAATGAGATCACCTCTCGTTCTTCTATATTCCTTTGAGTAGAGTTCCAACCTGTTTGACCTTTGCTGACAAGAGAATCCTTCCATACTGGGGATCATCCGAGTGAACCTTCTCTGGACTACCTGCAATGAAATTATATCTTTCCTTAAAAAAGAAGACCAAAACGTCTCATAGTACTTTGTTTGTAATCTTACCAGATTACCCCAGTAGGGTTGCAACAAGACTGCAATGAGATTTCTTGGCATCTGGCACCTCTGTTAAGGACTCCCAGTGCATCTGCTTCCTAACTGCATACCATTGTGTGGCCACCTCTGAGCTGGTGATGGTGATCAAATTGGTTGAAGGCTAGCATCGGTGATGCTGGAGCCCTCAGAAAGAGGCCAAGATCTCAGCAGGGATGGTGATCAATGTCTGAGACATTGTAAAGTACGATTCTGTGAGAATGGCTATGTTAAGTTGTTACTTGACTAGTCTGTGGGACATCTCTCCCAATTTTGGCCTTAGATGTTAGCATGGAGTACTTTGCAGGGTTGAGAGAGCTGTGTGTGCCTTTATCTTTTCCAGTGACTTGGTTGGTGCTAGAAGGTCCATCCAGTTTTATTCCTTTTCAGACTTTGTAGTACATTGATACAACACAGAGTAGCTTTCTAGACAGTTAAGAGTTACCTATATTGCTGTGGATTTGGAGTCACATGTGGACCAGACTAAATCTTCTTTCTCTAAATGGATCCAAGTGAATTAATATCTACTATAAACCCACTGACTCCCACAGCTACTTGGACTGTACATCCTCGTACTCTGCTTCCTATAAAGACTCCATCCCATTCACTCAGTTCCTCCATCTCCATCATATATGTTCAGATGAGGCCAACTTCAACAAGGGAGTCTCCGAAATGTCCACCTTCTTCCTCAACTGAGGATTCCCCAGCTCAGTTGTCGACAGGGCCCTCAACCAGGTCTGACCCATCTCCCGCACTTCCGCCCTCACCCCTCCTCTTCCCTCCTGCAACAGCGATAGGGTTCCCCTTATCCTTACCTATCATCCCACCAACATCCACATCCAGAAGATCATCAGATGCCATTTCTGCTACCTCCAGCGAGATGCCACCACCAGACGCACATTCCCCTCTCCTCCTTTGTCCGCCTTCCGCAGGGACCGTTCCCTCCGGGACACCCTGGTCCACACTTCCTTCACCCCCAACACCTCCCACAGCCCTACGGCACCTTCCCCTGTAACCAGCGAAGGTGCAACACCTATCCATTTACCTCCTCCCTCCCCAATATCCAAAGGCCCAAACATACCTTCCAGGTGAAGTAACACTTCACCTGCACTTCCAGAATCTAGTCTACTGCATTCGCTGCTCACAAAGTGGTCTCTTTTACATTGGGGAAACGAAGCGTAGACTTGCTGACCGTTTCGCTCAACATCT
This sequence comes from Ginglymostoma cirratum, assembly GCA_024137785.1. Classification (NCBI taxonomy): domain Eukaryota; kingdom Metazoa; phylum Chordata; class Chondrichthyes; order Orectolobiformes; family Ginglymostomatidae; genus Ginglymostoma; species Ginglymostoma cirratum. The sequence continues at coordinate 8,841,669 of JAHRHZ010000267.1, read as the reverse complement.
ACGTTCTGCTCGCAAAAAAGACCCCAAATTACCTGTTGCCTGCCACTTCACCCTGCTCCCTGGCCAAGATCTCTGTCTCTGGCTTGCTGAAGTGTTCCAGCGAAGCCCAACGCAAGCTGGAAGAACAGCACCTCATTTTCCACTTGGGGACCCTACAGCCCTCCGGACTCAATATTGAGTTCAATAATTTTAGGGCCTAAACTCTCCCATGTCCCAGACCCCTACCCCACACACCAGGCCTTGTTACCACATAGCCTGCCACTACACACTCCCTGTTGTTAGTCACTAACAGTCCCCATTAACAACTATTCACCCTCCCAGCCTGATCGTTAGCAACTCCTTTGTCTGTCCAACTGTCTTTCTCTCTCTGTGGGGTCCATCCTGTTGTTTACTCCCCACCCCACCCACCTCCCTATTTTCTGCATATAAACTGACGTTTTCCCAGCCACCATCAGTTCTGAAGAAGGGCCACCAGACCTGAAACTTTAACTCTGTTTTCTCCTTCACAGATGCTGCCAGACCCACTGAGCTTTTCCAGCAACTTTGTTTTTGTCTCTGGATTACTAGTCCAGTTACAATGCCGCTGCCTCCTCACAATTCATACACATTTTAGCCTCCACCACTTCCTGTGGTAGTGAAGTCAAATCTTCATGAGACAATGAAATGAAGTTGCAGCTTCCTTCTCTTTCCTCTGTGACCCTCTGTGTTCCTTGCATTACGTTTACAATCAACAACCCATTCAAGTGTAGAATGTTATCAAACCTGGGTCTATCTACCCTTCCATCTTTTCTCTTTCCCAGTGTCATGAAGTTTTTACAAAGTGGTTTTTCTCCGATAAAATAATTACCATCTCTTGTATTATTTGTTATGAATTGTGATGGAAGCACCAATCATACAGGACCTCACTTGCCTATCTCCAAAATAGATTAATCCATATAGTAAGACTATGAATCCACATACAGCAGCAGAAGTCAGCATGACAGTATACCAACCAGGCCAGGCAAAGTGCAATGCAAGATGTTCTCCAAAATTCAATCTTATCTCATTAGGACAGAAAAGTGGTATTCCAAAATAGTTATAAAAAGATATTAATGAAAACAAACAATCTGCAACAGAAGAAAGAGCTTTTATAAGAACATAAGAACTAGGAGCGGGAGTAGGCCATCTGGCCCCTCCAGCCTGCCCCGCCATTTAGTAAGATCATGGCTGATCTTTTTGAGACTCAGCTCCATTTACCCGCCCACTCACCATAACCCTTAATTCCTTTACTGTTCAAAAATTTATCTAACCTTGCCTTAAAAACATTCAGCCAGGTAGCTTCAGCCACTTCACTGTGCAGGGAATTCCACAGATTCACAACTCTTTGGGTGAAGAAGTTCCTCCTGACCTCAGTCCTACATCTGCTTCCCTTTATTTTGAGGCAATGCCCTCTAGTCCTAGTTTCACCTGCTAGCGGAAACAACCTCCCTGCCTCCACTTTATCTATTCCCTTCATAATCTTATATGTTTCTATAAAGGTCTCCCCTCAGTCTTCTGAATTCCAATGAGTATAAAATATAGCATAAAAAGTAGGCTGCTGCTATTGGATGAGCGATCAAGATTGCTTTCCACATTTTTAACTCCACTTGGGAGACCATGCTTCAGCAGACTTCCATTCAGGATTCTTTCAGTCCCACAGACGTTTCAATTAACTATGTCTAGTCCTTGCACTTCATGGGACTAGCACACTGGAAATTACAGAAGTGAAAAGCTTTACCACCCACCAGGATGAAGTCACATGGACCTGGTGGGAGACTAGTTTAAACAGCTCGAAGAATAAGACCTACCATCCGGATCCTCCTCATAGTCTACAAACATAAACACAAAGAACAAGCGTAGGCCCCTTGGCCCTTTAAAGCTGCTCCCCCTTTCAATAAGATCATGGTTGATCTGATTTTTAACCTCAACTCCGCATTCCTGATAATCTTTCATTCTCTCTTGATAGTGAAAAATCTAAATATTTTTAAAGCAGTGGTTGATAAAAATTTTGCCTTTTGAGAGACGGAATATCAAAGACTCGCAACCCTTGGGAAAAAAATATTACCTCATCTCTATTATAAATGGACACTCCTTACTTTTAAATAACGACTCCTAGATCGAGTCCTAATCTCTGTAACAACGTCTAGCATATAAACTACAATCTTGTTTCCTTTCCTTTACTGCACCAGACCAAGTAGGACCTCTGGCACCTAACCCTAAAACAGGATGGTGGCAACAAACCCACCTTATGGTGGGTAACAGGCCAGGCAACCTTGTGCAACCAGTGGTCAGTGTTGAGGATTACTCGTACAAACAGTGAGGGAGGGCAGCTGTGGGGCACCGTTTAAAACAAAGCGGTCTCTCTTGGAGATGGGGGTGGAGGTGAGCTTTTTAGTCTCTCAGAAGTTCATCAGTCCATTGAATTCTCTTCCCAAAGTATGAATTGGTCCTCCAGACCAACACCTTGAAGAACCAACTGGACAACAGGTGATTCTAGGTCGGATACTTTGAAATGAGAAATGAATCCGGGGAAGAGTGACCATAATCTGACAGCATTCTTCATTCAGGTGAAGAGCCAAGTAGCTGAACCAGAAGCTCGGATCCAGATTTTAAATAAAGGGAACTATGAGTGTGAGAGGCACAAGGTAACAAGGATGGATTGTGGAGTAATACTAAAATGATTGATGGTGGATGGCAAATGTTTCATGTTTAAACACAGTACTCATGAATTACAGAAATTACTCATTCCTGTCTGAAGTAAATAAAAAGGGAGGAAGTAGGGGCAGGATCATTGTATATTTTCAAGCCTGAGTTAGAATGATTCTTGACTGACAAGAAAGTCGAAGGGTAAAGAGACCAGGCAGCAAAGCAGAGGTCACAATGAGCCGTGATATTATCAAATAGCAGAGCAGGTTTGAGGGGCTGAATGCCCTACTCCTATTCCTATTTCTTAATTTCCTCAGATTAGAATTTGGGAAGAATGAGAAGCATCCAAAGAACCTTGTACTTATTGAAAACAAAACACTTTGGATTGCTTTTTCTTCTTTATGTATCCTAGTTACAAGTCTTCTCACTGCTCCCTCCTCAGAAGTTCTTTACATCATCTACATTCCCTCGTCTACCCCCTTGCAAATTCTTGGGGAGTTGATAGTTAATGTGTTTGCATATCCTGGAGGTCCTCAGTTGATTCATCCATCCCTAAGGACCTCATTAAATCTTAAGATTTCAGGACTCTTGACTGAGAACACTTAAGTCTGCTTATGTAATGCTTTTTAAATATCACATCCCCTCCCAGGCTACTTCAGTATTCCATGGACTCTGAATTACACAGGTCTGAGAAACAGGAAACAGGTGGCTGCTAGGGTCAAGACAAAGGAATTTGTCCTCTTTATAGCGTTAGTATCAAGAGTAATCCTTCCCCAGGGAAAGATTTTATTTCAATTTATAAATTATGCTTCAAAATGAACAGACACATGTGAGTGCCTTTCAGTGAAGGAAGAACAACAATCTCACTTTGACATTGCAATGGCTAAAGTTGTTTTTCTTCATGAAACTGAATGAGAATGAAGGGAAATCGTTGCAATTATCAGTAACTCACTGTAACAAATATGCATTTACGCATTTTTAACAGCTTGCTTGCAAATAAACCATTGTTAAATAGCAAATTTACTCAAGACATGAACAAATCGAACAAGTATGTAGCAGCCCACCGGAAACGTGACTGATTATTTCAGTCTCAAGTTAAAAGGAGCAAACTGATCTCTTTTGAAAGAGAAGGAAGAGCCAGGAGCAAAAGCTTGTTAGCTGCACTTTTCACATTTCCTGCAATTAAGCAGATTATTCTATTTAAACCAGGTGAATCTTCTAAAAGATACAAAACCAAGCTGTGCCACTTAGAGGCGCCACATTAAAAATTTGCTTTAAAATGTCAAGGCATAGCATTTGCTACAAAGAGTTTTAAAGCCTGGCTTTATCCATTTGAAAACTGTTACTCAAATCCTGTTCAACCATGAGGCCTACAATAAAATAACATTTTCTTTATATTGTTGCATTAAACACTATTTTTGTCCCAACACAAAATCCCATAAAATTTCAAAAGACAGACATGATGTGGAAATAATAATCTGCCTCTATATCCCTCTAACTTGTACCAAAACAAATGCCTTTTCTGTGAAGTTGGGTCAACCCTCACAAAAGGTTAATGAGATAAAGATAGAAGTTACAGAGCCATAATGAGTTGCAGACATATTTTGCAGATGGCAAGGATTACTCAAGAGACCACGTTCACAGAAGAGAACAGGCCATTATTGCTTGTATAATGCCACAGTTTTAACTAGGTTCACATTTGCAATCTAGTTTATAAACTAGCCAATGCAATAGAAATTTTTACATTGCACTATAAACTAACCACTTAAGAAAACTACTTACATTTATCAGGATGGATTATTTCACTTTTAGATTAAATTGAGGTTTCCAGTTTCATTTGGCTTTTTTTTAAGAAAGAGTATGTACTTTTGGTGTGGCCTTGGGACTCCCATCAATAATACTAACCAGGAGGGTTCAGTCTGAACTCAGTTCCAGCTTCATAATCCAAATGTTCACCCAGGGGTTTTCTCTGAACTAGAATCAGCTGGTATAAACTACGTTCACTGGGGGAGGGAAAAGGTTTCTGCAGGCTTTGGGTGGGCTGATTTTCGAGAGTACTTATGATCCAGGCAGTTAACACAGGACATAGACCAACAGAAAATAATTCCAGTGAAAAATGCATACCTCATGCTTTTCTACACATTTGCTTGAGTCTTGTTTCTGATTTATGTGCTAGAGATGCTAATTTCATTTCTCCGTGCAGACCAACATATCAATGGGTGCCCATGTGTGTATGTTTGTGCGAACATTCTTTCTTGCTTTGTGTTAAGTTTGTATCGTATTTGAAGCAGTTTCGGAAAAATGTTACATGTGACTATCATGAGCAAACAACGCTCAAGGAGAGTAACTCAGCAGCTGAATGCAATTGTCGCTTATCTAATTGGTTATAATTAAATGTCGTAAGTAATCATTTGCAGTACATTGATTGAGAGGCGCAAACAAGTTGCTTTACACATTTTGACATACCTGAGAAGGTGGCTTTAAAACAAGCTATTGTAAAATAGTATCAGAGATAAAAGGTACTGCAGATGCTGGAGAATCCGAGATAACAAGCATGGGGCTGGATTTCCTGCTCCTATGATGCTGCTTGACCTGCTGTGTTCATCCAGCCCCATGCTTATTATAAAATAGTAGGTGATTATATATGGCAATATGTGGGGGCTGTTAGGAGTCTGAAATTTGTTTCTGGAGGCCTGATTTTAACACTGTCGGAGTGAACAGATTTTGAATGAGTTAAAATTGCCCCCCTTGCATATGATGTTGAGCTAGTTCTGTTGCTCAAAACTCTGAGAACCCAGTCTGTAAATTTTTGTATATTTTTCAGTAAATGCATCATAAACATCAGGTTATAGGTTAATTCTCAGGTTTATATTGTCTTTTTGGAAATTAGTTTTGCATGTTTAATAAATGATGACTTGCAGGGTGTGATATGTACAAGTACACAATTGTACCATGTACAAATCGCATTCAGGGAGAGATGTCAGGCCTAGTGTGGTATTTAGGATTAATATCCTCATAGTGACGGTGTGTCAGGTCACATGGGACTGGAAAATGTGGGAGGAAGGTTTTAGAGCTATACTATCATCCTCTGTATATAACATTAATAAAAGTTTTCTAGTTCACACGAATACAGTTTCCAGTCCTCATCTGTCTAATATGCCTGGAACTGGCCTGTGATATTTCTACATGTGGGCAGCAGTACCATGTGATCTGAAAGCAGTTAATAAGTGATTCCTAGCTAACATTTGAAAGAGCAGAAAAACCAAAAAGCCTTTGGCCACTAGTTTCTATGTGTGAGATACACCTGCATCAGTGATCAGGGCAGCTCCCCATCACTGGATCCTGAAGCTTGACGATTTAAGGTACAGAGAAAGATGGGAGACTTAATCCCTCTGCCTGAGGTCCTGGATCTGACGAAGGACCTTGATCAAACTGTGTACAGAGTGACTAGTGTCACCAATGGAAGGACCGGGACACTGAAGAAAAGTAGCTCCCCACAGCAATGTAAGTTACAAGGAGATGCTGGATAGGCTGGGACTTCTTTCGCTGGAACGTAGGAGGTTGAGGGGTAACCTTATAGAGGTTTATAAAATCATGAGGGATATAGATAAGGTGAATGGCAGGTGTCTTTTCCCTATTTGTGGGACTTTGAGACTGGGGGCATATTTTTAAGGTGACGGGGAAAGATTTAAAACAGACGTGTGGGGCAAAGTTTTCACACAGGCAGTGGTTCGTGCAAGGAATGAACTTCCAGAGGAAGTGGTGGATGTGGGTACAGTTATAATGTTTAAAAGACATTTAGACAAGTACCTGAATAGGGAAGGGTTGGAGGGATATGGGCCAGGCACAGGCAGGTGGGACCAGGTTAGTTTGAGATTATGGACACCGTGTACTGGTTGGACCGAAGGGCCTGTATCCGTGCTGTATGACTTTATGATTCTACAACAACCAGTTTTTGTAGGGGACACGGTATCCTGAAGTAACAGTTCGACTGCATGGATAAATTAGGAAGGAAGGGCAGTTTAGTTTTTGATGAGGTGGATTTCCTCATTTGTAGCAATCTGCTGTATCCTCCACAACTAGGGTATCATGAGAACACGTCCCTTCTCCCAGGGATTCAGTGGCTACTTCAACAGGACAAGAAGGAGTGAGCCAGCATGCCATCATTCTGGATGGATTAGCGATGAGTGATTCTTCCTGTGGCATTTTCCCAGATGACCAGTATTTACCACCTTCACCAGCATGTGGTACTGGGTAGGGGTTGTTCAAAGTTCACTGCTTCCAATTCTTCTTTGCCTTTACTTCCTTTTTGGGCCTATCTAGTGATTAATGTTAAAGGATACAACACTATAGAGTATGGACAGAAGAGATACTGGTCTTAGATAACAAGCAGGTTTATAACTTGCTACCAATAAGTACAGCTCCATTTGGTCGTACATTATGACTGGGACCTTAGAGAGCTGGCACTCCTGCTCTTTTTCAAGGCTAGAGAATAAGTCTTTGCCTCACCACAGAAATTAGTGCATGACATCATTAGACTGGATGAAGTCAAAATAACATGAGCATTAAGAGATAGTAAGACCTGCTGATGCTGTAGTCTGAGATAACACAGTGTGGAGCTGGAGGAACACAGCAGGCCAGGCAGCATCAGAGGAGCAGGAAAACTGACGTTTTGGGTCGGGACCCTTCTTCAGCTCCATACTGTGTTATAACACGAGCATTAACCTCTTCAGAACTGTTATCATATGGAACACCTCAGGCATGTAAGGTGGAGCAAAAATCCCCATTAGTTGTTGGACATACCCTGGACTTAAAAACCCGCTGAAGGCAGAAGTTGTGGGAATTATATTGTATTGGATTAAAGTCGCTGGAACTCCAAAAACCATGGGCTGCAACTGAGCTGGGACAGACTGGGAAATATTCAAGCCCAGGGGCAGATGTCTGGGCAGGGGTTAGCTCACTGAAACCAAAGGAAAACCCCCATTCATGCCTCAGCTGAAACACTGCAAGCCAGTCCACTGGAAACGAATAACCTCAACAATTTCAGACCCTTTGGAGCCTACACAGGTATAAACCCATTCAATTCCAAATCAGTGCTCAGGCACAAAGTTACTGAACATTCCACACCATTATGTTACGTGCAAACCTGTTTCACCTTGGGACCTTCACACCACTATGCGAACTGAACAGATACCCATCCTAGGGAAATGCCGGACATTCCAAAACTATCAAAACCATTCATTTCAATTGAGAAACAATTCTCGCCCACTCCAGTGTTCAGGAAGTCCATTCAGCCCCAAGAAGAGGAACTATAGCTCAACAGATTTGCGAGGTGATAACGGAGCACACAGTCTGTATAACTGCTGAGAGATAGTAAGAACTGCTGATGCTGGAGTCAGAGATAACACAGTGTGGAGCTGGAGAAACACAGCAGGCCAGGCGGCATCAGAGGAGCAGGAAGATTTCTGAAGAAGGATCCCGACCCGAAACATCAGCTTTCCTGCTCCTCTGATGCTGCCTGGCCTGCTGTGTTCATTCAGCTCCACACTGCATTATCTCTGTATAACTGCTGGCCCTGATCTGGGAGAGAAAGAGAGCCATCCCTGCAGCTACCAATAGAAGAGTGGATCCCACTCAGCTACTGTCCCCGAGAGTTATCTACACTGATATCTCCCTGAAACCTACCGACACAGGGCTGTTCCGTACCAGGGGAACCAACGGCATTTGACCACGACCAGCAGATCTAACAACCAACGACCTCCAAAAACCACCGATATGACTCACAAGGCCTCAGAGACACCCTGAGGTGAAAACTGGCTTGCATAACGACCACAAAGTTCTCAAACCAGACTGAACACCGTCCAAAGTCTTCAGTGAGGCACCAGCTACAGCAAGAGGGAACATCCAGCTGTATTTCAAAGACAGTAGGAACTGCAGATGCTGGAGAATCTGAGATAACAAGGTGTAGAGCTGGATGAACACAGCAGGCCAAGCAGCATCATAGGAGCAGGAGAGCAGGCCCGAAACGCCAAGCTCTCCTGCTCCTATGTTGCTTCTTGGCCTGCTGTGTTCATCTAGCTGCATTTCAAAATTGTGTCTACGCCCAGTGGTGAGCCTATTTCCTTAAAATCCAAAGTGTCCAACCTAGCTAGCAGGTAGGGGAGGGTGGGTTGGTGACAGTGCAGGGAACCCTGAGGTCAGGAAGTCTGATTAAAGTGTCTATTTTTGAAACTACTGTTTAATTTCTAATAGTAATTAACCTGTGCTAAGTTAATAACTGATAATGTCAGTTTTACTGTTTGAATTTGCCTTTTTAACTCTTGTATTTTTATTCAGCTTTTGTTTTACTTCCCTGTGTATTACTTCTGCCTTTTATAATTTCTTGTGATATACTGACCTTTGCATTTAATAGACACAGAGATTCTTTGCCCTGAAACAGCTGTCTACTGCCTTCTTCGCTTCACATTCCTAAATTAAATCCGGTGTTAGAACTAGGGATCTGGGGGTGATTTGAACCACCTGAAAATCAGCAGATTACTGATCGCAAATCAGAATCCCTACAGGTGCAGTGGCTCAGTGGTTAGCACTGTTGCCGCACAACACCAGGACTCAGGTTTGATTCCATGCTTGGGCGACTGTCTGTGTGGAGTTTGCGCATTCTCCCTGTGTCTGCGTGGGTTTCCTTCAAGAGCTCTGGTTTCCTCCCACACTCCAAACATGTGCAGATTAGGTGGATTGGCTGTGCTGAATTGCCCATGGTGTCCAGGGAAGTGCCAACTAGGTGGGTTAGCCATGGAGGATACAGAGATTGGGCAGAATGCTCTTCAGAGTGTTGGTGTGGGTTTGATGGGCCGAAAGGCCTGCTTCCGCATTCTATGATTCTCAGACTCAGTTTGCTCTGAGTAATCTCCAGACATTCATTGTCAAAATTTCCCACCCTAACACCTCTATAGTATGAGTCATCACATTGTCCACTTCAGCATAATCCTGGAGCAGATGACCCAGTAGTAAAACCATTCTATACTGGCTTTATCCAAAACACTTTCAATGATCCATATAACACTTAACTGTTGACCATTTGTGTTCCCTTAACGACTGTCTTCTATGCGTCTTTGGTTAGCCTAGTGCTCCTGCCCAGTGTTACCCAGTCATTGTAGTATGGCTACTGCATGATGAATACTTTGCCTCCAGCAGTGCATGTTTATCTGATGCAGCAATTATTATGTTATCCCTCACAATATAAGAAACTAAGACATAGCAACCTGGTATTGAAAGATCCAAAAATCATATATTTCACTCACTAATATACATAGGTACAAACAAAACATTAATGGACAAATCTGGGTCTGGGTTAACATTCAACTGAGAGTGCCATGCTTCAAGTGGCCCCAGTTAAGATGGAATCTGAGACCTTAATACCCTCTAGTCACATGCTATGATACCTTGAGCTTGTCTCTTAATGGTAAACTGATATACTGACTGTGATAAAGATTGTCAGCTCTCAGTCGAGGAGACTGAAGGTTGGCTTTGCAGGTTGACTTTGAGCAGTTCTGGGCCTTCAGAACCTGGCTTTGGACTATATCACCTTGGCATAGGTGGCAGTAGTCTGGATTGGTTGACAAGCAACAGCAGGGGCACTGTCAGCTTGGCAGTGGTAGGAGGACAAATGCTGCCATCCCAAAAGAAGGCAACGGATCTAGGCACCACACAGTCACTGTGACTCCCAATGCGGTGATGTCTTAGCGGACAGTAATCTGCCGAATCACAGATAGCCTAATGGCTGTGAGAGTTTCAACTAGGATCTGGCGCCATGATAGCAGCTGTCTGAACCTGCATGGCACAAAACTGGTCTTGTATGGCAGTGAACAGAGAGCTTATGACCTCAGTCTATAAGCTTCTCCTGTACCCTTGGACATTGGATGGTATCTACTTGTGCTGCAAAGGAATTTGAAACATCAGCTCTCATATGTTCTGAAATATTTGCAACACAATGTCTTCATGAGTTGACTACCACTTCCACACTAGGGGGGATGGACCCAAGACTAATGCAAGGCAGATGGAGCATCCCTCCATGACAGTACCAGAATGTCATCTGGTAAGTCTGCCAATGCACCCAATGTCTCTGTGAACCTGTCCATCAGTCTTTTTCCTATATATCACCCCATCAAAGTCCTCATCTGTGCCCTCTATTGAGCTGGGATGGGTGCTATCCTTTTCCCCTGGTCTGCTTGCTGCCCACTCATTGATTATACTACCTTCAGAAGTACGCACAGTATCTGCGCATGTGAGATCAGGTGACAGTGTTGGCTCTTCCTTAGTCAGTTCTTTCTCTGGGCTTTCATTCTTAGGCACTGCTGGATACGCAGGGAGCAGTTTCCAGGTTTCTGAAAGCAGAGAGTGCACTGGGCTAGGGAAAATGGAGATTGGGGGAAAGAAAATGCTGCAAGGTTGCATCATTTGCAGTTTGTAAACCTGAACAGCTTGCAGAGTGGTGGATGGGGATAAAGTATGGTGGTGCAGTTACAGTGCTAAAATATGGTTCTTGGTAATCCATTCAATGCCATGACTGCTTCAGTGAGCTCATTGAACTTCCTCTGGCACCGCTTCCAGATCCTCAGACTTCTAGGGTGATCTGCTCCCACAGTTCTGAGGAAGGGTCACTAGACATGAAACATTAACTCTGATTTTTTCTTCACAGATGCTGCCAGACCTGCTGAGCTTTTCCAGCAATTTCTGTTTTTTGTTCCTGATTTACAGCATCCTCATTTCTTTCGGTTTTTATTTTGCTCCCATTCCTTTCCCAGTGCCTGTCTGAAGGGCTGACTGACTCCAACTGGGCATGCCAGATTCGAACTTAAGCCCCGTGTTGTACCTTAATGAAAAAAACTGTGACAAGTTCTTGATTTTCAATATCTGTTGGTTAAAACTTCCACTTTGTGTTGTCTTCCCATTAGACATGAAAGTTAAAGTCTAGCAACAGCGTGCTGTGCTCGGGAAGAAAGTCTTTAAAAGTACAAAGTCATTTGTTGGGATAAAACATTTTTTCTGGAGTTGCAAAATTTTTGTCCAATTTTTACATGGTTAATGGAGGTGATTTGACAACAGCACTAAACTGTGGGAATCAGCCATTACATCACCAACTGTATCCATAAGCCCCAAGTACCTACTTACCAACATTTAGGGAATCTAACTACCCATGGTCTGGGTTAGCACAGAGGCAGTTGAAAAATGTGGCACTTACTCTAAGTATACTTGGAGCCAACTGCAGAGTGTTAATCAAGTGTTTATGACTGGCACAATCCCAATGAGTTGAATGGTATACATCTGTACTGTAAAATTCTATGACCTTATGGAAATTTTTTTTTGAATTGAGACCACCTTTCTCTGTTACTATGCCATTGCATCTTTCCAGGCTAGTATATGAATCATCTACGTTATCAGCTGCATTGTTTGTTAATGAATAATCAAATCACACCGACTTTCATTTGCGTGTAAGTGCTCATACACCATAAAGATGGCTTTTTGTAGATAGTTTAAAGTTTTGGCAAAGATCTGTAGCTCGGATTGTGGATGAGGTTGTTGACTTGCTCGCCGAGCTGGCTTGTTTTTGTTCAGGCGTTTCATCACCATGCGGGGTGACATCATCAGTGGATGAAACGATGTTATTCTACTCCGCTTGGAATTTATACTGTACACTCCGTTATGGTGAGTACTGTCATTTCTGGTTTTGATCTGTATGGGTCTTTTTATGGGGTCCCATTCTATATGTTTGTTGATTGCATTATGGGTGGAGAACCTTGCCTCTAGGAAATCTCATGCATGTCTCTGTTTGGCTTGGGCTACTATGGTTACTTTGTCCCAGTTAAACTGATGGCCTTCATTGTCTAAGTGTACCGATATTCAGGAGAGTTTGTCGCGCCATTTTGCTGCTAGCTAATGTTTGTGTATTCTGATGGCTAGTTTCCTTCCTGTCTGTCGGATGTAATGTTTGTGGCAGTCGTTGCATGGTGTTTTGTAAACCATGTTGGTTCTGCATGTTGTGGAAATGTGGTCTTTAATCCTTGTAAGTGCTTTGTGGGTAGACCAAGACCTAAAACCACCGTATGCCTTGGCACAACAAATGCCACAATCCAATGTGTGCCTGGACCAGATGATAAGAACATAAGATATAGGAGCAGAATTAGGCCTTTCAGCCCACTGAGCCTGCTCCACCATTTGATCAGGCCTGATATGTTTCTCAACTGCATTCTCCTGCCTTCTCCCTGCAGCCTTTGATTGCCTTACTAATCGAGAACCTATCTATCTCTGTCTCAACTACGCTGAATGACTTGCCTCTACAGCCTTCTGCAGCAATTAGTTCCACAGATTCACCACCCTCTGGCTGAAGAAATTCCTCCCCATCTCCGTTCTAAAGGGAGATGCTGGGACATCTTGAACCATGTTGTAGTTACATGCGTGCTTCCTTGGCCCATTGATTGAAACCAGCCACCTGCGTAATAACACACATGCACAAAATCTCTTATTTTTTAAAAGAATTTAAAATTAAAAGGATTTTCCATCTCGGTAATGCCAAGCAACATTGCTACGTCACTGATGGAATCTGCAGTAAAATCAATTGTATAATTCATAGAAATTTATCAAAACATACAAAAGGTGACAAGAAATCTAAACACAGTCTGGCAAATGTTATAAATACCAACTTTCCCATCACAGGGGGCTGAATTTTCTCAGACACTGTACAAAGTGGACATTGACAAGGAACTTGGGAAAATTGTGTGAGATTGGCAATGAGGAACTTCTTGACGTTGAGAGCAGAAAGTCCCATTTTCCTTCAAGAGTTGAAAGACAATTCGAGATTCTCCTGAGTGAGTGGTAAGAGGCCTATCGGTGTTCATTGACATTTACTAACATCTTCGTTATTACGTCACGTTGCCTTATTACATGTGCAGTATCCAGTTCTCCAAGATGCCACATAGAAACCAGACGATGACAATTCCCAACATGAAGCACAGACTCTGGCTCACTTACTGCTGATTCTCCTCTGTCTGATGTCTCTGGGGCAACTGAGGAGGCATGGTGCAGGCCAGCCATGGAACTGCCAGTGCTCGGTCAGGAGCGAGGCTGGCTGTTAAAGATGGCACCCGTGCCAGGAATGCCAGCAGTGGTGCCGTGGGGGTGTGTTCCACAGGTAACGAGGTGAGTTTAGGAAAATCGTGTAAGAAATCTCACTAGGGCAGACGGAGAGAAACTCGCAAAAACTGACACTTAGATAACAAGGTGTGGAGCTGGATGAACACAGCAGGCCAAGCAGCATCATAGGAGCAGGAAAGCTTGACGCTTCGGGCTAGACCCTTCATCAGAAATGGGGGAGGGAAAGAGGGTTCTGAAATAAATAGGGAGAGAGGGGGAGGCGGATAGAAGATGGATAGAGGACAGGATAGGTGGAGAGGAGGCAGACAAGTCAAAGAGGCGGGGATGGAGCCAGTAAAGGTAGTATAGGTGGGGAGGTAGGGAGGAGATAGGTCAGTCCAGGGAGGACGGACAGGTCAAGGGGGCGGGATGAGGTTAGTAGATAGGAGATGGGGGTGGGGCTTGAGGTAGGAGGAGGGGATAGGTGAGAGGAAGAACAGGTTAGGGAGGTGGAGATGAGCTGGGCTGGTTTAGGGATGCGGTTGGGGGAGGGGAGATTTCGAAGCTTGTGAAATCCACATTGATACCATTGGGCTGCAGGGTTCCCAGGCTGAATATGATTTGCTGTTCCTGCAGCCTTTGGGTGGCATCATTGTGGCATTGCAGGAGGCCCAGGATGGACATGCCGTCTGAGGAATGGAATGGGGAGTTGAAATGGTTTGCGACTGGGAGGTGCAGTTGTTTGTTGCGAACTGAGCGCAGGTGTTCTGCAAAGCAGTCCCCAAGCCTCCGCTTGATTTCCCTGATACTGGCTCCATCCCCGCCTCTTTGACTTGTCTGCCTCCTCTCCACCTATCCTCTCCTCTATCCATCTTCTATCCACCTCCCTCTCTCTCCCTATTTATTTCAGAAGCCTTTTCCCCTCCCCCATTTCTGATGAAGGGTCTAGGCCCGAAACGTCAAGCTTTCCTGCTCCTATGATGCTGCTTGGCCTGCTGTGTTCATCCAGCTCCACACCTTGTTATCTCGGATTCTCCAGCATCTGCCCATAATTTCGCTTCATCTGACCTATGTTTCAGAATGGAAACTGAGCTCAGAGGAGTAAGCCCCAAATCTACAGTCTGAAACTTTCTTTTCTCTGACGGTTCTCCAGCCTTAAAAGTGCCTAGGCTCTCAGGCTTGTGGTAGTGCTGACGACAGACGTCTAACACAGTGGAGCAGAGGGCTTTCCAGGTGCATCTCTCTTCTGTCAGGCACTCACAAATAGGATAGGAAATGCTCTCCTTTTAACCCACCTTGCTTGATGATCAGAAAGAGTAACAAACTTACCTCTGTCCCTGCTCTTTGACACTGAATGGCAGCAGGAGAACGACGTTAAAGAACAGAAGTAAAATCGTCTCCACTACCGTCAAAATAAGAAACCCAACTACAAAGGTAAATGAGATAACAAGGTGTACAGCTGGATGAACATAGCAGGCCAAGCAGCATCAGAGGAGCAGGAAAGCTGACGTTTCGGCCTAGACCCTTCTTGTTTCTTTTTAAACTGGGTTGTATGCTGTATTTTCATTCAAGGGTAATTTAATTACTGGAGCAGCCAAGACTGAGCTCTAATTAAACCTTTGAGCAAAAGTCTCTCAGATGTTGATAGCTGAATGTGAAATATAGATTGATGCCTAGGTCCGTAGTTCACTGAAAGTTGCAACACAGGTGGATAAGGTGGTCAAGAAAGGTATATGGCACGCTTGCCTTCATCGGTTGGGGCATGGAGTCTAAAAATTGGCAAGTCATGTTGCAATTGTATAGAACTTTAATTAGGCCACATTTGGAATATTGTGTATAGTTCCAGCTGCCACACTAGCAGAAGGATGTGGAAGCTTTGGATAGGATACAGAAATGTTTTATTAGGATGTTTCCTGGTTTAGAGGGTGTTATTTATGCGGAGAGATTGGACAAACTTGGTTTTCACTTCAACATTGAAGCATGAGGGGCGACCTGATAGAAACTTACAAAATTGTGAGAGTCATGGATCGAATGGACGGTCAGAGTCTTTCTCTCAGGGTAGAAACAACAGTTACTAGGGGACTTGGTTGAAGGTAAAAAGGAGTAAGTTTAAAGGAGATGTGAGGGCTAATGGGTGAGTGAAATTTGCCAGAGTTAGAATACTGATAGCAGAGTTTGAAATGGTTTGAGGCTTATGGAGGGTGGTAGTTTTTGAGAATAAATTGGAATAGTCAAGGCTAGAGATAGCCATGGCATGAGTTAGGATTTCAGCAGTCGATGGACTGGAGCAGATAAGACCATAAGACATAGGAGTGGAAGTAAGGCCATTTGGCCCATCGAGTCCACTCCGCCATTTAATCATGGTGGATGGGCATTTCAGCTCCACTTACCCGCACTCTCCCCGTAACCCTTGATTCCTTGCGAGATCAAGAATTTATCAATCTCTGCCTTGAAGACATTCAACGTCCAGGCCTTCCCTGCGCTCTGTGGCAATGAATTCCACAGGCCCACCACTCTCTGGCTGAAGAAATGTCTCCTCATTTCCGTTCTAAATTGACCCCCTCTAATTCTAAGGCTGTGCGCACGGGTCCTAGTATCCCCACCTAACGGAAACAACTTCCCAGCGTCCACAGATGATGTTGATAGAGTGGATTAGTTGCAGGAAGGTCTTGTAAGGCTCAAGGTTATGGCCAAGCTGGTTCTGTCTCTCTCAGACAATTGTAATTGATAGGGATCAGGCAGAAACGCAGAGGCAGGCTGGAGAGGTGCTGGGAGCAACTGTACTCCAGTGTGCCCTGCCTGTATTGGTGCAGATGGTAGGTGTTGCTGGAGGTTGTCGGTGCGGTGACCTGGCTGCTCTTCCTGATTTTTATTTAAAAATTTAAAAAGGTCGATGTAAAGGTACTGCTAATGAAAGCACCAATGTGTCATTTCCTCACTCTGTACCGCAGCCTGCCGGTTCTCCGGAGCCAGAGGCTTCTGAAGGGAACCAGTCTCAGGTCATAATCCCAAAAGATGACGATCAAGGGCTTGGGTTTATGACATGTAAACCACCTTGACTCCTCCCTCCAGGCCTCAAAGTGACAGCTCAGATTTTAGGGTCCCAGAGGCAATGGTTGCAGGAATAGGAAGACAAGCATATACACTTCCACACACAGATACATATATACACGTTCTCCACACTCATGTACACTCACAACACCTCTCCCACCCAGAAAATACACGTTTACACACAGACACACACACACACACTCACACAAACAAGCCCCATAAAGGAATGCATAAATGTAAACTCAACTATGTATATGTCACACAGCCCCGAATGCAAAAATATATCAACTCATGTGTTCATTCCCACATGCATAGTTGCTCATACACTCATTCCCTTGTGCATGTCGGAACAAATGCACAATTATGCACACACATATATACACAGTTCATACAAATATGCAGCTCTTACACACACTTTCATACAAGCTACACTAATCCATGTGCACATGCCCATCCATGTTACAGTGACCCACTATTCTTCAGATTCATCCTTTCCAAGTATCAAACTCAGCTACATTCATTAATTTTAATACTAACTGTGGTCAGCAGAGGGTGATAGTGGGCCTGAGTTTACATTAAGTGCCAGATTAAGAGCTGGATGGGAACAACAGTGAAATTTGCTCAAGTAAATCAACTAGGGACTTTACAGGACAGTTTTACATGGCACTCTTTGACTTAGTTTCTTGCTTTTGTGATTATCACTTATATTGGCCCCTGCATAACAGGAAGTGACAAATAGACGAGAACTGTTCAAGCTGGAGCAAGAGTAACAATTTTTTTTTTCTTATTCTTCTTTCAGTTTTGCTCACTCTTTGTCTCCATCCTCTTCAGAAGTTGTTGAAGTTCCAGGTGAGCTGGGTTCTGATTTTAGGACCTGATATTCAATGCGACTTAGAGGTACATAACACAATGCACCCATTGACTGAGCCATTGGACAACATGCAGCCTGCTCAGGGGAGGAAAGGACTGATGCCCAGAGTCAGCTAGAACTCTGTGATTCACTCTTGGCACTGAATCTGGGGTTTGTTGGGTATTTGTTGTCTTCTCCCTCTTTTTACTCAAAGGCTGCTGTTGGTATACAGTTCCTTTGCGGACTCTGGTGTCCCTGTTGCATCCTAAGCTGCTGGCTTTTCGGTAACCTTTTGTCTCCGATATGCACAGTTACCATGCAAATGTAAGTAAAACAAGAGATCTGAACGTCTTGAATGCTTGCTGAGTTTCAGGGCCTTTGTTAAAATGGTCATTTCAAAGCAGCTTATTTTAGATGATCCATGTGGGTTGATTGGGCTTGTCAGGTGATCACAGCAGCCATTTTAGGGCAGCAATGTCCTTTTCCTCAAATATAGATAACACAGTGTGGAGCTGGAGAAACACAGCAGGCCAGGCAGCATCAGAGGAGCAGGAAAGCCGACATTTCGGGTCCACACTGTGTTATCTCTGACTCCAGCACCTGCAGTTCTTGCCATCTCCTTTTTCTTAAAGCCATTTTTAGTCCTTGACAGTATTAGTTATGAAAATCAAATGACGAAAGTTGAATATTACCTGTAAGGACCGAAAAGTGGTTTCTTTTCATGTGCCCCAAAAGGATCCAGTCAAACCTGAATGGACCTAGAACAGTAAGGATCCATACAACAGTGGGGTTTTTGTAGAATGACCCTGGAGTCTGCATCTTGATTGATTGGCTTCAGGCTACACAATCACAGCATGGGCACAGCTGGCTGAAAGCACATGGCTGTGGTGACAGAAAGAATTCTGGCGTCTTGAGGCAGGGCTCATGCTCCACGGAGTCACTGCCGTTTCCCCCAGGGCTGTGCCATTGCAATGTGTCGGTGCACAGACTGTCGTGGTGAGAGGTCGCATGCCCTATTGAGCGTCGCTATCTATGGACGGCATGGCGCTAGGAATCTGAGCCCTAATGGCTGGATTATCTGAGCTCCCACCGCAGAGATGAGATGTTGTGTGGCTTCCATTTGTGTTGCATTGAAAGTTGACACATCCATCGTTGCCATGGTCAGGTCAAAAAGTGTTTTGATGGGGATTGCACGGCTTTCACTAAACAAAGGAAAGGCCCATTGCTTAGCCAAAAATCCTTGGGCCTATTTGATGCTGGTCTCCTCCCTGCTTCTTTGTCATTGACCGCAGTCTGTCATGCAGGCTTTTAATACAGCAATTATTTTCTCTGGCTGCATGGTGGCTCAGTGGTTAGCACTACTACCTCATAGCACCAGGGACCCAGGTTCAATTCCACCCTCAGGTGACTGTCTGTGTGGAGTTTGCAAATTCTCCCTGTGTCTGCGTGGGCTTTGTCTGGGTGCTCCAGTTTCTTCCCACAGTCTTAGGAGGATTGGCCATGCTAAATTGTCTGTAGGGTCCAGGATTAGGCTGGCTAGGTTGGTTAGCCATGATAAATGTGGGTTTATATAGAGTAGGGGTCTGGGTGGGATGCTCTTTGGAGGGTTGGTGTGGACTTTATGAGCCCAATGGCCTCTCTCAGCACTGTAGGGATCCCATGATTCTAAGTACACCTGTCAGCCCTCTTTTGTACATTAATCTATTGAAGTCCTCGCCTGAGTCTACCGCAACAGAAATCTTGGAAGGTCAAATCCTCTGAAAATTTGGTAGCTGCCTTCTCCTTTCCCTCTTCCTGGCCTGCAGGTAACTCACAGCACGTGGATCCCACTGCCTCTAAGGCTGTGCACAGTGTCAGTAATGAGAGCAACAGAAATTCTTCACCTCCTCCACGACCTTCCCAGTTTGCAGTTCTCAGAGAAAGGAAGAAGGCCGAATTGGTGTGAGGGAAGTGAGGTGCTGGAGGAGTGTGAGGGAGCGGTGACAGTAAGAGGCGCACACCCGCATTATCTGGAGTATGTAAGATGAGAGAAATGTGAGAAGGATCTGGGATGAACAGATAGCAATGTTCAATAGTTTCAGCCTCAGCTGCAGGCACTCTGATGATGGCAAGCTTCCTTCCCTGGGGTTTAGGAGAGGCAGCCATGCCTGCCACTTGCAGGTTATCTCCTGGTGCCTTTGGAAGGCAAGTGTGTTGGTTTTCACAGTTAGATTGAAGAACAGGCTGAGTGTGTGAGATGTAGTTATGAAGCTTATAGCAATATTAGGTATGTGAAGCTATGAAAGTTCTGTACAAGTCTTGATGGCATGTTGCATCAAGTAGTATATGATGCTCGTGGCACAGTTTGTTGAACATCTACAGTATGGGGGCAAGCTATTTGGCCCATCGAGTTCACACTTACTCTCCAAAGGGGAACCCACCCTCACCCACCCTATCCCTGTAACCCAGCATTTCCAATGGATAATCCACCTAGCCCGCACATCCCTGGACACTATGGGCAATTTAACATGGCCAATCTACCTAACCTGCACATCCTTGGACTGTGGAGCACCCAGATGAAGCCCACGTAGACACAGGAAGAATGTGCAAACTTCACACAGATGGTTGCCTGAGGGTGGAATTGAACCCAGGTCCCTGGCGCTGTGAGGCAGCAGTGCTAACCACTGAACCACTCTGCTACCCTGTGTTGATGGGACGGGGTATTTGAAGATGCATTCACTTACCTTCACCACTTTGTGGACTTTGAACTTTTAACAATACTGCATCCAGGCCCTCAGCCTAGGTTTCTGGCACAGAATATGACAGCCATCTATTCCCACTGCCTTTTGATTACCCGGGAAGGTTTCTTAATCTCTTACAGGAAGATAACCTCTCTTCTCCTTGGCACCTTCTAAACCAAGGCTTTCAATGCAGCATTGGAATATCCTGGCAGCCCACTGTGGATATTGTTCTATAATTCAGTTTACTCCGTTCCAACATCTGCTGCAGCCACAAAGCATGTCCCATTTAAGAGGTAAAAGGTACTGCAGATGCTGGAGAATCCGAGATAACAAGGTGTGGGGCTGGATGAACACAGCAGGCCAAGCAGCATCATAG
>JAHRHZ010000267.1:8800942-8820778 GCA_024137785.1 Ginglymostoma cirratum | reverse complement strand
ACAAGGTGTGGGGCTGGATGAACACAGCAGGCCAAGCAGCATCATAGCATTTCTGATGAAGGGTCTAGGCCCGAAACGTCAAGCTTTCCTGCTCCTATGATGCTGCTTGGCCTGCTGTGTTCATCCAGCCCCACACCTTGTTATCTCCCATTTAAGAGGTGCAGGATGACTTTAAGCATCACAAGTTAGTTTTATCACTTGCTAACCTGTGCAGAAATGCACTGTTAGTGCTGGATGTGTGCTTTGCAATAATTTAAGCGAATAGTCCACGCAAAGCTGCCTGCTTTGGATGCAGTGAGTGTGAATTAATTGGCATTACCGTCCCCACAGCTGAACTGGGATTTCACTGAATTTCACAGCAGTGTGGTTCTGTAATCCTGTACTACAATGACCTCCATTCCTTTGCTTCCCCCAAATTGCGCAAAATGTTTGCTCTTTAATCACGCATGATAACATTGAGGAATGTTTCCACTCAGCAAATGTTTACAATGCTCCATGGAGTGCTAGTGGCTGGCACAAAAGGTGCAGTGTCAGGCAATATAGCCATCGCCTGCAGTGAAAAGTCTCAGAATACCATGTTCACAAAGCAGTATGCAATTCCAGGACAGCCTGACTCATGTCTCGTCACCCTGGTGCTAATTCCAACTGACTGTTCTCAATATTTTCTTTCGGGTGTAACTTACAATACACATATTTTTCTCCATCAGTCCTCCTCCTATTCTGCAGGCACACTGACAGGAACAACCCCTTGTTGGTTAGATGTTCTCTCCCTGCCAGGATGCATTTTGTTTAACAATCTGTTGGAAGTGTAAGCTAGCAGCTGGTAATGGAGGACCAAACACTAATGGAAACTCAATTATCCAATGCGAAAGGTTTTTTCAAAATACTTGTTTCTTCCCATTTCCGAAGAAGGGTCACAAGGCCCGGAACATTCTTTCTGTTTCTGTCTCCACAGATGCTGCCAAATCTGCTGAGTTTCTCCAGCAAATATTATTTTTGTTTGTTTCAGACTACCAGCATCTGCGGCTCTTTGTTAGAATCATAGAATTTCACAAAGGAGCCATTCGACCCATCATGTCTGTACCGGCTCCTGAGGGAGCTACTCAGCTAGTCCAATTCTCAGCCCGATCTCTGTAACCCTCTAAATTCATCACTTTTAAATATATATTCAGCTCTCTTGAAACCTCCTATGGAATCTGTCTCCACCACTCTCCCAGCAGCGAATTCCAAATCCAAATAACTCTCTGAGAAAGATATTTCTGCTCATCTCATTCCTAGCTCTCTTGCTGACGATCTTGAAATTCTGATGCCCGGTTACTGACATATCAACTAGTGGAAACAAAATATCTTTCTTTACCCCGTCATTATTGTTCCTAATTTTGATCACCTCAATAAGGTCACTTCTCAATCTTCTCTGCTCCAAGAAGAATAAACCCAATCTCTCTAATATCTCCTTGTATCTAAAATCCTTCATTCCCTGTATCATTCTAGTAAATCTCCTTCAAACTCTCTTCTGGGCTTTAACATCCTCCTTTGAATAAGATGCCCAGATCTGAACACAATACTCCAAACGTCATTTGATCAATGATGTGTGGACGTGTAGCATCACTATCTTTCTTTTGTATTCTGTGCCTGTATTCATAAACTCAAGGATCCTATAAGCCTTCCTAACAGCTCTGAACTGTGAATCACATGAATGCTGAGGTGTCTCTGGTCCCCTCAAAGTTGTACTATCCAGCCTATACTGTCTCTCATGTTTCTTCTACCAAAATTCATAACTCTGCACTGCCCATTTGGGGGGAAACAAAACAAGTTCATTTGTTTTATTTTAATAAGTGATGCTGAAATGGTATAATAGTCATTCTCCCATGCCGTGTACAAAATGGCAGCTCAATTTAGCTTAGGGTGCATTTCAAACTGATCTATTCTAAATGGAACAATTAAGAATATCTGAACAAATGTGATTAGGTGCCAAATGAATACAAAAAGCCCACTGACATGGATTGAGATTGTGAACCTTTATCTGTCTCAAGTTTCAGTTGGATGATGGATATAAGGGTTGTGAAAACTTGATATTGGTGTCTTAAGACTTGTGAACTGGTTGGAGAGATGTATAACTTTATTAAAGCATGGTTACAGATCTCTATACAGTTTTATGGAATTGGTTAATAAGTAATGGAATTTCACTACAGCTTCTCCAACCATTTACCACTCCACCTTAGCGTGCAAGGTTTGTGGGGACTATTTTGCTGCTTCACTGACATTTAAGACAAACTTGTGCTGAAATTGGGAGAACTCCCATTGAATTGCCAGTACTGCATTTGGAAGATATGCTTCCTGTTCACTTCAGCAAACTATGCCGCAATGCTCAATAAGCATACTTGTAGACACCTCTTCCAAAAGAAATTGGTTGAAACAGCTAGTGTCTGGAAAAGGGCAAAGTGACAGTCCAAATTTCCTCCCTACATCTGTGAGACTAAGCGGAGGCTCAGAGAATGATTTGTAGAGCACCTGCGCTCTGTTCGCGACAAACAACAACACATTCCAGTTGCAAACCACTTCAACGCCCCCTTCCACTCCCTGGATGACATGTCCATCCTGGGCCTCCTCCAGTGTCACAATGATGCCAATTGGAAACTGGAGGAGCAGCACCTCCTATTCTGCCTTGTGAGCCTACGACCCAATGATCTCAATGTGGACTTTACTAGTTTCAAAATATCCCCACCCCCAGCCTCATCCCATGACCAACCCTCCCTCTCATCCCCACCTCCTTGACCTGACACAACCTGATACAACCTGTCCATCTTCTCTCCCACCCATCCTCCCACCTCACTGACCAATTCCCACCACTGCCTACCCGCACTCACCTATCACCATCCCTCCTACCTTCCCCAGCCCCACCCCTCCTTTCTTTATTTATTTCAAAGCTCCTTTCCCCCTCCCCCATTTCTGAAGAAGGGTCCCGACCCAAAATGTCAGCTTTCCTGCTCCTCTCATGCTGCCTGACCTGTTGTGTTCCTCCAGCTCCACACTGTGATATGTCCAAATTTCCAATGTCTCTTTGCAAGGCTGGTTCTAAGTGTCATCATTTATAATGGACTCTGATTTTTTTTTGCGCTTAATTGGCTTTCTAATTGATACATCTATCTACTTGTCAACAATATGTTTATTTTGAGACAAATCGCTGTTTTATTTCATCCAACTACCTATTATGCATTTTTGACTCACAGAAGCCAAATATCTCAGACTTTCATTCTCTGGTACAGAGCCATTGATCCCAATCTTGCTGCTCACAGGGTAAGAATCAATAAGGATGTCTATGCTACCACTTACTTTGAGAAGATATGGTACGTGCCATTATTATTGCTTTAATGTATACAATAATTGTGTTTTTTCTGTTATAGAGAAAATAAGGCTTCTTAACGGACTGTTGCTTCAAAATGCAAACACATGACTGCAACAAGTACAAATGCCAACTCACTTTTGCATAGATAGTTTATGATGCACAGACAACTTTGTGCACTTCACAAAAATTTAGATTACTCAGGGCATCCGTAATCATCATAAAATTGCTGGTGCGTAATTAAAGGTCCACGCATTAAACTTTGGACAATGCGATCTGTCTATAAATGTGTGGGTTTTCACAAATACTATGACGTATATATGCAACATGCTGCACACTGGTTTGCTCGCAACACTACAGTCAAGCTTTAAACACAAATGAATGTAAGGAGAGCCTTCGGGCATTTTTGACACGTCGTCAGGTCAAACGTTTAATATGAGGAAGTTAAAAGAAATAAACCAGCTTTTGTTTCTACTGCAGCACCTAAACAAGCCACTGGTCTATCAATCTAATTTTTTATTAAAGAATAAAAAGTCACTATATAATGAATCTCTCAGGGATAATTAATGGATACTAGAATTGCTATCTTAAGATTCTTCAGGAAATGAGATATTCTGCAGGAGGTGTGAAGCTGAGTGTGCCTAAATATCTTTTTGCTGGTCTCTACTGTCCTGTAGTGCAATGCTGAGGCTTTGATGTAGCTTTTTGTTTCTCTCAGATCAGAAAATGTGTGCACGTGTTTGTCACAATCAGGAAAACAATGGTTCATATTTTCCACCGGCTCATCGTTATGCCGGAGTACATAGAAGTATCACATGGGGATCCTGTGGAATCTTCATTGCAGCAGATTCCAAAGGAATTGACTGGGAAAATGAAGATTCCACTCAGCATCTCCCCTGCATCGAGAAGTCTCCATTTCAATCGGGGAGATTGGAGGGCATCAATGAAAGTAAATATTTACTCAGGAAACATTGGCTATTAAATACATAGTCAAATCCTGAATAACTATTCAACTGACTCCATACTTACCTCTTGCATCCCCAAGTACTCATTCTCAAACCATACATACACCACAGACTTTGATCTTACATTCCCGGGACTTGACACATCTACCATGCTGTGGACTTCCTTCCCCACTTCACCTGCTCTGGGTCAGCTCCCCCTTCACATGTTCTGGACCCAAAAGCCATCCTCCCTCCCATTCACCACTACCACCAGAGATATCCATAGCTTTTGAATAAATTAATTTTAAAAAATGCTGAATCATGCAAAGGAATTTGAAAATGCCATGAACATTGTAGCATTCACTTTCACACTGAAATATATGAAGGAGTTCTCCACCATCAACATTAATGCAGAAAAGCATTCCCCTGCCAAACATTTGATATTACTGTTGAGATTCCTAAATTAGCTGAGTGAAGTTAAACACATCTTCCATCCTACTGGCTAACCTTTTGATCACATATTATAGAATCCCTACAGTGTGGAAGCAGGCCATTCAGCCCACACTAATCCTCTGAAGAGTATCTGACCCAGACCCACTGCCCTACTCCAGTAATCATGTATTTCCCATGGCCAATCAACCTACCCTGCACACTGTGTGGGAGGAAACCAGAGCACCTGGAGGAGACAGGGAGAACATGCAAACTCCATACAGAGTCACCTAAGGGTGGAATTGAACCCAGGTCCCTAGCACTGTGAGGCAGCAGTGCTAACCACTGAGCCACCATGCCACCCCCTATTTTCTTTGCAGATGGTGCTGAAAATGTACAAATTGAAGATGAATGAAAATGAAAAAGAATAAAAGAGATTCTAATATCTGTGGTGAAAATGGCAAGAAATTTCTTTCAAAAGTCTTTTAATGAGCCTCTCTTTCCAGGATGATAGTGTCAAAGATATCAACTACTGTTGATAACTTTCACCATGAGGCACTGTTTATCATCTGGAGCTGGTAAACACATTGTTCGGGAGATTGATACTTCAATCCACCAAATCATTTCTCAAAAAGATATTTTGCAACATTGTAGCTCCTATATACTGGACTTGTATGTCTGTTGTTTGTATTGCTACAGCTCTGGTAGTCTTCAGAGTTCTGGGTGAAGATTTAAATTCTGTGCCCCGATTGTCAATAGTAACATTTTGTTAAAGATGTGAACAATTGCGATGTTTTTTCACTGCTGATAGGACCTTACGGTGACATACATATGTTCCGTCAGACAGATGATATAATGTAACATAGAGGGATACTCAAAGACGATTGATAGAAGTATATATCAATGATTTATGTAATGGAGTCTATTTCAAGAATGTGGATGCTAATGCACTACGACTTAGTGTCATAGAGATCTACAGCATTGAAAAAGGCCCTTTGGCCCATTGTGTCTATGCTGGTTAGAAACAACCACCCAGCTATTGTAATCCCATTTTCCAGCATTTGGCCCATAGCCTTGTACGCCTTGCAAGTTTACATCTAAATACTCTTAAACAGTATGTTTCTATCTTCCTTACAGGGAGTGAGTTCCAGATTCTCATCAACCTCTGGGAGAAAGAGATTCTCCTCACTTGGTGATAGAAATAACTTCATATATTATCAACTCTGATAGATTCCCAGTATCTAATTCTTACAGATATTCATGATGGCTACATATTTATCGCCAAATGAACTTCCTCCAAAACTGAGAACTAAGCAACTTATTCTCACTAGAGCAAGGCTTGAAAATTGTGAACCCAAAGTTGAATTATTCCTATATGAATTTGTAAAAGAAATGCGTAAATTGTGCAATGGAAGAGTTTTAGGGAATTGAGGTGAGAAAACAGTTCGATTGTTTGCACGTTGTTGCTGTGTGAATTCTTCAGCATATGTAGCAATGAAGACTACAGTTAGATCTAATGGATATCACCAAAGTGGCTTTGCTGCTATCCTGGGAAAGCAATAGATAAGGTTGTTAAGTCCCAACTGGGTATCCGTTAAGGCTACATGGGCTTTTCGATCAAAGCATGTTAAATCATTTCCTAGACAACTCACTCAAGGTAAATGAGTGAGCAAGAATGTAGCAAATGGAATGCACATGGAGCAAGTGTGAGGTGGTCTAGCTTGCACCCAAGAAAAATAAATCAGAATATTTTGTAAATGGTGAAAACCTAAGAATTATGGAGAAACAAAGAGATTGGGAGAAACAAAAACAGGAATTGTTGGAGAAACACAGCAGGTCTGTGGAGAGACAGCGGACTCAATGTTTTGAGTCCAGTGATCCTTCCTCAGAACAGTGTTTAGGTGCTGCCAGACCTACTGGAGTTTCTTTGTTTCATTTAAGAGATTTGGGAGTCTGCATTTTCCAGTAATCAAATTGAAAGCAGAACTCAATCGGTACAATTATCAGGAAGGTTAAATGAACTAGGGCAGCAGAAAAGACAGTGAGAGGGACCTAATATAGATCTTTTAAACTGCTAATAGCTTAGAGGATTCAATTATAATAGCAGACTGAACAAACTTGCTTCATAGTCGCTTGAATATAAGTGATAGAGTGGTGATATGACCGAGACGCTTAAAATATTCAGAGGATTTAATGTGGTAGACATGTAGATATTATTCTGTTGATCGGACAATCAAGAGCCAAGAAAAACTGTGATGAGACATTCAGCAGTGAAATCGGGACACACATATTATACACATAAAGAATTTGAGAAATTTGCAATTCTTTCCCATTAAAGGCTGTGGATGTCGGTACAATTGCATTGATAGATTTTTCCATGGTAAGGGTTTCAATATTAAAGAGAAATTGGGGTGATTTGGGTTGAAATACATAACCGTTGTGATCTAATTGAACAGCAGGAGATGTGAGGGGCTGAATGGCCTAATCATGTTTGTATGTTCTTCACCATATCACCTGGTCCAAACGTGATAGCAAACTTACTGCACTATCCAAGGATACCTGTCATCAATCTTGCTGGCATGACCTTCAGGCATGTTTATGGTGTGGTCAGTGAATCAATATAACTAGTTTGGGTCCTTCTTTAAATTCGCATGATTGAGTTAAAGTAGCAGTGAAGATTTGTGTTTAAACTGGTCAAAGGTTAGTTCATTATAAGCTGTGACTGGAAGTTCTTTGAGGATAAAGAGGCAAAATTTTAAAACTAAAAGTTTCCAGAGACCAAGATTAAAACAAATGTAGATAAGACAGGAGAATGCTTTGAAGAAAGTCCCAATTAGCTCCTACTGTTGGGGCCCATTGCCTGGGTTCCTTTTGCTGAAGTGAAAAGCTTAATGGTTGAAGGCACATCCAGCAAATGCATAGTCTTCTGCAATTGAAATGTCGGCACTTTCTTGTACAGATCAGGTTTTGTAGGAGTGAGAAGGTTCTTTGTCCTTCACAAGTTATAGATGGGAGAGGATTATCTAAACGATTCTAGGACTTTTGATGATTTGAGATTTCAAAGATTAAAAGGTTGTGAGCTGCATATTTTTGATGCTGCAGGAACTGTTTTGGGCTCAAACTAGAGCCCACACTGAATGGAATCTAAAGCCCTCCCCAATGGTGGATTTGGTGGTTGGGGTGGGGGGAGGCAGGCAACCCTCTCACCTTCCCATTTCAGCCCTGATTAATTTTTTGCCCGTGGATGTTCTTCCTGTCCTGCCATCAGTAGAGGACTTGCAGTGATATCAAACCCAGAAGCCCTCCATGTGGGGAACATGATGATCAAAGCTGTGTGGGGCAGCTTGTGGACCTCTAAGTAGAGGTAGGGTAGACCGGGTCACTCTTTCAAAGGTACTCGGAAACCGATTGAGAAAACAAGCATTGGAAAAGGGGATGTCCTCTGAGAACTTTCCCCTTGCTGTGCCAAACTCCATCACACTCCTCCACAATGCCCAACTCATGGATCTCCTCCTGCAATTACTCAGCTGTGGCCTGGGGATGATGATCCTGGGTGCCGGGTAGGTTGTCTCACTGGCAGTAACTACTGTCTCCCTGGCGATGCTGCCATTCAATAGCTCTGCCAGCCTCTAATTAGCTGGAAGCCTTTTGCAGTTTTGTGACCCTTGGTCTGATGGAAAGGCCATTTCTGTCCAGTTATGTACGCCAACGGCACTCAGTTTGGTGCGCCTTCATTACAGGAGGTTACAAAGTACTCCCATTGTCTCTTTCCTGCTGCGTCGAGTGACTCCCGTCATCTCCATTGCATCCAGTCCTGTGGGCATTCTTCTTAGGCTGCAGCAGATACCATTTCGGTGAGTCAACTGCAGTGCAGGTAGAGGAGGTGTATTTACACTGATGATTTGATTCTGATACTGCCACTTCAGATCCAAACGCTCCAGTTAAAGCTTTGTCTTGATCTTACATGTCTATGCATCCATCCATAGGAAGGAGCCTTCCCCAACCAGCACTCTGTACAGGAGCACTAGGCCAGGTCAAGGCATGCAGATGGTCAGGACCAATGGGATGCACAAGGCTGATTTGTTTGCTTTTGGGCGAGAAACTGGATGGTTTTGATTGAGAAAGTTGATTTGGAATTTTTCTTTTGTATTGGCCTTTATTTCAGCATTGTGGCCACGGGGGCTCTATGCTGCTCCAACTGGAGCTGTGGGAGTGGTAGTGAAAGAGGAATTGGTGTCCATGTACTGAGCTAATCGTGAAGAGTCTAGTGGGCAATGGGATATGTTGATCATCTCCTCAGCGTTCACTAGGTCCTGTCTTTCTCCCTCCTCTTCCTCAGCTGTTTGTCATACACCTGGTGTTGAGATTTGGGGCCCCTTAAACCTTTGTTAACCCCGCATTCCATATTTGGCATTTCCTGTATCACACTGGTACCTAACTTGCTGCATACGTAAATTAATCTCTATATGGAAACAGAGGAGGTTATTGGAATCATCAAAGTTTTGACTCAAGCGTTACCACATTCCATTGTTAATGCAGTGTCTCAAAAATATGAAGGTTTTTGTCTGAGAAGGAATGAAAATTGACCTTTAAATGGAGGTAGGCATGGGGATTACATTCATGTGACTCATGAATAGCAGTCCAATCGCATTTGCCAGGAGGGGTCAGACAGGCAATTGTCACATCATTGATGGTCAGATCACAAAATAAGGAATATTAACAGGGGACAGGTCAGGAAGGAGCAAGAAGAGCCAGCAAGATGAGCCACACCATCTCCTTGGGGAAGACTAGGAGTTCCCTCTTTCAGGGGTGGCATAGTAGCACAGAGTTAGAACTGCTGCCTCATTGTGCCGGGGATGTGGGCCTGGGTGGAATGTTCTTTGGAGAGGCGGTGTGGACTCAATAGGCCAAATGACTTGCTTCCACCCTGTTGGGATTTTGAGCCTGAGGGAACAACAAAGACTGTTGGTACCAAGAGACTACCAAAGAGATGAGCACAAAGTGGCATAACACCACTGGGACATGGGAGTGTACTGCCTCCAGTCCATTCTACAGAGTGGCTCTGGGACTGGTAAAGCGTTCTTATCCTTCATGAGTTGTGTGCTTCCTTTCTTTATCTGAATAACTCATGTACTGTATCAAAACTGCTGCTTCTCAATAAACTAATGGAAAATTAATGTGAATTGTTCGGCTGCCTAACTGTGATCACAAACCCTTGAAAATCATTCGCTGGTGCAGAGAGTTGAAATCTCATGACGTGCAGGGATGCAGCATGACTTTGTTGAATCTTGATCTCCTCTCTGCTGCAATGTGTTATGACTCCCTAGAGCAACCTGGCAATGGGAGCATTGCTTAAGCACCCCAATGGTCAATATTTGAAGTGGGAAGATAGGAAGATTGGAATCTCTTGAAGCAGTGCGCTCACTTCCCCTGCATTTCTCTGCAAAGAGACAATGAAGTGTATTCAATTATCTTTGCATAAAAAGCCTCATTGACATCCAATGGGCAACAATGATTGGCACACCGGGAGATATTTCAGATATCACCTGCTTCAGTTTGGAAGGAGCCAGGTACATGAGTGTTTATAGCCACAGTCACCCTCACTGCCACTGACAATATGGTTCTTGCCCCCTTCTGCTATTTTTCATGATGATGAATCAGAACCTCAGAAGTTTTTGACAAATATTTTTAACTTTTAATTCCAGAATGTGTGTTTTTTTTTAAGAAGACACCTACAGAAAAAGGAAAAAAAAAGTGGATTCTGTTGCCGTTCTGGCCAAGTTCTATGGAGGACCCATGGAATGTCACACTTGCAGAGTTTCAAGAACTTCAAACAGTAAGACAGACATATTGGGAATAGATCACCAAGGACCTGACTATCTTGCCCCTCCCAGCAACAACCATGTTTTGCAGACCTTTTGTGTGCTATCCTTCCAGAAAAATAAGGTTAAAAGCTGATTACAACCCTGTTCTAGTGGAAATAGGTATGTTTGTGGAAAAAGGTGTGTTAGTAAAAAGAGGCGCCTGTGTGTACTAGCCTGGGTCTGCCCACTAGTGTGTTGTGAAGGTCACAGCTGAAGCACCAGCCATGAGAAGCCTCTCTGTTGCATGTGAAGGGACTCCCTCACTCTGAGTGCTAAAGCTAATTAGCTCGCAAACCAGTCAGAAGGAAACAGTATAACAAGGACTCTCACTCTGAGTGCTATTTGCCCACCACTGACAAATGAAAACAAGACAAAAAGATTTTAACCTGCAAAGGTCAAGATACTCCAAATCAATTGTTCCTCTATCTACAGATCTCAAATGATTTGGAGAGATGGATCGGTTTATATTTTAGCTTTCCTTGGACCCACTATTTACTTGCACTCATTACTTATATGAATGATTCCTTTAACTTAGTCTGTGCCAAGATCCTCCCTGCATGTTTAGCTGTGTGTGTTTGAGACAGAACACTGGATATGGAGTGGAGCACCGAAATGATAATGCAAATTTCACACTGCTTGGTGTCATGATCTGTCTATTCTGTATCCTTCTGGCATCCGTTGTCTATTTGAAAATTAATACCTGAACTATTTGACATTGCTTGTATCAGAAGTGTGCATACAATATGTAAATATCAATTTTTAATCAAAAGTGCTCAACATATAGGTGCTATGGAACTGAATTTTGCAACTTATAATTCTTAGTCTATAATTAGGGTGGCACGGTGGCTCAGTGGTTAGCACTGCTGCCTCCCAGTGCTAGGAATTGGGATTCGATTCCATTCTCGGGCAACTGTCTGTGTGGAGTTTGCACATTCTCTCCTTGTCTGTGTGGGTTTCCTCAGGGTGCTCCGGTGTTCTCCCACAGTCCAAAGATGTGCAGGTTAGGTGGATTGGCCATACCAAATTGCCCAAAATGTCCAGGGATGTGCAGGCTAGGTGTATTAGCCATGGGAAATGCAGGGCTACAGGGATAGGGTAGTGAGGTGGGTCTATTGGGATGCTCTTCGGAAGGTCAGTGTGGACTTGATGGGCCAAATGGCCTGCTTCCGCACTGTAGGGATTCTCAACTTATCTAATGCTAAGTACTATGATTTTAAGAGTCTAGAATTATAAAACAAGCTGAATCTAAGATTCTATAATGTCAGAACTATGATTCTAATCTCCTACAGGTCCTTAATTCTGAGCCTCTATGATTCTATCATTCTCCAAAACTAAAAGTCTATGATTATGAGGTGCTATGAGACATAGGTTCAAGTTCCACCTGCTCCAGACTGTATCAGATTTTTGCATTTTTAGATTTTAGATTTTATTGTCGAGAGTGGTAAAATACAGAAGTACAGTGCAAAGTGTATAATGTTGCTACACATTGCACCAACATACCTAGTTTCAAAAAAAGCTTAGGTACAAAGTAGTAAGGGAAACGAGAGTTAAAAAGTTAAGCATTACCTCATAGTAGAAAAAAATAGGCAATACTTTACAGTAAAGTTGCAGTTTAAACTTGAAGAACCAAGGAATAAAAAGTTTTTTAAAAATCTCTGAACAAATTGATTAGAAAACGTCTATAATTGAAGATAATTATTCTAAGGCCTCAAATATTCTATCATTTTCAGCTTAGAAGAGTGTCATTCTTAAAATGCACACTCCAAAGTTCTGGAGGAATAGTTCTAAGATTGCCAGGCGCTCTGGTATTTTTTTTCCCTTCTTATGATCTCGCGTGGTTACCCGGGATTTGAGTATTTAATACCGGGGAAAGATTGTTTGAACGTTTGCTTTTTTTTTTGCACACTGAGCAGCAGTGTTCACACTGTGTGCTGTGCGTCCCTACTCTCTAAGTGGCAGCTGCTACGTACCTGGCGTTCCACCGCTACATAGACAGAATGGTGATTAAAGTCTTTATCGCATCCTCCTCCGGTTCCAAAGCGGTAAGAATACACTCTGGAAGCAGAATTTGCAGACTATTCTTTACATTATGCAGAAACAAAAAAAAAGCTAAGAAACGTATAAGACTTAAAAATAAAATTCCCCAAGAGAATTAATTGGTTTGAGTTAAACATTTGCAAGTGATGTATTCAGTGATCGTTCAAGCATCGGGGCATTGTTAAATATTGAGGGATTTGAGATTGTTGTGATTTCTCCCCTGTTGAAACATTTCCTTTTAAGATTACAATTTCTTGGTCATATTCTAATTTCCCTGAATGGCTTTGAGAGACGTAGAATTTAACCCTGTGTATGTGGAGAGTGGCTCATTGCAGCGCCTGGTCTGATCCGCCAGTCTAAGGGCTACATCAGCTGGCCGTGGAGTAGGGCATTTAAATGACCCTGATGGGGGTTTGCTCTGCTGTTTTGTTTTCAAAACCTATTAACCGAGATGGAGCACGCCGTGGAAGATCTCCGTAAAATATAGCGTTTTAGTAACCAGGAAATCCCAGGTCCAGATGGACTTCACAAAATGCAATAGGGTCTTTAAGACAAGACAAAAACTGACTTGGAACACATCAATCCTCTGGAGAAAATGGCCTAATTTAGTTATGTTTGTACTTTGTTTTGTTCGATGTCTCCAGTCTTTACCTGATCTGGGATGTCCATCCCGGAACTGAATGTATGAGAAGCTCTTGAATTTTTGCAGACTTGAGCAGTTTAGTGGGGAGACATGCATTTTGTAATGCAAGTTATTCAGGCGGACTGTAGAGGAGTCCGTGCCCGGAGCAGTTCAAAAAGCTTCTGTGCCTGAGTTTACTTGTCTTGCCTGTTGTAGCTCCTGTCTTCTTGGTCCCACTGTTTTGAGCTGTCAGCTTGATTTTTAACGAAATTGACTTAAAGTACCAGTTATTATATATAGAAAAAGGTATCTATTCTCTGGTTGATGGAAAACATTTAACACCTCAAAGCCTGTGGAAGCATAACTTTGAGGGATTAATTAATTCGGAGGGGTTTACAAAACAAGAATGGAAAAGCCTTGCCCTCAGATCAGAATATATAGTCAGTAAGGTATAAAGGTAAAGTCACCTAGCCTTCACATAGGGCCGCTCTCTCATTCAAGAGAGATGACTGGCGATGGTTTAACCTGAGGGTTACCATACCTCAGGTGAGGGGGAGAGGTTGAGAAGGAGAGTCCTTCGTGGTAACCTCAGTCGATGCAGGAATTGAACCCACACTCTTGGTGTCAGCAGGCTGAGCTGTCCAACCCCACCCAACCCCCCTCCAGTGTGGTTAGCCAGTGTGTGAGCTGTAATAAAGCTACGCTCCCCTCCCCTTGTATGTTCTCAGGTCTGTAAGCTTCTGTCTTTCACAGCTCACAAATCAGACCCATCTTTGGATAGTGGTAAAGCACCTTTCAACATCTATCTGAGATTACAGGGATTACTGATATTTCCCGGTGCTGGTTAGAGTTAGTTTTGACAGTCCACATGGGAGGCTTTTGCTCATTGGGATTTTACAATTAAGTGATAATGTATTTATGGAGATTAAAAGTCCTGTGCCTGTTCATCCTTATATGTAATTCTTCGACCCCTGATTTAACCAGCAAGCATTCTGTGGCAGGTTTATAGGTAATTTGTTCATTTCATGTTACCCCTATTATCATAGTGGGACAGATATCTAACAATGATGACTCAAAATACAGAAGGGACGTAGAGGGCTTGGTGACGTAGTGCAGTGAAAACAATCTGTCTCTCAATGTCGGTAAAACTACAGAACTGATCGTCAACTTCAGAAAGAAAGCAGGAGAACACGCACCCCTCATCGACATCAACAGAACTGAGGTTGAGAGAGGGAAGAGCATCAAGTTCCTTGGAGTGACAATGACCGATGACCTGTCCTGGGCTTCCCACATAAATGCGACGGTTAAGAAGACACAACAACACCTCTTCTTCCTCAGGTGGCTCAGGAAATTTTGCACATCCATAAGGTCCCTCACCAACTTCTACAGATGCACCAGTGAAAGCATACTGTCTGAGTGCATAATGGCCTAATACAGCAAATGCTGTGCCCAGGACAGTAAGAAACTACAGAAGGTGGTGTGCACAGCCCAGACCATCACAGAAGCCGATCTTCCGTCCATGGACTCTACTTACACGGCTCACTGCCGCGGAAGGGCTGCCAACATTATCAAAGACCCATTGCGCCCTGGTAGTGATCTCCTACAACCTCTTCAGTCAGGCTGGAGATACAGTAGCTTGAACACACACAAGTAGGTTGAGGAACAGCTTCTTTCTGGCCATTATCAGACTGCTGAATGGACTCTAGCCTCAAATAATGTAACCTGTATGCCTCTAAGTCTTTTTGATTGCTGTGATCTGCCTGTACTACTCATAAACAAAGCTTGTCACTGTATTTTGGTACACGTGACAATAAAATCAATCAAAAATAAACTTTGCTGTTGGATTTTAAAGCAGCACTTTCATTTTGTCACAATGAAAAGAAGCAACTTACATTTATATGGCATCTCTCACAACCTCATGAAAATGTGTTGCATCCAATGAAGCACTTCCAATGAAGTGTAGTCGCTCTTGCAATGAGGGAAGCACCAATTTGCAGGTGGTCAGCATCCACACATCACATTGACGTGAATAAACAAAAACCGAAATAACTGGAAAAGCGCAGCAGGTCTGGCAGCATCTGTGTCACTGGACTTGAAACATTAACTCTGATTTCTCTCCACAGATGCTGCCAGACCTGCTGAGCTTTACCAGCAATTTATGTTTTTGTTTCTGATTTCCAGCGGCAGCAGTTTATTTTTAATTATGGTGAATAATAGGTAATCTGTTTTAGTGATGTTAGTTCAGGGATGACTATTGGTCAGATCTTCCCTGCCCTTCCACAGAATCTTTCCTCATCCAGCTGAGAGTTCTGACAGCACTTTGGCTGACATCTCGCAAGAACATTAGTTTTTCCCAACAATGTAGCGCTCCCTGATACTGTTTAAGGGTGTCAGCATTTAATTATGCTTTCAGGTTTTCAGAATGGGGCTTGAACCTGCCATTTTTGACTGTCAAAACTAATTGCAACTGGTGCTGGTAAATATTAGTAATCCCTGCAATCTCAGGTCGATGTCAAAAGATGCAATAGCACCAGCCAAAGAAAGGCAGGCTCGATGCTCCTGACACCCTGTCCAGTAGTTATTCTGTTACAGTGATGTTAGTTCAAGGTTATCTGGTTATTCTGCTCAATGTTGTTTGTAAAACTCGACCGTGTTCAGATTGTTTCCATGCTTTACAATGGTGACCACATATGAAAAGTACTGATAAATAACTGTACAATTCCTCTTTCACCCCTATTACTTTGATTCCCCCCCCCCCCCCCACCCCCCCCCCCCACCCCACTGCCCCCACAACCATGGCCTGGTGCTGTACTGAAATATTTTACTTAAAGATTGAAATGAGTTGGAGAGAAGGTGCATTCATGTTGAGGTACCTTTTCTGTGCCTTAACTTGCTTTAAAGACTGCTGCTGTTCTCAGCTGGTAGGCTTCTCCATGGCCCTCCAGCTTCAAGAGTCTACCCATCATCCTTACTTGAACAGGAATGTTTTTCCATGCCCAACTAAGGCTACACTTCAGTCGAAATCAATCACAGCAAGTGTTTATTTCTTCCTGGGCATGGGTTTGAGATTGGGCACCAGCTGATTCCTGTTTCCTGTGTGACAATCCAGCCTGAAGGTGCCTGTGGTGTAGTGGTGGTGTCCCTACCTTTGGACCAGGAGACTTGGGTTCAAGTCCCAACAGCTCCCGATGTGTGCAATAACATCAGTGAATGAGTTGATTAGGAAAAATAGCTTAAAATCCAGCCTGTAGAGGAACTTAGGCAGATGGGCTGAGTAAAGTGGGGAAAACCTGCCTATTAGAGTAATATATGTCGATGAGAGGTTTCCAGTTTTTAATAAGAATAGAAAAACTGTATTATTGAAATGGTGAGAGATGCCAGAATGCTGCATTATAGATGGATGTGTGTGTCCTTGTACGTGAATCACAAAATGTCAGCTTGCAAGTACAGCAAATAATTAGGAAGGCAAGGAGAATGTTGCTTTCTATTGCAAGAGGAATGGAATGTAAACGTAGCGAAGTCTTGCTGCAACTGTACAGAGCACCGGTGAGACTACAGCTACAGCACTGTGTCCGGCTTTGATCTCCTTACTGAAGGCAAGAATATAACTGCATCGGAAGCAGTTCAGAGAAGGCTTGCTGGATTGATTCCTGCAGTGAAGGGGTTGTGTCATGAACAAAGGTTGAACAGAATGGACATTACTTGTTGTAGTTTAGAAGAATGAGTGGCAATCTTATGATTCTAAGTGGGCTTGGCAAGGTAGATGTTGAGAGGGTGTCTAAGGTTTTAGAGTAGATTTGTAGCTCGGGTTGTAGATGTTATGGTTAGTTGTTCCACAGGCATTTCACAACCCTGCTGGGTAACATCATCAGTGCAGCCTTTGATGAAGCGCTGTTGTGTTTCTCTGCCTGTTATTTGAACTCTGGTGTCTGTCGGGCTGGATTACCCCACTTCCAGATTTCCTTTGCAGTGGAGCGTATATTGGGTTGATTCTATGTGTTTATTGATGGATTTCTTAGTGGAGTACCAGGCTTCTAGGAATTCCCGTGTTTGCCTCTGCTTTGCTTGTCCCAGGATCCTGGTGTTGTCCTAGTCGAATTGGTGGTTCTCCCTATCCATGTGGATGGGGATGAGTGTGTACTGGTCGTGTCTTTTTGTTGCCAATTGATGTTCATTACTCAGTCATCTCTATCCACATGGAAAAGGAGAGCCACTAATTCGACTGGGACAACACCAGGATCCTGGGACAGGCAAAGCAGAGACAAGCACGGGAATTCCTAGAAGCCTGGTACTCCACTAAGAAAGCCATCGATAAACACATAGAGCTCAACCCCATATTTACTCTACTGTGAAGGAAAGCCGGAAGTGAGGTAATCCAGCTCAATGGACACCAGAGTTCAAATAACAGGCAGAAAAATACAACAGCACTTCATCAGAGGCTGCACTGATGATGTTACCCAGCAGGGGAATGAAACATCTGTGGAACAACAAACCAGCCCTGAGACGGTGTTTTCCCTCGTTGGGGAATCTAAAACTAGATGGCAGAGGGTCAGGATAAGGGGTTGCTCACATGATAGACATGAGGACAAAGTTTGGTTTTCCCAATGTTATGAATCTTTGGTGTACTCAATCCCAGAGGTTAGATGGATTTTGGGACGCTGAATATATTCATGGCTATGATCGAGGGACAGAGAGAGAGGTATTCTTGAGATATAGGGGAGTCCAGGATTATAGGGGACAAATAGGCAAATAGAATTGAAGCCAGCCCCGATGAAGAATCATCTGGACTTGAAACGTTAGCTTGCTCTGTCTCCACAGATACTGTCTCACCCGCTGTGATTTCCAGCATTTTTTCTTCAGAATTGAAGCCATGATCATATTGAAGGGCAAAGCAGGTTTGATGGGCTGAATGGCTTATTCTCGCTTCAATTTCCTTCACTCTTACGTTCTTGTGAAGATAGGATTTCAATGTGTCTCTCATTGGAGGAATGTAGATGACCAGGGTGTGTTATGAGTATGAGCTTTCTCACAGTTTGTTTCAAATACATTCCCGGCAAATGAAATCACTTAGTTAAGGATGAACTAGCAGATTGCGGTGCTCTTAACAAATGCAAATTTCTTCTGTGCAAACAGGATGGTTAATGTGCTGATATAATTGTATCTTATGTGTCAGTTGTTTCCAAATATGAATCATTGATGGGCCACTTATTCGCTCAAATGAGAAAACTTTTCAAGGATGAATGCAGTTGGAAGACTCTGGTGTTTCCAGAGCATGAGGATTAAAACGTAGTGGACTATGATGATAAGCTAAGTGAACAATGAATTAAGTGTCATTTAAGGAGTTGTCTTCACATCTAGAGTGTGGAGCAAACTGTCAGCTGGTATGGTGATTATTAGAAAGGAACTTTGCAGATGGGAGTCAAATTAAAGCAGGAGCAAGAGGGAAAAAAAGATGATTGAAAATGAGGTCAAAGATGTCAGCTTTCAGGAGCTTCCTGCAGGCAGCAAGTGTGAAAGGTTTAGGATAAGATTTCCAGAGTCAGGGGCAAGGTTGCTAGAAATATAAAACTATATAAAAATGACAGACGGGAAAGGATCAGGTGGTTTGAGGCAGTTCTATACCGTTGCAATTCTGTATCGCAAACTCCAACACGTCTGCCCTTTAGCTGCTTGGAAATAGCCTGCAAAAGGCAAGCAAATACTCGCAAAAAAAGGATTTGGGAAGTTCCTCTTTAACCCCCTGAAATGCATTAAAGTAAGTGGCAGAAGATAACAATGTCCACTAGATTTGTGCTATTATGATGGAAGAGAGAGAAAGGAAATATATAACAGACAAATAGCAATGTTGAAATATGATCTTGATACTAAAATAGAAGAGAAACGAAGGCTCCTGCAGATCCTGAAATATAAAACTAAATATTGAAATGCACTGGATGATGTCGCTGAGAAATGAGATATGATGTTGAAGCTTTTCACCTTGAACTCAGCACAGTCATAAGAATGCCAACTTTCAAATGGTCACTACAATTTTTAATGCACGAGAAAAGGATGCTGATTGGTTGAGGCATTGCAATGGACAATGCCCCATGAAATTATTATTTCCACTTCCCCAGGCTTTTGTTTAATTAAGAAAAGGTGCGATACCTGGGCATGTCCCTTTTACTTGCAGAGGGCAGGTATCTGTATATGCAGCTTACGTATGAACAATAGAATTAGGAGCAGTGGTAGACTATTTGGCTCTTCCATTCATTAAGTTCATGGCTAGTCTGATTGCACCACATTCTCAATAATTTATCCACCTCTGCCTTAAACATTTTAAAAACACTGCTTTCATTGCCTTTCAAGGAAGACAGTTCCAAAGACCTTCAGCCTTTCCTGAGAAACTGTTTCTCCTCATCTCTGTCATAAGTAAGTGATCTCTGATTTTTAAACAGTGGCATCTACATTTAATCAGAGATAAAAGGTACTGCAGATGCTGGAGAATCTGAGATAACAAGGCGTGGGTCTGGATGAACACAGCAGGCCAAGCAGCATCATAGGAGCAGGAAAACTTGACGTTTCAGGCCTAGACCCTTCATCAGAAATGGGGGAGGGGAA
>JAHRHZ010000267.1:8752412-8800542 GCA_024137785.1 Ginglymostoma cirratum | reverse complement strand
GCATCTACATTTAAATTCTCCCATAAATGGAAATATCCTTTCCACATCTACTTTGTCAAGATTTCTCAGGATCTTACAAGTTTCAGTCAAGTCACAATAAAGCTAATTCAACATGTTGCTCTTTTAAAGTGCACTAGATATGAAAGTCTGTGAGCCTTCCTCATAAAATAAATGGCCCATTCCAAGTACTGTCTAGTAAACCTTTTGTGAACTGTTTCGAATGTATATACATGCTTCCTGAAATAAGGAGATGAATTTGGTACACAGTATAGCAAATATGGTCTCACCAGTATCTTGTATAACTGAAGCATGACCTTTATGACTTCTGTGTTCAATTCTCCTTGCAATAAATAATAAGATTCTATGAGCTTTTCTAACTGCTTCCTGTATTTGTATCCTAACCTTTTGTGATTCTTGCATGACCACGAACAGGTTCCTCTTCATCTTAGAACTCTACAATCTCTCACCATTTAGATACTACATTTCTTTTAATTCTTCCTGCCAAAATGAGCAATTTCAATATTCCTACATTATACTCCAGTTACCAGATTTTACGCACTCACTTATCCTATTTATGCCCCTTTGTTGCCTCCTTATGTTCTCTTCATAACTCACTTTCCTATCCATCTTGGCAACCATACCTTTGTTCTCTCCATCCAAGTTATTTACATAACTTGACTCAAATTGAGACCCAGTGCTGATCCCTATGGCACACAACATTTTATACCTTGCCAACCAGAAAATACCCCATTAATGCCTACACCCTGTTTCATGTTAGCTTAACCTTTTATCCATGCCAATATGGATGTTGTACATATCTGACACCGTGAGCTATCATCATCAGGATTTATCTAAATGGCCTGCCATGATATTTTTAATAATAGTTTCTAACATCTTCCCTATGATAGATGTCAGCTGGCCTCTCGCTGCTTGCTTTTTGTCTCCCTCCACTGTTTGAAATAAAGGAGTTACATTTGCTAATTTTCAATCTGAAAATTAAAAGCAACAAATCAGCTATTGCAAAAGCCTTTTTTTTGGAAGATGCTTCTCCTTCCCATTTCCTGATTTCTATCTGTTTCTGGGATGTTATGTATAACCTTGATAACATGGGAAAATGAACCTTATGATGAACTTAACTTATGATCTTGAAAATTGGTTGTTAATAACATTTTTAGCATACTATGGATTGTTCAGCAGGTACTGTCCATTCGACAGAGCCATATTTAATGCTAGACGTTATGCTCTGAGTTTTGAAAGAATGGGTTGGTGAGTGTGGTCACTGTTTGGCCTATTGCAGGCATCCAAAGGGACTGCTGTTTGATATGATCCACCAGTCATTGGGAAATGCGGCCTGTGTAAGC
Organism: Ginglymostoma cirratum; assembly: GCA_024137785.1. NCBI lineage: Eukaryota > Metazoa > Chordata > Chondrichthyes > Orectolobiformes > Ginglymostomatidae > Ginglymostoma > Ginglymostoma cirratum. The sequence continues at coordinate 8,799,181 of JAHRHZ010000267.1, read as the reverse complement.
ACTGAAATTCTTGGACACCACCTGTGTACCAATCTCAGGCTGGTAGGTGGAATGTCTTTGTGGCTTGACAGCATCCTGCTCGTTGAGAAAACCATTTGTGTTGCTACTGCACAGTAACGCCGTGAAGCGGCCAGCTTCACCTGGTGCTCAGTTTTTGAGATACCTCATCCTCCCAGGTACACCAGCCACTTTTCAGACCTGAAAGTGGTGACTTCAGACCCAAGTATGAGAACACACAATCTGCAGCCATCAATGTTAGTGTTTGTGACAGCCATTATTCCACTGGGTAGCTTCAATGCTCCCTCCTTTGACATCAACCTGGATGAACTGAATTTTATTTTTGATGCCAATCTTTATTTTAAAATAAAAGTTGCAGTTGGATGTGTTGCTTTTAATACCTATAGTTAACTTTGAATAGCTCCAGGGTCCATATACTTTGTAGTGTAGAATTGATGGGTCTGGTGACAACAAGCTGTGCTCATAAATTTTATCCAACAAGAGGAGGAGAATGTATTTCCCCATGTTTCCACCTGTCCTTTCTTTCTTTTTCTATCCCTTCTTCCTTTTCTGTCCATCCTTTCTTCCTTTCAGTCCTTCGTTGTCCCACATGCCTCCCTTCTTCACCACTCCACGTCACTCGAGAGTTCTGCTGTGGGCCAGACCATTGTAAGGGATAGATGATTTCTTGCCCTGTCTGGTCAGTGAGCTGGTCTCTTCAGCCATTATAACTTGTTGGCCATTTATTAATGAGGGTTGGTTGCCAGGATGGTTTAAGGCCACTTCCTGTTGTATCTGGGGCAGGCAAGATGCCATCACAGACAATGACAGATACTGTTTCTATTCTATTCTAGCAATGCAGCAGGTAATCAACATGACTGCCCAAGGTTTTAAACAGTAGGCCCTGTATAATCAGACAGTGATTTTCATATTAAATTTGATACTAACTAACATGCCTTTGCAGAAATTAGCATGGACATTTGTGAAAATGAAAGACTTTCATTTATTGAGTGTCTTTTACAATCTCAGGAAGTCCCTAAAGTATCTGACAATCACAGAAGTGTTTGGCACTGTAGACATAGTTGTGCTGTCCAACACAATAGTCAGTGTGTCTCCAGCACCCTTCCACAAGCAGCACTGCAATAATAACTAGGTAGTTTTTTATTTGAGTGCATTGGGATCTTTTATACCCCCAGAGTATAGATGAGAAATCAGTTTATTACCTCATTCAAAAGACAGCACCATCAAAACTACAGCATCCTTTGGAGTACTGCACTGAAATGGCAGTGTTTCCTGTGAGCTTCTTACTCAGGAAAGAAAGCCACTGCATTAATTCGGGCTGTTAAAAATGTGACTGATCTAATATCAAAGAGTTAAAAATAGCGCAGAATTGTGGCTTTTAAGAAGTTGGAAGTATTCCAAACAGCAAATCCATAACGTTTGGTACACTGTTAGGGGTGTCAGTCTTTTTCTTTATAAACAGGTCTTTAACATCAACATTTCAGCTCCATGCTGCACTGTCATGAGACAGGCCATGTAGTGGTCACTGCTAGAGTGAGCTAAGCCAAAGCACTGGATCCGCTCTATAATGGCGATTGGATTTGTGATAGATTCTGAAAGATCTGACCCACTCCTTCCAATCTCACCCCTTGTATAACTTGTACTGCGCTGTGGTGAGAGTATGGGTTCTTGCAGCAAGAGGAAGACTGTCATAATTCACTGATGCATCCACACACACACATTCCAATGGATCTTATGTGACTTAACTATGAGCAGATTTGACTTGAAATCTGCAGCATGCTTGGAAAGTCACTGACTTCCTAACTGCACTAACAAGTGGGAACAGCAGACTTAAGTTGAGAGCACTGTGATAATGGGAGAGGCAAGAATGGCCACTGATTATAAGCAATCACTGTACACCGGTGCAATTATCTCTTGTGATATACTTCATTGCCATGATTACCAGTTAGAGACATTTGAATAACTAAACTCCTGAAAAGCGACAACAAAACTGTAGCTCCAAATGTTCAGTGACATGCCAATGGGAGAATTGATTATTTTTGGACAGCGTTAGGTTGCTTACTTGTTGAGCTGGGAAATAGCTGACATTTAGCAGTTCACATTTTGTGTTTATGATTATTTGAAAGCCACGAAGCAATGTTGAAAGGCTTTGAAAGGAAATGTTGGATGCATCTGTTTCTGAAGCTTTTATGTCTACATTACAAGGCTTTGCTGCAGGATGTACATACAGTTCAGATTCATTTCTAATGACGCTTTTTATACGGCTTAATGAATCTTAAGTTAAATAATAGATTCTGTGGCCAGTTTTATATATACCTTGCACTCCATAATGAAAATTTGTTCTTTATTACATCCTTTAACTATAATTGATTTGTGCTATTAGTTTTTGTTAGAAAACTTAACATGAACCTAGATTGCTTCTGCTAACAAAACCATATTCTGGATAATTGGTGACAAGGGAGAGAAGTTGAACATGTTAAATGTATTGTGTGATTGTAGTCTTATGGGCTCGTAATATGCTATAAATTTTTGATTACTGAAAATTATGCATTTAAGTAATTATTTTCAAGCATTTCCCTGCAGGCGGGCAGAAATTGACCCGGATCCTTGCTCTGCACGATTCTAATTGAGGTCACTGACAAAAGTTCAGATTTCACATTAGGACTTTCCAAAATGGTCTGCGGGCCCCGTTTGAAAAGTACAGATGTAGACAAGAGTTGTTATTGCAGTTCATTTCAATTTGGACTAATGAAATGCCCCAGGATAAGCACCTGGCCGCTGGTAATTCCTCAACCAACATCTCTGGAAGAAAAATTGTCCAGCTGCACTCAAAATACACATGGGACTGCGGGCAGATTTCACCCTAAAACTATTTATCTTTTGCACTGATGTGCTGGGTTCTTTCATCCCTGAGAATGGGCGTATTTGTGAAGCCTCATCCTCCAGTGCCTTGTTTAATTGTCCATTCACAACTGAATTCAGGACTGCAGAGTTTAGAACATTCATTTGGCTGTGAAATTGCTTATCTTTTTCTGTCATTTGCTACTTATGCTATCTGGCATGCAAGTAGTATCACCAGGTTACCAGTTCATTGTTATGATATTCCTGGAGCTGCTCCTGGCATGCTGTTCTGCAGTCTTCATTGACCGTGCTTGACTCCCTGGCTTGATGGTAATAGTTGAGTGGGGGAAATGCCAGGCCATGAGGTTATAGATTGTGCTGGAGTACAATTCCACCGCTGTTGATGGCCCACAGCACCTCAGGATATCCAGTATTTGAGTTGATAGATCTGTTCAAAGTCTGTCGTATTTAGCACGGCAATAGTGCCACACAACATGATGGAGTGTATACTCAATGTGAAGATGGGACTTTGTTTGTGCAATGGTTGCTCCTACTGGTATCATCATGGATAGGTGCATCTACAGGAGGCGGATTGGTGAGCTTGAGGTGATTTTATGTTTTTCCCTTTTGTTGGTTCCCTCACTATTTGCTGGAAACCCAGTCTGGCAGCAATGTCCTTTAGGAATCAACCTACTTGTTCAGTAATGGTGCTGCCAGGCCGCTCTTAGTGATGGATGTTGAATACCCAGCGTAATTCTACAATCTTCCCATGCTTGGTGCTGGCCCCAAGGGTTGTTTAACATGGAGTGGTGATTCATCAGCTGAAGGAGGTGTGGTATGTAGTAACCAGCAGAAGGTTTCCTTGCCTATGTTTGACCTGTTGCGATGAGACTTCATGGTGTCCAGAGTCAATGTTGAATACTCCCAGGGCAAATCCCTCCTGACTGTATACCACTTTTCTGCCACCTCTGCTGGGTCTGTTCTACCCAGGGATGGTGATGGTGGCGTCTGGGATATAGTCATACTCACAAAATCATGCCTTACAGGTTGTTGCTGTAATTGTCAAAGTTGTTGCTTGACTAGTCAACGATAGAGCTCTCCCAATTTTGTCATGAGCCCCTGGAGGTTAGTAAGGCAGACTTTGCAGGGTCGACAGGCTTGTGTTGGTTTTATTGTTTCTGGTGCTGTGGCCAATGCCAAGGCACACGTCTTCAGAACGTCCCCAACTAGATGATGTAGATCTCCCAATGTTCTCTTAAATTTAACATAAAGAGTCGCAACAATGTGCACTTGCTTTGTTCAGCTTCTGGATGTAGCCCTTTGTCTTCAGCCTATATCACTGAACTCATCAACTTCTGCTGAGCTCTGTTGTCTCTGTCTCCTTCTGAGTCATTTCATTCAGATACCTTTTTATCCCTAATCTTGGTTCCCTCAGAAACCGGGAGGGTCAGTTTCTCATCTCAATTTCTCTTTACATTTCCCCTTTTTTAAAAAATTAGAATCTGTCTCAACAAAATAAGAGCCAAGCCTCCAAATTCCATCACAATTGCCTTGGGATATCTCAAGGCTGTGCAGGATTCCAGATAAAGATAGCGGACAAGTCTGACTTTCTTTGCTCGCTCGTATTCTGCAGAAAAGTTACCTTGCATCTATAGGTAATGATTTCCTGGTTGACACATTCATTTTTGGCAATGCGACAGCCACAAAATATTTGAGATTGGGTGTAGAAACTTTTGTTTTCATTCGGTCTGATCTTTGAGCACCTTTTTAATTCCTGCGACTGTTCCATGTTATGCTTCTCCTGCCCACTTTAACCAATAGGAACTTTACGCCTGCTACTAGGAAGTCAGGTGTAGCACTGAGGTCATTTTTAAAGTTCATTTAGGGACTGAATGTGGTGCATTTTTCCAACAAATGGTGCCGGAGCTATTATTTGGAAATCAACATCGTTTGAATAGGTTTGACTGTACAGTCAGTGGCTGTTGGAGTGTTACAGTCAGGTGAGCTGTGGTGTGGAATGTTTTCTGTTTCCTTTCACTCTTCTTTTGACTGCAACAATTTCTTTTTAATATGAATACGCTTGCGAATTCAGTGAGTGTCTGTTTAAGTGCTGTGACTTATAAATTGCACACGAACGTTTTCCTGCAAGTTTCTTTTCAAGTAATGGGGAATAATATTAATTGTACTTAACAGACAATCTAAATGAAATAATAAAGCTTCGACTTGTGTTCGCACATGCGCTGAAGTGTTCCCACACCTTCAGGAGCTCACACTGTTGAAGTGATAATGATTGACAGTAGTTCAGGGTGAATCGTCAATGTACATTTAGCATGTTACACAACGCCCTTGTCCAGAAGGTGCCATTCTTGGTCTTGTTGCATTAATTTCTCTCCTGCCCAACATGTTATCCACAGTTACAGGGGCTGCTTTCACATAAATCCTGATGACAACCAGCTCTGAACTGGGCATTGCTCTTAACACCATGGTTCATTTCTGTATCAGGCAACCTACCTTCTCTTCTTGGGTTGAGTTAAAATGCCCTTCAATTCAACACCAGCAAAATCAGAAATGTGTTATACCTCCCTTGGAATGTCCCACAGTGGCTTACATCTGATGATTGTTTTTCCATGATGTGGAGGTGCCGGCATTGGACTGGGGTGGACAAAGTCGGAAGTCACATGACACCAGGTTATAGACCAACCAATGTATTTGAAATCACAAGCTTTCGGGGCGTAGCCCCTTTGTCAAGTGAAGTCTTCATCTGACGAAGGGGCTACGCTCCGAAAGCTTGTGATTTCAAATAAACCTGTTGGACTATAACCTGGTGTCATGTGACTGCTGATTATTTTTCCAAGAGCAGTCATTATTATGTAGGAAACTGTGGCAACCAAATTGCACATGCTTAAATCTCAAACAGTAAATCAGATGAACAAATTAATCTGGTTTGAGTGACGTTGTTGACCAGGAGAAGAATGTGCTCCCAGCTGATAGATCCAGTGAGATTGTAGTTTAGCAGCTCATTTGAACAATGGCACCTCTGCCAGTATAGCACTGTCTCAAACTTACATTCAAATGGCTTCCTCAGTTGTGTGCTTAAGCTTACAGCGGTGGGGCTTCACAATTTTAATGCTTTGCTTGTTATCTTCTAGTCTCTCACCCGGCATTAACTTGAGCTTATCCAAAACATTACTGCGCAAATTTTAATTCATATCAGCTTGAAATATTTCAGATAACTCTGTGCTCTTCCATTTTTAGCCTATTCTGCTTCCTTGGCTTTGCTGTTGCATCAGTGATCATGCTTTCAGTTACCTAGATACTCCACCCTTTACTCTAGGATCATAAGCCGCCATTGGGATGCTACCACCAGACACATATTCCCCTCCCCTCCCTTGTCCACCTTCTGCAGGGACCATTCCCTCTGGATTACACTGGTTCACTTCTCCATTCCCAACACCTCCCCGCTGCACCTTCCCCTGCAATCGCAGGAGATGTAACACCTGCCTGTTTGCTTCCTCCCTCCTCAGTGTCCAAGGACCCAAACACATCTTCCAGGTGAAGCAGCATTTAACCTGCACTTCACTCAATCTAGTCTACTGTATTCACTGCTCATAATGTGGTCTACTCTACATTGGAGAAACGAAGTGTAGACTGAGTGACCGCTTCACAGAACACCTATATTCTGTCCGCAAAGAAATGACCCTGCGCTTCCCATTGCCTGCCACTTCAACACACTGTCCTATTCTCTGGCCGACATCTCTGCCTCGGGCTTGCTGCAGTGCTCAGTGAAGCTCAGAGCAAGCTGGAAGAACAGTATCCCATTTTCAGCTTGAGGACCCTGTAGCCTTCAGGACTCAATATTCATTTCAATAATTTTAGGCCCTGAGCACCTTCTCCCATGTTCTTCTCCCACCTCCATACACCAGGGTAGGACATGACATGGGCTGCTTTCATCACAGCCAACCTATTGTCAGCAACTAGTGGTCTCCATTAGCAGCTTTTCTTCCTCCTCCATTCACTATTATCCATTCCTTTGTCTGCCCAAATGCTGTTCTCTCTCTCTCTGGGCTGCATCTCCACATATCGTTCGCTACTTCCCCTCCCTCCCCATCACCAGTCTTCAGCATATATGCCAACACTTTCCTACCAGCAATCAGTTCTGAAGAAGGTCACTGGACCCGAAATGTTAACTCTGCTACCTCGCCAATGGTGCTGTCAGACCTGCTGAGTTTCTCCAGTTAATTCTGTTTTTGTTTCTGATTTCCAGCGTCTGCAGTTCTTTGTTTTTCTCCTTGTCCTCTGACTCATTGACTTTTTTTGTTTCAAAGCTGTTCCTTTGAACCTCTTGGCCAAACTTTTGTTCACTTGTGCTTGTGTGATCTCCTTTAGCCTGGTGTCAATTTTTTTTTGTTTTGGTTGGTAAATGAGACACTTGGGAAATGCTATGTTAAAGATGTGTTATAGATGTAAGTTGCTATTGTAAAATACCCACTCAGCACCGAACATGACATTGACATAAATTGTCCATTTGATATTTTCTAATGCTTGACTGTCTCAGGCTTTGATTCCATCTATCCCTTTTGGGTACAGTATTATTCAGCCAGCCTTACTCTGAGTTGAGCTTCACATCCTAGAATTAGCCCATCACAAGGTTTCAATATTTCCCCTCTCTGAAACATATGGCTCCCTATGTCTTTTGCTTGCTTCCACATCTGAAATCTAAATCCAAGCTGGCAAATTGACTTCACAAGATGTTCCCCTCCCTGAAGCCCCAGTTTCTAACCCTTAAGACATTTGTGACGTTGGTCCTCGCCCACACTCGAGAAGCTTTATTGTTAGCCAAGAGCAAGTCATCTGCTTGACAGGCGCTCCATTTGCCATGTTAAAGACACCGTCCCTCTGCGTCGACAATGGCTATGGGGTGTGCCATCCACAACGTGGGCTGTCTAACCTTTTCACTTAAGTGGCCAGATTTGAATTTTCCTTTTACTTGGGGTTCTTGAACCAATTTCAGAATAAGATTTGTCTTATCCTGGAAAACTAACATTAGAGTAACCTCACCGTGTTGACTGCAGTGTTTGAAGAAGGAATGGGGCTGAGGGGTGTTGATCCACCGTTTTGTTCAGGATAACCAGGGATGGGCAATAAATTCTGGCCTTGCCATCAAGGCGCACACATCATAACAGTGTTAAAAACGTAAGAATATCCCATCATACTCTGCTTACCCGTCTTCCAGTCTTTGGAAAACCCCTTATCACCTGTATTTCAGTGAATCTATCCTGTGTGTCAGAACTGCCCATGCCCTGGACTGTCGTCTCCAGCCGCATATCTTTTTATTCCTCTGCTCCATTAACTGGGGATGACTCCTTGTTTCCTTTCATTTCCCATTTTCACCATGACTCAGTAAGTCACTGCACCCTGGCCTTTTGGAATTCTTTTCCCAAACCTTTTCGTTCCATCATCCAGCTACTTTCCACTGATAATATTCTTTTCTCTGCTTGGTTTTGACCTTGTGAAAGACTCTGCATAATGTGTGTTATATAATACAAGTCGTGGTCATCCTTCTGTCTACACAAAAACATTTAAGCTTATCTTCCAATAACTTTTAGTCTGAATCTAAATTCTCTTTGTTGTGTCTGGATTCTTTATAGAGACTCTCATTGTTTCTCGCTGTTCTTGAGCGATATTCCTGTAATTTTGGCAGGGTACAAACAGATTACATTCTCTGCTATGTATCTGGCTTTTGTGAATCTCAAAAATTTTTTGACTTCAGCTCATGTCAGCTGTCCATCCAGCCTCCTCCTGTTCACACAAAACATTACTCAATGCTACCATGTTTGTTCACACTGTTTAAATTCAGAATCCAGATTCATCTGCCTTGGAAGTAGAGGTTGAAGAAATTTGTGTTTGTATAGCACCGGCCACAGCCTTAAAAGGCCCCTTTGCAGCAAGGTGTGTTTATATAAAGAAGAGTCACACTTGTAATGTAGCAGTAGCCGACCTGTGCACAGCAAGATCCCACAAACAGATGCGATAGCATTGACTAGGCAGGTGAACATTTTCAGATGCTGCTTGAGAAAGAAATGTGTATAAAGGTTTGATTGATTGATTTATTGTCACGTGTACCGGAGTACAGTGAAAAGCTTTGTTTACGAGCAGTACAGGCAGATCAAAGGTTGTAAAAAAAACTTAGACACAGGCATACAGGTTACATTTGCACAGGGCATGCGCTAGGCGAAATCAACGTTAGCAAGATCAGCATTACTTGAGGCTGGAGAGTCCATTCATCAGTCTGATAATGGCTGGGAAGAAGCTGTTCCTGAAGCTGTTGGTGCATGTGTTCAAGCTTCTGTATCTTTTCCCTGACAGAAGAGGTTGGAGGAGGTCGTTACCAGAGTGTGATGGGTCTTTGATGATGTCGGCAGCCTCTCTGCAGCAACAAACTGTGTAAATAGAGTCCATGGATGGAAGGTTGGCTTCCACGTTGGTCTGGGCTGCGTACACAACCTTCTATAGTTTCGGCAATTGCCATACCAGGCCATTATGCACCCGGACAGTATGCTTTAAATGGTGGAAGTTGGTGAGGGACCTTATGGACATGCCAAATTTCCTGAGCTGCCTGAGGAAGAAGAGGCGTTGTTGTGCCTTCTTGACTGTTGCATCTACGTGGGAAGCTCAAGACAAGTGGTCGGTTATTGTCACTCCGAGGAACTTGATGCTGTCCACCCTCTCAACCTCAGTTCCGTTGATGCAGCTGGGGGCGTGTTCTCCTCCTTTCTTTCTGAAGTCAATGATTAGTTCTTCAGTTTTGCTGACATGGAGAAAGAGGTTGTTGTCATTGTACCACATCACCAAGCATGAGGAGACTAGTCATTCTATCATTTCCATGCCAGCTGGAAAAGAGCAATCCAATCTCGTCCTATTGCCCACGACTTTGTAGGTTGCAGCATTTCAAGAGCATATTCAAGTGTGTTTTTAATGTGTTTGAGGATTTCTACCTCACCCTGCCTCACCACCCGCTCCCCCCCGCCGTCCCCCAAAACAAGGCAGAGAGTCCTAGACCCTCATCAACCTCTGGGAGAAATATTCTCATCAGCTTCCCTCTACTTCCTCCTCTCAATTACGTTAAATCCATCTTCCCTGGTTATTGACCAATCACTCTTGGAATTGGATCCTCCTTACCCACTGTATTTAGTTCTCATATTTTATATGTCTCAATTAAATCTCCCCTCAGCCTCCTCTGTTGCAAAGAAAACAACCCTAGCCTCTCCAATGTATTCTCTTAGCTAAAATTCCTGAAATCTTCATTAATCTCCTCTGTACCATCTCCAGTGTGATCACATCCTTCCTGTGTGTGGTGATCAGCGCTGCATGCAATAGTCCAGCTGTGGTTCAGACAGGAACAAAAACAAAGTTGCTAGAAAAGCTCAGCAGGTCTGGCAGCATCTGTGAAATTAAAAACAGAGTTAACGTTTCGGGTCTAGTGACCCTTCCTCAGAAGGGTGTATGTGTGGTTGAGACAATATTGTACACAGTTTGTGCATTAGCTCTTTGCTCTTAATGTTGAGAGTTTGCTCAAACAGGGAAACATTCCATAGGTCTTCTTGACAACTTTATCTTGCTAACTTGAGGAATCTATAGAGATGAATTCCAACGTCTCTCTTTATTTGCTCCATTTATATTTTGTAGAATCCTGCCATTTATTACTCATTTTCTTACCTTGATTTGTTTTCCCCACAACTTGAGACTTTTACACTTTCCTGCCCACCTATCTAGTTCATTGATAATTCCTTGCTTTCTCATCATCATTTGCACACCCAATTTAGGTATGATGTGAAAATTCTTCATCAGATCCTCCACATATTGGCCTAAATCATTGATACTTAAGCACAAACAGCAAGGGGCCCAGTACCGAGCCCTGCAGAATGTCGAAGGAAATGATCCTTTAGTCTCATAAACGCCTGTCAAATGTAGCTCTTTCCCTCTGCTACTGAATGAATTTTGAATCAAATACCACTTGAATTCCATTGATTTTAACTTACTGACCAATCTGCCATGTGGGTCCGTATCAAGGGCCGTGCAAAATCCAACATAAGACTTCAAATGTGCTACACTCATCTGCTGTCCTTTTAAAAGATTAATTCAAGTTGTTTAGACGAGACCGAGTAGTAACACATCTACCCTAACTGACTTCTGAACAATCCATGTCTCTGAATTTGCCGATGTATATTGTCTTTCAGAAATTTTTTCCAATAATTTGCACACTACCACTACCCAACTCTGGTGTATAATCACTCTGGATCTCTCTTCCTCCCCTTTTTAAAAGAATGGTAAAATGTTAGCACTCCTCCATTCTTCTGTCACTTTCATGTAATTGAAGAGGATTGCAAAATGATAGTCAGAGACTTTGCAGTTTCATCCTTTGCTTTGCTTAGCAGCCTGGAATACAATTAACCAATCCATTATCCATTTTAAAAGATGGTAAATATGCTAATATTTCCTTCCTCAATACGATTATCTCGTCTAACATTCACCATTCCTCTTTCTTAACTGCAGCCTTTGTTTGATCTCTCATTTGTGAAATTAGACGCAAACTATTCATTAGGAACTATGCCTACCTTTTGCATATCGACAGACAAGTATATCCTGGTGGTCGCTAATAGACCCTCCTCTTCCCTCAAAAAAAAATCATAAATTTTGGCCTCAGGAGAACTTTCTTTCAAATTGTGCTATGGGGTCGTTTATGTTCATCAGAAACAGGACAGTAGGTCTCGGGTTAATGCATCATTTCAATTATGGTGAATCTGCAACACAACAGTCCCTTGGTATTGTAGTCCAGGCTGGTGCTCTGTTCATGTTCAAATCTCTGGATTAGAATTTGAGAACAATAACAATTACCTTCATTTAAGTAGCCCTTAATGTAATGACTAATTCAAACCACTTGACAGTAAAGACTATCAAACAAAATGTGACATTTATGTCCATAAGGCCACATCTGGGTGAAAGAGGTAAGTTTCAAGGAGTGTCTTATGAGGTGAGAGAGAGGGAGAAGTGTGTAGGGCTGGGGTACAGTCTTAGCGACCAGCTGGAATTTCTAGTGAAGCGGGAAAAAAAACTGGGAATGTGCGAGAGATCAGAACGAGAGGTGTGTGAAGTCCTCAGAGGGTTGGAGTTTGGACGGCTGAGAAAAGTTCGATTAGCAGGGAAAAGGCTATCGAATAGCGAGTATTTTAAAATTGGGGCAAGTCGGACTGGGAGTCAATTCAGTGAGCAAAGGATTGTGGGTGAAGAGGACTACAATCTTCTCTCAGAAGCTGAAGCGCTAACATCTGGCAAAGGCCAGTCTATTCTCATTATGTTTCGTGTTTGTTCACGGACAATAGGCTGCACCCATAATGTTTCTGACATTGTTTCTGTAAATACAGGTTTCAGTCCAGAGTCATTTTGAACAGAATTCACTTGGTAATGGCTTACAGTACTAAAGATGCCTACAGCTGCATAACACACACAAAAAAATGTTGTCAGCAGACTCTAAACTATTTCCTGGCGGTTATCCAGAAGCATCATTCTCTTTGTCCTGTTTTCCTCCTTATTAAGGGGTGGGAAGTTCTTCTATGGATGTGGTTTGCCAGGATTTGATGGTGTCAACATCTTGAAAATTTCAAACATTTCACTAGAGCTTGAATCATGTGGACCTCTGGGGTTTGTTTTGGAGTCAAGTTGAGCCATCCATTGGCAGAATTAAGGCACTGCAGTTTTTCGTTCTTCTTTCCAGGCCTAACAGATTTAAGATGGGTCGTTCCAACAAGGACTGCCTGCATTAGGGGATTAATATTTTGTGTTGTGCAAAATGGCTGCGATTTAAAATAATAATCAATCTTTTTGTTTTTTTCTAAAAGTTTCTTACGTATGCTGCTCTTCTTGGAACTGAGGCAGAACAAATCCGATGCCTGTTTAATTTGGCCCCACTGACCTGATTTTTATTTTTCTTATTCGTTCATGGGCTGTGGGTGTGACTGGCTAGGCCAGTACTTATTCTCATCCCAAAGGGTGGTTAAGATTTGCAGTTTTAAATATGCTGCTGCCCCCATGACTTGCAGATGTGTGATTTGAACCCATCTGTGTTCCCCAATGCATCCTCCACCACCACCTCCCCCTGGAATAATATGTCAGGTTGGTGACTCCAGTGCTGTTTTGCCCAATCTGGGACCCAGACTCGTCTATCTGTCCAGAAACGCCGGCCAAAATGAGGAAATCCCATCGTTGGTGGAGACCTTCGAGAGCCATAGGTTCAGGCTCATTGATTCCTTCCAAGCATGTTGCGTCTTCCACATTTTTTACAGTTGCTGGGAGGGCGGGAGTGAAAAGGACTCAGGGTCTGACAAGGCTGAGTGGGAAAGTTACCTGCTTTCTGCTATTGAGGGTGCACACTGAAGCAAAATGGTTAACTACAGAGTGATGTGAGTACTGAGGCAATAAGCATATTAGCACCAGTTTGCCGTGACATCTTCTTATGGGTAGCCAGGAGTGCAGTTTTCGAAGTGTGAAGCCTCACATGGGAGGTGGGAGCTGGGGAGAGGTTCAGAGGTTGAGGACAGAGTTGGTTCTAGGTATTGAGTACAAGGAGCCGATGGAGGTGATTTCAAATTCAAAAGTGCTCTGTTCTTGTGGACGGTAAAAATCTCGTTCTAATTCCATAGTGTTATACAGGAGGCTGTATCGCAAATTTCAGAACTCGTACTTGAAATTCAATTTCCTTTTAGGTTGGGATTTACAGGCCCTATTTTGTCTAGCATGGTAAAGAAAATTTACTTGGCCATCTAACAACAAGTGGCTTTTATCTGGTAAACAAGGTATAGTTTACTGCAAGATACCAGTAGATACAAGTTTGCATTAGTATGAAATTCAATGGATTATTAAATTGTCTGTTCAAATGGCTACATTCATTTATAAATTCCAAATTTATCCTGTGACAGAAATGTGAAATAATGACCAACTTTTGTTTCATCACATTACAGAAAGCATCAAAACCCCTTTAACGCTTATATTAATCACTATCCTAAATTGAACTAAGTTCAAATGACATCCAATTGAATTGAGAGGCCTATTACCTTTATCATTACCTTCCTGCTTTGCTTGAAGTAGGCTGAATATTTGAACAGAGAATTAGTCCGAACATGATTTGGGTTTTCGTGGTTTGGAGCCTAAAGTGGCTTATTAAATAAAACATTAATGAGTCAGTTGCATTTGAATGCAAAGACGATTAAGGAATGCCAATGTGCCAAATGATATTCCAAAATGGTTTACATATTCAATGCAGTTAACATGGTTCAAGAACATGATGGGGGAATGCACTGGTCATTGAGTGAATATTCTGTTGTCTGTTCAAAACCCTTTTTCTTTTGGTGCCTATGGCTCAGTACTTTTATGTCACTGACTGAGGAGTACTGGACTGAAACACGAGTGGAGACAGTCCCTGATGTTGGACCCACTGTCTCAGAGCTTCTGCAATCCTAATGTTTTCAGGACAGTCTTCAGTTTGCATTATGTTGTTGGGACAGGATGTAAGGAAGAAAAGGAAGGAATCAGAAAGCACCCTGTCCTCCAATTATCAGTCCAATAAACCTCTTTAAAGAGCTAGTTCATGGTTGGGGAAGCTGGCCATAGTAGTGACGTCCAGGATGGGGCATTGACAGAAAGTAGCCCACACCCATGTCACCGAACATAACAGCCCCTTATTAACAACTCACACTGTATACAAGAGATGAAAGGAAGGATCTTCCTGAAACCCTACATACTCATGTCCTGGTTCCACGAGAATGAACATCATTATCACAAAAACAAAATACTGCAGATGCTGAAAATTTGAACTAAAAGCAGAGAATACTGGAGAAACTCATCAGGTCTGGCTGCATCTGCGGAGAGAGAAAAACAGAGGTAACCTTTTGAGTCCGATATGTGGTTCAGTGGTTAGCACTGCTGCATCACAGTACCAGGGACCCAGGTTCAATTTCACCCTCAAGCGACTGTCTGTATGGAGTTTGCACGTTCTCCCTATGTCTGTGCAGGTTTCCTCCAGGTGCTCTGGTTTCCTCCCACAGTCTAAAGATGTAGAGGTTAGGTAGATTGGCCATGCTAAATTGCCCATAGTGTCCAGGGATGTGCAAGTTAAATGGGTTAGCCATGGGTAAAAGGCAGGATTACAAGGATAAGGTAGGGGCATGGGTCAGGGTGGGATGCTCTTCGGAGAGTTAGTGTTGGACTTGATGGGCTGAATGTCTGCTTCCACACTGTAGGGATTCTATGACTCTTCTTCAGAACTGAAAGGGTTGAGAATATTTTTCTTCTGTAATCGAGAGTTGGTGAGGAAGAGTGAAAGAAGCAGGTTATGAAAGTGCCCAGGACAAAAGACAATGGGAGTGCTGTTGGAGATGGAGTGATAGGTCTGAAAAGAAGAAAATGGGTCCTCTCTACAGAGAATAGAGCCAAGACAAGACTAATGTGAAGGTCACTTGGGAGATGGCGTGGGAGGACATGTATGGAAGTAAAATGGAGGACAGTCATGCTGTGAAGTTTTGGAAGCCAATATTGAGTCCTAAGGGCTGTAAAGTGCCTAAGCAGAAGATGAGGTCTTGTTCCTTCAGATTATCTCAAGCTTCATTGGAACACTGTAGCAAGTCTAGGATGGAAATGTTAGCATGGGAGCGAAATGGTTTCTAGAAATGGCAAGCAACTGAAAGGTCAGGCTCATTTCTATGGACAGATCAGAGGTGTTCTACAAAGTGGTCACCCAGTCTCACTATTGTGTCATTATGTCGGAGCTTCTTATGCATATGCTCAGGGGTGATTCTTAGAGTAAAGTTATAGTTAACTCTTTACTGCAGTTGTTAATGATACTTGGAATGATCAAATACAGCTGGTGTTTGTTGGTGCACAGCTTTTGTGTTTGCTTCCGGGAAATGGAAGCTTTTGTAAACATGTCCCTTAGTTTTATCCAGACTCCCTCCATCACCTGCTTTGTGCTGCTGGCCCTTTTGAGAAACAGCCTGCTCCATTCAGAAAGGCATCAGCATTCCCCAACGTGGCTGCTGTCTGCCTTTGAAGCTGGTTCCAGACAGGCAGCTTCTACCTCCAGTCCGATTAAGACATTAATAGTTAAAAATAGTGCAGTTTGAGTGCTGCAAGTTGAGGAGTAGGTTTGCAGAATTCCTTTGGGAGTCAGGTTCCATATCCCACTTTCAAGACCAAACCCAGAAAGTTGAAATCTCAATCTGGAGCCTTGAGCACAAAATTGAGGCTGACGTTCCAGTGCAGATCCGAGGAAGTGCTGCATGGCCAGAGGTGCCAGATGACAGATTGAGTCTGCTCACTCTCTCAGGTGGACAAAAGAGATCCCAAGATATTATTGTGAGGAAAAGCAAGAGTGTTCTCCCCGTGATGACCTGACCAGCCTTTAACCCATGACCAACATCACTCAAAAAAAATACTGTTTGTGGAACTTGTGCAGATTGGAAGCCTTTTTCCTATACTTTTAGCACTGACTACATCTTAAAACATTTAATCGCCTTTTATAGAGATAACAAGGTGTGGAGCTGGATGAACACAGCAGGCCTAGCAGCATCATAGGAGCAGGAAAGCTTGACGTTTCGGGCCTAGACCCTTCATCAGAAATGGGGGAGGGGAAGAGGGTTCTGAAATAAATAGGGAGAGAGGGGGAGGCGGATAGAAGATGGATAGAGGAGAGAATAGGTGGAGAGGAGACAGACAAGTCAGAGGTGGGGATGGAGCCAGTAAAGGTGAGTGTAGGTGGAGAGGTAGGGAGGAGATAGGTATGTCCAGGGAGGACGGACAGGTCAAGGAGGCGGGATGAGGTTAGTAGATAGGAGATGGGGGTGGGGCTTGAGGTAAGAGGAGGGGATAGGTGAAAGGAAGAACAGGTTAGGGAGGTGGGGACGAGCTGGGCTGGTTTTGGGATGCGGTTGGGGGAGGGGAGATTTTGAAGCTTGTGAAATCCACATTGATACCATTGGGCTGCAGTGTTCCCAGGCTGAATATGATTTGCTGTTCCTGCTGGCTTCGGGTGGCATCATTGTGGCATTGCAGGAGGCCCAGGATGGACATGTCGACTGAGGAATGCGAGGGGGAGTTGAAATGGTGAAATGTCAAACTTTCCTGCTCCTATGATGCTGCTAGGCCTGCTGTGTTCATCCAGCTCCACACCTTGTTATCTCGGATTCTCCAGCATCTGCAGTACCTATTATCTCTAATTGCCTTTTATGATTTGTTTTGGAATTATGCGAAGTTGTGAAAGGTGTTGTATGATCACTCCTTACCACTGCCCATCAAGTGTATGAGCTAATTGGACTCATGGACCCCAGAAGGTAGATTTGGTGTCACCACCATCCTTTCAAATTGGGATTTACAGGACCTGCTTTGTGAGTCTGGTGGAGGAAATGACTTGGTAGTCAAGTAAGAGGAAGCTCTTGCCTTAAACAAACTGTAGTTTATTGCACGATAGCAAGCAGACACAAGTAACATTGGTATGATGTACATTGTTAATGTGAGAGAAACTCTAGATAGTGGGTTTTTGAGATCCAGAGATGTTCTCCCCACCCAAGTCCACGTTATTGTGTAGAGTTCAAAGCAGTCCTCAGCATTAACACTTTCAGAACCAAACATCTTTCACAACACAAAATGCTATATAAAGGCAAGTTAGAATCACAGAATCCCTACAGCGTGGAAGCGGGCCATCCAGCCCATTGCGTCCACACCAACCCTTTGAAGACCACCTAACCCTATCCCTGTAACCACGCATTCCCCATGGCTAACCTACCTAGCCTGCCCATCTCTGGACACTATGGGCAATTTAACATGGCCAATCCACCTAACCTGCACATCTTTGGACTGTGAGAGAAAAGCCAGAGCACCTGGAGCAAATCCACACAGACGCAGGGAAAATGTGCAAACTCCACACAGGTAGTCAGCCAAGGCTAGAATTGAACCAGGATCTCTGGTGCTGTGAGGCAGTAGTGCTAAACCACTGAGCCACTGTGATGTCCCTGTTCTATTTCTCTCCTTTCTTTTTAGCATAGATACCCTCCCTATAAATGAAACTAAGTATAGGAGGAAGAAAGAACGAGAGACTTCCAAATTGAAGGGAATAAATGCTACATTTCTACAATACGACCTCATTATTTAACCATTTAAACTCATGTATCATTTCGATAAATTTGCACTCCACTCCCTCTGAGGCTAATATATCCTTCCTGAGGTATGGAACTCTAAGCAAAACACCGAATATTCTGTAAATATGAGAGTTTGAGATTAAACCTTTGACTTGAAGAAGGTTACAAAGACCACAAAGGGATTTAAGAAAAGAATAAAATTTTTTGGAAGAATATTCTCAGTTTCCTTTGTTAATGTGTGGTCATGAATCATACTCACTAACTGTCAGAATGAGTGTTTGAATAGTCTTCATGATGTCAGGTGTTTAAGACACGCTGAATATTTGAAATACCAGGGAATATGAAGAATTACTGAGTTGCTGTTGGCTCAATTTCTGACAGCAATGAAACAGCATGTGTTTAAGCTTTGTGTATCAAATTGTGGCATATTAAAACAGGAATGATGTTAGTTATGCTGAAATAATGCTTGCTGAAGCTCAAATTAGGCTGACAGGCAGCAGTGGTTTTGAACAGTTCTTGGCTGGTAAATCTACCAGCCTAATGATTCTATTGCTGTGCCCAGTGCGATGTAAAACCAGGGCAGACAAACTGCGACTGTCAAATCAGTGTGACTGATCAATTCGCTTGGTTTTGGCATTTATACAATGCCTCCTCTGTTTCCCCATAAAAGCAATTGGTCTGCTTCAGTTTTGTAAAGCCCAGAGGCTGAGGAGTACCAAAAGCTCAACAGGAAGGATCATTTCAAAAAAAAACTTGGAGCTCCAGAGTACCAGTCTGTCTGGATAGCTGCTGAAGCAAACCTAATCCGGTGTCCTTCAAGGACAATAAAACTTCATTTTCAGGAATGGACATCACTGGGCTCACTGCATTTATTGCCAGTCCTCAGTTACCATTGAAAAGTTGCAGTCCATGTGGCTAAAAAAAGACCCACAGTGGTGCTAATTTTCAGAATTTTGACCCAGTAACAATTCAGGAACAGGAGACAAGGAAATGATGGTGCAACCTGTCTCTGTTATCTTGTATTTTCCACATTGGAAGAGAAACTTACAAGCATCAGGCTAGTGCTATCATATTTGATATCTGTCATGTTTAGAGCTTTATAACCTAGGAAGACATTTTCCAAAGTACCGTGTTGTACTGATAAATTAATATTGAAGAATCTGATACAAGATTTAAAACAAAATTAATCTTGGCTCAGTTAAGGAGATAAATTGATCTGAGCGCTTTGAAATAAAGACATTTCCAACTGTAGATTCTGTTCTTGCTCATTGTGCAGAAACGTATCTCTTTATGTTGTAAATGTGCACAAATCTGTCTACAGTGTGCATGTGCATCTGTATCTATATAAGTGAGGGCACGTGTGTACATGTTCGTGTATGTGCTCATGGGTATTTGCTCTGTGAGCCCTCGATGCTTTACAACAAATTATTCAGCTGTAAGTTCATGTTCAGGAACAGCAATTAGAAACATAGAAGATAAGAGCAGAGGTAGACACTTCAGCCCTTTGAGCCTGCTCTGCTATTCGTTATGATCATGGCTGATCATCAAACTCAAGACCCTAATCCTGCACTTCCCTCTGGCCCCTTATCCCTTGATTCCTTTTGCCATAAGAGCTATACCTCCCTCTTGCAAACACAGAATGATTTGGCCTCAACCACTTTCAGTGGTATGGAAATACCAGATTTGCTGTTTACCTGATGGAGAAATTTCTCCTAATCTCAGTCCTAAAAGATTTATCCCTTATCCTTGAACTATGACCCTGATTTAGGGCTCCCGTGCCATTAAGAATATCCTTCCTGCATCCAATCTGTCCAGTCTTGTCAGAATTATACAGGTTTTAGTGAGATCCCCCCAATTCTTCTAAACTCCAGTGAATACCGTCCTAACCGAGTCATCTCGCCTCATATGTCAATCCTGCCAACCCAGGAATCAGTCTAGTAAACCTTTGCTGCACTCCCTCTACAGCAAGAGCAACCTTCCTCAGATGAGGAGACCAAAACTGCATGCAATATTCCAGTTATGCTATCACCAATGTCCTGTATAATTGCAGCAAGATAGCCTTGTTCCTGTACTCAAACTCGATCTTAGGCTGCTCAGGCTCACCTATGCTGATTGACTGGAAGAACAAAGGACGTATCTCTGTATTCTGGGCTGGATTAGCGCCCTTGTCTTGAAAGGCCATTGTCTAACCAACCAACTCTCCGATGTGAATGAATATATTGAGTATAGCTCTGGTCACCACACTATCAGAAGGGATGTGGAGGCTTTGGAGGGAGTATAGAAACAGTTTACCAGGATGTTGCCACGTTTAAAGGGTATTAGCCACAAGGAAAGATTAGGCAAACTCGATTTGTTTTCACTCGAACATTGGAGCCTGAGGGGCGACCTGACAGAAGTTCACAAAATTGTGCGAGGCATGCATAAAATGGATAGTTGGAGTCATTCTCCCAGGGTAGAAATGTCAATTACTGGGGACTTAGGTTTAAGGTGAAAGGGGAAAGTTTGAAGGAGATGTGAGAGACAGGTTTTTTACACAGAGGTTGTTATGTGCCAAGAATGTGTTTCAGGAGGAGGTGGTAGAGGGGGAAAAGGTAGCAATGTTTAAGAGTCATCTTGTCAGCTATATGAATAGGCAGGGAATAGAGGGATATGGACTGAGTAGAGGCAGAAGCTTTTTAGTTTAGAAAGGCATCATGTGTCAGCACAGTCTTGGTGGGCCGAAGGGCCTGTTCCTGTGCTGTACTTTTCCTTGTTCTATACCATACATGTGATATTGAGTGCACAATCAACATTAATAAAAGAGACATTCCTGAAGAAGGGTCACTGTTCTCAAAACGTTAACTTAGCTCTTTCTCCACAGATGCTGCCAGATGTGTTGAGCTTCTCTGGCAGTTTTTATTTTTGTTTCAGATTTCCAGTATCTGCAGTTCTTTGTTTAATATCATTGCTAAAAGAGATGATCTGGCCATTATCTCATTGCTGTGTGTGAGAACTTATGTGCACAATTTGTTTGTCATGTTTTTCATGTTACAACATTGAGTACATTCAAAAATACTGCATTGGCTGGAAGATGCTTTTGAACAATCTTTGATTGTGAAAACCACAAATTAAGGGCAAAGCTTTCTAATTTCTTCCTGAACACATTTTGAGTGTGCATCTTTTTTAGCCCTTGGGGTATGCATTGGGATGTAGCTTTAACCATTAATGTACTTAAGGCTTTTTAAAGATGTTTTTAACAGTAATGTTACTTATCAATGATTTCAAATACAGGTTAAGCCTTGTTAAGAGGCTTGCTCTTTGCTGTGATAACCTGCGCGCTAAAAGTTACAAACGGAATTGCACAAAAATCGAGGAAGGGATTACCCTTTCAATTGGCAAGACCTCTGGCATTTAAGCAGGAGATTAATTTGACAATTATTAACCGATTTCCACCACAAAAGAGGAGAGCAAAAGGAGCTCACTAGGAATCTATGTTAAGCAACAAGACGGGGGTGCTGTATGAGAAAGCAATTGTTCTTTTCAGTTGTTTCTGCATGTTAAATCCCTTATCCAAGTTCTTCGTGTACAAAGAGCAGCCAGCACCACATGTTGATTTCCTCAATTAAGTCTGAAATATTCTTTTGCCTGACAGAAAATTTCCAGTAAGAGTGCCCAAATGTCACCCTGCTATTTTTCAGTACTTCCAAGTTCAGACTGACAATTAATCTTCACTGCTGGCTGATTTTTCTCGGTTTTGAATCCTGAGCTCTGTGGAAGATGGCTGTTGTCCAATATAAATAACATTATCTCGGACAGTCTTTGGATTCTCAATGCACAATTTTGGCCAACTGAAAAATCCTGCAGCAGAATTTTGCAAGTCTCTCATTCCTTGACCACGGAGACGATTACCATTTGGGTTCTCAAGCAGCATTACATTACAGAATCTGGAGTAGCGAGCGTTTTGTTTAAAACTGCTTTTATTTTTACTCATGTATTAATATTCATCAGTGCCGAATCTTATGACAGTTTCTTTCTTCCAATTTTGAATTTCTCCCTCTTTCATGAGCTTCAGCTGGGTCATTAACCCGATACCTGGGATAGGCTTGAAGCGGGGATTGGAAGAATTTCTGAGGCTCGGGGTCAAGTGTCACTGGACTAGTAATCCCAATAGTACCCCAGGCCATAATTCTGGGATCATGGGTTTAAATCACACCGTGGCAGATGGTAATATTTGAATTCAGTTAAAATCTGGAATAAAACATTGTTAGCTGAATGGTGACCATTGTAAATACTATTGATAGTTGTGTAACCCATCTGGTTCATTCATATTCCTTTAGGGTAGGGAAATCTACCATCCCCACCTGGTCTGGCCTACATGTGACTCCAGAGCCACAGCAATGTCATTGACTCTTATCTGCCCTCTGGGCGATTAGGGATGGATGATAAATGCTGGCCTAGCTAGTGGGGCACACATCCATGAGTGAATATTCAAACAAGAAGCCTATTGGTGCCTGGAAGCCATTTACAGTTGGGAATATCACGATTTCTCCCACATGTCGTTGTGAATAGGCATCTTAATGATGGATTTCTCCCCTACAGGAGTCACAGTTCTACGTAAAGGACTTTTGTCAAAACAAGTTCACAAATCGCCAGGGAGCGCCTCGAGCTGGATGGACCTTCGAGGTTTTCAACATCTGTCATTGGCAGTGCCTACCTCTGGCTGTGGGGCTGTCATTCCTCCAATGCTGCAGACCATATGAATGGGCCTGTATCCTTTGGATTCTGCCCCATCCAGGTATGAATGGTCCAGACTGAATGACATCTCCTAAGACCTGAAGGTTCTGCCTGCTAACCTTGTTTCACGCGGTATGGAGACTGCCAGATCTGCTGAGCATTTCCAGCATTTTCCTGCCTTTGTTTCTGATTTCTGGAATCATCGATGTTCTGATTTCCCCCAGCTGGGGCATACTTTCTTTTTTTGTGCAGGAATGACAGGGCAGGTCTCCATGCCAGGATTCCCATCACCATTCCTGGTGGATGGTTATTGTCAGTGGCGCAGGATAAGGTTGCAGACAGTGAGCCCACACATGATGCCCTGACTTTGAATGGTTGGTGTTGCATTGGGGTCTTGGCATTTTAGACCCCCTGCATCTTTCATGGAGTAGCCTCCAATTTTGGTATGTGATGTAATTCACAGCAAATGTTCAGGGGTTTTGACCATTGTGGACGTTAGGTGAGTGGACATCGGTGAGGGGATATTGGGGAAGGTGAAGGTGTACAGGGGGTGTCGCTGGCACGTGGTGGATGTGGAGGGGCCAGGACAGATTTCTGGAGGAAGCATGGGACATGTGTAAAAGGGGTGAGGGGTAGGGTGCACTGGGCTGACTTCCTAGGGAAGCAAAGCGTACTTTTAGCCTGCTCCCCACTGGCATTCACCTGCCAATGTTTCCATCTCTTACTCTGCTTCGACAGCAGTCCTGCCTCCATCCACTACTGTCACACCATTACATAAATAACAGGGACTGCCAGTGGGCATGAAATGGCGTTGCAACACCAGGAAGTGTCCTGACTTACGATTCTCATCTGAAAGGTGAACGTCCAAGTCTATAATTGCTTCTCCTTGGGGAACCTCAGATCCAGCGCCATTTCCTCATTTTGAGCAGTGCTGATCTGTGCCTAGTCGGGGTAGTTACCAACTCATTTTCTTTACTGTTGTGTCTGCTCATTTCTCATTTCATTGACATAAAGTTTCACCTTTGCTTCCCTCCATTTGGAGGGAATCTTCAGGACTTTAGAGGGAGCCTGAATCCTACTGTCAGTTGATGTCCCAGCATTGGGGTGCCTTTACCTTCTTCAAGTTTATATCTTTTTTTGAAAGTTCACTGCGACCTGTCTTTCATTAAGCTAGCGTGAGGATTCTGTCTCCTGCGTGAAATGTGGGTTTAGGCCTCCCAGTTGGAGACAATTATATACATATTGCTAAAATCAATTTAACATATATTTATGACGGACATTGGGAAGAGTAATGGGGTCATGACATAGAGCTCTATTCTTGTGCAATGGGCAACCCTGGGACTCAGTGATTATCACTGACTCAGGAAGTGCAGCTACTGCAATCTGCTTAACTTCCCATCCAGATGGAATCTCTTTCCTTGTAGTTAATTACACTCCAATCACTGCCATATGCCAACTCTATTTATCTTCCTGACCTCTATATCACCTTCAGTGCATTTAACAAAGGGAGTAGTCCTCCTTTAGCTCCCTTGCAGCACCAGCAGTTCAGATATTCAAAATATTGATTAGCTAGTTGAACATAACAATCTAAAACTGCACCGTTGTTTATTTTTGCACCAATGATTAATATCTCACACTTGGGATAGGAAGAGTGTAGCATAGTAATACCACATTTAGCAGGCCACAATGCAGAATTGATCAGACCTGCTTCATTCCTTCAATTAATCCTTTCCAATTGACTTAAAGCTGCTGTCCAACACTTTAGCTGTAAGCTGGATTGTCTGGGGGTGGGGGGGCGTGCATAGATGGTGGTGGTGGAGGGGATGCAAGGATTTCTTCTCCAAGCCTATGGAAAATGACTTTGCATTGCAAATGACTTGCCAGTAACTGCGACATTTTAGTTGGATTGCTGTAAGAAAGTTTTTTTTTACACTTGTTAATGAGTGCATGGTTATCTTTCAACAACAGTTTTGATAATTTATACCCAAATTTACACTTCTAAACTACTTAAACCCTGGTTTTTGAATGAGAATCACAGGTTACTATTATGCATGGTTATGGCTTGTCCTTGCTGGTTCAAACACCAGTGATATCACTCTATATTATGGGGCCAAAATCCTGTCCAATTATTGGTGAGATGGGAGTTGAACTCACTGTCAAGTGTGCTAACTGATTCAGTGCTGGTGTTATGCACTTAAGAATTATAAACATATGCGATAATAAGGAGATAGAAACACAGGAAAAGAGTAGGTTATTGACTCCTTGGACACATGTACGACGTTAGTGCAATCCTGAGAGAGTGCTGCATTTGTGGAAGTGCCATCTTTCATTTAAGCAAAGGTCCTGTCTCTTGTGGATCTCATGCACTTTTCTTAAATGAGTAGAAGAACACTTCCCAGTGTCCTTGCCAATGTTTATCCCTCGACAAATGTCACTAAAATGATCACGATCACATTCCCGTTTGTAAGCTTTTGTTTTTGGACCATTTTTCTGTTGCATTTCCTCCAACAACTGCATTTCAAAAGAACTCGGTTGGCTGCAAAGGACTTTGTAATGTCTTGGAGTCAAGAAAGAGGTGCTTTACAAAAGCAAGATCTTCCTTCCTTCCATGTACCCCACTAAGGGAAGGGCAGTTCTGAAATTATGTGCTTCTGAAGCTAAACCCTGGTGATGGGCAATGGGTCAGTTCTGAATACTTCAATGTGTCCACCCAAAGCCGCTGTCTAGTGCAGCATTGCATTAACTGGTGTCTACAGGACAATCAGACACCAAGACAATGAAATCTATCATATCAGAGTACCAATAGCAATACGACGAGCAACACTTTTACGTCGTGAATTGTTTGGATCTGAAGCACAGAGTGTAAGGGAGGCAAGATTTAAAGATTGCTTCCAAAAGTGAATTGAATAGTTAGTTGGAGAAGGAGAATTTGCAAGGTTATGGGGAAAAGAGCCTGGGAATCGGTCAAGCTGAATTGCTTTCAAAGAAAGCTGGCATGAGCACAACTGCCAAGTGACCTCCGCCTGCTGTCAACATTCGTAGTTCTGACATAATAGAGTATCAGAAAGGATTTCGGCTGTTGCTGTTGTGTGCTAAGTCAATGTTCAGAGACCGATGCCACACGTAAAGTCTAAATTTGTGGCTAGGTCAAAATCTTGACACTCCCTAGCTAACAGCATTATGGGTGCACCTACTACACCACACGGATTGCAACAGTTCAAGACACGAAGGCAGCTTCCCAAGGGCAATTAGAGATGGGCATTGATTGCCACAAAGCCCTCGTCTTGAGAAGGAGAAACTTGGGAAGGTTGTGTTTATCTCGATTTGCTGACTAATGTCGCAATGTAGGATTTGTCCACTAATAATGATTAATGCTAAGAGCAAAGCTTCTGAAAACATCCAGGTTCGCAAAGATCAAATAGGACAATTGAGTGTATAGGAAATGTAACCGTATGTGGGACCAAGTTGGCAGAGCTTGGCATCCACGTGACCCTGAGGTACACTCGAAAATAGCTGCAGCAGCATTTGCAGGACGTTGTGTGGGGAACTCTTACAGACTTTAAAGGCATGACTTTAGATGGAAGTTGAAGAGTCAGTTCCAACACTTTATGCCAAAACCTGAGATTTGAATCCCTCTGCTGGTGGACATACTTTGAAGTGGTCCTCTGAGTAGCTGTTACATGTTTAACGTTTTGTGCCTAAATACTGGTATCTTGGCTGCCTTGAGTCGTGCTTGAACTTGAAATCAGGCAGCCTCTTGTTGCTACCAAATTTGGTCATCAAGTGCTGGGCAGCAGCTCAGTTCAGAGTCAGTTTGTTTTTACTTTCCCATAAATGGGAAGGCCATCACTGCTGTTTTTGATTCTGGATTACGTTAATATCCAGGCAACAGCCACATTATAACCTGCGCGTACTTTATTGAGAAATAAATAAAGCTCATGCTGGGGTTTGTAATTCCAAGGTAATTTTCATTCTATAAGATTTCACCAGCCTTCAAGTACAAACCAGAAATGCAAGGAGCTGAGTTGCATTAGTGTTGCGCACTGTTTAATTCAGATTAGTGGCACAGTCCATGACAGACTTACAGTTTAGCACTGTATAATGCATACAGGCTATTTTGGTTCCTCGTTAATAGTTTTTTAATTTTGTTTTGGCTTTCTGAGGTAGCCTCGATGAGGATAGGGTTTGGGCAGAGCAACAGGGGTTGCTGTTGCAGTGCCCCATTGGACTTTAACTTGTGCTGCCAATGTTAACATTAAAACAATGGCGTTGTGCCATTATTCTCAAAGCAAGTAACCCCTCAGTCGCCTATTTCCCTGATAGCAGCAGCAGCAGCAGCAGAAGCATTTAGCCTGTTGTTTAGCTCTTGTCCCCTCCTGTTTCACACATGCCCTCGTGAAGCAAACAAGTCATTTTTCTATTCCCCACCCCCCAAAAGACTGTTGCTGCTTTGGGACAGTTTGTTTATTTGGCTTGTTTCCTGTTTGTACAGAAAATGAAGCAGATTTAAGTGGCTTCAGTTGCAATATTTTGTAAGGCCCTAGCCCTGCAAGTAGCTTTGTTTTGAGTGATCTCGAAGAAATCATCGTGACCTGGTTTGAATTTTTGGAATATTTCAGGATTTAGAAAGGACTTCATTTGTTGCAAATTTTGTTGCAGTCTCGGAGAACTAAACATTTTCCTTCTATTTCTTACTCTACCAGATTAAGATATCGGTTGGTGGAATGCAGTGAAGCCTTGTTTTCATTGCCACAGTTATGTACCCAGTATCAATCTAGAGCAGTCCTCCCTACAGCACTATTGTGACACTGGACCGACGCCAACCGTTTTGTGACCTCCCTGAATGATGACAAGTTTTGTTATGAAGAGAGATAACAAATTGTGGGGCTGGATGAACACAGCAGGCCAAGCAGCATCATAGGAGCAGGAAAGCTTGACGTTTCGGGCCTAGACCCTTCATCAGAAATGGGTGAGGGGAAGAGGGTTCTGAAATAAATATGGAGAGAGGGGGAGGCGGATAGAGGATGGATAGAGGAGAGGATAGGTGGAGAGGAGGCAGACAAGTCGAAGAGGCGGGGATGGAGCCAGTAAAGGTGAGTGTAGGTGGGGGTGTAGGGAGGAGATAGGTCAGTCCAGGGAGGACGGACAGGTCAAGGGGGCGGGATGATGTTAGTAGATAGGAGATGGGGGTGGGGCTTGAGGTAGGAGGAGGGGATAGGTGAGAGGAAAAACGGGTTAGGGAGGTGGAGATGAGCTGGACTGGTTTTGGGATGCGGTTGGGGGAGGGGAGATTTTGAAGCTTGTGAAATCCACATTGATACCATTGGGCTGCAGTGTTCCCAGGCTGAATATGATTTGCTGTTCCTGTAGCCTTCGGGTGGCATCATTGTGGCATTGCAGGAGGCCCAGGACGGACATGTCATCTGAGGAATGGGAGAGGGAGTTGAAATGGTTTGCGACTGGGAGGTGCAGTTGTTTGTTGCGAACTGAGCGCAGGTGTTCTGCAAAGCGGTCCCCAAGCCTCCGTTTGGTTTCCCTGATGTAGAGGAAGCCACAACGGGTACAGCGGATGCAGTATACCACATTGGCAGATGTGCAAGTGAACATCTGCCTGATGTGGAAAGTCTTCTTGGGGCCTGGGATTGGGGTGAGGGAGGAGGTGTGGGGGCAGGTGTAGCACTTCCTGCGGTTGCAGGGAAAAGTGCCGGGTGTGGTGGGGCTGGAGGGGAGTGTGGAGCAGACAAGAGAGTCGCGGAGGGAGTGGTCCCTCCGGAAGGCAGATAAGGGTGGGGAGGGAAAAATGTCTTTGGTGGTGGGGTCTGATTGCAGATGGCGGAAGTGTCGGAGGATGATGCGTTGGATCCAGAGGTTGGTGGGGTGGTACGTGAGGACGAGGGGGATTCTTTTTTGGTTATTATTGCGGGGACGGGGCGTGAGGGCTGAGTTACGGGAAATGCGGGAGACACGGTGGAGGGCGTTCTTGACCACTGTTGCGGGGGGGGAAGTTGCGGTCCTTGAAGAATGGGGACATCTTAGATGTACAGGAGTGGAATGTCTCATCCTGGGAGCAGATGCGGCAGAAGCGAAGGAATTGGGAATAGGGGATGGCATTTTTGCAGGAAGGTGGGTGGGAGGAGGTGTATTCCAGGTAGCTGTTTTGTTATGAATGTCGATTTAACCTGCAACTGTTAATCTCTGTAGCTAAACTGTACAAATCAGAAAAATCCCAGGTTAGGACTTTGTCTGCTGTCAATTCTTCCAAAGCCGTAAAAGTCACAATCAGATCTCCATCTTTAATTTCCTTTGTTTCAGGAACTCTGAAACTATCACCAAATGATTGCACACAAATGGTGCTAACTCTGTGTCTCCAGATTCCCATGTTGTACAATATGATAAGAGGATTATAGTTCACTTCACTCCTCCATTCCCTCCCATCGTTTAGCAGTGTGGATTCTACAAAGAAGCTCATTGCTACTTCCTGACTAATTTGACTACACTCAGGCTGCTGTGACATGAGGTATAAATGCAAGATCCATTTAGCCAGTGTATACCACTTAATGTTTGTAACAAACAGGATGAAATTTTGTTTCCTGTAATTCCAATCACAGCGAGAGCTTAGAACCATGTAGCAAACATATTTGTCTGGATCCTTTTGTCAGTAGCGAAACGGAGATGTATATTGCTGATGTGGTGTAAAACTATGGTTAGGATTTTCCAATGGTCTGACAGTTGTTCCAGAGTAGATGGGAGCTTCGCATGGTCTACAATTTCTCTTACTCCACCAATCCATTGTCAGACCCCAAAAACCCTCACCAATTGACCAGACAGCAAAACCCTCTGTGTACAACATCTGGCACATGCCAGCATGCCACTTGCCACCCCTCTGTATTCAACCTCCCTTTCCTTGCAGCACCTGAATTCCCCCTTCCCCTGCCCTGGGCTGGACCCTTCTTCACCCGCTTCAGGCCCAGCATCGTTGCCCCCCGCTGTTGCATCCGATTGTTCCCCTGATTCAGATCCAAACCACCCCTCCATGACCTCCCCCTCCAACAGGACATGACATGCCCACCACCTTCTCCACCAACCCCCTACTTCACTGGACCCAATAAGTCTCAACTACCCTAAACACTCCGACATTTATCTGGCCACAATGCACCTTGGCACCTTACCAACTTGGCACTCTACTCCATGCCCACCTGGCACAATATTCCCCGTAATCTACTACCTCCCAACTTGGCATCCTGCCTTCTCAGTATCCTAACTTTGCATTTATCTTAAGTATTTACTTTTGACAGCTGCTGTCAAAGTGACTATCTGTGATTCTGGACTTCTAAATTTTAGAATATGACTGCTAACTGCTCATTGAAGTTTGCCTTCCTCTGGCAGTTCTGCTGAATGAGACAACTGTCAAAATGGAAGCATGGCTTGACATTTTCCAAGGAGATCCCAAATCGGAATTTCCTCTGAGAAACATGGAGCTCATTCATGGCAAAATTAGAGGAGCGGTGTGGCAGTGAGTGAGAGATTGGTACTCCTCGGACAGTCTGGCCCTAATGTGCCTATCGTTTATAGTCCACAGTTATAATCAATTTACCTGGCCCACAGAGCTTCCTGGATAGCTAGTTTTGAGTTGCTGAATGTGTTTGAGATGTGTTCCAGTTGATGTGGTGGTGGTGCTAGCCAACATGATGGAGACTTTCCTCAAATGTGAAGATAGAACATTGTCTCCATAAGATCTAACCAACACCATCACAGAAAAACGCATCTGCTACAGCCCGCTTGGTGAGGGAGATTTTGTGTATCTTTTCCACTCTTGTTGGTGCCCTTCCCACCTGCCACAGGCCAATCTAGCAACTTTAGAAGTCAACCAGCCTGGTCACTTTGTGCCCTTGTCGTGTTCACTACTTCTTCCAAATAGTGGTCAACACAAGGGAGTACTGACCCATCAACTGATGGGGGTGAGGGGATGGTTGGCAGTACATAATAATCAGGAGAAGGTTTCCTTGCCCATAATTGACCTGATGTACTGACACGACGCGGGGTCTGGATTCAATGTGGAGGGCTGTCAGTGCAGCTCCCTCTGGGTCTGGCCTGTTGGTGAGACAGGACATTTCGAGAGCTGGTGATGGTGGCGACTAGGCCATTGTCTTTCTGTTAAGATATGATTCTGAGTGTAATTGTGGAAAGCTGGTGCTTGACCAGTCTAAGGAACAACTCTCCCAAATCCCACCTCCGGCACCCCCCAAGCCGAGGTTAGTAAGGGAGACTCTGCAATTGTTGATTCTGAGTTATCAGCCCTTTAGATTTTGTTGTGGTAAATTACAGCTGACTGGCTTGTGTGGCCATTTCACAGGGTAACAGAGTCAAGCACGTTGTGGGTTTTGAGTCACGGTGAACCATGTGAGGATAGCTGATTTCCTTCCATAAAGGACATAAAGGTTTTTTTTATGGCAAGTGATGTTTACTTTTTGATTTGAATTTTGATTTGATTTATTATTGCACCGAGATACAGTGAAAAGTGTTGTTCCAGATTTTATTAGTAGAATTAAAGTTAAAATCTGCCATGGACGGATGTGAACCGATGAGCTGGGTCTCTGGATCATTAGTCCAATAACATTACCACAACCACATTGAATACCTGTCAGCTGAAGTGCAACTTATCTCCATTTTTGGAAAAGCTCAGCAGGTCTGGCAGCATCTGTGAAGAAAAAAAATCAGAGTTATCGTTTTGGGTCCAGTGACCCTTCCACAGAACTTCCTCAAATGCTGCCAGACCTGCTTAGTTTTTCCAGCAACTTCTGTTTTTGTTCCTGATTTACGGCATCCGCAGTTCTTTCGGTTTTATCTCCATTTTTGTTCCAGCAGTTCTTTATTCTCAATCTGCTGATCTATCTGTGTTGAAGTAGAAAGCTATTCTAGAACAAAAGTTCATAATTCTAGGATAAAGGCTTGCAGATTTAAAACAGAGATGTGGAATTACT
Organism: Ginglymostoma cirratum; assembly: GCA_024137785.1. Lineage (NCBI taxonomy): Eukaryota > Metazoa > Chordata > Chondrichthyes > Orectolobiformes > Ginglymostomatidae > Ginglymostoma > Ginglymostoma cirratum. Next base: position 8,767,446 of record JAHRHZ010000267.1, on the reverse strand, counting down.
TTGAATCATAGAGTCATACAGTGTAGAAGCAGACCCTTTGGCCCAACTCATCCACGCCAATCAGACATCCCAATCTGACCTAATCCTATTTGCCAGCAATTGGTTAATATCCCTCATATTCATTTACCCATCCAGATGCGTTTTTAAAATGTTGTAATTGTACCATCTTCACCACTTCCTCTGGCAGCTCGTTCCACATTTGCACAACCCTCTGCGTGAAAAAGTTATCCCCTCAAGTATTTTGAAAACTTTTTCCCCTCACACCTTAAGCCAATGCCGTCAAGTTTTGGACTCCCCTGCCTAGCAACAAAACCTTGACTATTCACCCTATCCATGCCCCTCATGATTTTATAAACCTGTGTAAGGCCACCCCTCTCAAAGATTCATGAATTTGTGGAATTCATTACCCCACTGTGCAGTGTACGTCAGGACACTGAATAAATATGAGGAGGACATAGACGGATTTGTGTTTACTAATGGGTTAGGGGTTAGGGAGAGTGGGCAGGAAAATGGGGTTGAGGCCCAGTTGAGATTAGCCATGATCGTATTAAATGATGGAGCAGGCTGGAGGGATTGAATTGTCCGCTCCTGCTCTTAGCTCTTACGTTCTTTATTACAACTTGTTGATTCAGTTAGATGTTTTCATTTGCCACCTGTAGTTGATTTACGGTGAGCTAGATATTTTCAGATGCCCCAATGTTTTGCTGGAGGGCTGCTGCCTAATTTAGCATGATCTTTCTCCTTGGTGCTGATAATTCTTTCAGAAGCGAACGATTGAAAGTTTGCTGTTGAACCTGTGTGAGGTCATCATCTGGTAACAAAATCAAATGTGTTTTGTCACTTTGTTGACAGTTGGGTGCTGCTTTGCTGTCTGAGAGACTTCACCTAAAGATTTGTCAGTCAGCCGATTCTTGTGCTCACTATCTGCCTTTTCTCATAAACCTTGTCGATTTTTGTCTTCTGGTCTGTGTTCAGTGCAGGTATCACTGGTGGAGAACATTTCCACCAGTCATAGAGCCATACAGCACTGAAACAGATCCTTCAGTCCAACCAGTCCATGCCAAGCATTATCCTAAACTTCCTTGAGGCCTATATTATGGACCAGACCAAACTCAAAATATATTAATAATATAGTCTAAAGCCTAAGTTTTTCTTATTTTAAAGGCAAGGGCTAGGCGTTGCATTCTGGATGCAATTCGATTAGTTAAACAACCAATCTTGAAGCAAAACACACTTTATTCATACTCTATAGTTAAAATACAACAAAAGGAAAAAGTAAAGAATTGGCTTAGCTGCAACTCTACCAAAAGGCTTAACAAAATAACAGATATAGTAACTTCTACTAATTAACTGTTGCAATATAGTAACATCCCATTGACACACCCTTGGCAAAGGCAAATTCAGTAAAATAAATTGTCTCACGTGCAATTCTCCTGTCTGGAAGGAAAAACGTGAAGAGAAAACTCGGAGAGAGTAGCAGGGAGAGATGTACTGCAACTTCAAAACCCAGCAACTGCTACTACTGAGAAAGTTAAACTAAAATCCTGGTTCTGTGGGAGCTTACCCTTTGCCTTCAGGCTGCTTCTATTGTTCCAACTTTTAAGGAAAAACCCATGGCCTCACAAACTGCTTACTTTCAATAGACAGCTAAGCGCTTCTGTCTTAAAACCTCTCTTCAAATAAAAAAAACCCAGGACAAAATACACCTCTTAAACCATAGTATTGACAAACCTGCTTTCAGTTTGATGATGGTTAAGTGTTTTAAATGATTATCAATTGTTTTGATCTCACCTAATTTTAATTGCAGCCGTCCCCCGGCAGTCACTTCCCACTCCCGCCCTCCTTGGCAGCCCAGTGGTGGCAAGCAGTAGGAGGAGACTGTGTGAAGCCATGGGTTCCACAGGAAGGGGCTAGTGGAGAGCGGGAGAAAACAGGGTGGGTAGTACAGGTATTTCTAAACTGCAAACAGGTCAAACAAAGCCACCTTAAATGAAAGCTTTCCACAGAACAGTGATTGCACTGAAATAGCCCAATGGTTTGGTGTAGCAATCTGGGACGTCCTGAGGATCTGAGATAGCCAGTGATAAATTGCTGTGAGTTTTTCATGGATTTGAGGGTAGGAAAACTCCTTGGAACTCATGATATTGTTGTGACTCTGGATTTAGCTGCTAACCTGTCAGCATGTATATCTGCTGTGGGTGCAAAATCAGGGCTAATTTGATACAATGCTGCTTGCTTTGCTGGTTACACGTTAACTGCCTTGTGAACGGTTCCTCGTTTCAAAAAAGCACATTCCAGACGATGTGCTTGTGAATATTGGGGAAAATGGAAATGAAGGAAAGTCAGGAGAACACTCAATGATTATATGATGGATTGATAGGGAGCGAGCTGCATCGAAGTCATGTTAAAGTAGAGAGGAAGACAAATTTGAAAAATGCTGGTATCTTAATTAGTGTCAAAGTGTGCCTTCACAGCATGGTGCTCACAATTTCAGGAATGCAATGCTGTCATTAATTCATGACCACATTTTGTATCATTCTCCAATAAACAAGCAACAGTAGTATGTTTATATAGAACTTACAATGCATCTTTAGAATGATGACTGACAAAGGAGGTGCACTATATATGTTTAGTCTATAATTTTACAATGAGCAATGTGCTTAGTTCTATACTAGCATCTCAAGCGTAGGAAACTCCTTTCATATTTTTGTGGTTCCTGCATTGAGTAATCAGTATATTGGTTTCATTTCTAGATTAAGAAGCAGCAACAGGAGATATTGGACTACCTACAGGCAAACAAAATTGAGTTTGAAAGATGTGACATTGCAATCAGTGACGAAAGCAAAATGTTTATGAGGGAGAACGTTCCAGAGAACTGCCGACCTGTAGGTGGAAACCCACTTCCACCTCAGATCTTCAATAATGACCATTACTGTGGGGTAAGGCAAGCTTTCACAAACAGAATATCACTCCATTGCTGATGTGAGCTTTTTCTTGAAAATGAAATAAAGTAAGCCAGTCAAGTAAAATTACGTTCGAAGCTTTTAGTAGACTTAGAAGTGAATTTCGATGATATCAATGGGTGATTGGCATGATGCCACATCACCGTATGTTGGTGGTCTGCCTTGTTAGAATTCCAATAAGCATCCTGCACTGCTTTAAAACTGTTCTTCCCCCTTTCCCTCACTGATGTCCAATTAATCCGCCACCTCACTCCATCATCCAGAACTTACACGTCATTCTTTCTAATTTACTACCGGCTTGTATACTTACAACAACCTCCACTTGGTTGTATCACATAACTGCTTTGTTTTCCACTCTCCTCCCATACAATGTCCACTGTTTAACTGAAGACCTTTGAGATATTGTCCTGTGTGTGTGACCGGTGTTTTTGATCGGCAGCTTGCTATATGCTTTTCTCTTTGACCGCTCTTCAAGTGGAATCATAAGCCTTCATGCATCCAGGTTAAAATGACTGTAGAGGAATATATGAAAACACACCGCTCTCATCCACTAATAGTGCAAAGACTAAACTCTAATTGATGACATCCCTCTTCACTGTCAACTTTGAGTTATAATGTCACCTCATTTGTTAAAATTGCTCAAATGACATCAAATTGTAAAAGCGTATTACATTTAGTTCTTTTAGCATCACATTTACACCAGAAATTAATGCTTTGGAATTAATGCTTTCCTAATTAGCAAAGATCTCCTGCGTTGCTGAAATAAAACCACCTTTATTGTTAATGACGGTTTGGTGTTAGTGAGTATTGATCAGTAGCTGGCAATTTTAATCTTGGCAGACTCTGTTCATTAGTATGCAAGGTTATTTGTTCGGTATGTGCTCATTTGATGAAGAATCTTTTATTACGTTCTTCCCCCCTACCCTCTGACATTTTATGACTGAAATAGCCTTGGAGGCTGAATTAAACAGCTGTTGAAATAAAAACGAAACTAGTTAGTTACTGGGAGCATTGGGAGATGTGATAATGTGAATATTAGTTAAAGCAGCTGAGTGGATCCAAAGTGAATAAACTTCTGGGATTTTTACCATGAAATGAGGGCTGACGTCTTTAAAATAAACCTTTGCCTAACGTTGTGTTTTTGAAATGTAGCCACTGATTTTCAACTTTCAACGTTACAGAAAATGTGTTGGAATTCCTACGTGCGGGCAGTTACTGTTTTATTAAAGGGGAGTTCAGTTGCATAGCATGAGTTTAATGTGGTTTGAAACTAATTCTGAGACTTTATGTGGATTTTGCTTTTTTTGGAGACAGGATGTTTGCGAAATCTGTGCGGGACCGTCTGACAGTATTAATAGGTTTCCCTGAAGACATCAACAAATTCAGTCTTAAATTCCAAATGGTGAATGAAAGATCTGAATCCAATCTTGACACACTTTTCAAAGCTTGTCATTTGCTGAGAGGCACCTACTCCTAACCTTACAGTCTGCTCTTATTTATAGAATTTAAGTGGAACCCCGATAGTACACACCATCTGCATACTATTAAACACAATTAACATATTCCCCTTTATCTAAACAAAATGCAGTTATATACACAAGCAAAATTTAAAAATAAGTTAAACCAAAGACAGCATATCCTATATACAGCACAATCCTTAGACACTTCTCATCTACAGCCATGAAAAATTACTTTTCTCTTGTTTGACAATCTGACAGTTACAACTTGCATCCATATATTTAACTTTAGACATTTCCTTTCCCTCCAAATTGTGTCATGTCAGGTTTTATCTGGGCCATTTTTCCAGAAGATGTACTTAATAGCAAATGAATTGAGCTGTAGACCATGTCATTGCTTATTTAATGACTTGTTTCAGCTACTTTTCATGGAATTACGACCTTCTTCTGTGACTGCAATGTGCTGTCATCGCTAAGCTTAAAACAAGTAGTTCCTTGAATATTCCTCAGTCTTGCATCAATCCTCAAAATTAGTGAATCGAGGTCATATTTTACTCAGTAAGTCCCACATACCGTCAATGCCCAAGTACTGCCTAATGCCGCACAGTTAAAGGAGTCCATGGCTGTTACATTCATTGCGGGACTACATTACCTTGTGATCAGTTTGTCTGTTTTCTTAATTATTTTCAATCTCCTGCTCAGAATTCTCATCCTTATATGATTTAGAGGACTGTATCTTGCTACTTGAGGCAGAGTGATCCTTTGAGTTACACCTGAAGCCCCCATTAGCTGTTGTTAAGTCATTCCTCAGACTCATTTGCCCATTATTTTGTTCTGCTGTAATAGTGAAATGCGTCAAAGTGTTCATTCTAAGTGTCTTTAACCTGTCCATCATGTTGACCCCTGCATCTCGTACCTGGTCCATTTCAAAGGCTAACAATTTATAAATCTTTTATTTTTATGTCTTTGGGAATTGCGTTATTTATTCCATGGAGGCCGAAGGTAATGACTATGACCTTACAATTTTTTTTTAATACTGCTGTCACCTGATCAAACAGATCCTTCTGCTCTGAGAACTGATCATTGGTTAAAGTCAGTTACCTGTCTTTATGGGACTTCTTAGCACAATCCAGTAATTGAAATACTAGTACCAATCAATTAATTGATAACTTAATGAATCTTTCATACTAACTAATAGAGTTGATGATGGGGGTTCCTTGGAACCACTGACAAAACTTCCAGGATTTCTCCCTGGACATAGCAATACAGGATATTCTGGGTTTATTGATATACGCACAGGTATTCCCTGGAATATCTGATGGACTCCAGTGATGCCCTGGAACAAATGATTTGACACCAGATTCTTTGGAACAAGTGACGGATTTATGGTACCCACTGGAAATTTTGACACATTCCCCGCATTCCCGTAAGCATCCATTAATCCATGGGGATTCTCTGGAATGATCTTATGCTCCATGCACCACTTTGATGCATTCCAGGGGTTTGCTGGAATTATTAACCTATTCCAGAGGATGCTGTCCAAATAAGAATATTGGGTTTGGCACTTCATTGTCCCTGGTGGGAGAGTGGTTCTGAGAAACAACACAAGGCTGTTTCCTAAGTGTTACCATCGGACCCTCTTGTTGTTTTTGATCTGTGCCAATGATCTAGGCTTGGGTACAGGACTTAAATTCTAAGTTTTGACAATGATACAAAACTTAGATGTTGTAAAAAGTGGAGGAGATAGTAACAGACTTCAAGAAGATACTAACAGTCTGGTGAAATGGCCAGGCACGTGGCGGATAAAAGTTTATCGAGATAAGTTACAAAGATTGTTTTCTCTTTTTTTAAAAAGTCAGATCCTGAAATGGCGGCATAAACAGGAGCAATGTATGCGAAATTAGGAAAGCTGTGCTAAGTTTCTATAAATCATTGGTTAGGCTCCTGCAAGAGTATTGTGTTTGATACAAACGTAAATTTTAGAAGGGTGTAAAGGTTGCAGGGAGGATTAACTGGAATGTTGCTCGAGATGAGGACATTCAATAAAGCGGATACTAGAGAAACTGAAGTTGTTCTCCTTTGATCCCAAGATGTGAAGACAAGATCCAATGGAAGTTCAAAATTATGACTGGTTTTTCTAAAGAAAAAATAGGGAGGAACTGCTTCCAGTGACAGAATATGACCGATTTTAAGAGATTCAAACTCAATACCATTTGGTGACAGCTAAACATTTGTTGGCACGAAGATGAACATACTACAGTGTCTAGACACTAATTTCCAATTTGAAACAGATCATAAATCACCCATGAGCTTGCTGACCAGGGTAGGATCTGTTATCTTGTTCTGCTTGGTTAATTTCTCTGCTAAGGGTGTGTTAAGTTCCAGCCAGCCTGACTGCCTATTCACACAAGCTAAGGTACCATCTCCTTGTCTTCTCCTCCTGTTTTACTTTCAGAAGGTTTACCACATCAGTCTCTAGAATGAGCAGATTGTCTTATGAGGAAAGCCTGCACAGACTGCACCTGCATTCTCTGGAGTTTAGATTAGTCAGAAGTGACTGAATTGAAACTTACAAGATCCTGAAGTGATTTGACAGGGTGGATGTGGGAAGGATGTTTCCTGTTGAAATTGGCAGGTACAATGTTGTGGGCAACACAGAGACTTGGTTACAAGCGTATCAGGGCTGGGAACTAAATATCCAAGAGTACGTGTCTTATCAAGAGGATGGGCAGATGGGCAGAGAGGGTCAGGCTGTCTTGTTAGTAAGAAATGAACAGTGTTGGAAGGTGTTGGATCTGTGTGGGTAGGGTTGAGAAACTACAAAGGAAAAAGATCATGTTGGGTGATATGTGCAGTGCTTCCATCAGTAGTCAGGATGTGGGGCAGAAACTATTTCAGGAGATAGAAAAGGCACGTCAGAATGGCACTACTACAATAACCGTGGAGGACCTCAATATGCAAGTGGACTGGGAAAATAAGGCTGTTAGCAGATCCAAAGAAAAGAAACTTGTGGAATGTCTGCGATATGGTTTTTGCAGCAGCTTGTGGTAGATCCGACAAGGGAGCAGGCAATTCTGGATTTGGGGATGTGTAATGAGGCAGATGTCATTAGGGAGCTTAAGGTGAAGGATCCCCGGTGGGGAGGGCAGGGACCATAATATGACAGAATTCACCCTGCAGTTTGAAAATGAGAAGATTGAATCAGGTATAATTGTATTACAATTGAGTAAAGGTAACTACAAAGACATGAGAGAGGAGCTGGCAAGAGATGATTGGAAGGGGAGCCTAGCAAGGAACACCATGGGACAGTAATGGCAGGGGTTTGTTAGGGTAATTGGGGAAGTATAGAAAAAAAATTATCCCAAGGAAGAAGAAACATACTTAGGGAAGGATGAGGAAACCATGGCTGACAAGGGAAGTCAGGGACAGCATAAAAGCCAAAGGAAAAGCATACAATGTGTTGAAGTTTATTAGAAAACCAAAGATTAGGAAGCCTTTAACAACCAGTAAAGGACAACTACAAAAGCAATACAGTGCAGAAGATGAAATAGGAGGATAAGCTAGCTGGTATTATAAAAAAACGATTGCAATAGTCTGTTTTAGATATCTAAAAGCTAAGAAAGAGGCAAGAGTGGACAGTGGACCACTGGAAGATGAGGTTCGAGAAATAGTAAAGGGAACAAACATACGGTAAAGAAACTGAATAGGTATTTTGAATCAGCTTTCACTTGGAAGACACAAGCAGAACCTCAAGGGAGTCAAGGGGCAGAGGTGAGTGTAGTGGCCATCATTAAGGAGAAGGTGCTGAGGAAGCTGAAAGGTCTGAAGATGAGTAAATCACCCAGACCGGATGGGCTACACCCCCCAGTTCTGAAGGTGTCGTGCTGTATAACTCTATGAGATAGATGAGGAGATTGTGGAGGCATTGGTAGTGATGTTTCAGGAGTCATGGAGGGTCCCAGAGGACTGGAAAATGGCTAATGTTATACCCCTGTTTAAGAAAGGAGGGAGGCAGAAGACAGGAAACTATAGGGCAGTTAAGCTAACCTCCAGTTATTGGTAAGATTTTGGAGTCCATTATTTGTGGAATGCTTAGAAATGCATGGGAAAATAGGGCTGAGTCAGTACGGCTTCGTCAAGGGGAGGTCATGTCTGACAAATCTATTAGAATTCTTTGGGAAGGTTATGAGCAAGTTAGTCAAAGGAGAGCCAGTAGACGTAATCACATTGGATTTCAAGAAGGCTTTTGACAACGTGCCGCACAGGAAGCAACTAAATAAGATAAGAGCCCATGGGGGCAAGGCGCTGGCATGGATAGAGGATTGGCTGACTGGCAGAAAACGGACAGTGGGGATAAAGGGGTCTTTTTCAGGATGGGAGTCGGTGACTAGTGGAGTTCCTCAGGGGTCAGTGTTGGGACCACAACTATTTATGTTACACATTAATAATCTGGATGAAGGAACTGAGGGCGCTGTTGCTAAGTTTGCAGATGACACAAAGATAGTTGGAGTGTCAGGTAGTGTGGAGGAAGCAGTGAGGCGGCAGAAGGACTTGGACAGGCTCAGAGAGTGGGCAAAGAAGTGGCAGGTGGAATCCAATGTGAGAAGGGGTGAGGTTAGGCACTTTGGTAGGAAGAATAGAGGCATAGACTATTTTCTAAACAGGGAAAAGCTTCAGAAATCTGAAGCACAAAGAGACTTGGCAGTTCTAGTTCAGGATTCTCTTCAGGTTAACGTATAGGTTCAGTTGGCATTTAGGAAGGCAAATGCAACGTTCACATTAATTTTGAGAAAACTAGAATACAAGAGCAGAGGTGTACTGCTGAGGCTGTATAAGGCTCTGATCAGATGGCATTTGGAATATTGTGAGCAGTTTTGGGCTTTGTATCTAAGAAAGGATTTGCTGGCATTGGATGGTGTCCAGAGGAGGTTTACAACAATGATCTTTGGGATGAAAGGCTTGTCATATGACAAGCAGTTGAATACTCTGGGTCAATATTCGATGGAGTTTAGACGAATGAGGGGTTGTCTCATTGAAACTTACAGAATAAAGAAGGGCCTGGATACAGTGGATGTGGAGACGTTTCCATTAGTAGGAGAGACTAGGACCGAAGGGCATAGCCTCAGAGTGAAGTGATGACCCTTTGGAATCGAGTTGAGGAGGATTTTCTTCATCCAGAGGGTGGTGAATCTGTGTTACTCATTGCCGCAGAAGGCTGTAGACGTCAAGTAATTGATGGTATTTGATTGGTAAAGGGATCAAAGGTTACGGGGAGAAGGGAGGAGAATGGGCTTGAGAAACATATCAGCCATGATGGTATGGCGGAGCAGTCTCGATGGACTGAATGGCCTCATTCTTCTCTTAGTCCCAAGACAGACCATAAGGTATATCTTGAACTGGGAATCATAGTTTAAAAATAAGGGATCATGCATTTAAAATCGAGATGAGGAAAAGTTTTTCTTTCCTTCTGAGGGTTGCTTGCCTTTGGAGTTCCCTTCCTCAACAGGCAGTGGATGAAGAACCTTTCAATATTTTTCAGGCAGAAGTAGACAGATTTTTGATTACCAAGGGAGATAAAAGACTATCAGTGGTATGCAGGAATGGAGAGTTGAGGTTAAGATCAGATCAGCCATGATCTTATCGCATAGTGGAACAGGCTCAAAGGGCCAAGTGGCCTATTTTTGTTCCTTATTCATATGTTTCAAAATCCCTCTTCATGCCCTGAAATGCTTGTCATCTGATCCAATGTGAACAATCATTTTTGTCTATACCAGCTCTGATTTGCTCACTTTTATGTTAGCAGTTCCTTACGTTATGTAAAACTCTCCTGGTTTTTCCTGCCCATTTCTTTGCTGCATCAAGCACAACAATGGAATATTTGTTACCAGTCTGTTACAGATAATAGTAAATGCTGATGCTAATTTTCAGTTATCCTTTCCTGCATAAAGTTATTGTCCCTTCTTTATGTATCAATAAATAAACTAGTGAAAGAATTGTTAGTAACTTAGTTTATGATGAGCTTATTCAATATTTTAAGGAAAACACAACTCCTATCACATCAGATGACATTTCATTTTACACTAGTTAGTTACCCATTCTCCAATGCAACTTTCTTTCTGTGCATTCACTATGTAACTTACATTTTGTACATTCTTTTACATCTCACAGGACAATTCGCAAACCACTGTTCATCCAGAAGTTACTGAAAGATAAAAGAGAAAATCAGTAACCAGATTGAAAGAAGTTGTCTGCATTCTTTTTTTGCAGTGTGTTCTTCCGGCCTTAAATGCACTGGCTGAGAGGTAATAGAGTCATACAGCACGGAAACAGACACTTTGGTCCAACCTGTCCATGCCGAACATAATCCCAAATTAAACTACTCCTGCCTGTCTGCTCATGGCCCATATCCCTCCAACCGTTCCTATTTGAGTACTTATCCAAATATCTTTTAAATGTTGTAATTGATCCCATGTCCACCACTTCCTCAGGAAGTTTATTCCACATGGGATACCACCCTACGTGTAAAAAATTGCCCCCATGTCTTTTTGTTTTGAATCTCTCTCCTCTCGCCTTAAAAATGTGCCCCCTAGTCTTGAAATACCCCATCCCAGAGAAAAGGCCGCTACCATTAACCTTATCTGTAGAGCCATAGAGTTGGTGAGAAAAAGTTGAGCAGGAACTTTCAAAATGGGAATTGTATGAATATTTGAAGGGAAATACCTGTGGGACTGAGCGAAAGAACGTGGGACTGGAACAATGTAGACAGCTCTGTCTAAGAGCTAGCACAGGTACAGTGGGCGTAATGGCCTCCATGTGTATTGTGTCATTCTATAATTCTATCTTCTTTCTTTATAGAACTTTGAAGCATTTTTCGATGCCAGAGAGAACAATGCCGTCTATGCATTTCTAGGCCTGACGGCGCCACCTGGATCAAAGGTTAGAATTAAAATAAACCAAGACTTTTCATTAATCCTCTCTGGACAAATGAATGAACCAGACGTGTTTATGAATGTGGAGAATTGTGCTTGGGCCCCACAATGTAGTAATTACATCCGTGATGTTTTGGTGCAAGCATTTTTCCTCTGAAACATTAACCGAGCGTGTTAGAAAGAGAAATTTCAGGTTAATCTATCTGTACGAAAATGAACCTAACCAGTATTAATAGCAACACATCTAGCCCTGAGATTTGGAACACACCCCCACATAGATTTATTGTCCCTGGATGTTTAACCATTACCGTCACTGAACCCTCCAAAATCAGCGTTCTGAGGTCATCATTAACCACAAACTGAACTGGACTAGTCATATGAATACTGTAGCTACAAGAGCAGGTCAGCGGCTAGGAATCCTGCAGCAAATGACTCACTTCCTGTGAGTAACCCAAAATACAAATCAGAACTATACTGTACGCTCTCTTAAATGAATGCAGCTCCAACAGCATCCAAGAAGCTCAACAATATGCAGGACTAAGCAGCACACTGATTAGCACCCTATCATCACTTTTTAAATATTTACTCCCTCCATCACTGATGTACAGCAACAGCAGTATGTACCATCTACAAGATGCACTGTATAAACTCACTAAGACTGCTTTGACAGTACCTTCCAAACCGTAGATTTCTACCATCTGCGAAGACAGGGGCAGCAGATGGCTGAAAATTGCACCATCTGCAAGTTACCCTCCAAATCTCACACCATTCCAATTTAGTGAAACCATATTACTGTCATTGGGTAAAAATCTTAGAACTCCCTCCGTAATGGCACAATGGGTGTTCATCAGATGGATTGCAGCCCTTCAGGGAAGCAGCTCTCCAGTACCTTCTCAAGGGCAACTAGGGATGTGACAGCGACAACCACATCACAAGATCAAATGAGAAAACACATTAAGTTCCTTGCAGATGTGAACAGGCAGCACAGTGGCTCAGAGGTTTCCTCCGGGTGCTCCGGTTTCATCCCACAACCTGAAGATGAGCAGGTTAGGTGGATTGGCTCTGCTAAATTGCCCCATAGTGTCCAGATTAAGTGGATTAGCCGTGGGGAATGCAGGTATGGGGTAGGGATTAAGTGTGGATGGAATGCTGTTCAGGTGGTCAGTGTGGACTTGATGGGCCAAATGGCCTGCTTCCAGACTGTAGGGATTCTGTGATTAAAGGCATACAAGCCTGTATGGTTCACTGCTGTGCAGCGTGTGTAAACACTGAAATCAAAGGCACCTCTTTACAATTATATAGTGTTGAAAGATGTGTCTTTTTTTTAAAATGGGCTTCACAAACTAATTGACGTGATTGGGCTAAAATGACATTAACCAAAGCTAGCACATGCTGTGCTTTTCCAAATGTCCCAGTTCTGCGATGATACTGGTGGTGATAATCCACTTCAGATGAGTCAAGCTTTCCAAAGAAGTAGTAGAGGGGATTTTTCAATAATGACACTGAGCATTAATATGCTGACACCTGAAGTGCAATGCCATGGCTTACTTATTCTGATCTGTTGTCCAAATTTGTGTATTCTGCAACTCATGATGCAAATGCACTAACAAATTATGGGCCATGGCTTCTGCAATCCTCTTATAAGAGTGTTTTGATTTATGACTTTTTTATTGCCCTCATTTGTTAAAAAGGTTGTCTATTCCGCCTCAACATTGAAGGTATGTATTTACATTTGACATGGTGGGCTCGCATAAAATTAGTATATACCAGAAGGAGGCTATTCGGCTCAGTGTAACCTTGGTGGTTCCAGCTATTCAATCAGTCCCGTTCTTGCTCTCTGTCTCCATAGGTCTGCAAATGTTTCCTTTTCACGTACTTACCCAATTATCTTCTCAGTTTCTTCGTGAATCCTTTTTTAGACAGTGCATTCCAGTCTGTAGTAAGTGTGTGGTTGAACACAGGGTTGGATCTTGCTGTGATCTTTACTGTTGGTGGCAGTGACGGCTTCCGCCTGTACAGGTACAATTGTCATTTCACTGAAGTATGTAAGGGCCACTAATTGCTTGGGAACATACCTTTCAGCTTTGTAGGAGAAGGAGTCAGAGTTGAAAAGCTGGGGTGAGCAGGAGAATGAGATATTTTTCAACCAAAAATTAATATTTACTTCATTGTAAAATCCAGACTGCTGGTTAAACCCACAAAGTATCCACAATAAGGACTGCTTGCAAACTACAAAAATTGGTCACGTCGATAAGCATGTCTACAGTTTATATGTCATTGAAACTTGTTTGGAGGTATGACTTGAGCCCTCGATGTGGTTTCTCACACAGCTCAGCTGAAATTGGTCACATCAACAATCGCTTGCCAATGTGTGTATATAACACCTTCGGGATAGTTAAGCAGTTCCAAATCACTTCTCAGGAGCTTTGACACTGAGCCATAAAAGGAGATATAAGTACAGCTAATAGCTTTGATAGAGAGTTACCATAGTGCTGTGCATATTAGTCACCTCAAGATATAAGATGACACTATGCTTTCCAGCATCAAAAATGCGTGCTTTTCCTGATATGCTGTATATGAGTCCACACACACACACACACACACACACACACACACACACACACACAGCGTTAAGAGCCTAATGAGTTGATGTACGGGAATAAGTAGCCAGAGGGACCATATTGCAAGGGAGATTAATAGACATTTAAGACACATTCATTCAAAGGAGAACACACATGATGGTTCATAAACAGAAATGAGTCCCTCTGTGAAAAGAATGAAGTATAAAGCTGGTTATAAACAAGAAGTTATAATGCTTCCAAACCCATCAAATAATGAGACTTCAGTGCAAAAATTTGATGTAAGTGAAAACCTGTTACAGAAGAGGAAGAAGGAATCTGCCCTGAAGATAATGTTATGGAGAGAGAGTTCTTCAACTGAAAATGACAAATCTGATCCCGTGTAGAATTGTCATGATGATCCGGAGCCTCAGGTTGAATTGGATCAACTTTTTGCAGGGTATTCCAAAACTTATGAATCTGAAAACATTATGCCTAGAACCTGAACCACGTGAAGACTCCATTAAGACCTATCTTGACGTCGGGAGCAACTCGCTGCATTTTTTAACTAAGTCCCGTGCATCGAGGTGAGATTCTCGTGAGGGAGTAGTGAATTGCTGGTATGGGGAAATGTTGCTTGTTAACTACACATTGCTCCTCATTAAGATGCAGCCACAAGCAGACTAGAGACCAAGAATTCTTGACGTGGTTACAAAGATGTCAGAGCAGATACCTGGCAGATGCAGCTTACCACCAGCTCCAAATGTTTTCCACAGGGCCCCCAGGCACTAACCTCTCAGGGCATGCTGCAGTCGACACTGGGCGCAAGCACTCCAAATCCACGAACATTGGCCTCTGACATGTGCCAGTGTCTAAAGATCCCCCATGAAACATCTCTGATCCACTTACAGTGTGTTTCTTCACTTCAGTGCTGCACCAACAGCTCTAATTATAGTGCTGCAGCAGGAAAATGTACGCTCAGGGACACCGACCCAGCTCATGGACCAGCCCAGGCTCCATCTCCAGACTTAGTAGGAACTGCCGATGCTGGGGAATCTGAGATAAAATGTTGTGGAGCTGGATGAACACAGCAGGCCAAGCAGCATCAGAGGAGCAGGAAAGTTGAC
>JAHRHZ010000267.1:8669359-8745350 GCA_024137785.1 Ginglymostoma cirratum | reverse complement strand
ATATAAAGCAGTGAAATGCTTTTTCTCTATTATTATAACTGAACACAAAGCACATTTGCACATATTACATACTCATAAATACTATGTAATTTTTTCTGTCATTCCCAATTGACAGTGGAGTCCAAGGATGGGGTGGAGGGATGTAGAGAAGAAAGTGAAGTTGAGGCCACGTTGAGATCACCCATTGTCTTATCGAAAGCCAGAGCAGGCTAAGTGGCCTATTCCTTCTCCTCATTCACATGTTCGAGATTGATTGATTGAATGTAAAATGTGAAAGCGCGTAAATGTTGCTAATGGTGTAGGAGCTTAACAACACCAAAAGGACTAAACATGCAAAATCATTTGTACAGCATGTTTGGGCACTAATATAGTGTGCTAAATAATGACAGGACATGTCTTCTCTCTATCATGGTCACTGATGACTGCATTCAAACTTTATGATATCTGATAACAGTGGCACACAGAGTCTGGCTGTTTCTATGGCAGGTTTGAAAATCTCTACAGCCAGTGTGCTGAGGTCACATAGCATCCTACATCATCTGAGGACATCCCACGGAGTTTCAAAACAATGAACTGCTTTGGAATTGTAGTCAACGTTGTATTAGATGGTGAGTGCTCTCTCACAGCAGAGAGAGAGAGAGTGAGAGAGAGACAGTTAATACTCTTACACTCTCAATTATCACATCCCAACAATTGTTGCCCAGTGTGAGGAGAATAAAGACAATGATGAATGCCTCCACTTGAGTCGAACAATTTTTTTTCTGTAGGAGGTACTGGGAACAGCACACAGTGTGAGGCAACAAACTTCTTTCCAAACTCTTCCTTGGAAATCTTACAAGTGTAGGGTACGGTATATAACATGCATTTTCAAATTAATGAAAATGTATAGTGTAGAAGGGACATGATAGGATTACAAAGTGTGTTTTGTTCTGACACCTTGCCCTCTTTTTCTCAAAAGTACATCATAAGCAAATAATACGCTTGTAGATCACAATGGAATCGCTAGTGTTTTATATAAGGTGTCACATTGGTACAATTGGGAGTAACAGGCATTATTTGCATTGAGAAGGATTGTAGGCTTCTACCTTGAGTTTCTAGTTTATTTGTCCGGTTCAGCTTGAGATGTAAAGCTGATTGACTTTATTCTCCTGGGCAATGGTCATGTTGACCTGTTTCCTCATTTAAGAAATTGGAAGGGGTGATTTTAACTGATGTTGGAGAATGAGAGGGAGAAAAGAGGAGGAACCCACTGGGAGGCCCAGTACGTTTTGCTGGCCCAACCTGCATACACAAAGTGGGCACCTTACTGCAGTTTGCCACTTTTGGGAAGGCAGGAAATCCTGGGGATATATCAGCAGAGGCCTCAATTTCATGGGCTCAGGAATAATTTGCTCATATGTCGCCATCAGGAAAGCTGTATATTTCCTATGTCCTTCTGTGAACTGCCCACAGAGCACCTTTCTCATAATAGCTGCTCAACACCTGTTACAAATGGGATTTGCCATGTCCATTTGTATCTTGAATTTGAAACTGGAGTATGTGGTGTTTCATAATGCCATAGCAGCGTGACTTGTCAAAGCCAACTAGACCCCAACTTGGTTCTGATGGCAACAAAGGCCCTCGACAAAGATGACCAGTATCTGGGATAGGAGTGAGAATGGGACACTAAGCCTAGTGCCCCAATTTCTGGGGCCATTCCCCTTGGTGCACTGAATCAAAATCAGTTCTAGCCTTAATAGAATGGAACAAGTTAAACTTGCTCGCATCGTTGTCATAAAAATCGATTCAGTAAAGATCTGCTCTATTTGCTATAATATCACCAGCCATGGTAGTGTACTTAGATAGTCTGTCAAGTTAGAAGAATACATCAACCACATTTCCATTTGCTTTTCATTTTGTCTTCAAAGGCTTTGATTCTGGGTTTGTAAAATTGTGAGTTACAATTTATAATGGATAGATTTTACGTTAGGTATTTTTCTGTTACAGCTTTCCTCCTTTGGGCCTAAATATCCTGCCATTCACTGTGCACTTCCAATGTAGGTTGATCTTAGATGACATTTTTGACTGGAATACCCAATTATTCTGGAGTGACCTTTCCTCATTAGTGGCACTGAAATGATATGTATAGTGACCCAGAGTTAAAAAGTGTTATTTGCAGGATTATTCATGTGTGGAGTTAGTCACAACACTCCTTCTATGCAATAGGCATTAAACATTATGAAAGGGAAAAATAATCAGCTGCAATATTCACAAGACAGATTAAGAACTCTACATGATTGTGTGGTGATATACTGAAACAGTGTTTTGCATTGGTTAATAAGGTAGTTAGTTTCCACAAGAGGGAGAGGGGGTGTGTGTGTGTGTGTGTGTGGGGGTGTGGGGGAGGGAGGGGGAGGGAGGGGGAGGGAATGAATGTGTTTGTGTGTGTGTGTATGTGCATGTGTGGGAGGGTGTGTGTGTGTATGTACATGTGTGGGAGGGGGTGTGTGTGTGTATGTATATGTGTGTGTGCATGCACCAATGCTTTGCTTTGGATTTCAATGGAAATCATTTGGATTTTGAAATAAATTGCAGGAAGCCAGCCACTTTTTTTGCAGGGTGTTTTTAGAAATTTGATTTTAACTTTTGCCTAGATTTTTAAAACTCTCTTCCAAAGTGGCAGCGCATGCTGGATCAGTTGTTGAGTTTAAATCTATCATAAATAATTTTTTGTTAAGCAAATATCTGACTGTCTCTTCCCAAAATGGCCTCATTAATTACCTCCCACACTCCAGTGACATCTCTTGCATCCAATTTCCACCTCGTCTTACCATGCACCATTCTCATAACTACTCAGCATTCGCTGGATATCTCAGAATTCATTGGCGTCTGTGGCATTGCAGCATCTTTATAATCCTGTCATGCAACTGGACAACCATTGTCAGTCTGGGGTTGCCCTACTCTGTCCCTGTATATTTGCCCCAGACGTGACAGACTGGGGCTAACCGCACTCCAACTTGCAGAGAAGGACCTGAAAGTACGGCTCGATCGTGGAACTTGCTGTTTCCCCCAGACCAGCAGTGAAGGCCTCCAGACCCTACCATCCTGGTCTAAGGTTGCGACCCAGATTAATGTACCCCGCCATCTGAAAGAATGCCCAGCACTGTAGCAAGAAGGCCAATGTACTTCTTCACTCTGCCAATGTAAGTGCTGCCATCTTCTCTCCAATACCGCGCACTCCCTCTATCTCTGTACTGTACCCACCTCCCACCAAGGCTAATGATCTGCCACTCTTATTATTGCCTACGACACTCCATTCCTCACCTTCACCCACCCATGTGTTGTGAACGAGCATTAATCCTCGTCATTTGGCATCTCACTGCTGCCCAGCAAGAACGGTGCCACACTGCTTGTGAAAAGCATGAGAGAAGGAGCAAGGTAATCTCAGTGTTGAGATGGGCCTTGGTGGACTTTTCTCTCAATGCTGCCGCACAGCTCAACATAGCCCAGGTCGCCCGATAAGATTCCACTCTATAATATTGCTCAACCTGGAAGTTGAATTGGTGTAATGTTCTCTACACCCCAGACTGAACTTGCTTGACACTTTCCCAACCACCATCTAATTTTCTACCATTGTGATCGCTGAATTATGAGCGGTTTGCTCCAGTGTGGATTTGTGGGACTCGCTGTAGATTCTAAACTGCCATGATGGCTGTCAAAGAGGGGAGTGGTGACTGCTGGTTCATTGTCTAAATGAGGGAGTGCAGCAGCAGAATCAGTGAGATGGGGACGCTTAAAAATCCATTTCAGTGACACAGCCACAATCAGAATTGTGAAGAGTAACATGCTGTATGCGAGATGGAATGGATTAAACTGTAGCCCATGGCTCATGATTTTCTTAATCCCGATTCCTAAAACAATTCAGCATATTTCTATTTATGCGGAATTGTCCCGGGTCTGTTAGTTTGGAAAGGATTTTTGCATTGGTGATGATCAGACTCCAAGTCGGAGCACCAAGATCTATTCCAAATAATATCTAAATAGAGGCATAGAGTATTAGAGCAAACAAGTTACATTAGACTTGCAATTATCATCAGGTAGGCCTCAGCTGAAGTATTGCACCTAAGTGTGGGTATTGCACTACAAGAGTGATGGCAAAGTCTTGGACTAGGTGGAAAGGATAAGTGAAATCTCAATGGGGCTTCAGGTATGTGGACTACGGCAAGATTTGTGGCAAAAATCAGGTTAGATGTGAGATTTCCGTCGGGAGCACCTCACTCTGCTTAGCGACAAAACAAGTTTCTCACTAAGAGCGGCAAGTTGCCACGAAGGGAGATTATTGTTTGTTAACTGCTTGGTTCATGGCCCAACTCGCCTCATTAATGCGCAGCTTCCTATCTTGCCAAATGCGTCAAATACGTTAGGTGTCGAGAATCCTCGGGGTGGACATCAAAGCATTCACCTGGCAGCTTCAGCTGTGTCAGGCAGCTGGCACCAACAGCTCGGGACACACTCCATGGGCAGCAGTCACATGCACCCACATCCGTGGACATTGGCATCTGACACTACTAGTCTTTACAAACCCTCATGGCACCTCTCTGATCCACTTGCAGGATACTTCTGCCCTTACGTGCTGTACTGTACCTCAGGCAGCTCCAGTAACTCTCACTACTACACTACAGCAAGGACATTGTGTGCTCAGAGACACACCCAGCTCATGGGCTGGACCAGGCTTCATCTCCAATCACTTTGCTTGTTCTCATTCATTCTGAGACTATCTGGATACTCACAGCACCACTGCCTCGCAGTATCTTTTTGTGCTTGTGATGGTTGATGGTCAGCCTCATTCAAGCCAAGGTGGATAGCCTTCCCAGCATTATGAGTCAGGGCCAGCCTTTGATACCAGTCCAGGGGCTTAAAAATGGTCAGCTATTCAGGGCGAGCAGAGTCAGGATGCTGTCCTTGAGGAGGTGAATGTCAGGCAGAACATCACCCAGCTTGAGTCTTTCTGCCGTCTAAGTTGCTTTGCTCCTGGAATGAGAAACAGGCAGGTATTAATGAAGATGAAAGTAGGTGCCAGATTTCTGGCTGTTGGCATGGGCAGGGTGTTGTTCCCAGCAGGTGAGTCGGCAGCATGAAGGGCATGTGGAGCTAATGGCATTGTGGTTTGGTGAGGGGGTGGGGAAGTGAGGAAAAATGTTGCAGGCAATAGTGAGAGGGGGGTCGAGCATGAGACTTGGTGGGAGGTGGGTGCAGTAGCAGAGATTGAGCGATCTGAGCGATTGGAGAGAAGATGGTGTTTTTTCACCCTGGTGAAGTGGAGAAGGTCATTGACCTCCTTCCTAAAGCACTGGGCTTTCTTCCAGATGCTGAGACTGCACTGACCCAGGTGGCAGCCTTAAACAGGCCAGTGTCATGACCTCCACTGCTGGAGTGACGAGGCATGTGTACACATACCACCTCATCCATCAGGACCTTCAGTTCTTTGCCCACAAACTGGGGCAATGACTACTTCTTCTCCGCAATGCCCAGGGCAAATGTCGAACACCATGCCAGCAAAGGATTCCAGTCTTTTGGTGGATCTCCCTTGGATGGCGAGTTGTTCCGGGAATGTCACGTGATACATTGGGGCTGGAATCAGATGTAACAGTTGCTGTGGGGACAGGGTGGATTGTTAATGATGTGAGTTCGGCAAGATACAGCGACAAATCTCACTTAACCACATGGCAAACAAAAAAAATCCTCCAAAAAAATTTGAATGATCCAAGGTAGACACATTTAGCCAAATTAAAGAAAAGTAAAATTCAGCCTGATGTGTGAAGGAATAATGCCAGTCATGTTAAGGGCTTTGGTTATTTGATGAGATTAGATGTTCACCTTGGAGTAAAAAAACATTAAGGGAAAGTTTATTGGAGCAGTTTAAAATGATGAAGCAGCTCAATGTCATAGATTGGGAGAAACTGTTACCTGTGGCGTTACAGCCAATAACCAGAGAGCAAAACATTTTAACTGACCAAAGAGGGAATTTTTTTTAATGCAGTGTTATGACCTGGAATACATTGACAGGAAAGGGTGTGGAAGCAGAAGCAACAATAACTTTCAACATTGGATATACCTGTGCTCTTGAAAAAGAAGCATTAAAGGCCTAAGCAGTAGATTGGAATCTTTCAGAGAGGTCAAAAATACATGAGTAGCTATGTGGCCTCCCCCTGAGTCATAGAGTCGTACAGCATAGAAACAGACCCTTCAGTGCAACCAGCCCATGCCAACCATAATCCCAAACTAAACTAATCTCTCCTGCTTGCTGCTGGCCCATATTCCTCCAAATCTTTCCTATTCACGTACAGGCCTCATCAATGTCCTGTACGATCTCAACATGTCTTCCCAACTCCTATAAGTCACACAATTCTAACACATCTGCAACTCGGGATATATGCAAATCATTGGAAGCATTGATAAAATGAAGTGTGTGTTCCCAGTGCAGGAAGTAGGTGCCATTAGTTACAGGTGCTATTATCCATCTGCATGTTGTGTCTATAATGTTACACCATTAGTGTAAAGGCTGTGTTTAAACACACATTCTGTACACTGTCTAATGTAAAGTGACAACGGACAGAGGTAGTGGCTACGACAGTCACTTCTTAACAGCTACTGCTTACAACAGGTAAGGGTTTGCTATCACCAACTGCCCATGTGAAATGCTGCAGAAAAAAAACATTGTTTTTAAGGTGCGTGGCAACAGGAAAACAAAAATGTTACATTTACTCCAATTTTAATTGTGTTCCTCAGGCCCTGATAACCTTCCTTACATTCATAGAGTCACAGAGATGTACAGTACAGACACAGACCCTTCAGTCCAACTCATCCATGCCGACCAGATACCCTAATCTAGTCCCATTTGCCAGTGTTTGGCCCATGTCCCTCCAAATTCTTCCTATTCATATACCCATCCAGATGCCTTTTAAATGTTATAAGTGTACCAGCCTCCCACCACTTCCTCTGGTAACTCATTCCATACGTGCACCACCCTCTTGTGTGAAAAAGTTGCCCCTTACATCCCTTTTAAATCCTTCCCCTCTCACCTTAAATGTATGCCCTCTAGTTTTGACTCCCTCACCCCAGGGTAAAGACCTTGTCCATTTACCCTATCCATGACCCTCATGATTTTATAAACCTCCGTATGGTCACCCCTCAGCCTGCAACGCTCCAGGGAAAATAGACCCAGCCTATTTAGCCTCTCCCTTTTGCTTAAGCCCTCCAACCCCTGCCAACATCCTAGCAAATCTTTTCTGAACTCTTTCAAGTTTCACAACATTCTTCCCTATAGCAGGGAGACCAGAATTGTGTGCAGTATTCCAAAAGTGGCCTAACCAGGGTCTTGTACAGCCACAATATGACCTCCCAACTCCTATACTCAATGCACTGACCAATAAAGTCAAGCATACTAAACACCTTCTTCAGTATCCTATCTACCTGTGACTCCACTTTCAAGGAACAATGAAGCTGCACGCCAAGGTTTCTTTGTTCAGCAACACTCCCGAGAACCTTACCATTAAGCATATGAGTCCTGCCCTGGTTTGCCTTTCCAAAATGTAGCACCTCATTTATCTAAATTAAACTCTATCTGCCACTCCTCAGCCTATTGGCACATCTGATCAAGATCTTGTTGTACTCGGAAGTAACCTTCTTCGCTGTCCACTACATCTCTAATTTGGGTGTCATCTGCAAACTTACTAACCATACCTCCTATGTTCACATTCAAATCATTTATGTATATGACAAAAAGCAGCAAATCCAGCACCGATCCTTGCGGCATACCACTGGTCACAGGCCTCCAGCCTGAGAAGCAAAGCTCCACCATCACCCTCTGTCTTCTACCTTTGAGCCAGTTCATAGTTTTCCAAAGGTTTGAGTTCAAAAGCAGTGCTCTGGTGTGTGTATGCAGTGCTTCACATGGCATAAACACAGCCTTGATTTAAACTTTATAATTGGTCCAGGTTGTTCTCAGTCTTTGTGCTCAAGAAGAGCAGAAAACTGAAAAGTCTTGGTGTGGGATGTTCTTATTTTATGTTAAACAACATTAATTCATTTTCTTTGCCTTTTCAGGAAGCTGAAGCCCTTGCAAAACAAGAATCTTAAACTCCAATTTCATCGCATCAAATATTATCAGCAAACCAGACTATTCTAGTGTGAGCAAAATATGATTTAGGATTGTGTAGAATTTATTGGGGAGGACCATGTGGGATTTAAAGAAGCCTCTCTTGCTTAGTTAAAACACCCAGATTTTATTAATAACCAGTAACTGGGTAACAATGGACCACCGGGCTTAAATGAAGCGTGTATTGAATACAATTACTTTTTTTAATAGTTTATTTGAGCTTATTTTTCTACTTGGTCATCTGATTTAAGCAGACACCCAAAATGTTATCAAAAGAAAAGTTGTAGTAAACATTTCTTCACTTAGCATTTTTGTATTCTTCCCAACTTTTATACTTCAAATTCTGATGGTCCCACAAAACAAGCTCTCTTGAGGCTGAAGTTTGAGCATTGAGTTAATTTCACTAATTCTACAGTTCCATTCTCTCACTTCTGCTCTCTATCCACTTCAACTCTTTATGTCATGTATAGGGAGCTTGTTTTTTCCTATTGTCTTGTACTGGTCTCCTTGGAATCCAATTCCTGAACCAAAGGACAAATCAGATAAATGTGCCATGTTAACTTGTTCATTTAATGGAGATTGTATTGTTATTTCAGGTTTTTAACAATGATCAAATGGAAGCGTCTGGAGAAAGACTGAGAACCTGACTTGTAATAATGCTAGATTAAACACAGTTAAACTGAATCCCCTTGTTTTTGGCACATTTATTCTGCTCTAATATAAAAGCTTGTTTTAGATTTACAGGGCAGCATTGCCTCTGAATCGGATTTTAGATGTGGCAGATGACAGACTGTATCTGGTCTTTTTTTTCAAATCCTCATTCTTTTGCATTTAAAGCATTTCAATAATGAAGTAAATTTAAATTGCATTTTGAAACAACAGCAAATGTTTTTTGTCCTGTTTGGTTAATGGGACAGTTGAACTGATTAATATAATGTTTAAGAAAATTCTCTTCCCAAGCTATCTGATGTACAATATTAGCTTCCTCCAGTGGCTCCTGCTGTTTTCCAAGCTGTTTATTAGCTAACAACATCCAAACTCAAACTTTGATGACATTGGAAATTGTTCTGGAGTGGTTTAAAACGTTCAAAAGTCTTTTCATAATCGCTGGGAAGGGTGCAACAATATTTAACAATGACTCACACTCTCTCCCAGCATAGACACAGGTTATTTTTGCAATATCTCTGATCTCAGATTCTAAGTTATCTTCAGCCACATCTTGAGGTCAAGCTACATGTATGCTTGCTTTAAAAATGACAGGAACGATACAGCATATTCTTCATCCCAATACAGTTCCCACCATTTACAGCAGGCACTTTTTTTGTTGCCAACATCAGGTATCTAGAAAGCCAAAATGTCAGAAGCTAGGATTTGCTCCCCACTGTGGCCCTAGTGAGAGCTGATCCTAATTGGGAGATCTTTGTCTCCACAGCCAGACCTAACAAAATAATTGGCCCATTTTCTTCAAAGTTTTCTGTACACTTGCTACCTGTCCCCAGAAAGGATTCATGTTAATGGTAATATCTGTGTTGGTCTGTAAGAATGGTGCTAACAATGGTCATCTTTGTCCTCAGAAATGAAACAAAATGCTTATCATTGAATCCCTGCAAGGTAGAAGCAGGCTGTTTGGACCATCGAGTCCACACCAAACCTCCGAGGAGCATCCCACCCAGACCCATCCCTGTGTTTTCCATGGTTAATCTGCCTAGCTTGCACACTATGAGCAATTGAGCATGACCAATCCACCTAACCTGGGTAGCACTGGTCTGTGTAAGGAAACCAGGAGCACCTGAACCAAATCCACACAGATACAGGGGGAACATGCAGACCTGACAGACTGTCACCTGAGGTTTGGGATTGACTTGGCTCCCTGGTGCTGTGAGGCAGCAGTGCTAACCACTGAATCACCATGCCACCTCACTTATAACCCACTAGTTTTGCTGCACAAAATAAGCTTAGAGTTAGATAGAACATATACCACTTATAACAACAGAAATAAGCATTCAGTCCAACACGTCTATGCCAGTGTTTATGCTTTATGCTGCCACCTTGTGCCATACCATTCTGTCAGTACATCCTTTTATTTCTTTCTTCTTCAAACAGCTAGTTTCTCCTTAAATTCAAATGTGCTATTCTGATACTACTTAGTGCCATAGTCTAAAAAATACCACAGTATTCAAAACACTGAAAAACGACTTTGAAAATGGCGTTAACACCAGTCGTAGATAATGGCTCTCACTTTGATGGCCAATATACATGGTTGTCAGTTTTAAAAATGAATGTTTTTGCAGTGGTGGGGATTTAAGGTAGGTAAAGAACGGAAATCACACACAGATTCTGCACTTGAGCTTGACTTGTTGGGGCAACATCCTTAAAGCCCTCCCCTAAAATGGAGAAGTGGCTGCAAATTTCTATTGCACCATGTTTGCAGAAGTGCCATCATGCCATGCTGTGCCAGTTTTGATGAAATCTTTGGAAAATGCCAATGTTGTCACTGTGGACTTCCCATTGACTTGTGGGACACATTGCAGCCTATGTGTTTGAGAAATATTTTTAAAAGTAGAACATGCCTCTTGATTTGGCATCGTCTTTGGAGAAAAAACATCAGAGTTGATGCTTCGGGTCCAGTGACCCTTTCTCAGTTTTGAGGAAGGGTCACCGGACCTGAAATGTTAACTCTGATTTTTTTCTTCACAGATGCTGCCAGACCTGCTGAGCTTTTCCAGCAACTTCTGTTTTTGTTCCTGATTTACAGCATCCACAGTTCTTTTGATTTTTATGTCTGTTGATTTGTTGCATTTGCTGTTAAGATGTATGTTAAGAAAATAAAAATGAAATTAATAAACATTACATTTGACGCAGAGTGGTGTCCTTTCTCTAAGTGACCCTGGTTTTTCTTTTGTTGGAGTCATGGCTATATTTGTGTATTTGCCTTTACTATCACTGCCAACTGTTGGTTCACCCTGAAACACAGATTACATAAGGCCTTCAAATCTACTTGACTTGAGCCATTTCTGTCCTCCTACATTCTCCTAATACACAGATCCCTGATGTAGCAGTTAAAAGAGCAAATCTTGAAGGTTTGTCCCTCCCAATGAGTTGAACTTTAACGTAAAGATGTAGGGCTCAAGGTGCTTTGTGGGACAATGGGATAGTGAATGGACTGTGTAGAAGTGAGACAGAAGGAAGGAATCATTGGATTAGAGGAAGGAGACTAAGTGGAAGCACTGATGTTATGAGGTGCAGAGAGCAGTGACTGACAACTGGGGGCATGGACAGAAGAAAGTGGAGGGGAAATGGATCACAGAAGAAAGGAGGGATGATATCAACAGACAGTGAAGGTGCTTGATTGAAACTTAAATCTGGTTCTGTACGACATTGGTGAGAACATGGATGATGGGGAAGCATTTGGATTGCAGACTTTACCTCAGATGGAGCAAGATGGCTGGTGAGGAGACTGATAGACAAGTCCTGTTGTAAGCTATTTCCACTGATTGCAGATTATAGAACCAGGGGCATAGTTTGATACAGTACAATGCTGACTCCACTCTTTTAAACTGAAAGTAAAGCATGCTGTACTCCTTCAAGTTAAAAGTAAATGGAAAATAAACCTCCCTCGACACTGTCCCCATTAAAGAGTCCAGGGCCGGGACAGCACAGGATTAGACATAGAGTAAAGGTCAAAACACTCTTTGAAATCAAAGTTCTCTCTACTGTTTCAAATGGAAAGTAAATGTCCCTCGACACTTCCTCCATCAAACATTCCCTGCACAGGGACAGCATGGGCTTAGATGCAGAGTAAAGCACTCTCTACCCATTTAGATTGAAAGTTAAGCTCCTTCTATACTGTCTCTATCAACCACTCTTCGGGCAGGTACAGCATGGGGTTAGATGCAGTATAAATCATCCTCTAGTCTTTTAAACCAAAAGTAAACTGAAAATAGAGCTGCCTCTACTCTTAAACGGAAAATAAATGTCCCTGTACACTGCTCCCTATCATTCTCAGGATAGGGACAGACCAGGGGTTAGATAAAGACTAAAAGCCCTCTTTACACATTTAAACTCAAAGGAAAGACCTCCCTTTCTAAAAAGAAAACTGAATGTAAAGCTCCCTCAATGCCGTCCTGATCAAACTCTCTCAACAGAAAGAAGGCATTTGGCCCATCATCTTCCGATCAGGAAAGTGAAATGCATGCACTGCTGAATGTACAAAAGATCTTTAGATCTTCAATCGAATGCTTGCCCAACTGAGCTATATCAGCTGTACCATTATAAGCTGATAAAGGATTTGTTTTAGGGAGATAGTAAGCGCAGGAGTGGATGATGATTTAAATATTGGATCTGTTGATGGGAAGGAAAATGAACCAAGATTTGATCCTCCAGTCTTTGCCTGCGGAGGTAAAATTAGTGTGTAGTATTTTTGTAAAGTGATTGGCCTCCATGTGAAGGGGATGGGTAGAAATGGAGGCATGGAAGTACAGAGAAGATTTTACTGCAGTGATGCCAGGGTTGGAGAATAGGAGCTATCAGGAGAGATTGGAGAGGTTGGGGTTGTTTTCCTTGGAACTGAGAAGGCTGGCGGGGTGACATGATTGAGGTATACAAAACTGTGAGGGGTAGAGATAGAATAGACAGGGGGAAAGGGTTTCCCTTGGCAGAGATTTCAAAAACCAGAAGTCATAGATCCGAGCTAAGTGACAGAAGGGTTCGAGGGGACGCGAGGAAAACCTTTTTTACACAGAGGGTGGTGGGTGTCTGAAATTTCCATGGTTCTATGGTGACTGTTGGGGTTGAGAGTGGGATTCTTGGGGGTGAGGGGTACCTAGTGATGAAACAGGGACTGGGTGCTGCCATTGTCTACTAGAGAGCTGCATTCTTTACCATCTCTTGCCATTCTCTTGATGTGAAATGCAAGGCTTGGAACAATGCAGGGCAGAATTAGTACCAGTCAGAAGGGCAAAAGTACATATTTACAAAGCCTGTGTTTGCCAATTCTAGTTACATTTCATTTGCAATCATTTCTTTGCTAATTTGCATTGCATGCGGCATGAACATGCTTAGGGTTCAAATGCTGAGCAAAGGCGATTTTGCAAACCTTGATAATGTCACCCCTCAGCCTCCGATGCTCCACGGAAAAAGGCCCCAGCCTATCCGGCATCTCCTTATAACTCAAACCCTCCAGTCTCGGCAACATCCTGGTAAATCTTTACTCCTAACTACACGTACCCCAAATTGTTTTCACCCTGTATACACTGGCCTGACACCTCTTTGCTAATTTGCATCGTGCATTGACATATCAATGATGAAAAGGTTAGTAGCGATGACTGAAAAAAGGCAAATGCTGAAGAAAAAGCGTCCCATCATTTATAAAATTTTCAAGATGAGGGGAACTTTGCTTCATCATATATTTTGTGAGTATGACGATGAACCCTGCTGAATTCAGTGACGAGATGAGTGGTTAATGGGGTCGGAGCCCAGTTGGCACCTCCTTTTTGATGTTGGATAGTGGTCACTCAGGCACTTGGCACCTTCACCAAGTTTGTGCCCATGCTGTGACTGGGGCCATGGTAGAGCTGACAATAGGGCTGCTAAATATGCGGTTTCGCGTAGAAGTTCCCGGGGGTGGTGATCGCCTACTGATCCTTTTTTTATGAAAGGAGGGAGCTGCACAATTCTGAGAGGGACATTTTCTCAGGATACTTGTGGGTGACCAGGCAGGTCCCTCAGAAGTGCAGAGCCACATTTCCATTTTGATAGTCTTTTCACAGCTGACAGCTGCTGTCAAAGGATAAATAATGTAATTGTAATGTTATGGTACTGGAAAGGGAGGGTGCTAGATGGGAATTGGGCCATTTGAAGGTTGATAGAGTGCCAGATAAATAGCGTGCCAGCTGGGTAGGAGGCGATGTGCCAGGTGAATAGGGTACGAGCTGGGTAGTGGAGTGCCAGAGTGCAAGTGGCAAGGGGACCAGGTAAGTGATGCAGTGTTTACTGTAGATCAGTGTGGGTCAGTTCTGGTCCTTGGAGACAGAGCAAGCTAACGTTTCGAGTCTAGATAACTTCTTCAGCTCTGATGAAGAGTCATTTACACTCGAAACGTCTGCTTGCTCTGTCTCCACGGATGCTGCCTGACCTGCCGTGATTCCCAGCATTTTCTGTTTTCAGTACAGATTTAAGCATCTGCAGTAATTTGCTCTGACTGGGTCAGTTCTGGGCTGGGTGTCGGAGCCTGTGGCGGAGCAGATAGTGATGAATTGAGGGAGTTGGGGGTGTGGAGGGATTCAGCCATTGGATCATGCATTGGTGGTGTGGTGGGGTCAGATGTGGAGTGGGGCAAGAGGTGTCATGCCAGTGTGTACAGGGGCAAACAATTTGGAGTAGGTGTAGTTAGGAGTAAAGATTTCGCTAAAAAGTCTGGCTGTAAACTTTTAAATTCCCAATTAGAGCTTGATCTGACATCCATTCTCATTGGTGGGGATAGAGATACAGTCACCACTGAATGCATCCATTCTCACACTTTGTGCTTTAAACACTAATACTCAGCATGTTTAATATCTACGTTGCAACAGTCTCGCCAATCAAAATGTCCCATCTAGTATGTAGACAAGAGTCTCTGCAGCATTAATGAATGAACAATACCCATTGTTGTGTACTCACAGACTCCAAAATCTCTTCCTTATTGATCGAGCCACATCATAACTGTTTGAATTATGTCCCATGACTGTCCATGGCAACCTGGATTATTTATGATGTTTTATTTACTGCTATATTTTTGGCAGCCCCATTCATAAACAAGATTCTTAGAAGAGTAACAGACCATACTGTTAGATTTTAAGATAACAAGGTGTAGAGCTGGATGAACACAGCAGACCAAGCAGCATCAGAGGAGCAGGAAAGCTGACGTTTCGGGTCAAGACCCTGAATCTCCCTTCCTAAGGAGCTTTTATTTTGGGGAAGCAATGACCTAGTGGTAATGTCACTGGACTCGCCATCCAGATCTCAGGCCAAAAGTTCAGGGACATTGGTTTGAATCCCACCATGGAAAATCTGAAATTTGAATTCAACAAAATTGACAGTAATGAGCTAGCCTAATGGTGACATGTAGTCATCGTTAATTGTTGTACAAACCAATCTGGTTCACTAATATCTTTTAGAGAAGGAAATCTGCCATTCTTACCTGGTCTGGCGTATATGTGACTCTAGCCCCACACAGGAATATGGTTGACTTCTCATTGTCTTCAGGAAAATTAGGAATGATTAGGAAATGCTGGTCTCACTCCAGTGGCGCCTGCATTCTGAGAGTGGATAAAAGCAACTCTGTTTATGAATTCATTAAAGCATTGTCCCATTATTCCTAATGTAACATAATCAGATTAAAGTATTTTATAATATAGTCCCAGAAGAGCATGGTTGTGTCAATGTACAGACCCATTAAAGTATTGTCCTTGTATTAATAATCACATTAACGTGTACGAAAGCATAGTACCAGCATTACATAGTCATGTTAAAATACGGTCCCGCTATAACATTGTCCCAGCATTACACAATCACATTGAATTACAGTCCAAGCAGACTTAGTTATAGAGTCATTATAATATTGTCCCATTTGAAACGTGGGGCTGAATTTTAGATCCCTTTCTGACAGTGACTTTGCAGAGGTAGGAAACATTGAATGTCTCTGTTCACTCACCCTAGTTCCAGCTGCAATTCAACGTGCAGTGGTGGGAGGCATCAGTACACCTGCCTGATCACCCACAAGTATCATCTTGCTACCACAGCAAATCCAGCAGTTTACGTGGGCTGATGACAGCAAGGGAATAGTGTCTCCTAACAAGTCTCTAAGACCCATTGGAGCATCCCCTCATTTCCCCACTCCACCCAAAAGTAGCCGACCTCAACAGCTGCCTTTGCCCTGACCTGTCAGCCCCAGCCCTGCGTTTCTCCCTCCCACCCCCAGTCATCAAGGACTATCTTCAAAGACAGGCACAAGACCTAGACCTGATTGTGGAGCTAGAAGGATCAAGATTGTCTCTATTAATTCCACTGAAAATTGTTGGCCGCTGCTCATGTCTATTGCTTTACTTATCCCCAGATTCAAAGTAGTTTCATCACCAACTGGCTACCTTTCACCTTGGTGTTCAGTTGGAGCACTGCCTATATTACATGACCCATAATCTTGACTGTGGCAGACAACCAGACAATCCCTCCCACCTGCCCTTGGTCCATATCCCTCCATTCCTTGTATATTCATGTAGTTATCTAACAGGCTCTTAAATGCCCTTATTGTAGCTACCTTCACCACCACCCCGGCAGCCCGTTCCACGCTCCTACCACTCTGTTTAAAGAATTTGCCCCTCATGTCTTCTTTGACCTTTCCCCCTTTCACCTTAAATGCATGCCCCCCGCTCCCACCCCAGTATTAGACAGTTCAACAGTTCAACTTTGAGAAAAAAGTTACTCTCTGTAATGAGCCCCATGGTCTCGATTACAGGCCCTGCTTCTACCGTCACCACCATGCCCCGCAACCACATGTGAGCTGGAGCCATGCACCTCATCTCATACCTTCTGCTGCCCCTTCAACACTGCTGCAGTGCTGCTGCTATTGATCATTGGCCACCAAGATCCCGGCTCCGGCCTCCTCCACTGCCGACGCTGAAGTCTCTGCAATCTCAAGTCCCCGTGGCGCCGCACCCCCCCCCCCCGCCCGACTGACTCACCTGCGGGAAAATAAAATAACTGCAGAAACCACAGCACCTGACAATGAAGGTGCGCGAGATGGGTGTCAACATGTTTGACTTCGCTGCCTGGTAGCCCATGAGCGCCCGAGCCCCGGGATCAGGAGCTGAATGGCGCCAATCTCACTGCTGGTAGTGAAGGAACCAGCAAGAGTAACAAGTAATCTTGACCTCATTCTCAACTGTCTACCTGTCAGAGGTGCATCTGCCATGACAGATCCAGCAGGAATGAGCATTGTACACTGCGTGTAGAGAGAAGTGAACAAATGAACAAACAAAAAAAGTACAGGACAGGAACAGGCCCTTCGGCCCTCCAAGCCTGTGCCGACCACCGTGCCCTAATTAATCTAAAAACAAACCTGCCATTTTTCGATCCTTATCCGTCAATTCCCTCCGTCTTCATGAACCCATCTATGTCCGTCTTAAATGTCTTCACTGTGCCCTCTTCCACCACCTCTTCTGGTAGTGCATTCCACGCTGCTACCACTCTCTGTGTGAAAAACTTCCCTCGCACATCTCCCTTAAACTTTCCCCCCTCTGACCTTGAACCTGTGCCCCCTTGTCATTGAAGCTTCAAATCTGGGATTTGCCTCTCAATTTTGTGGATCTCTATCAGCTCTCCTCTCAGCCGCCATCTTTCCAGTGAAAACAATGCCAGTCTTTTTAACTTTTCCTCATAGCCAGTGCTCTGGAGACGAGGCAACATCCTGGTGAACCTTCACTGTACTCTCTCCAAAGCTTCCACATCCTTCTGGTACTGTGCTGACCAAAACTGCACACAATACTCCAAATGCGGCCTAACAAGGGTTTTATATAGCTGCAGATATAACACAGTGTGGAGGCGGAGGAACACAGCAGGCCAAGCAGCATCAGAGGAGCAGGAAAGTTGACGTGTTGGGTCAGGACCCTTCTTCAGAAATGAGGGAGGGGGAAGAGAGCTCCAAAATAAATAGAGAGAGGAGGGGTGGGGCTGGGGAATGTAGGTGGGATGGTGATAGGTGAGTGCAGGTAGGGCCTGGTGGGGATTGGTCAGTGAGGTGGGAGGAACGGATTGGTGGGGGAGAAAACAGACAGGTTGTGTCAGGTCAAGGAGGCGGGGATGAGGGGGAGGGTTGGTCATGGAATGAGGCCGGGGGTGGGGAGATTTTGAAACTAGTAAAATCCACATTGAGACCATTGGGCTGTAGGCTCCCAAGGCGGAATATGACGTGCTGCTCCTCCAGTTTCCAGGTGGCATCGTTGTGGAGGAGGCCAGGATGGACATGTCACCCAAGGAGTGGAAGGGGGAGTTGAAATGATGTGTGTGGTGGTGACTCTAGGTACAGGTGCACCCAAGGCTATCAGGGCAAGTGACATCATTTCACTGACCTTCTGTTCAAAACGACTATATAATGCATTGAGATCATCATGGGAGGGATGCATCATTGCCAGCAATTCTACTTGACCTCACTTTGTAGGCCATTACGTCATGTAAGCCTTGCCACAGTAGATGTGTGTTCGTGTGGTTTGAGAACTCTAGTTTAGTTTGGTATTGTCTCTTGGCATCCCTGATGATTTTGCACAGATCGAACCTAGATTTCCAGTATAGGTCAGGGTCACTCGACTTGAAGGTCTCAGACCTGGACTTCAGTAGGGAGTATATTTTCCTTGTTCATTCATGGTTTCCAGTTGGGGAACACTTGGATTAACTTCTTCGGCACACATCTTCCAAACGCCTACGGAGGAAGTCTGGGACGGTAGCAGCGCACTCATTTCGGTTGGCCGCTAAGTTCTTGAGTATGGACCAGTCCACCAACTCCAAGCTGTCACACAGGAGCTCATCCATTACTTCAGACCAGCTCTGTACAACTTTCTATACCAGATCCTCACACTTCAGTTTCTGCTCGTAAGCTGGGAGAAGGAGCACAGCATTATGGTCTGATTTACCAAAATGTGGGCAGGGGATGGAGTGGTAGGCATCTTTCATAGTGGTGTAGCAATGATCCAGGGTGTTTGCGCTTCTAGTGGGACAGGATAATGTGTTGGTGGTGCACTCCTGAAGTTAGCCTGGTTGAAGTCACCAGTCTCGATGAACAAGGCCTTGGGGAATTCTGTCTCAAGGCTGTTTGTGGTGGTGTTTATTTCATCAAGTGCACTCTTCAATTCCACATGGAGTGGGATGTAGGCTGCTGTCAGAATAACATCAAAATAGCTGGATGCCCCAAAGTCTGGCAGATCTTGTCAAACAGCATATCACTTCAGCAGCCCACAATAGGGATGACATTAACCATACCCAACCAGCCCGTACTTATAAAACCCACATCACATTGTTCAGCATTGGCTGTAATTCTATAATTTTACAACATTTGTAACATAATCCTGAGTGTGCAAAGGAAAAGAGTTTCAGATTGACAATTGAGTTTGCAGTTTGGAGCACCTATGTGCACTGGAAGCTACTTTTGTTAATGCACAGGGCTCTATACCTTGCAAACAAAAAGAGAGTGTATGTGCAGTGCTCCTGTTTGGACTCAACAAAATGGACAACAATTATTCTCTGGCTGTTTTCTCGTCAGGGCAATCCCTTGACTAGAGTCAACCGGATTTGTTTAAAATGTAAATGGAAAAGAAACCTGAAGAATAGGTGTGAGGAGTGAAATATATTTATCGTACTTTGTTACATTCTGATTTCTGAATATGTAACTTTCCTGAAAATGGGAAATAAATTAATAGAATAATATTGTGTTAATTATATTCAGTTACATTTTGGAGCTCAGGTTTAAATATAGCTGTCATTTAATTATTATTCTTCCAATCATCTTCTGACTCATTCTTTGCAGTCAGTAGTCACATTATCTTTTCCATTCACTTGGATTGATTGCTGTAAATGCTGTAACCATAATACAGAAAGATCTAACAAGTTTCTCTCTTTAAAAACCAAAAGAACTGCGGATGCAGGAACAAAAACAAAGTTGCTGGAAAAGCTCAGCAGGCCTGGCAGCATCTGTGAAGGAGAAAACAGAGTTAACATTTCGGGTCCGGCCAGTTCTGAGGAAGGGTCACCGGACCTGAAATGTTAACTCTGTTTTCTCCATCACAGATGCTGCCAGATCTGCTGAGCTTTTCCAGCAACTTTGTTTAAACTTCTCTCTTTGTTCCGCTGTTTATTTCACTGTGACATTCCCTTACATGGTTCTGACCATACTCCTGATCCAAACGATTACCCTGGATGGAGCCTCTAAAGGAATTACATTCTACATTGGAAGCCAGTCAGACTTCTCCAAACTAGTTGATGCTGAAGTAAAAGTAACAATATAATTATGCCATGACCACTAAGCCTACTTGCAGCATGATCAGCGTGAACCATGAATTCATCTCATTCGTTTTACATGTTTTTGCTTCTTCATTGAGTGGCCCAGTTTAAAAATAACCAGCAGCAAAGGCTAATTTTTAAACAAGATCAGAGGTCAGTTTATTTTGCCATTTTTTGAAGGATGCTAAGTAAGAATGCAAAACAACTGTTATCTGAAATACAGATAATACGGTTACAGACTAAAAATAGATACAGATAAAAGGTTTCTAAAAATGCTACCTATAATTTCAGTGCAAGTGTTTTTAATGTTTCTGTTCACTTATGAGCTGGTTATTTGAAACATTTAGTTAAAGACTGGCTGTTGCTCCTGTATTGTTCATTTAAGATAACTTCGGTCATTGTCCCTTACATCAAGGAATCAACAAAAAGCTGTGTGAGAAGATTAATGTATTATTTTTTGCTTCTGCATATTAACAGGTATTTAACTTAATAAATGAAATGAGATATGATGGGATGGGATGTCAGGATAGTTGGCTACAGTTATTTGGAACATAATTGGAATTGAAAGGATGTTACTGAAGCAAAAATAAATGCAATCATTGCCATATTTAGTATTTGCTATCTGCCTGCTTACAATATCATGGAACTGATCCAATGGCAAAAATGTCAACAAAATCCATATGAATTTTAGCATAAAAAAAGACCCTGAGCTTCTAATTGCCTGCTACTTCAACACACCACCTTATTCCTTGGCCAAAATCTCTGTCTTAGGCTTGCTGCAGTGCTCCTGTGAAACTCAG
Source organism: Ginglymostoma cirratum (assembly GCA_024137785.1). NCBI lineage: Eukaryota > Metazoa > Chordata > Chondrichthyes > Orectolobiformes > Ginglymostomatidae > Ginglymostoma > Ginglymostoma cirratum. The sequence continues at coordinate 8,724,389 of JAHRHZ010000267.1, read as the reverse complement.
TGCAAGCTGGAAGAACAGCACCTCATCTGCTAAGAAACTCTACAAACTTCTAGGCTCAATATCCAATTCAAAAATTTTCGGGCTTGAGCTCTCCCATGTCCACACCCGAAACCCCACACACCAGGTCTTGTTATCACATGCTTGCTATTACACACAATCTATTTTTAGCCACTAAGTCCCTATTATTAGCTATTCACCCTCCTAGATTGATCATTATCCACTCCTTTGTCTGTCCAACTGTCCTTCTCTCTCTTTGGGCTCCATCTCCACCTATCGTTTACTCCTTACCCCCTCCACCCACCCTATCTTTTGCATAAAAAACAAAATTTTCCTAGCTACCATCAGTTCTCAGGAAGGGTCACTGGACCCAAAATGTTAACTCTGATTTCTCTCCCCAGACCCGCTGAGCTTTTCCAGCAATTTCTGCTTTTGTTTCTGATTTCCAGCATCCGTAATTCTTCGGGTTTTAAAGAGAAATTAGAGTAAGGCATTTCTCAAAATCTCCTAGTGCTGACTAACCAAGCCTCCTATTCACCAGATCTGGAAGGATGTTGCAATCCAAATTTTCTTCTCTGCCTCAGGGAGCTATCGTAGTATATTAACACTGTCATCCTACAACAAATTCCATAATAACTGTTACACAGATACCTTCGTTGTCTGTGTTGTTAATTGTGCTACGAGTGTGTTTGCTGGGTTTGTCATCTTCTCCATCCTTGGGCCCATGGCTCATGCCCAATACAAGCCTGTTTCAGAGGTTGCACAGTCGGGTAAATGCAGAGTCAGACTGCTACTTCCTGTTAAAATATTTCTAAAGTTGAAAAGAATGATCTTTAGAATCCCCAATCTGTGGATCCAAGAGTTGAGATCTGAAAATCGTTTACCATAAACTTGATGAAGTTAAAACAATGTAACCTTAGTAACTCAGCCTTTTATATCCATCAGTGGGTGTAAGCAGAAGTATAAATCTATACAAATCTGTCACATCACTTTAACTAGATCTCTGCAACCAATCATCAGTCAGATATAGAATTTGTAAAATTGTTCCAAATTACATACACTGAACAATAATGAATATGTAGAATCACAACAGTAATTTTGATGGAAATTGTTAATCTGGTCCTGAACATACTCATGAGGAAATTTGCTTGTATTATGATGGGCAGGGTTTGGAGTTGAATAATGACCTGAAATATCTGCAGATTGTCAATTTTTTTTGTACAGCCTTTTTTACTTTATGTGAAACATTAATTAGAAACAGAATGGAAAATGAGAAAACAGTCAGTGTTATGGTATACAATGGTGATAAAGTTTACATTACCAATAAATATCGGGCTAAATTTTGCAGCAAAAATGGTGTGCTAAAGAAATGGGCCTCTTCTTAATGTCCAAACTGAACTGCAAGTTCAGGGAATTTATGGATATTGCATGGTGAATCTTAAGCATTCTGGTCCAAATTTTGCCACTTCTATGCTGGCTTTCAACAAACAACATCTCACCCATTATTACCTTTTGTATGAATGCACTGAATTTGCACATTCATTTCCAATTAAACTCAGACCATCAACTTAACTCTAGTTATGAAAAATGTGTGATATTTAGTTATTTGGTAGTTCAGAACTTGAGTATGCTGATGGTACATTTTGTTGAACTTTTCGCCTTGCACGTTTCAGGACAACTCACAAGAATACCAATTTAAGGGGAAAACAGCATTTATTCTGTATGTGAGGGGAATGCTGACTGATCAGCGAGTGAACTCTGATTGTTTCAAACATTTGCCATGGACAATACACTAGTTTAATGGAGACTAACAGCTAACTGCCAAACATTAATCAAATTTAAGTTAGGTAGGTCGACTTTGATTGGTCAAGGCAATGCCCTGAGGAATGAACCAGAGAATGTCTATCACCTAAGATAACAAAGTGTAGAGCTGGATGAACACAGCAGACCAAGCAGCATCAGAGGAGCAGGAAGGCTGACGTTTCGGGCCTAGATCCTTCTTCAGAAAATAATGTCTTCACCTATTTGTTGAGTGAAAACAGACACAAAGTATATCAATGTTTCTTCTGTCTGCTAAGAACAGGATCCTGATTATTAATACACGTATACACGTATTTAAAAATGTCCTTGAACTTTAAACTTATAAGGTTAAAATATAATTTGTTGCTTAGAGACTTGAAGCAAGACTGAGCAATAAAGATAAATGAAAATGTGGATAATATACATTATAAACATTTGGAAACAGATGTATTGTTTTGTTTCTGTAAAGATAACTTTTTTTAAAAAAGAGGTCAGAAAGCCGTTTGGAAAAGTAAACTGTAGACATATTTTCCAAGAAGACACATGTTCCAGTCAAGTGCCTAACAGGAAGTTACGGCCTCCCTTAATAGAATTAGCAAATTGACCTGCTAGGATATTTGGTTCCTTTCCAGTTCAGGTGAAACCTATCCTTTTTGAGCAGGTCTTTTCTGCCTCAGAAGAGATCCCAATTATCCAAGAACGTAAATTCCTGATCACTACACCACCTCTTTAGCCATTTATTTATCTCCTTTATCCTTTTATTTCCCTCATTCAAGCATGCCTCACAGGAGTAAACAAGAGATTACTACTTTTGAGGTGCCTTTTTTTAATCTTCTACCCCACCTCTTACATTCACTCTGTAAAGCCTTAATCTTTCACTGAACAATGTCATTCCTACAAATGTGTACAATAACTTCAGGTTTCTCACTCTCCCCTTTAACGGTACGCTTCAAACATTTTGAGACATCCTTCATCCTGGCACCAGGAAAGCAACATATTATCCTAGGTTTATACTCACTCCTGTTGATGCCTTTGACAGGACAATCTCCTATAACAATTATTCTCTTAAGTTTTGTCAAGTCCCATCTAATGTAAGATTCATTCTTAGTGCCCAGGATCTAACTGCCTCTTCTGTTTTACTCCGTGAGATGATCCTTTCCAACAGTACCCAAAAATGGAATATCAGTTTGAGAGAGGAATAGCCACAGGAGACATCTGAACTGCCTTCTAACCTTTCCTGACAGTCACCCATCTGTCTGATTTTGATTCCTAAAGCTGTGTCTGTGCAGAAAAAAAGACATCCCTTGACTACCATCTTAAAGGACAAAGGCAGCAGATATTTAAGGGACTAGTGAACATGCATAGCAAGGTCTTTCTAATCCTTGGTGCTTCAATGGGTCCTACCGTTCATCATGTATTCCTGCATTTGTACTGCATCTCCACACATATTCAGATTAAATTCCATTTGCCACTGATCAGCCCGCCTGACCAGCCCATCTATGTCTGTCAGTAGTATATGGTTATCCTCCTTACTATTTGCTATCTGTTCAATATTTCATGTCATTTGTGAACTTACTGATCAACTCCTTTACATTCATGTCTAAATCATTTCTATATACCACAAATAGCAAAGACCCCAAGACTGATCCTTGCAGAATCCCACCGGACACAGGTTTCCAGTCACAAATCATCCCTGAATCATTCCTCTCTCCCTCAGCCAACTGTGGACCCCATTAGCCAAATTTCCTTGGAGCCCTCAAGCTCTTTGCTATCAGTTTCCCATGCTGAATATTATCAAGGGCTTGCTCAATATGTCAAATGCCGTCAGCTACACGCCTGGTCACTTCTTTGAAAAATTCAATCAAGGAAGATGAAGACAATGGGGCAGGAGGAACATCTCCCTCTGCATAATAAATTGGTGCAGCATCAAGCAGAACAAGTCAGGCATGACTTAAGTGACACGCACTTTGAATAGATATGAGTTGGTTGAGGTCATCACTCATTGACTGGAAACTTATTGTTGCTCAATAGACAAGAAGCCCTATTTGCCTCCAGAGGAAAATGCTGGTTTTTTTATATATTATTTTTCTTTTCCCTTCACTTTTCCTGTTGTTCAAGAATAGTTTATGTTAATAGAACACAGATAGAACATAGAACAGTGCAGCACAGTACAGGCCCTTCAGCCCATGATGTTGTGCCGAACTTTTACCCTAATCCTAAGGTCTATTTAACCTCCATCCCTACCTTGTACTATCATCCATATGCCTATCTAGTAGTCGCTTACATGCCCCTAATGAGGCCAACTTCGCTACCCTCTCCGGGAATGCATTCCACGCCCCTACCACTCGCTGAGTAAAGAACCTACCTCCGACGTCTCCCCTGTATCTCCTTCCACTCACTTTAAAACTATGCCCCCTCATAATAGCTACCTCCATCCTAGGAAAAAGTCTCTGGCTGTCCAATCTATCTATACCTCTGATCATTTTGTACACCTCTATCAAGTCACCTCTCATCCTTTGTCATTCTAAAGAGAAAAGCCCTAGCTCTCTCAACATTGCCTTGTAAGTCCTTCCCTCCATTCCAGGCAACATCCTGGTAAATCTCCACTGCACCTTTTCCAATGCCTCCACATCTTTCCTGTAATAAGGCGACCAGAACTGGACACAATACTCCAGATGTGGCCGAACCAGGCTTTTGTATAGCTGGAGCATAGCTTCACGGCTCTTGAACTCAATCCCTCTACTAATGAAAGCTAACACCATACGCCTCCTTAACAACTCTATCCACCTGGGTGGCAGCTTTCAGGGAACTGTGAACATGAATCCCAAGATCCCTCTGCTCCTCCACATTGCCAAGAATCTTTCTGTTAACTCTGTATTCTGCTTTCAAGTTTGTCCTTCCAAAATGAATCACCTCACACTTTTCAGGGTTAAACTCCATCTGCCACTTCTCAGCCAAGCTCTGCATCCTATCAATGTCCCTTTGTAACCTAGAACAGCCCTCCGCACTGTCCACAACGCCACCCACCTTCGTATCATCCGCAAACTTACTAATCCACCCTTCCACTCCTTCATCCAAATCATTTACAAAAATCACAAATAGGAGAGGACCCAGAGCAGATCCTTGTGGTACACCACTCGTAACTGAGCACCATGTTGAATATTTTCCGTCCACTACCACCCTTTGTCTTCTAAGGGTCAGCCAATTCCGAATTCAATCTGCCACATTTCCCCCTATCCCATGCCTCCTTACCTTCTTCATGAGCCTACCATGGGGAACCTTATCAAACACCTTACTTAAATCCATGTATACCACATCCACTGCTCTACATTCATCCACGTGTTTGGTCACCTCTTCAAAGAATTCAATAAGGTTTGTGAGGCATGATCTACCCCTCACAAATCCCCGCTGACTATCACAAATCAAACTGTGCCTTTCCAAGTGATCATAAATCCTATCTCTCAGAGCCCTTTCCAATAATTTGCCCACCACTGACGTAAGACTAACTGGCCTGTAATTTCTGGGTTATCCCTATTCCCTTTTTTGAACAAGAGAATGACGTTTTCCTTCTCTCCAATCTTCCGGCACTATACCCATGGACACTGAGGACGAAAAGACCATCGCCAAAGGCTCTGCGATCTCTTCCCTCGCTTCCCATAGAATCTTTGGATAAATCCTATCAGGCCCGGGGGACTTACCTATCTTCAACTTCCTCAAAATTCCTAGCACATCTTCCTTACTAACATCAACCTTCTCTAGCCTACCAGCCTGTTTCACACTGTCCTCCTCTACAACCAGGTCCCTCTCAGTTGTGAATACTGAAGAAAAGTATTCATTAAGGACCTCTCCTATCTCTATTAACAAGTGTTCAATGCTCTTCCAACAAATGATACTCTGGCATTGAACCAGATGTTTGCTGGACCTTAGGGAAAGAATGGCACTCCCATACACAGGGCTCTGCCCTGACATGGTGCTGAGACTAAGTAGCCTGTGTAGCTTGATTTTTGCACAATGACAGTTCATCAGACAGGAGATAGAGTAAAAAAGAAAAATTGACGAATATGAGATTCTATTTGCAATGAAATATCATTTGTGCCATCCGTTTTCTCCCAGACATTGACCTTCGATTACATGTACTGTGAAGGGCTTTTTCTGTGTGGCACCTGGTGCACAGGTGGCATTTAAATACGGCACTTGCAGTAGAAATCCCAGGAATTTCTGACAGTGAAAAATGCTAGCTCTGCTGGTAAATGCTTGATAGTATGAGTGCAGTGCTATTGTGTCATGGTGCATTCATACTGAGGGGTGCAGAGAAAATGTGTGAGATAAGTCACTGGAGCTCACAGAAAGAATGCCCAAAAAATTCCCTGAGATTGACTGCCAATTTTTTTGTGAAATTCAGCCACTTGTTTCCCATCCATATTCTCCTCTAACACTTGAGGTGACTTCATACTGTATATCATTCAGATGGCACTCTGCCGTGAACACTGAATATTTATTGATCTGAATTTCTGTCTGTAAAGTTTTCTGAGCAACATTAGTTGGGAAAAGTTCACCCATTTCTATGAAAAATTAAACAGATTATGGAAAATTTAAAATCTCAAATCAAAGTAACTGAGTGATTAGAATCGACACTGGAATGTCAATGGCTTGTGTTCTCAGTCAGTTTTAAACTTTTATTAATCAGATCTAACCATTATTCCTGAACAGCTGTTCCAGATGGAACTGTTCCAGGTGGAGATGTCTGCTGACGCATTTAAATCCTGCTGTTAAATATTGCATTTGTAACAAGTAAGGAAGTGGACAGACTAAATAAAATTAGTCAACAGATTTTTCTTTTTGGAAATAGTCTTTGAAATGCTTGGAGTCTGTCCAACAGTTGAGCCTGAAATGGTTAGAGGTTCAGTCACAATGAAGAGAAAAGAAATCGTAAGTTTAGCATCTTGGAACTTGACTACACCAAAGCACAACAGAGAGGAAGCCAGACTGGACTTTGCAGGAGTAGTAACGTTACCATTGGATTAGTAATCCAGAGGTCTTGGCTAGAGTTCTGGAGACACAGGTTTGGATGCCACAATGGCAGATGGTGAAGTTTGAATTCGATGAAACAGCCGGAAAAGGTGTCTAGTGGCAACAAGTAACCACTGTCAATTATCATATATATTCATCTGGCTCACTAATGTCCCTTGGGGAGAGTATTTCCACCATTCTTACCTGGTATGGCCTACAAGTGACTTCAGACACCCAGAAATGTGATTGACATTTAAATGCCCTCTGGCAATTTGGCACGGACAATATAAATTGCTGCCTAGTCAATGAAACCATATCCCATAAACAGATAAAAAATAAATAAAATAAGGGAGCACAGTACAACGTGAGAAGAATTTAGAGATGGAAGCACATAGCTTGACAGAACCCAAACTAGTTTAAACAGAAAGCGCCAATAAATATACAAAAGGGACTCAGAGAGATAAACTCTGAGTTGGTTACTGGCGTCCTTGCTAAATTTTTTACTGTTCCAGAGTAGTTGCATTGATACTATGCTGTAAGTATGCCAACGTCCTGCTATGAATTTTCAGGCAAATTGTTTACAAATTGAACATCAAATCCTTCCTTTCATTTCTCACATCTTGGGAGTGACTAGGAGTTGCACACAGTTTGGGGCCTCTGTAGAATCGGGCTTGTTTCTGTAGCTTTCCCTTCTGTGTTGTTCCAAGTACGGACCCCAATCAGGAGCTGATGTGCAGGCCGCAGAAATTTTTTGTGAGAGGAGAAATGAAATGTTTAGCAATTTCCGCCCAAGTTTCACTAACCCATTAACTTCTGTTTTGGTCCCAGAACCCTACCACAGCTGATGTTATTACTGGACAAGTCAGGTTGTAGACAATTTTTGGTCAATCAATTTTTTTTTGTTTTCTTTTACAATTTAGTCTTGCACTGAAACATAAGACAAAATTTTGGAGATTTGGTTTAAATAAAAAATCAGAAGTTTATTACACAATAATTAAGATAAAATTAAATAAACCACATTATTTACAAATAACACAAGTTCAAAAACATAATAAAATGCAATGCCATTAATCTCAGTTACACCTCTTTACAGAACTAAAACTAGATAGGATTATCTTCTCCACACATCTATATTGTTTATTTTAGTTATGGTTTCAATGGCTAGTCCTGATAATCCATTAGCCTCTTCCTGGAGCCTTCAGGTTTTGAGATTTTCTTAGTTTCAAATACTCCTTCATAGTTTTAACCAACCACTTCTGGTTTAGAGTCCTTCCAAATTGCTCCCATCAGCAAGGCAATGTATACTTTTTAAGAGTTATAAACTATCTCCCTTCTGCAGGAGTAACCGTCTTACACATCCAACTTTAGCCAAGACTACTGTCAACTGAAATGAGACCAAAAGAATTTTCTTCAAGCAATGGGCATTTCCCCTGAGCCAAAATAAAATCCAGAATCTTTTGACTGCTCATCATTATGTTTTCTGCATATTTGTAAATCTGTCCCAATATAAATAAAGCAACATTACTCTTCAAGACGTCTTTTCCTCTTACTGTGTTTTAAAAGAAACTATCATGGCTATAGAAATACTTATGAGCTAATCATTAAATTCCTTCAGACACAGGCCAAATCCCACATGCCACTTGTTCAAAATCCAAAATCTAAAAGAGGTGATATTAAAATATTAGAAACCACATATATTACATCACACTTCCAACTAGATAAAAAACTATTTCTAATTAGGTTATCCTGCAGTGTGATCACACAAGGAAATCTAGTTGTGGAAGAAGGTTCAGGTTGTTGTACCATTCAAAAAGTAGAAAGTATCCCACTCAGGAAATTGCGGATACCGGGACAACATTTGATAATCCTGAAATTCCTGTATACTTAAGCTGCACTTATTCAATGTGATGCAAAAAAATGTGTCAACTTTGTTCCTCCTGAAGATGAACATTGGTACAGTGTGCAATCTAACAGTGTGGTGGACTATCAGAGCAGATAGGCAGAAGGACAGAAATCATGGAGCTTGAGACTTATTTCAGCTAGACTGCATTTCTCCAAAAAGAAAGGTGCAGGGTGTCTACAGCACATATGGAAGCTATTTTATTATTGATTATCCTCTAGGAATTCTTCAGTAATGATGCATCATGGGAGAGGTCATACTCTTAAAGTATTTTAGTGACACAACATTTTTTTTTAGAAAGGTCCAGACACAAAACGTCAGCTTTCCTGCTCCTATGATGCTGCTTGGCCTGCTGCATTCATCCAGCTCGACACCTTGTTATCTCAGATTCTCCAGCATCGGCAGTTCCCACTATCTCTGAATCAATTTTTTTTTCGACGTTCTTTTACGGGATGGGTCTATCACTGCCAATGATATTGTTCCCATCCCTAACTGCCAAAACTGAGTGTGTTGCTATACCATTTTAGAGGACAGTAAAGAGTCAACAGCGTAGCTATGGATCCAGAGTTACATGTAGGCCAAACTGAGTAAGGATGGCAGATTTCCTTTCCTAAAGGGCATTCCTGAACCAAGGGGTTTATAAAACAAGTAATGATAGTTTCATGGTGACCAATACTGAGACCAACATTCAAATCCAATTTTTTAAAAAATCAATTGAATTCATAATTCATTGTTTCATAAATATTCCACCAGTAGCTATGGTGAAACTTTAGCCTGAGCCTCTGGATTGCTAGGATGCACAGTCCCTTTTATTGTACACGGTCAAGCCGTTTGTAAGCACCATTCCCCTAAGCTGTTTGACCATCCCAAGCATCTGTGCACAGTGATCAGCATTCACTGTTCCCAGCACTGAGTTGGAAGTCACTGCCACATACAGACTTCGGAGATTAAAAAAAAGAGAGGGCACACAGCTGCAAAGTGTGAACTAATTGAAAAATTAAAACCTTTTTCTTCACCTATTTACTGCAACAGTGCTTTGTTTTTGATATAGAGCATGCTCATTGGCAACTCAGGTTACATCAAAATTTCATCTGCCACTTGTCGGCCCACTCTGCTAGCCTACCCATGTCCAATTGCCTGCCCTCACTAAGTAAAACTGAAAAAAAAACTTGCAGATGCTGGAAAGCAAAAACAAAAGCAGAAATTGCTGGAAAAGCTCGGCAAGTCTGGCCACATCTGTGGAGAGAAATCAGAGTTAACGTGAAGCTCAGAACTGAGGAACGGTCACTCAACCCAAAACGTTAACTCTGATTTCTCTCCACAGATGCTGCCAGACCTGCTGAGCTTTCCCAGCAATTTCTGTTTTTGTGCCTGCCTTCATTGTTTACTGTCCCTCCAAATTCAGCATCAGGAGAAAAAATTAATAATTATATCTTGCAGTGCAAAATTCAAGTCATTGTAAATTTAGAATCGGAGGAAAGCCGTGATCCCAGAACCAGCCCTTGGAGAACCATCTTCCAGCCCAAAATACAACTATTTGCTATGACTTACTGTTTTCCACCCATCACATTTGAAAGATGTTAATATATTTCCTTACCTGCCACAAGGTGGAGCCCTCAGCTTGGCCAACTCTCACTGCGGCCACGATGGGAATCCACATAATACAGAAGATGATCATACACCAGCCCAGTGCTATTGCCCAGACAGGGTATTCAACAGGTCAGTATGTTGGTGGGGCAAATGTCGCTAAGGACCAGAACAAGAGTACCTGGTTAAAATTAAGGTACCAGACAAAATCAGAAGCAGAATGAGATTGATTATTTTCAGTTTGGCTATTTACAGTTTCACTCATTAAAACATCACACAGAATTATATCGGACATACAAACACGAAACCAGACCATTCAGCCTGTCAGATTGATGCTGGTATTTGGGCTCCTCATGAAGACAGGCATGTTAGGAGATGAGACCAGGAGGAAACGTTGGCTTCAGGGGTTAGCTATATATGTAACCCTGCACCCAAGCAACATCAATGAAGCCAACGCCAATGTGGCAGCAGTACCCACCTGGTAAAGGCAGATGGACAATTAGACTCATCAAGTGGACAATTGTAGGCATGGTGATGGCAATTCCAGGTCCTTCTGACTTTTCAAGGGGTATGGTCCCAGCGGGTAGGTGCTGATGGGCTCTCCTGGTACCTGCTCCTAATCTGCCAACCTGAAGCTGCTGCGATGGGATGGGTCGCAAGAGATAGGTGGATGGTTTTATCAGTAAGACAACAAGGGATATGGGTTAAGGCAGGAAAGTGGAGTTGAGGATTATCAGGTCAGCTGTGATCTCTTTAAATGACAGGGTAGATGTTGAGTGGCCTACTGTTGCTTCTACATGTTACGGTCTTATAGTACATTGTACATAATGTACTCGTCAACACGGATTCTTTCAGACAACATGTATTTTCCTCTATTCCTTAGCAGCGCTCGCATTTTCTTGCGGGCCTGGGGCCATTCAAAGAATGGATATGATTTAATTTGATTTATTATTGTCACATGGACAGAGAGACAGTGGAAAGTATTGTATTATGTGCAATCCAGACAAATCATACCTTACATCAGGGTAATAGAACAGAATGCAGAATACCGTGTTGCAGCTACAGAGAAGCTGCAGAGAAAGATCAATTCTAATATATGTGAGGTCCATTTGTAAGTCTTATAACAGCAGGGAAGAAGCTGTCCTTCAATCTGTAGGTACAGGTTTTCAAACTTTTATATCTTCTGCCCAATGGAAGAGGTTGGAAGAGAGTATAACCGGGGTGCGAGGGGTCTTTGGTTATGTTGGCTGCTTTCCTGAGGCAGCAGGAAGTGTAGATGGAGTCAATGGAAGGAAGGCTGGTTTTTGTGATGGTCTGGGTTGCGTTCACAACTCTCTGTAAATTCTTGTGGTCTTGGGCACAGCATTTGCTATGCCAAGCTCTGATGTACCCAGATAGAAAACTTTACATGGTGCATCTATAGAAATTGGTAAGTCATTGTGGACATGCTGAATTTCCTCAGCCTTCTGAGGAAGTAGAGACATTGATGTGCTTTCTTGAGTGTAGCATTGATGTGGTTGGACCAGGACGTACTGTTGGTGATATTCACTCCTAGGAACTTGAAGCTCTTGATCACCTCCACCTCAGCACCATTGATGCAGACAGGGGTGTGTCCTCCACTCTGCTTCCTAAAGTCAATGATCAGCTCCTTCATTTTGCTGACATTGAGGGTGAGATTGGTGTCTTTACACCATACCACTAAGCTATCTCCTTCTTATCTTCTGTCTCGTCTTTGTTTGAGATCCAACCCACTACAATGGCGTTATCAGCAAATTTGAAGTAAGAGCTGAATTTGGCTACACAGTCATCAGTGCATAAGGAATATAGTAAAGGGCTGAGTACACTGCCCCTTACTGGTTGAGGATTGTCATGGAGGAGGTGTTGTCACGTGTCCCAACAGAGTGCGGTCCTCTGATTGGTTCTCCCCTCCTTGGGAATCATTCTTACTTGGGTTGTGAATGGTGAGGAAACTCTTTATTGCATTCGAAGTAATCCTTGTGATCACCAGCACGGCTGCTTCCTTGCCTAAATAAAACGTTGTTGTTCCCTTTCAGAAAACATCGATGTGATGCCAAATAGCTGGTTGGTTAGCAAATTAGAAACATTTGGGATTGATGGGTCCTTGGCAGCATGGATTAGAAGTTGGCTAAAAGATTGGAAACAGAGGGTGGTATCGATGGTCATTTCTCAGTTTGGAGACAAGTTGAAAGTAATGTTCCCCAGGGATTAGTGTTGGTCCCTTGCTTTTTCTGATTCATACAAATGATTTGGAGATGAGTGTTGAGGGCAAAATCTTTTGATTTGCAGAAGATACTAAGCTAAGGAGAATAATGATTTGTAAGGATGATGCTGAGTGACTTCAGAGGTAGCCATGATGTGGAGGTGCCGGTGTTTGACTGGGGTGGTCAAGGTCAGAAACCACACGACATCAGGTTATAGTCCAACAGGTTTATTTAAAAACACAAGCTTTCGGAGCATAGCCCTTTCACCAGGTGAAGTGAGAAAGAAGCACACAGAACACAGAAATTATAAGTAAGAGATATAAGTATCACACAGCAGATGAGGATTTGCAAGTACATAGTAATGAATTAAAGCCCTCTAACTGATTAAAGATTTAACAGCATCGTAGGTTTGTTTAATACATCCTCATCAGTGGTGTGACCCTATGATCATTTACTTATAAATTCTGTGTTCTGTGTGCTTCTTTCTCACTTCAACTGAAGAAGGGGCTACACTCTGAAGGCTTCTGATTTCAAATTAACCTGCTGGACTATAACCTGGTGTTGTGTGACCTCTGACCTTGACTTTAGAGGGCCATTGACAAGTTGGCCAAATGGACAGACACCTGGCAGATGAATTTCCATGCAGAGAAATGTGAGGGAATGCATTTTGGTGGAAGAAACACAGAGATAATATAGGCTCAATGATTCAACTTTGAGGGCAGTAGTGGGGCAGGGAACATGTGCATGAATCTCTAAAGGTGGCCAGGCAAGTTGCAACAATTATTAAGAAGGTTTATAAAATCTTTGGATTTAGAAATGGATGCGTAGAGTATAAAAGCAAGGAAGTGAGGTTTCACCTCTGCAAATCATTGGTCAAGACCACATTTAGACCATTGATTACAGTTCTGAGTACCTCAGTTGAGGAAGATGTTAAAGCTGTGGAGAGAGTGCGAAGGAGATTTACTGTAATGATACTTGGAATGAGGGATTTTAGATACAAGGGAAGATTTTAAAAACTGCTTGTTTCAAGTTAAGAGTGGACCTTATTAAGGTGTTCAAAACAATAAACAACTTTGACAGAGTAAAGAAAGATATTCTGTTCCCACTAGTTGGTATGTCAATAACTAGGATTTACAATTTCAAGACTGTCATGAAGACAGCTAGCAGTGAGAAGATGAGAAACTTCTTTACTCAGGGAGTTGTTAGGATTTGGAATGCATTGTCTGGGAGAGTGGCAGAGGGGGATTCCATACACGGTTTCAAGTCAGAGCTGGATATATATCTGAAAGTGATGAATTTAGAGGACTACATAGATAAGGCTGGAATATGGGACTAGCTGGGTAGCTCTTTCAGGAACCGGTACAGACAGGATGGGTTGAATGGCCACTTCCTGCCCTGCAATATTTTATGATTCTATGATTCACAGCCATCATGAAGACCTGAACCCACCCTTCCCAACACCCGATTCCCCTAACACCCTGACCTATGATAAACTCCCACCCACTCACCTGCTACCCAGCACTCATTTACTACCTTATCCCTCACTGGTTTACCTTACACACTTCCTCTCAGTATTTTTCAAAGTGGCTTTGACACTAAAGAATTTACTCATGGGAACCTGACAGCTACTACAGAAGAGTGGAGCATATTTTGGCCTCCTTCCTACGATGGAGGCGTCAGAAATACTCGCTGACATGTCAATGGGGTTAGTGGTGGTTGGATCCAATGTGGTGGTAATCAGCTGATCTGGGCCAATATCTACATTTATCACATTCACAATCACAGATGCTTTGCTAACTACTCTCTCAATATGTTCTGTTCATGTTGTCATTTTCTATTTCTCCTGCCAAAATGCATTGCATCGTACTTGGTCGGTAATACCTCCCTACCAGCAGGATCCTTCTCTTCCGAACCTTTATCATGATCCACATGAAGTATTTTGCTATTTTAATGTGCCTTTTCCTGTAATCATTCTGTTGCGTCTGATTAGAATGCCTCCGTCCACCCTGCCTACCTATTCTCACGGTTCTTCCTTCGTGATCATTCATTCCCTACAGTGCAAAAAGAAGCCACTCGGCCCATCGGGTCTGCACTAACCCTCGGAAGATAATCCAATCCAGCCACCTGACTGTATTGCCACAATAGCCCACCTAGCCTGCACATTCCTGGACATGACGGAGTAATTTAACATAGCCAATTCAATAGTTGGCTTGCGGACTCCACAGCACTAACAGACTGAAGCACCCAGCATCTTTTCTTTAGTAAATAAGTCCAGCACCAACTTTGCAATGCATCCAATAACAAGTTGCATCCTCTGGTCGCGAGTGGCAGAATGCCACACATTCAAAACCAAAAAGGGGGGTGCAAAACGAAGAAGGTAACTTAATTAAAATCACGCTGGTGAGGGAAATAATTCTGTGCATCTATATCTAAAAGCTACATGGCTAAGAACCCAGCCTATTTTTTGTTTTGGGTTTTTTTTAACTTAAAAAAGAGGCTGTTTTCTTTTCAGTCATCTCCCACCAAGTTATCGATTCATCTAATGTTAGAGATTACCACGACAGCCCACCAGGGGCAGCTTAGATTCATTTCATGTTTGAAGCAGAACACCGGTTTATCAATTCACTCAATTAATAGACAACAAAAAACTGCTCCTTGGAGGCAGCAAGACAATAACAGAAGTTAAAGAGGCGGGGAAATGAGGGAGTGGAACAAATAAAAACTGAAAGAACTGCGGATGCTGCAAATCAGAAACAAAAACAGAAATTGCTGGAAAAGCTCAGCAGGTCCTGCAGCATCTGTGATGAGAAATCAGCGTTAACATTTCAAGTCTGGTGATCCTTCCTCAGAACTCAGGTCTGAGGAAGAGTCACCGGACCCGAAGCATTAACTCTGATTTCTCTCCACTGATGCTGCCAGACCTGCTGAGCTTTTCCAGCAATTTTTGTTTTGAAAGTGAAATAAATCAAATTAGCTTTGGGCAGGCAGATAATGTATTCCAGGCCCCCGTCCCTGTGGTGCCTATTTGTCTCTAAAGGCTATGAGGCTAAGAACATAGCTTTGCTTCTCTTACTCAAGAACCAAGACATTTATATTTATATTTCAGACATACCACCAGTTTATCAGTTCACCCAGTGTAACGGATTACCAACACTGCCCACTGGGGGCAGTGAAGAAGCCAAAACTCTTAGTTCTATTTTTGAAGTCCACCACCAATTTATCAATGCACCCGATTAGCAATGGGCGAACATCAAGCATTGCCCACCAGGGACAGCATGGCGATAACAATCAAAAATGAAGGGGAAACAGAGGAGGCACTAAGTCAAAATCGGGTTGGAGGGGGAATTGATGCACTCCAGCCTCTCTGAATTCCTGGGCCTACCCGTCTCTAATGAAGAATGTGCGCTTCGTCTTTAAAGAAATGTGGGGATGCATGCAGCTGCAGAAGAGGTGCAGGCAGTCAATAGCCTGCTCACAAAAATACAAGATAGCCTCATTGTTTACACAGATTCACACCCTGCAGCATTAAAACCATTGCCACTCCTGCACAGATATTTGCAATCTTGGTTAAGTTATTGTTATATATTTATTCATTAAAACAATATATTATAGAGCACTGACATGATGTTTGTCTGCAGTCAACATGAATAGAGAAATTGCATTAAGATTTCCTGAATGAAATGAATGCTCAAAACAAGATATTAAACAAAATGGACTGTTTGTCGTGTCAGTATTTTCAGCTCAGTCATGAAACAATGTAACATCTTACTGCCAGCAAACAGGGAGAGATCAGAATCCAACGCCTTCTCCACCACAGCCAGAAAAGCCAAGTCCTTTCCCCAATCATCATCTCAATGTCCTTGATGAATCTGTTTATCCCTGTGAGCAACAGAGAGACACCATCACTCGCATTGTCCTGTCTTCAGGCCAGCGTGTTTACTGTCAAAATTCATCTTGTACTGGGAGGCACTAATGAACAGGTTCAATCAAAGAAGAGATCACTGATATAATGTCTGCGTTTTTTTTTATTTTTATGTATTTTTGATTGTGGACTGAAATGAAAAATAAACATTTTAAAACCAAAGATTTCTGTATGGTTTGAAAGCAAATAACTGAGCACTCATTGTAAGCACTGTTTATACAGCTGCTTGTTCAAACAGTCACTAACAGTACAGTTTACAGATCAGATGGAGCCATAGGGCTGTGTACAAATGGTATTTTGGTTGGAAACAAGTAGTTTATTGGTCTGTGTATTCATGACAAATTGTCAATGACAAAGGCCTTCTACCTGCAAACAAATATGTGATTGGTTCACAGGTAATTGAACAGCTTGAGGCTTTTTCCTTCAACATTTACTGTAAGCTATGTCCTTTAATTAAAGAGTCAGAAACATTTTATGAGTGAACAAGCCACCCTGAACCATCTGCAGAATGGTGGAGTCGTCTAGAGAAGGAAGACTGAGAAACAGCATTCAGATCAATAAAAGAACCATCTCAGCAGATCCTGTGAACAGAGACTACTGAATTGCTTTCCCAGTTTTCTCTCTATCCATAAAACCTATGTTTTTTTTTCCTTATCTATGACTGTTTAAAGGAGGTAAGATTTTTAATTAATAAGTTTATATGCTGACAGTTCCCTATTGTTTATCTTTAGCTATGGTCTAATTACTTTTGTAAGTAGTAACTTTTTGCTAAGTACAGAAACATTGTCGTGCTCTCTGTTAACCTGATAAATTGGGGAATTCTGTGTACTTTTTAAAATCTTCAACTTCCGTGACAATTCTAGGACTGATTTCCAGCATGTTAACTCAATGGGTCTAACACGCAGGATTTCAAACAAGATGAGGAAATTGCTTCCTTTTACCAACCTAATTACAGCAAAAGTAAAATGTTTGTATAAATCTTGAAAATTTCACTTGAAGAGTGGTTCCTGTTTCAGATCTGTACTGCGAGAGACAGGTCCCTGTTATCAGAATGGGGAAGGATGGACAGTGACAGTGAGTGCTCTGCCTTGAAGGAAAGAATAGCAAATATTTTGCAGGATGTTGTAAGAAAGCCCATGAACAAACTTTACCAGAACCTGTTGTTTTGTTTATCTGCCTTGATAATTGCAGGTAACTGATGAGATTAGAAAACTATCAACAAAACAATTGGGAACTTTTGGGAAAATGTCTTCGTCAAATTTGACCTTGACAAAAACCAGCTATAACCAAGAGCAAGAATTGGGGCCTTTCTGTGTGAAAAAAGTAGCTGACACTCTCTGTGTTGGGTTGACTTTCAAAATCAAATAGAGAAGATCTTTGACAACGAAGAAAAACATCTGAATTCCCAGCACATTCAGTTATCTAGGACTATCTGCATCCCATAACCCAATTTTATTGTCATGTATGTGCTCTACGGCAACCTGAAGACCAACATTAGTGACATTACTGGTATATTTCATTTTGTTTCAGTTCTTTGCCTAGTCTTACTCACCATAGATCCAGCTCAGACCAACAAGTTCCAGCAAAGCTGTTATTATGAGGTAGGTGGGATGGTGGTAGACGACTGCAGGTAGGCAGTGGTAGGGATTGGTCAGTGAGGTGGGAAGGGTGGATAGGTGGGACAGAAGATAGACAGGTCGTGTCAGGTCACGGAGGCAGCGATGAGAGGCAGCATTGGACATTGGATGAGGGCTGGGGTGGGGAGATTTTAAAACTGGTGAATTCCATGTTTAGTCCATCGGGCTGTAGGGTCCCGATGCAGAATATGAGGTGCTGCTCCTCCAGTTTGTCAGATAGGGTGGAGAAAAAGCATTGGTTAAGTCAGATAGGGGGAAGACAAAAGCGTTAGTGGCTGATTTTTGTTATTGCTTGCTCAGTGACCTTTCCCCATCTGCTGTTACTGAAGATGGAACCTGAGGAGATGGTCAAACCTGGCTTCTGCTTTAAGTAAAATATAATCTTGTTCATACCTCAGAGATCCCTTATAGTGAATATCAGAGTGCCAGGCTACTCTCAAACACCGCGTGTTATTCTTTTCCATTATTATTTTAGGCTGGTATTTATTGGGTCAATTTAGTCGATCATTTCTGTGTTGGATGGGCCCTCATAATAACAGCTTTGCTGGAACTTGTTGGTCTGAGCTGGATCTATGGTGAGTAAGACTAGGCAAAGAACTGAAACAAAATGAAATATACCAGTAATGTCACTAATGTTGGTCTTCAGGTTGCCGTAGAGCACATACATGACAATAAAATTGGGTTATGGGATGCAGATAGTCCTAGATAACTGAATGTGCTGGGAATTCAGATGTTTTTCTTCGTTGTCAAAGATCTTCTCTATTTGATTTTGAAAGTCAACCCAACACAGAGAGTGTCAGCTACTTTTTTCACACAGAAAGGCCCCAATTCTTGCTCTTGGTTATAGCTGGTTTTTGTCAAGGTCAAATTTGACGAAGACCCACCCCTCCTCTCTATTTATTTCTGAGCTCCCTTCCCCCTCCCCATTTCTGAAGAAGGGTCCCGACCCAAAATGTCAACTTCCCTGCTCCTCTGATGTTGCCTGGCCTGCTGTGTTCCTCCAGCTCCACGCTGTGTTAATCTCTAACTCCAGCATCTGCAGTTCTTACTGTCTCTACCCAGATTCTGCCCATTTGATTGAATTGATTAGTCAGTTTAAGGGGTTTGTTTGTTGGTAGGTGGATTTGGCAGACGGCACTCGGCACCTGCAGGGAGCTTCAGTCACATAGAGGATCTGGGCAAATGGTACATAGACAGCAGTTGGTGTGTCACTGTTCCCATGCAAAAATAGTGTGCGCAAGAGTCTCTGTGAGTGTGCGCGGATGTGTGTGTAAGAGATTGTCCATGAAGAGAGAAGGAGAGAAAGGTAATGCCCGGGGGTGTGTGTGTGTGTGTGTTGTCTCTGTGTGTGTGTGTGTGTGTGTGTGTGTGTGTGTGTCTGTGTGAGAGAGAGAGGGTGTGTGTGTGTGTGAGAGAGAGTGTGTGTGTGTGTGTGTGAGAGAGAGTGTGTGTGTGTGGACGAGAGAGAGAGTGTGTGAGAGACAGTGTGTGTGTGTGAGTGTGTGTGTATGAGAGAGAGTGTGTGTGTGAGAGAGAGTGTGTGTGTGTATGTGTGTGAGAGAGTGTGTGTGTGTGCTTGCATTTGCCTGTGTGAATGTGTGTGAGGGCATCTGTGTAAGAGAGAGAGAGAATGCGAATGTGTGGCTGTGTTTGTGAGTCTGTGTATGTATGTGTGTGATATACATATGTGTGTATGTGTGTGTGTGTATCTGTATAAATGTGTGTAAAGCCATGTATGTCAGACTGTGTGTGTATAAGTATGTGTTGGTCTGTGTGACAGCGTGTGCGCGTGTGTGACAATGTGTGTGTATATTTGTCTTTAAAGCATATGTCTGTACTCATTCATGGGACGAGGGCATCGCTGGCTAGGCAGCATTTATTGCCCATCCCTAATTGCCCAGAGGGCAGTTAGGAATCAACCACATTGCTGTGGGTCTGGGGTCACATGTAGGCCAGACCAGGTAAGGATGGCAGTTTCCTTCCCTAAAGGACATTAGTGAACCAGATGGGTTTTTCGGACAGTCAGCAATGGATTCATGGTCGTCGTTAGATTCTTAATTCGAGATGTTTATTGTATTCAAATTTCACCAGCTACCATGGGCTTTGAACGTTATTGAACGGGCCCCGGGAACGTTATTTGGGTATCTGGATTAACAGTCCAGCAATAATACCAGTAGGCCATTGCCTACTCTAATATATGTATTTGTGTGTGTGTGTGTGTGTGTGTGTGTGTGTGTGTGTGTGTGTGTGTGTGTGTGTGTGTGTGTGTGTGTGTACATGTGTGTGGAGGCATGTATGTCAGATTATGTGAGTGTGTGTATTTGTGTGTGTGTGAGAGACAGAGTGTGTATGCATCTGTATGTGTGTGTGTGAGAGAGAGAGGAAGAGAGTGTGTGTGAGAGAGAGAGGAAGAGAGTGTGTATGTGTGTGTGTGAGAGAGACAGAGTGTGGATGTATGTGTGTGTGAGAGAGAGAGTGTGTGTGTGTGAGAGTGTGTGTGTATGTGTGAGAGAGAGAGTGTGTGTGTGTGAGAGAGAGAGAGTGTGTGTGTGTGTGTATGTGTGTGTGTGAGAGAGAGTGTGTGTGTGTGTGAGAGAGGGAGAGTGTGTGTGTGTATGTGTGTGTGTGTGAGAGAGAGTGTGTGTGTGTTTGTGTGTGTGTGTACACTTGCGTGAATGTGGAGAGCATGGTGTGTGACAAAGTGTGAGTCATGTTGAGTTTGGGGGAGTGGCATCGGGTGGGTTGCCCGAACAAACTTGTGACATTAATTGCCACCTGAGCCTTGGGGCCCGATCGCTGCCCCATCTTTCCACACACCTTTCCCAGAGCAACTTGCCGCTCAACGTCCTCGAGGCTGAGGAATATTCCAAAGGCTGCTGCACACCTACTGTGGTACTGCTATCTGGAAGCTGCCCTGATCGTCTGTGGCAGGAGGTAGGAGAGATACCTTTTGGTCCCTCTGACAGGAGATGACCCTGTCATCATGGCCATGAAGGACACATTCACGCAGTTGATCCTGCGGCTGTCTGTCTGTCTGTCTCCATGGGCAGGTTGGCAGCTGCTGTAGAGGGAAAGGCCAAGCACCCCCTTAAACTACTCGCTTGGAAGTTGATTAAGTGTGATCTCTAACTAAAATCAGTGAGGCTGCCTTGCTTAGGGGTCTCACACTGGACATGATCAGTAACCAGGCTTGCAGCAGCATTACCTGGGGGAAGCACCTCCTGCCTCTAGCCCTGTGTGTTAATGAACTGACGGCATGTTTCATTTTGTTAGCCCATGCTGCCTTCCGTTTCATTTGTTCCTAACGCACCAATGAAAAGATCTGTGTTAAAATTGAAGCTTCTCTCAATTTGACTGAAAACATTTTAGATAAGTGGACAAATGAATGAAACACAAACATCAGCTTTGAATCTGTTGATGAAGGTTACAATAACACTCAATATCCTGTAGGGATTCGACACTGTCAAACTCTGATGGGTTTGTCAGCTTGCAAACCTAGAATCGATAAAGCTAAACCGAATTTGTAATTTGCTGATTTGAAGAAATTGAGTATTTAGTCCTAGAATCATATTGACCATTTCAGATGTAAATTTCCATTTTGCTTTCTGGAGAAAACTCCTTCCATTTAAGACTTTTGTACTCTAAGCTAATAAACATGCTACAAAACCAGATTTTTCACACCATTTGTATTAGCATTCTTAGGCTTCTTGTATATAACAGCTTCATGAAACATTTTCCAAAGTAAAATATTTGATTCCACCGAAATAAAATAAAACTGGCGCAAAAAGCTGTATTTGCAGAAGAATTGGTGCAATGAACGTACTAATTTGACCAGAAATAATATATGCATCTCTACCAGCATTAAATAAAATGGGAAAAGAACAACGTCAAAAACTAAAATTCTTCATCATTTAACCCTGTGAGGTTTGCTATTTCATTGAATTCTCACATGTGAATATTGTCATCAAGTATTAAAATAAAACTTACCTGTGTCATACTAACAAGTCCAAGAACATAAAATAACAAGCAAGCACCAATTCTCAGAGAAAGATGTTTTGATTGCAGAAACTTAGGTAACTGGTCCAGCAATGAGATTATAACTGCTTCTGTTGAAATAGAAATACTTACATTAAGTTAGGAAGAGATTATTAATTTTCATGTTTCCAGAGAAACCCACAACTGAACCGTCTAAAGACCAGAGGAGCAGGTGAGCACAGCTTCCTCTAGCTGTGAGTCTGTCACTGAACCAGAGACATAGTCAGTTGCTGAGCACTTTGTGAAATAATAAATAGACCTCCTGTTGAAGCACCAGGAATGCAGGACATTAATGATGGTGAATCAGTCATTACAGAGAATGACTGAGAGTCACACAAGTGTGAGCTGAGCAGAGAGTGGCAACGTTCATTCATTATGGCTGAATCATCTCTCATCAATTTTGAGACTTTGGAAGTCATGAATGTGACAGTTAAGGAAGTATCAACAGAAGGAACTTACATGGGCTTTTAGAAGTTTTTGTTCAGATTCCACACAAGAGAGTATTAGGAAGAACGGATGTATTTACATTTGAATGCAATGGTTTTGACATGCATTGGGATGGGGGAGACAAAGCCAATAGATTTAATGTCTGGATTAAACAGGCAGATTAGTTCAATATGAGAAAATAGGAAGGTTTCCATTTCTGATGTGAGAATGATACAACAGAATATTTTATAATATGGTGAGAGACCATGATCTGTACACAAACAGAAAGGGGATCAGGTTCAAAAGGGCTTTTTTTAAAAAGTAATTCGTGGGATGAGGGCATTGCTGACTAGGCTAGCATTCATTACCCACCCCTAATTAACCTTAAGTAACTGGTGGTGAGCTGTCTTCTTGAACCGCTCCAGTCCTTGGAGTATATGAACATTCATCATGCTGTTAGGAAGGTTATTGCAGGATTTTGACCCCATGAAAAGTGAAAGAACAATAATGTTGTTCCACATCAGGCTGATGCATACCTTGACGGGGAACTTGCAAGTGGTGGTGTTCCCATGCATCTGCTGCCTTTGTCCTCCAAAGTAATAGAAGTTGTGGGTTTGGAAAGGGCTGATGCAGTTCAACATGGATAAATGTGAATTTACACACTTTGTTGTGAAAAACAGAAAGGTAGAGTATTATTGAAATGTTGGTAGATTGAGAAATGCGGATATAAAAAGGGAGTTAGGTGACCTTGCACATTAGTCGGTGGAAGTCAACAGACAGATGGAATAAGCAATTAGGAAGGCAATTGGTATATTGGCCTTCACTGCAAGAAGATTTGAGTTCGGAAGTAGGGATGTTTTCTTCCATTACACAGGGCCTTGGAGAGACATGTGCCACTATTCTGCTAAAATGTATAGCACCAAGCATGTTGTTCTGCAACCTTACTCTCACACACATAAGTTTAAAAGTTCCTAAGGAGTCTGACCTGACCAACCCACAATGGGACATGATGAAACATAGCAGCAGCGATGGGAGTCAAAGTTACATGGTGTTCTTACTCGGGCAGATCTGAAGAACCACAGGACAAGGTTGAGCGACCATGAGGCAAGGTTGATGTTCAAGGTGAGAGCAATCCTCGGACCATTTCCTAAAGATCCAAACTTGACAGCTTACCCAAAGTGAGATGAAGTAGTTGAAGACATACCTGAAGTGAAGTAATGTGAGGCACACTTTGAAGCCGCAGCATTTTGGCACCAGCTCAGCAGCTACTACCTTTAAGGTGGATTGGTGTGAACACTTAAATGGTAGGTGTGGAAGATGAAGTTCCACATGTACAAAACTCTTCGTTCTCCATTTGAAGCAGCAGGAGCTCCATTCCGGTACTTTCTCATTCACAGTGGGTGTATTGCCGAAGAGACCAGGAAGGTGTTGTTGAAAATGTCACTATATTTCCACTTGGTCCTAAGAGCCTTATTTCAGTCCTGGGGATTTCTTCATTGAGAGCATTCAGTCTACCCAGGGATCCCAAAAACCAGTGTCGCGGTGGATTTCATCAATATCTTAAATAACGTCACTTCTTCACGTGAAGATGCAGCATTGAGTAACATGCATGCTTATTCAAACACTCCCTGATATGTCGTGATCAGAGCAAGGGCTGACCTTGGAAAAGGCAAACCACATACAAGGCAGGCTGCGCACTGAGTGAATAATGAGGCTGAGATTCGATGAATTCTCAAGGCTCGGTCCAAACCTGTCAGTGAGCTAGGCCCAAAGATGGCCACCTTATCCGACAAGAAACCCCAAGAAATGAGATAGGTATTTAATGAGACAACTTTGGTAAGATACAGTGAGAATTCTTGCGAAGCTTCATGGCGGAAATCCCTCCAAAGAACTCGATACAACTCGCACTTAGCCAAGAAACGAAGGGATCAACCCATTATATCTAATGTAGCCTGAGGCTGTTTGATTGTAAAGAGCTCTATGCTTTTATTGGTACATCATGTTTCAATTAGCCCAAGTTAAGATTGAGTCTGAGACTCCTCAGGTCACGTGCTACAATACTGTGATGATATGAGGATATCTCTTAAAGGGATATTATTGTATTATTGTGAGACACGATATCCTCCAAGACAACATTTCCCTTTTTCCAAACATTAAAATATCCCAGACAGACTATATAGCTCCTAGTGTCAATAATTATTCAAGCAGGTATAAATAGTATCTGTAAGATTAATAATTCAAATTTCAATGTAACATTTCAGACATTCGACAACTTATCCTGATCTGGTGACCACATACATGTGTGGAGAGGTATGTGTTGTTCTCAATTGCTCTTGCTGCTGGCTCCCGTCACTCAATATCATGACACAATCATCATCATCGTCATCATCATTATCATCATCAGAGTGATCTTCCTCACTCTCTTTGTCGCTGATTGATCTGTTGTACATTGGTCTAAGCTGGCTTCTGATTTTCCACCATGTGAACATGATTAGTAATGACTTCATATGATCTAAGTTGGTTGCATATTTTGGAAACCTTTGCTGGCATCCAGTTGTTTGTATTTAGACTTCTAACTCAATCTCTTGACCCAATGCTCAGTTTCATTCTCTACCTGGTCATTCATTGTATATCCTTTTTATTCTCCGTGTACATTGAAGAAGAATGTTTTGTGTCTTATACTGTTTAGACAATTGATTGTTGGGCACAGTCAATCGTATTTGCCACCTGAGTATAGATTGCGCTGAGGACAGTCATGCCTTGGTCTACCATGAAAGGCAACAATGCAATTTGAAAACCTTGCTTTGTTGCTCGACATTTGAGACCATTATTTTGGTAGTATGTGCCACACATTCTGCAAGATCATTTCGAGTGTGGGTACTGAGGTGACAATATGATATGGCTCACTGCTCACTGAATACACATGTCTTTAAGTGGTTTGCTACTGAACAGTCACACTCGCTGAGTTGTTAAGTGATCAAACAACAGGAAATTTAGAGAAATAATCAATCACAAAAATGTAATCGCCATGGACTGTGAATAGATTTGTTGCTACCTTTGTCCAAGGAATGGAGAGAGATCATGTGAATGTAAAGGCTCCTTCCACTGCTGAGGTTAATGTTTTTGGTATGCCTCAGATATTTTCATGAGTTGTTGAATATGCCAAGATATCGCTGACCGATACTCAGCTACACTTGCTAGTCTTTTTGTGTATTCAACACTCACATGTCCCTCGTGTAACTTTGCCATAATATCTGGCCTAAAGCTTTTGCTATTAGATATTGTTTGACTTTGTCTGAGTTGTTTGAATCAGCTTTCTGTGCACCTTTGGATACATTGTTGGAAGCTCAGCTCAAGGTCAAATATGACATTGAGGATGTGGGTGTTTTGATATGTGTATGGAGTCCAGTTGTCTTTAGTCTCCCATAGTAATGCTGCTAGAGGCCATGAAACTTTCTGTGGGAGTGTTTGATTTATAGTTTCATCTATATAGGCGTTTGGTCACCATGAGTTTAGAGCATCTACTCCCTTCAGTTCTCTCTACTCAATCATGTAAGATGGGCATCATCACTGCATGAATGTAAATTGTTCTGACACATTTGATGTTACCCCCATTACTCTATATCTTTTTCAAGTCTTTATTCCCCCTTATTTTCACTTGGCATTCTTCCACCAAAGTGCCAAGGTTAGTCTCTGAGGCACTTTGATCAATTTCACTGGTTTGGTCTGGTCCCTTTTTGAAGTCAAAGACATCCTGTGATAGGGTCAGAGTTAGGGTCTTCTGTCAGTGTGAGTGTCTCTGTACTGGGTGGTCATTGGAGCCGCTCTTCTTCTCAGTAACTGTGTTGTAATTCAATTGGTTTCTTGGGTCAATGATTCCGAAGCAGTGCGGTTTCTCTTGATAATCTCATGATCTTTTCAACATTCTACAATTGTGATCTTTGTGTCTTTTTTTTTTGGCACATTCACTCCTGTTCTTAGTCCGCCTCTTATCCCAGGCCTGTAGCTCTGGTTACTCCTGGCTTCTGTGTCTCTTATTGCCATTTCAATTGTAGTTGTCTCATTCCTCCTTCTGGCATTGGTTCGGTCTGTTATGGTCATTCTCAAGTACATTAGGCTGTGGCTTCTGAATCAGGTTGGAAAGCATGCTTCCAATTTCCCATCTATTTTTACAACCAGTGAGAAGGGGACATAGCTCTGTTCTTCTTTAACCCCCTCTAAGTCAAATGATGATTTTATTTTTAGTTTCATTAGAATATAGCTATTGCACTTCAATTAAACTTAATCAGATCAAAAATAAGGACAGCTAAAATATTCATGAATGAAAGAGAAATATGCATTATTAACCTCATTATCACTGGAATGAAGTAGCTCCTTAAATGTTAGCCACTGCATTTCTCTTGACTGATTTTTCAACATTGTTTGACAAGTTAGCTCTGCTTTCATTGCCTTATAATTCACCTTATGTAAGTTTGAATAAAGTAGTCTCTGACCCATTCCTCTCTCCCTCTAACTGGAAATAAAATTCAGTCATATTATGGTCACTGATAGCTAGATGCACCTTCACTATACCCAGTTTATAACCTGCTCTCTGCTTGGCTATGGAACATTCTGTTCTCAACAACAAGCTCAAAAACATTTTGTGAGATCCTTATCCAAGCTACATTTTCCCACCCAGCCTACATGTGGATTAAAATCTCCCATGATTATTACCATGCCTTTTTTGACAAGCCCCCATTATTTATTCCATCACGCTGCATCCGACCATATGGTTACTAGTAGGGGGCCTATACACTAAACTCACAGGAAAATTTCTCATCTCTATGCAAAAGTTTCCACATCCTGGTTTTCCGAATATAGGTTGGCCCTCTTTACTATGCTGATATCTTTATTAACTGACAACTGTTCCTGAATTTGCTAAATGCTCTATATTTTTCAGTATTCAGCTCCTGCTCCGTTTGTCCTGCAGCCACCCCTCTGTAATGACTAGCTGATTCTGCTTCTATATTTTTATCTGTACTCTCAGTTCATCTGTTTTCTTTGAATGCTGCACCCCTCGTTCATGTCACAGAATCATAGACTTGTTGAACATCGAAACTACGATCAGGAGTCAGTCATAGAGCCTTTCAAGATTGCCCGGCTATTCAGCATTTTAATGGTGGATCCTCCATTGCAATGCAGCATTCCTGCTTTCCTTCCACACCCTTTCATGCTTTTTATATCTAAAAATATTATCAATCTCTTTCTTGAATATATTCAGTGACCTGACTTCACAGCTTTCCACAAGTCAACTGACCTCAGAGTAAAGAAATGTTTCCTAATATCAAACCTCAAATCCCAAGACTGTGTCCTCTGGTTCTAGACTCTCCAACCAGGCAAAGTGTCCTGCCTGCAATCTTGTCTATCTAGCCTTGTTAGAATTTTATGTTTCATTCAAATCTCCTCTCATCTGAACTCGAGTGAATACCAGCCCTGTAAAATGTATCTCTCATACAACGGTCCAGCTATTCCCAATGTCAGCTTAAGTGAATGTTTGCCAGACTCCGTCTTAGAAAGCAAGATTAAAACTGCACCCAATGCCCCAGTTACAGTCTTACTGATGCCCTATGTAAATGCAGCAAGATATTCCTAATTCTGAATTCAAACTCTCTTGCAAGAAAGCAATATGTCATTTGCTTTCAAAATTTCTTTGTCACCTGCATGTCTACTTTCATTGACTGGTGTACAACAACACCGGGATCCTTTTGCTCATCCACCAATCCCAATATCACACCATCAGGTTCAAAAAGTTCAAAGATACATAAACAAAGGAGCATCTTTTTCTCTTCCTCCTCCCATCCCCTTGGCCTCCAGTTCCCAGCACTCTACTGCAAGTCATACTCAAGTGCTAATTTGCAATAAATTGCCTCATTTTATGTGCTGCTGCCATAAAGTCCTAGCTGACCCAATTACAGAGGTTCTTCCAGTGTCTAGCTCTATACTTATCTCACTGATATGCCCCTTATGGTCTTTGCTATGCTTTTTGCTTTGTTTTGGGAATGAGTTTTACCCTAAATTTTTCCATTTTCCTTAGAACACTACTTCAATCCGTCAGCTGGATGTTCTGCTTCTGCCACACTCCCCTGCGACTCTCCCATTTAGTGATGCCTCACCTTCACTTTCTCTCGGATGGCTTGAGAACTTCACTAGCTCTCTTGTAACTTTAACATGAGGGCACCTGTTCACCAGATCTCTCTCTCTCTCTCTAGCCTCTGATCTCTGGTCACTTTTCCTGCTCTTCTGTCTGACCTTTATGGCTAATAACCTAGCTTCAGCCTTTTCATCTGCTTCCAGTTCTGTCGTGACCCTTTCTGGCTTGAATACAGTCCTGTTTGAATTGAATGGCACTTCCTGGGCTACCTCAAAGTTTTTTACTGGCTCTGTAGCGCCTCAGAGCCTCTGCCAGTGCCCAGCATCTTTGCCACTTCCCTTGGTTTGATTCAAGAAACTCCTCCTCAGCCTATTCAATCTCCATGCTTGCTGTCATTCTCTGCGACGTTTCCAAACCTTTTTCAGTTCTTAGCTTTCCTACCACTTGTTGCTGGCTTTCTTCAGATTCCCCAACCTCTCTGGGCTGTCCTCTCTCTCTGGTCTGCTACCAGCCAAATCATTTCCTGATAAAATATCTAGCATCAGCATTGTCACATTTGGGAAATCTCCTTGACTACCAAGCCTGTAACAAGGTCCCTCTTTAGGTAAATACTAGTCAGGGGCAACTCTATTCTCTTTCCTAGGAGTTCATTTATCAGAGCACCAGAATTAAATTTCTTCTCGGTGGAAAGTATTTTATTTTCCCGTTAGCAAGGTCTGCGATTGTGGGCCCTCTTGTGGCATAACAGTAGTATCCCTCCTCCTGGATCAGGAGGTCCTTGTTCAAGTCCCACTGGCTCCAGGACTGTGTGGTAACGCCTTTGAATAGATTGCTTAGGAAAAATAGTTTTTTTTTGAAAAAAGAGACAATGAACACTCCTGATAGCACAGCAGTCTCCCAGTCTTGCACTGAGGTGTCAGCATGGATAGTGTTGTCACCTCAACTGGGATCTGTGCTGGACCACATGATCCACCTTGACTGGGCGTACGTGGACCCAGGCTGGAGGATCTACAACAAGGCCTATCTGGTCTAGGACCTGATCCATTTTTGCCAGGGCTCTGGTCTGCCTAGCGCCCTTCCTGTCCCTCGACCAGGAGAAGGCGTTCCGCAGGGTCAATTACGAATAGCTGCTCGGGGCTCTGCAGGAATCTGGGTTCGGGATGGAGGTCGTTGCCCTGTTCCGACTTTTGTGCATCGCCATGGAGTGTCTGATTAAGGTTAACGGGTCCCTGGTGGTGCCCCCTTTCGCTTCGGGAGAGGAGTGCGTCATGGCTGTCCTGTGCGTGGACCCTTTCCTGTGCTTCTTGCAGAGGGAGTTGTCAGAGCTAGCTCTATATTGGCCGGGTACGGGCCTGGTTCTTTCGTCCACGCTGATGGTGCACTGCTCACATTCATTGACCTGGCTGAGCTGGGAAGGATGCTGAAAGTGCCAGGCGGCATACTCAGCGGCGTCTTCCACCAGGATCAACTGGGCCAAATGTTCCAGATTGCTGGCTGGTCCAACGGCATGGATTCTTTGCTGGAGGAGTTATGGGAGGTTCAGCCCGAGCACCGCCCATCTCCTCTATCTTGGGAGTGAACTCAGCCCCGAGGGGAGGGAGGGAGGGAAGGGGCGGGGGGGCGGCACGTGCGGGGGAATTGGCAGGGGCTGGAGGCCAAAGTCTCGGCTCATCCAGGGAAGGCTTGCTCCAAGTGCTGGCTTACAGAAGCCGTGTGCTGGTGGCCTCCATGTCGTGGCAGTGCCTGGTCCCCTTGATCCCTCCTCTTGGTTCTGTCGCTGCCATCCGGAGAATGTTGGGTCACTTCTTCTGGGGTTGAGGCGCAGTTTCTGAGTTTCCTGACTGAGGAGGACAGTCAGTCTCTGGTGTAACGCTGCACCCAGGTGGCAACTTTGCACCTTCAGCCCTTTACCTTTACGTCGAGCCTCCTCCTCCCAGACGGTGCCCCCTGGCAATGCATTTTTTTCCAGACCCCAATTACGACAGGCACCTCCTGTTTATTGACCATATGGGTTTGCAGGTTGCTCTCGGCAAGCTGCCTGTCTTTTACCAGAACCTGATCAATACCTGGAACGCGGTCCACTTGCGCTGGGCCTTTCTGCAGTCAGGCATAGCGGCTACCATCAGACAGCCGCTGCTCAGGGATCTGCACCTCCACAATAGCGGGTTCAAGTGGCTACCAGAAGGGAGGTCTATGGCTGTGCTGGGGGGTTGGAGGGGGAGCATGATGGGTGGCAGGGCCTGGTCTGGATGCTGCCGCAGGAATTGGCTAGCAGGGTGGTGCTAGACGTCCGACTCGCAACCACTGCCATCCAATGCCTAAAAATGGCAGTGCTTGGACCCAGCATTGTGCACCAGTTACAGGATGTTCAAATATGCAGTGGGATCCCTTCTGCACATACCACTGCCCAGATGGAATTTCACATTGGCCCCAGAATCCCGTACCTCCCTCTGGTGCCTGTGCCTCACAACCTGAGCTGCTTCCTCAATATGCGCATCTTTGAGGGAGGCAAAACAATGGTTCCTGTGTAGACTGCTGCTGCGTGCATACCATCTGCCACTACTTTTACATCCACCACCCCCCTCACCCCCACCATCACCACCACCAGACACGCTTACTGGCATGCTTACTGGCCGCTGGGATCCCCAGTGGAGAACTTTCTCCGGGGGGGGGTCCTCCCTCCTTCCCACAGGGATCTGGGACATAGGGTGTTGCATGCAGCAGTCCCCTACAACCGTAGACTGTGGTGATTCATGGACTCCCAGCCCATTTGCGGTGCTGTGGAGTCTGTGGACCATGTGTATCTTGGTTGTGGGTGTTTGCAGTCCTCTCTTTTCTAGTCACTTGAAGAATTTTTTGCAGTGTTTTAGGTTGGCACTCAGCCCCACACTCCTGGTCTTTGGGTGCTCGGTGCAGAAGGGTGCAGACATCCTCGTGGGTCTGCTCCTGGACCTGGCCATGCTGGTTATAAACAGGTCCAGGCAGCGGGCCATGGAGGGGGTCATCTCTGCCCACTGCCTGCCCCTCTTGCGTGGTTACCTTCGAGCCCGGGTGTCACTGGAGACGGAGCACACTGCGTCCGCCAATGCTCTCCATGCTTTTTGTGAGAGGTGGGCAATGGGGCGGGGTGGGGGGGGAGTAGAGTACTTTATTTACCACTCCAACTCCATTTTGATTTAGTCCCATCCCTCTCTCCCTCTCACTTTTTAGATGACAGCATTGCCCTCGACAGGTTTTCTTTGTTCATGCTTCTTTAGCCACACAGGTATTTTACTGGTGGTGGAAATAAGTGTAGCCTGGTCTGTGAGTGTGTGTCCTCTTGTGGCACAGTGGAAGTATCTCTACCCATGGACTAAGAGACCCGGGTTCAAGTCCTGCCTGTTTCAGAGGTGTGCAAGAGCATTTCTGAATAGGCTGGGAACAGGGAACAGGTTAAAAAAGAAATCAAAAATCAAAAAGCAAACTCTGTGAGCATCAGGGCTGGTGGTGTTGTGAATTCACATCATTAAGTGCGATGGCAACATCTTTAAATGGGTGCAGCACCCTGCTGAAAAGATCCATATACAAATGAGTTTCACAGGACACAAGCAAATGTAAACGCGACAAATAATGCAGAGGCTGGATTGCGTGGAGGTCTTCTAGTTGCCTTTACCCAGGAAAGAAATCCCTCTTCCTTCAGAATGGGGAGAGAAAGACTGGCTGTCACTCCAAGCAAATCAGGAATAAGATCACAGAGATGGTCACCAATCATGGACACATCCCTAGAACCTGGCTGCAGTACCCCAAGGAAGTTATCCCTAAAACCTGGCTGCAGCGCTGCAATGAATGTATTCCGGGAACCTGGCTGCAGTGCCACAATGGAGTTATTCCAGAACCTGGCTGCAGTGCCACAATGGAGTTATTCCAGAACCTGGCTGCAGTGCCGCAATGGCGATATCCCTAGAACCTGGTTGCAGTGCCACAATGGAGTTATCCCTAGAACCTGGTTGCAGTGCCACAATGGAGATATCCCTAGAACCTGGTTGCAGTGCTGCAGCGGATTTACCCCGAGAACCTAATTGCTGTGCCACAGTGGAGTTATCCCTAGAACCTGGTTGCAGTGCCACGATGGTGTTATCCCTGACCATGGCAATACCTGCACTTTTACACACTCCTTAAAAGCTCCTGAGGGCTCACAATGGATATTGCTCAGAGGTGGCACCGACGTCCCTACAGCTCAGCATCTCCTCCTGCCCTGATGCTCCTCTTCATGGTTTTCAAGCAGCAAAAAATGATTCCTTCAATTTGGTGAAATTTTATGGACTTTTAAAGAGGCTTTATTAACTAGCCTTGCTCCGCCTTGCTGTATCCAATTCCGAAATGTGCGGATTTCTGTCCCTCTGCTTTGCAATCTCTGTTACAATGCAGCTCACCTCCAATGGGCCTGTTAAAGTGGCTGCCGTTGAGGCTAAATTTGGTAAGTAATTCATTTATTGAGCACAGTAGCTGGATGACAACAGAGATAACGTGAAGGAACAAAGTGCAAACAAATAAGGAAGAACTGTAAGCAGATTTTGAACACGGTAAGTTAATGTTAAACATGTCCATGCAATGCATGTTTATAGCAACAAGGTCAAAATGAATGCTTAACCACATTGATGCACAGTGGAGTATAAATCAGAAAAAGTGATCACCAAATGCCATCGTGCTCTACTCAGGCCCACCTTAACAATTATATTCATTCAGACAAGACAGACTTTCAAACTCTGAGGATTGTGATGAGGAGAGTCAAAAGATAAATTCCTAGAGACAGTGTTTTCAGTTATGAGAAAGGACTGGAAAAATTGGACTTTCCAATCTGGAGATAATATGTGATCTTCTGGAGGGATAATGATTTGATAAAGATATGAGAAAGGGTTAGGTTGTGCAGTTAGGGATCAGGCTGAGAATGACAAGTTAAAGCTGAAATCAGGAAATTCCTCAACACGTAAAGAGTGACTGGTGTGTGGACATAATTTCCTCAGTGAACAGTGAAGGTGAAAGCTTTTGAATTATTGACAGACAGACGTTAAATGTTGTGGTGTTTGTAAACCTTGAATGTTTGAATAAAGATGGACTCAATGGCCTTGTGTACCCATTATGATATTGATGTCCCTTAAACCAGCAGTTACAATGATCAGATTTGAGCAGTATTTTTAATGAATGGTGTTGTGTAATAATTAAGAACTCTGCCTGCCCACAAGTCTGGTCTGTTCAAGGAACTGGCTGAGCAAGTTACAAATGCTTCATGCCTGGGAACAAAGGACAAGTGCAGCTGTGCTGACTGTACCTAGACTTCCAGATCCAGGCTTTTGGGGCAGATGGAAAAGAGGAAGATGTTGGTGCAATCAACAGGGGCTAGTGGCAGGGTCTTTGCGAGCTATTGATGTGAGAAGGAGACTATTGTAGTGATAGTATTCAAGTTAGCCAGGTGGACCTCATAGAATATGAGTTCCCTGACTGGGGCTGTTAATCTGGTCCGATCAGGGAGTCCTGGCTGACAGATATAAATTGGAGTATCAGAGGTTCTGTGAGCTGGTTCTGCGGAAGCTGTATCAGTGTCAAGGACTCTCCACGTGTAAATAAAGGGTGACTTGGTGACAGGATACCGGCTTCTGTGAAAGTATTTCAGAGGTGACGGGAGTGCGATTAATAATGTAACCATGCAAAAGCGCCTACTAACTGAAGCTCAACTGAACTTCAAACGGGCACTACAGCTGGCTGTACCATTTGAAAGTGCTGCAAGCGGAACATACGAGTTGCAGGTTATTCCAATGGAAGTCAGCACCTTCCACAGTCTGACCGAGCTGGGGGAAACACTACTTGAGTGAAGGCAGTTACATAGCCTCCGTCAGGACGTACCCTGAATGGAGAGGCTTTAAGTTAAAACCCCAAAACAAATCCAAGCCTCAGCCAAATGGTTAAAAATTTCTTCAGGATCCAGGCCAGCAAGCCATTGTAGTTGCTGCCACTGTGCGGACTTGAGGCAGCAAGAGAGTCCCATTAGACCTAAATTCAGTAAGAGAACTCATAGGCCAGTATCTAGGAAAGTGCACACCCTGGAAAGTCCACCTACATCTGGCTTGGAACAGTTAAATTGCTTAGCAACATCCAAATCACAACCAATCAAAGTAAAAGCCTGGTTAAATGGTCGTCCAGCTCTAATGGGAGTCGGTACCAGCACAGATGTTTCTCTGAATTCGCTCTGAACTCCAAACCTTAGGTTTGCACAAGAGCTCAGCTAGACTGAAAACATGCACTGGGGAACCTTTACAAATTAAGGGTACAACTTTGGTACCAGCCTCTGTAAAGAAGCATCTGCTTCGGTTACCACTGATTATAGTAAAAGGCTCAAGCCCAAGCCTGATGGGGTAAAATTCATTGAGAAAGGTTCAGCCAGATTGACTCAACATTTTTCAATTAGAAAATGGCTGCCTGAGTGAAGTCTTAATTCAATCCCCAGAAGTTTTTCAGGAAGGTCTAGGGGACTATCAAAGGAGCCAAGGTCACCCTGCGTGTTGAGTGGGAAGCAATTCCACTGTTCTGTGAGGCCCACCCAGCGCCGTTTGCCTGACAGGCAAAAATAGATGCAAAACTCAGGAGGCTGGAAAGTGAAGGAATCATCAAACCAGTGCAGTTTGCAGAATGTGCAGCACTGGTCATCCTGATTGTGAAGCTCGATGGGTTGGTTCACCCCTTTGGGGAATTTAAACAAACGGTAAACTGCTTTGTGCAGCTGGATAAATACCCAATTCCTTGCATAGAGGATTTATATACAAAGCTGGTGGGGGGGGGGGGGGGGGGGCGGGGGGCGCGCTTTCCTTCATGAAGTTAGACATGAGCCATGTGTACTTGCGATTGCGGTTAGATGAAGATTCCCAGAAGTGTGCCACAATTAATACGCACATGGGTTTGTACCAGTATAAAAGATTGCAATTTGTGGTATCATCAGCTGTGCAATTTTTCAGCGGAGGATGCAGAACACTTTACAAGGTCTGCCCCAGGTCACCATTCATCTAGATGACATGCTAATAACAGGGAAGACCAATATGGAGCACTTGCAGAACTTGGACATAGTCCTTAGATGTTTCTCCCAGGCAGGCATATGCAATTTAGTCAGAGCTTACCATATAAATCTCACAACCTGAGGTTTCGCTGTGTCAGCATCCTCAACTGGAAGCATGATTTCTTTATTTTAATGTCATCTGTCTCCAGGGAGATGTTAAAACCACATTATTATCATAATGGAAAATATATATTCAATAAGGTCAGAAATGGAGGATGCAGTTTGATGAAAGGGAAATGTATAAAGATGTGCAGGTCAGGTAGATTGGCCAAGGTAAATTTGGGGTTGTAGGGCTAGGGTGGGGTGATTGGGTCTGGGTGGAATATTCTTCAGAAGGTCATTGTGGACTCGATCAACTGAACGGTATCTTTCCACGCTGTAGGGTTTCCATGATTCAAATGTTGCGAGAGCCAAGTGAGGGAATAATAATGTGGATTATGTTTTAAATGGGAACATCATTCAGACATTGGTAAGGGAGAGAGATCTTGAGAGTTTTTGTGAACTTATCATCGATACCATGAGCAAAATGTTCCCAGGCAGGTAAACTGGAAAAGGACTGTTGGATGCAAAACCTCATGTAAATCCAAAGATGCATTTGACCAGAGTGATTTTACATCTCAAATGTAGCTTGCAATTTAGGTCAAATAATTTTATTTTTCAGTTTTTGAAGGAGTGGAAAGAATAGCGACACAAACTCATTCTAGATCTTAAAAGACCAAGAAAAAAATTGAACAGTCAAGT
Source organism: Ginglymostoma cirratum (assembly GCA_024137785.1). NCBI lineage: Eukaryota > Metazoa > Chordata > Chondrichthyes > Orectolobiformes > Ginglymostomatidae > Ginglymostoma > Ginglymostoma cirratum. The sequence goes on along the minus strand of JAHRHZ010000267.1, from coordinate 8,687,898 downwards.
TCGAATTAAGTATTTTATATTTTCATAAAAGTGTAACCACTTCATATCATTCTAATCCCATCTTAAATGTTTAATTGCTATGACTTCTCATACAACATTTACCTAATTTTCTATTTAATTTTAGGCTGGGATTTATTGGTTAAATTTAGTGGATTATTTCCGTACTGGATGGATTATGATCATTATAGCTCTTTTGGAAATGATTGGTCTGAACTGGATATATGGTAAGTGAAATAGGAAAAACAAAATAAATCATTTCCACTTAAAAATTACTACGTGAATTGTTTATGTCACCTTCTAAAAATCAGGGAGACTGAACTGAATGATGTGTAGATAGCTCCCTGAAGATGATTACAATTGAAGCTCGCTCTTAGTTCTCAAAGACCTTCCCCATTCAATTGTAAACCTCAATATGAAACAGGCAGTGTCTTCAGTATCCTTCATTAATTGTGTCCTTGTTCTTGCTTCTTCGCAGCTGGCTATAGTCGAGGTTAAATCTACTGTAGCTATTTTCTGCTGATTGCTAATAAGAATGATAATCCATTGTCATTCTGACTTGCATAGCTGTTAATCACTCAATCGGTTACCAGTCTTTACCAACCAAAGGAAGGTACAATAATACAGAGCATAGGCTAGTTATGATAAATTAGGGAACATGGGTGGCACGGTGGCTCAGTGGTTAACAATGCTGCCTCACAGCACCAGGGACTCAGGCTTGATTCCACCCTCGGGTGACTGTGTGGAGTTTGCACATTCTCCCCTTGTCTGTGTAGGTTTCCTGCCACAGTGCAAAGATGTGCAGGGTAAGTGGACTGGCTATGCTAAATTTCGTGTAGTGTCCAGGGATGTGTAGATTAGATGAGTTAGACATGGGGAAATGCAGGAGTAGGGGAATGAGTCAGGGTGGGATGCTCTTCAGAGGGGTTGTGTGGGCTTGTTGGGCTGAATGGCCTGTTTCCACACTGCAGGGATTCTATGATTATTTAAAGGGACAATGGCAAACATTTAAAGAGTACATCAAGAAAATACATTAATTGTTCATTTCCATCTGGCACAAAAATAAATCGGGAAAGACGGCCTGAATATGATTACAAAGGGAGATTAGGGGTAACATTAGATCCCAGGAAGAGGCACACAAATTGGCTAAAACAAATTCAGCAGACTTGAGGATTGGGGGCAGATTAGATTTCAAGCAAACAGATTGATGAAGAGATGAAAGTGGAGCACAACAGTAAGCTTACAGGGAGCATACAAACTGATTCTAAAGCTTCTATAGGTATCTGAAGAGAAACAGATTAATGAAGGCAAACATAGGTCCCTTACAGTCAGAAACAGCAGAGCTTATAATGTGAAACTGAGAGATGATGGACTGAGTAAATATATATTTTGATTCAGAGGAGTGGATACAAACATCTTGTCAAAAGCACTGGGGAACACAGGGCCTGATGAGAGGGAGGAACTGTAGAAAATGAGTGTTAGTCAGGAAATGGTGTCGAGGAATTGATGAAATTAGAGGCTAACAAATCCCCAGGGCACAATCATCTCCACCCCAGAGTACTTAAGGAAGTGGATCTGGAAATAGTGAACATATTGGTGGTCATCTTTCTGTATTCTATAGATTACAGACCAGGTTCTATCGATTGGAGGGTAGTTAAAATGTAATCCCACTATTTATTAAAAAGGAGGTAGACAGAAAACAGAGAATTATGGACCAGTGAATCTGACGTCGGTAGCTGGAAAATGTTAGTGTCCATTATATAATATCAGTCAATTATAAAATATTTAATAACAGAGCACTTGGAAGACAGTGACAAAAGAAGCATAGACTTACAAAAGGAAAATCATTCTTGACAAATGTACTGGAGCTCTTTGAGGATGTAACTAAAAGAGTTGATAAGGGGGAGCCAGTGGATGTGGTTTACTTGGACTTTCAGAAGGGTGTTAATATAGTTCCACATAAGAGACTAGTTTGTAAAACTAGAGCATATGGGATTGAAGCTAGTGTACTGACATGAGAACCACTTCGCAGACAGGAAACAAAGAACAAGAATTAGCAGGTCTTTCTTGGATTGGCCAGTGACCAGTGGGGTGCAACAGGAACAAGCACTTAGACCCCAGCTCTTCACAATATATATGAATGATTTATATGAAGAAATGTTATGTCATATCTCCAATTTTATGGACAACACAGAGCTGGGAGGGAGGCTGAACTATGAGGAGGATTCCAAGTTACTTCAGTGTGATTTGGAACAAGTTGAGTGAGTGAGAATTTGCATGGCTGATCAAGTATAGTTTTGGACCGAATTGAAGAAAAGTCATTTTCACCCAGAGAGTGGTGGGCCTACAGAATTCCCAGCTGCAGAAAGTGTTTGCAGCAAAAGCACTGAGTGTTTTTAAGGAAGTGTTAGATTTATCTCTTAGGGCTAAAGGGTATGGGGGAAAAGCAGGAACTGGGTACCGAGCTGGAGAATCAAGCATGATTGCGTTGAATGGTGAAGCAACTGTCCCCCTCCTGCTTTCTATATTTCTATTGTAGCAGACAGAACAACAGGGTCAGTCTGTTCAGGAGATTTCTTATGATGTACTACAATCCATTTCTTTCCTTCATCTTCTCACAAAAGCTTCACTTTCATTGTCCAATCTCCTTATTCTGATGTAAGGGGCCTGTCCAAACCAGCACAGGTCAGAAGCTAAAACTGTCTTACAGTTATTCCTGATTTAATATGTTCGTTAGTGCCTCCTAGTATAAGATGCACTTCAACAGTAAAAAAGCTGCCCTGAAGACAGGACAAAGAGAGTGATGGCGAATTTGTGCTTCCTTGTTGTTCACAGGGGTAAACAGATTCATCAAGGACATTGAGATAATGATTGGGAAAAGGACTTGGCTCTTCTGGCTGTGGTGGAGAATGTGTTGGATTTTGATCCCTCCGTGTTTGCTGGTGGTAAGGGAATGTTACATCTATTAATGATTTAAGCTAAAAATGATCAGTCTAATGAACAACTCACATTCTGTTGCTGACCTTCTTTTGCACCATCATTTCATTCAGGTCATCTTGTTCTGGTCCTTAGCGACATTTGCCCCACCAACATATGGACTTGTTGAATACCCTGCCTGGGCAATAGGACTGGGCTGGTGTATGATCATCTTCTGTATTATGTGGATCCCCCTTGTAGCCATAGTGAGAGTTATCCAAGCTGAGGGCTCTACCTTGTGGCAGGTAGGGAGAAACCATTGATGTGCTTTAAAGATTAACATTTCGCTCCATAGGAACGGTAGTCTGAATGCTCTTTCTGCTATTTTAGAGCCAAAATGCTAACGTCCCATGCAAAATGCCATCATGTTGAGGCTATTAGCATAGCAATGATGACTCTGTACTGAGTTCAAAGGAGAGTTTAGCTATGGTTAAATTTAACAAATTAAATGGAAAAGAAAAGGCAATAGTGCAGGATAGTAATAAAAGATAACACATTGTGGAGCTGGAGGAGCACAGCAGGCCAGGCAGCATCAGAGGAGCGGGGAAAGTTGACGTTTCTGTTCGGGATCTTTCTTCAGAAATGGGGGAGGGGGAAGGGAGTTCCGAAATAAATAGAGAGGAGGGGTGGGACTGGAGAAGGTAGGTGGGATTGTGATAGGTGTTAGGATAGTAATACGGGTAAGTTGTGACAGGAAGGTGCAGAGTATACAAACATGAATGTGTCAAAAAAAAGGGTCAAAATAGGTTATGAGAAAAGATAAAAGTACAAAATTAAGTTGATTAACCTGAATGTCCACAACATTTTTAACAAGATAGATGAATTTATGGTACATATAAAAACAAATAGATATGATTTGATATCAACTACACAGACATGGTTGCAAGGTGACCAAATGTTAAGGGATACTTAACATTTTTGAGGGGTAAGCAAAATAGAAACATTAAAGGAAGGTGTAGTAGCTCAGCGAATCCAGGATGCGTTTAATGTAGGAATAAAATTTATCTTGAGCAATAAGATGTAAAATCAATTGTGTTATCATAACAAGGAAAGAAGTCACTTATATGAGTAGCTTACAGTTTTCCACTCTCCACCCAGCCCCACCAGTACCCCAACAGGATCAATGCTGTGCAGCATATAAATCAAGAAGTGATGAATATTTGTAAATAGTATACTATGGTTATCATGGTGACTTCAATCTTCATATCAATTGGAGAAAACAATTCAGCAAAGGAGAATGAATATTGGAACAATCAATGGTGGAGCAGGCTATTCTAAATCTAAGATGTGCAGAGAAACAGGGTTAATTGATGATCTGAGGGTAAAGGGTCCTCAAGGGAACAGTGATCATAACATAGCAGCAAGTTGTCAGTGATAATCTAGGAAAGCTCATATCTTGATTTTTATAGTTGCTTCCTTTGCATTTTTCCCCAGGGCAATTTAAATCAAAGGGACCTTGTATCTAGGTTATAATGCTAATTATCTACCCATAAGAGGCAAATATCATTCATTTTTGATCAAGTAGGCAGCTTGAAACACAGCTGTTTACAAGTTGTCATTCTCAACATTTTTCTGGGATGTAAGGGATTTATAGTCCGCATTGTTGACACATAGGCTATTGTGTATAAGCATAAATGTCTTGCACCTTTCTCAAGTCAAACAAGTTAAGTTTTCCTTTGACCCTGAACAAGTAAACCACCAAGGCTTACTGCCCAGGAGGCTTCGGAGCAAGTCACATGACGCCTTTTGTTTGAATTAAATTTAAAGTCCATGTACAAAAGCATAGTACCAGGCATCCCCTCCAGTTACCTTGGTGCCATCTGCGTGACTGGTCTGTATATTTCATCAAGTGTTTAATGGACAACAATGTTCTGGTGTCAAGCTTTCCAAACATAAACTTCAAAACAAAATAGAGTGACTTAAACATACAGTTACACCCTTTTATTCTGTCTAGGTTGACAGCTGGCCAATTGACTCCAATTTGACAGGATGTTTCCAGCCAGGCTTCTCTAGTTAATGGGATTCCTTCCTGACGGCACTGTCTCAATGAGGGCTTTTAGCTTGATTTTAGACTTTAGCTGCATGCCTACTGCTCCCTATGTCTAATCTTCCTGAGCCACTCAATAGGCAGTCTTTGACTGGAGTCTTGAATGCATCATGACGAGTTCCAAGAGTAGCACATGCTCAGCAATGTTAAAAAATATTGACGCAACAGTGCACAAAATTTATAACTGCTGGTAAATATCTGAAATAGAATACACACACCATTAACAGTGTTATAATGGTGTTAAATGATAGAACACTATTTTGTACCTCACAATTTGTTCCAGGAATCTTTAACAATGATTAATGTACAATAATCATTTAATTTTATTGATTGATTGTTGTCCCATTTACTGAGAAACAATGAAAAGTGAGGTTTTGCATGCTACACAGGCAGATCAAACCATACAAGGTGCATCAGGGTAACAGAACAGAGTGCAGAATACAATGTTACAGTGCGAAGAAGATGCAGAGAGAGAGGGATCAACATTAACATTTGAGAGGTCCATTCGAAACTCTGAGAATAGTGGGGAGAAAGCTGTTTTTGAATGTGCTTGTACGTGTATTCAATCTCTTAGAACTTCTGCTCAATGGAAGAGGATGGACGAGAGTATTACCAGGGTAGGAGGTGTCTTTAATTATGTTGGTTTCTTGCCTGAGATAGCAGGAAGTACAGATAGAAAATAGAACTGTACAGCACAGGAACGGGCCCTTCGGCCCAGGACGTTTGGGTGAATGTGATGCCAAATTAGGCTAATCCCTTCCACCTACCCTTAGTCCATATCCCTCCATTCCTTGCATATTCATGTACTTATCCAAAAGTCCCTTACATGCCCTTATTGTATACGGCTCCACCACCACCTGTGCATTCCAGACTCTTACCACCCTCTGCGTAACATACTTGCCTCTCATATCCCATTTGAACTTTCCTCCTCCCACCTTAAATGCATGCCCCCTAGTATTAGACATTTCAAATCTGGGAGAAAGATTTTGACCATCAACCCCATCTATGAATCTCATAGTTTTGAGGATTTCTATCAAGTCTCCCTTCAGCTTCCACTGCTCCAGAGAATATTTAGGTTTTCTAGCCTCTCCTTATAGCTCATAGCCTCTAATCCAGGCAGCATCCTGATAAACTCTTCTGCACACTCTCCAAAGCCTCCATATCGTTCCTGTAATATGGCGACCAGAATTGAATGCACTACGCTAAGTGTGACCTAACTAAAGTCTTATAAAGCTGCAACATGACATCCTGACTCTTGTACTCAATTCCCTGAGCAATAAAGGCAAGCATTCCATATACTTTCTTTACCACCCTGTCTACTTGCGTGGCCACTTTCAGGGAGCTATGGATTTGAGCCCAAGATCCCTCTGTACATCAGTGCTGTTTGCAGTCCTGCCATTAACTGTATACTTTTCCCTAACATTCGATTTTCAGAAGTGCAGCACCTCAGACCTACCCAGATTAAAGCCCACCTACTACTTCTTCACACATTTCTGCAACTGATCCTGCTGTATCCTTCAACAAACTTCTACACTATCCACAACTCCATCGATCTTTGTATTGTCTGCAAATGTGCTAACTCAGCTATCTATATTTTTAACCGAGTAATTTATATAGCTCATAAACAGCAGAGGTCCCAGTACGGATCCCTGCAGAACACCACTAGACATAGACCTCTAGCCTGAAAAACACCGTGCCACCACTACCCTCTGTCTTCTCTGAATCTTATGTCAATAAGGTAAATAGCCACTAATATTTCCAGCAGTAATTTTACTCTGTGTTTCAAACAGCAGGTGCCAAGGCTTATTTAATGCTGACAGTGTAGCTATGCTGCATGGTAGCTCAGTGGTTGGCACTGCTACCTCACAGCATCAGGGTCCTGGGTTTGATTCCACCCTTGGGAAACTGTCTGTGTCTGAGTGGGTTTTCTCCACTGTCCAAAAGTGTGCAGGTTAGGTGGATTGATCATGCTAAACTGCCCACAGTGTGCAGGCTATGTAGGTTAGCCATGCCTGGATGAGATACTTTTCAGAGGGTTGGTGTGGACTCAATGAGCTGAATGGCCTGTGCCCACACTGCAGGGATTCTATGATTCTATCCTATGTGCCTATGACACAATCCCTATTGTACTGCCAAACCAACTTTAATCTGTCATGTTACGTTGCAAATGCAATTACCAGGAATAGATAGTTGTGAAGTAAGTAGAGTCTTAGTGTAGCTGGAGTAGATTGTCTGTACATGACTTTGCAACTAAATAAAATACTCAAAGTATAATTTTGAAATGTGAAATGTAAGCACCTTTATTTCTGTATAATAATAACCTCTATTTTTTGTCCTTGGAACAGCCTGTCTCAGTTTTAGGCTACGTATTTAAAGTTCTGCTACATTTGACTGTCTGGTCGCTTTGATAATGTAAATTCTGAAACAAATGTGAATTCTCTGCACCAGGAACACTTTATACCCAAAATGGGCTAGTTAAGTGCATAAACTTCAACAAGACAGAATAAAGAGAAACAGTGTGGCCACCTTGCAGATTAAATAAAACATTTATTCTTTTGGTATAACTCATGGAGTAATGGGGTTTGATGACCATACACCTCTCCTGTTAAAGGTGTAACAATATTTCTCCATGCCTTGGTGCATAGGAGCAATCTTTTTCAAATCCATTTTCATGTAGAGCTGTTGAAAGCATATAGATCATGTTTCTGCAGCACTGAAACAATTCATCCATCTGTTCAATGTGTAGTCTACAGTTTTGAATCTGCCTCTTCATGCTCTGCCTAATATGTGTTTAACCAACAAGAATTATACTGATTATGTAGCACCAGCTGTTACACGGGAGGCTACATTTATTTAGCAGTAGGAGTGCCCCCAGTTTAACCTTTTAAGGCCAATGTCGTGAATGCAATGTATTGGACGTGGCTGCCCTCCAGGCTAACACACACTTATGGCCCAAACTACTGACCCTTCAGCAGGATCTCGCACAATGAGCCATGCTGTCATCTCCTACTTTGAGACAGTCCCTCACTGCTGTCACCCAAAATCACAGTCTCATTGAATGAAGGACATCAAGTTTTCCTGCTCCTATGATGCTGCTTGGCCTGCTGTGTTCATCCAGCCCCACGCCTTGTTATCTCGGATTCTCCAGCATCTGCAGTACCTTTTATCTCTCATTGAATATCCCTGATGTAATCATTTACATGATCCATGCCTTCAGCTAGACCAATTCTGCTACTTTCTTAAGTTCATCCTCAGTCAGCTGGTGTCTGCTGGCAGAGAACAGTAAATCCAATAGAGATAGCAAGAACTGCAAATGCTGGAGTCAGAGATAACAAAGCGTGGAGCTGGTGGAACACAGCAGGCCAGACAGCATCAGGGGAACAGGAAAGCTGATGTTTTGGGCCAGGACCCTTCTTCAGAAAAGAAAAGTAAATCCAATAGTTTTTTTTCATAGAAATCTCCCAGAAGTTAATACCCAAGTGTGTAGGGAGAATAAGGAGTTAAAGGAAATTAGCATTAGTAAGGAGATTGTATCAGAGAAACCAATGAGATTGAAAGTTAATGAATCCCAGGACCTGATGGCCTATATCCCAGAGTGATGAAGGAGGTGGCCATAGAGATAAACAAAACATTAGTGATTATCTTCCAAAATTCTATAGATTCTGTTTATGGTTTGTTTGGATTGGAAGGTAACAAATGTCACACTATGATTGGAGAAGTGAGCAAGAGAGAAAGCAAAGGAACTAAAGACTTTTCAGCCTTACATCAGTCGTGGGGAAAATGTTAGAATGTTCTACGTGGGCGTAGTCAGCTTGGTGTCTGAATAGGAAACTAAGTTGGATAAAGTTGTTGTAGGTTGTAAGGGCGGCCCATGTTTGGAAGACACACAGTAGCCAATAAGGGTTAAACAGAATTAAACAGCCTGCCCCAGCACTTAAGTGAAACATAATGGTACCTTTGAACAAGGCTACTCCAAGGAGAATGGGAGGCCTGACAAGCAACCATTCAAGACTGTTTGACAAGAAGACACCTAAGGATATCTAAGACACAAGTTCATTAAAATATGACAAGTGATTGATTCCAGCCTCATATGAGAGGGTGGTTGTCTCATTAGTTGAACGATGCCAGTTAGAACGAGGGATGTAGATCTAAGTCCATGAACGAGTCAGCCTAACTCATTAAACAGCTATGAAAACAACTGCTAGAGTTATTTTGTCGTAATCAGTTTAGGAATCAGAAATAGGTTCTAGTTAAAGATTGTTCAGATAATCATAGAGATAGATTTCAACATAATTATAGATACACGTACAACCAAAGTGTAATAGAAACATTTGGGGAAAAACATTTAAACATAAATGTGAAAGTTAATTAGTCTGAGGAAACGCTTTCCTTATGTCTAAAAAGATGCCTGGCACATACTAAAAGAAATAGATTGTTCGCAACTTATTAGTTAAAAAGTGCTAGCAGTAGGAGTAGCTGTAAATATTACGAATCTTATGGCAGTTCGCTAAAATCAACTATTTTTTATATTTTATATTTTAGAAGGATTTTGATTAAGTCCTCACTGAGGCTGGTTAGAGAAAATAAATCGCAAGGGATAGGAGGTAACGTACTGTCATGGATTGCCAGACAGAACACAGATAGGAAGAGTAAATGGATTGTTCCCGCACTGGCAGGCTGTGATGAGTGGAGCACAGCAAGGATCAGTACTTGGACCCCAGCTGTTCACAAGATAGATCAATGATTTGGAAATGGAGACAAAATGTAATGTTTCCAAATCTGCTGACAATACAAAGCCAAGCAGAAAAGTAAGGAGCAGAAGTAGGCCATCTGACCCCTTGATCTGCTTTGCCATTTCTAAGATCATGGCCAAGTAAACCATATCTATTGGCTCCACCTTATCAACTCCACTTTTTCCATCCCCCAAAAGCTCTTGTACATTTTCAAAATGATGTCCCTTTCATAAATCCAAATCTTTACTCGATCCTATCACTTTTGTCCGAATGCGTAGCTACTAAATCTTTTAGCAGTGTTTTCCGCACTATCTATGTCAGACTACAGATCTGTAATTCCCTGTTTTCTTTATAAATAGAGGGGTTACATTAGCTACCCTCCAATCCATAGGAACTATTCCAGAGTTTATAGAATTTTGAAAGATCACAACCAATGCAGCACTTTACCTGCACTTCCCACAATCTAGTCTACTGCGTTCACTGCTCACAATGTGGCCTCCTGTATACTGGGGAAGAGAAGCATAGACTGGGTGACTGCTTCACAGGACATTTATGTTCTGCCCACAAAACAGACACTGAGCTTCCAGTTGCCTGCCCTTTAACACACCATACTGTTCCCCGGACAACACCTCTGTCTCAGGCTTACTGAAGTGTTCCAGTGAAGCTCAGCGCAAGCTGGAAGAACAACACCTCATTTTCCACTTGGGGACCCTGCAGCCTTCCAGACTCAGTATTGAGTACAATAATTTTAGGGCCTGAACTCTCCCATGTCCTAGCCCCCTACCCCACACATCAGGCCTTGTTACCATATAGCCTGCCATTACATATTACATATTGTTAGTCACTAACAGACTCTATTAACAACTATTCAGCCTCCTAGCCAGATCATTATCAACTCCTTTGTCCAACAGTTCTCTGTCTTTGGGGTCCATCCCCACCTAATGTTTACTCCTTAACCACCACCCACAAACCCTACTTCATATAAACTGATATTTTTCCAGCTACCATCAGATCCGAAGAAGGGTCGCCGGACCCGAAACGTTAACTCTGATTTCTCTTCACAGATGCTGCCTGACCTGTTGGGATTTTTAATTTCTGTTTTTGCTCTTAAATTGATTGAAACTTATTTCTCCTCATCATTCCTCAAATCAAAATATTCACATGATAATAAGTAAATAAATAAACCCTGGCTTCTCAAATCATAAAATTTGTCAAATAATAAATCGTGAATGTAATCACAATCCTATAATTTGAATTTAATTTTGAGTGTGTGAGGAATGAATAGGTGAATGTGGATATAGCTATTCACCAGGGTCATGTGAACAGGTTGCCATAGAGATGAGAACCCTCTCACAGGATCCCAAATGCTTCCTGTCAGGGCACCGCAGAGATACCTGGCCCTTTCACCTCCAATCTGCCTGTGATGCCACATGCTTAGCATCCCAGGCTAATGAAACACAACTGCCCCGCCATCACACCATTGGTGTTGGGACTGCACCTAGCGGTAATGGGATGAAAGGAAGAAGAAACATTATGGGAGGAGGACTGACACGTCAATGTGAGGTTCTTTACACTTTTGAAAATATATCTACACTTGCACTGTTAAATAAAATCTGCTCTAGGGTCTTTGTTGTTGTTGGACCTGGCGAAGTAGCCCCCGTTGAGACGTGAGCAGCATTTTCACCCATCCCAAGGATAAAAGAAGTTGTAATGGCCCAGCATTGCTCATCTCTCATACGCAACACCAGTCTGTGACTGCAGGTGGTCTCAGACATCAGGGATCATTGAATTGTTCCGTTGATGACTGCAGCTGAGGTGTGGTGTTCGAACGTAGACCACACTGAGGCTGACTTTAAAGCGTGGAGTCTGTGGTAATGTTTGCCCAACACAAACCATCCAACTGTACCCCAAATGTGGCTAGCATTCTATTATATGGATGAGAAATATTTATTCAGCAACTGAAAGATTCATGAATTGTAAATCTAACCTGGTCCACATGGACTTTGCACAGCGAAGCAGCTGCTTGCCACATAACCAACAGAATATCACACCACGAAAGGAAGTCCACTTAACTTATTTATCCAGGGAGTGAGTTTCAATCAGAATTTCTCTGGCTTCTCAAGCCTGATGGCACATAGATCTATCATATTCTCTTGGATGTCCCATCATGGTTAATGTCAGATCCTCACTTTCAATAGATTGCTCTCAATCCCCCATGTTCCCTGCAACCAAGACACCCCTCTTTGACAGCCCCTGTTGGGAAAGGCACAATATGTCACAATAATGTGCACACACTTTCTGCACGTGCAATATGTTTGCGTCACGAGTTGCTGGCATGTGCTATGGAAATGATGTGGTATACATCAACTCTTCCAGCCTCTTGACTGTTGTGTGCTCCTCACCATGACAAACTCCCTGTCCCCCTCTCTGGTGAGGAAGCCTGTGCAAGTCACAGACAATAACACCCGCCGAGTGAGTGACCACTAAGAAGTGAAGCTAAGAGCCATCAGGTTCATCCTGTGAACATGTATGAAGTATGTGTGTGTTCCTGCGCTCAAAGTAACCTGGAAAAGTAAGTAAGTCAGAAGCATCCTTTAGCTACAAAGTAACGTGCTGTAAAGGTGACTGAGCTGGTCCGAAAGCAGACCTGATGATGTGGTGAGATTAGCTGTTTGCCAGTGCTGGCTTGCGTGGAATGCAGAGTGGAAGATGACATTGTCCATGCAGCATGCTGGGATGTTGTGCTGAAGACAGAGTTGGATGAAGGCTCAGAGAAGCAAGCCAGTGAGCTGCTGTCCCTAGTCAACCGCTTCGACTGTCAAGATTGGAAATGGTTTCATCTAGTTTCTCAAGAAACCAGGGAAGATTGGGAGCTGTGTACAACTGAGGTGGTTTGGGTTACTACTGCGATGCAAATACATGGAAATAGGGTAGTCACCTCTCATTGATGAGATTTAGAGCTCATTATTTGAACCTTAAAAATGGAATTATATTTCTCACTGTTGAGTTTTTAATATTTTTCCTTTTCATTGCATTTTGCCCTGCAAAGAGCAGACAGTGTACCTGGATCAGACAGTTTCAGTCTAATCGGAGCAATGTCTCATGTAACTGGAGTGGAAGGTGTTAGTGTAACTGGAGCAGAGAATCTCAACGCAACTGAAACAGCGAGTTTCACATTAAGTATAACTGGAATAAAATTAACTTTTGAAGGATAATTTATAATGCAAATTAACTCTGGAACCAATGGATAATCTCTCACCACAACGGAATGTTCCATTTAGGAGGAAGCAATTTCTCAGGATCTGCAGCCCGTGTTCCCAATTATTCATCTGATTCATCCCTTTTAAAATTGCCATCTGCCGAAACCTCTTGACAAAGAATAACAGCAGGTTGGTACTGAACGTTCTTAAGCGTTATGTAAATAATCTGCTGTAGAAATGTTTCAGCGGCAGATTGATCAAATACTGGCTGTAACCCCCTCAGAACATGGTTATCCCTGGAATTATTATCAGTGAGCGCAGAAGAGTAACTCCCTCTTTTTAACCAGAGCACCTTTGCTGAGGCACCTTATTTATTCTACAGCCACCAGTTGACCTTTATTCATAGGCCAGGTTACTTACTAAAAGAGTTCTAACAAACCAGTTTAAACAGATTCTGACCAATGAAAAGTTTCATTTCCTGATAAGCAGCTGAATCATCTTTAACCCCCAAAGTCCTGAAGCAGTAGCACGCTCAAAATCTTTGACAGAAAGTGCTCTCCAATATTTACATCCAATCCCTCAATATTGTGGAAGAATTGGCTTTGAAAAATGAAGCATACAGACTTGTCTTTATCTGCCTCCTCACAGAAAAATCTTCAAACGCAAACTCCAGAGGACACAGTGAGTATTTTATCAAAATATGACAGGAAACTCGTTTAAAAGCCCAAGTGGTTGCCGATGAATTTGGGGATATTTGCTGTTATGAATCGCAGCATCCCTTTGTGGTGTTTCCAAACTTGGAGACAATTTCTGCTAATTTCTCGGAAAAATAGTACTTATGTATCGGGACAGACTTTTTCTACTTTTTGCTTGAGTTCTTGTCCAAGAAAGACTCTTTTCTAAGTTGGCGATTTCCTCTCTTTCCAGAATGCTACTAATGAATGTAACGACGGAGGTGACGAGAATGTTGAGCGAGGTAACTGGTCCTCAAAAACTGACTACTTGCTCTCGATGTTTGGCTGTGCTGTGGGTCTGGGCAACGTCTGGAGATTTCCCTTCCTGGCTTACAGAAACGGAGGAGGTAATGTTGTGAAATCTAAAACGAAACAAAATGTACCGGTGAAATTCAGCAGATGTTGCAGCATTTTGTACATAAGATCTGTGAAGGGTCACTGCACTCTGTTTTTCTCTGTACAGAACCTGCCAAACCTGCTGAGTTTCTCCAGCATACTCTGTTTTACGTACAATCCTTTTTTTTTGTGTTGAGGGAATTGTCAAACCGATGGTTTATCGTTATATGTATTTGTGTATGCCTCGGTGGTTGTGGAAATCGAATAGAGTTAAGGTTGGTATTAAGATAGATCATATATATTTATATTTATTTGTGTTAATTTTAAACAGCATGAACTATCCAGATCAGATATGTTAACTTCCATCAGTTATTGGTCTCCTCAGTCAGCCACTGTGGTTAGATTTATAAATTGGGATTACTGAATTCTGTTGATTTTTAGTTATCAGTTTAACAGCAGGGGAAGATCAAAAGATAGCACTTCTTGTTGCCAAACTGAAGAGAGACCTAGACCAATGGCCACCTTTCCAATGTTCAGTTGGCTTGTCACAGTCAACAGGCAATGCGCAACAGAGAAGAAACGCTCCCTTCAAAAGGTGGAATGAGGGCAAGTGTAAAAAGAAATTCTGAAGCTTGTCTTCTCAAAGAAGAGAATGCAGTCCGACTCAGATGATAGTCACCTCAACGACACTTCTCTCCAGTGGGCCGTGAGTTAGCCAGACTGGAGACTAACAGTGCAGCCCTGAATGTAGCCTGGCAGAACCCAATGCTGGTCGCACCTTCTATTGCTCAGATCGACCTCCAAGATGAACAATGACCTGGTCGAAGTTTTCTTCACCATGAGACAATCACCAACAAGCTTACCAGACTGCAATTGGCCATTCTGAACGCACTGTTCCCTTGGACCTGCCCGCCCAATACCAGCAGCATGTACCACTCATCAGTGTTTATCCTCCAATCTGGAAGGTGAACCCAGCTGACAGAGGTAACACCCACTTAGATCTCTGTGAAATCATCTGGGTTGCCCCTCCCAAGGTCAACATTGTCACCTTTGCAGATTGCAGCATCTGACTTGGCTGTGACTGGCGTGAAGGTGAACATTTGGAAACCATGGTGTTGGGAGCTGCAATGAAAATGAACGTCCAGTCTGATGTATCTGTCCATAACCAACGCCTCCTTTGAGCAAAAAGATTGCTTCAAGACCACACGGATTTGAAACTCTTGCACCTGATGCCTCACCGTGCCCATGCGACATGCAGGACATTCTGAGGGAATCTCCGGTCATGTCCAAGACTACTTGCTATACAGATAGCCACCTCAGCCAGCCAAAGTTGAACTTGCAATTTAAACCCAAGTCCAAAAGTACACTTAGAGACAACCCATCAATGAAATTTCAAGTCAACAACCATCACAGTTCATCTTACAGAGGCACATATCATCCAGCATTATAGAATAGGCAGGAACATCCTAACCTCACTTCTGATTCCTCTCCAGAGAAACTCTGGGAACACACTAAGATCCAACTGTCCCCAACAAAGACTCTGCCTCCCCTTGCACCCACTGTGGGGGAAAGTTGCCAGTCACAGATTTGCCTGACTGGATACCGGGAAGCCTGCAACCTGTTGACTGCAACCATCCTAAATTCTTCATTCTCAAAGAAATGGCAGGACCAAGATCATGTGCTAGCTTGTCATAAATTAGGGAGCAGTGGAAACCAGGAACAAGTTGGTAAAAATGTCACAACATCATGGTGTGAAGAGGCAAAAAAAATGTTCAGCAAGTTTGTGAATGTGAAAATGTGGGAATTTTTGTGTGCTGCAATTCACCGAGTAACTCCAAGAGCTGCAGCTGAGAGCTCTTCATCTACCATGAGTTAATGTATGTTCAGATCCATAACATCATAGAATAATCCCAGCCAAAGGAAGGACACAATAAAGTTGACTTTTACGTTGTGTGGGATTAGATCAAACAAGGTAGGTGATAGCCTAATGGTTTTATCGCTAGACTACTAATCCAGAGATTTAGGTAATGTTCTGGGGATTTAGATTTGAATCACGCCACGGCAGATGATGTAATCTGAATTCAATAAAATTCTGGAAATGAGTGTCTAATTATGACCATGAAACCATTGCCAATTGTCAGGAAAAGCTCATCTGGTCACAGATTTCCTTCCTGAAGGGCATCAGTGTTCCCTACCTGGTCTGGCCTGCATGTGAATCCAGACCCACAGCGATGTGGTTGACTCTTAATGACCCTCTGGGCAATTAGGGATTTGCAATAAATGCTGGCCTAACCAGTGATGCCCTCAATGCATGAATGAATTAAAAGAATGATAGATGGAATGATGGGCAGACCCAGAGTTTGAGAGGTTTCAGAGTAACATTAACCCAATCCATCCGGTGCCAACAAGGGAGCTCAGTGTCAATGGGTGATTTTTTTGTTTCCCTCATTGCATTCCTTTCCTATATTTTCCAGGTGCGTTCCTGATTCCCTATGTTCTCATGCTGGCATTCGTTGGGATACCAATGTTTTTCTTGGAATGTTCCTTTGGGCAGTTTGCCAGCCTCGGACCTGTTGCAGTGTGGAAAGCTGTGCCCATGTTACAAGGTTACTGTCCTTCAGCAAATAAGCTTAACAGCAATTTAAATGAGTCACAATACTCAGGTCAAATGTTGGTTGCATTTTTCAATAGATCTGAGTTGAGCTGAATATGGACAGTGTGTCTGCGTTCAGATGTATTGCACAATGGATTAACCGAGACATAATGTGTGAAGAGACAGTGAGCAGAGGCTGAGTTTAACACCTTTCACTGTGGTCAGTGGTAAGGGGCCATGTAATTGAGTGGAATATCATTGCCTTCCAACCTCTGCCCTGTAAAGGTCTGGGGAAGGAAGCTCATGGTTGGCCTTCTCCTTCCCCCGCCACCCGCCCCATGCCCCAGTTTGCTGACAATCGAGCCCTTCATTGGGCAGTTACTCATACAAAGGATCTGATCCCACTGCTACTTGTATTGACCCAGTGAGGGGCAAGGGAAGCACCGTGCAACAAATCCAAGAAGCAATTCATTCTTTTTGTGTTGCTAGCAGACTCCTGGGAGACTCCATCGTTCAATGGTAACAAATGCCTGGCATCAAGAAGGGGCATTGGCTGAATGCAAACCTCTGTCCTTGTAGCTGATCACCTTCACTCCCTTCTTCCTGTTGTAAAGTGTAAGGGTTAGGGTTTGGGTTAGGCGTAGGGTGAGTAAATGTAACCTGACTGACTTGGATCAGTTTACAGTAACCCTTTTCAATTCAGGCACGTTACACAGTGAGATAGACGAAGGGGACAAGTGCCAGGGAAGATCCAAGACAACTTTATTGAACACTTTATCAAGGGAAAAAAACAGCATTGTCAGGCTCTACTACTGTTCTTTAATTAAACTCTATCAAACTGTTGGCCGGACTCTTCCGTAAATAATATTAAGTGTCCAAATAAACTGGCTCAAATCTACACTAGTTATCAACTACTGACATGCACTCCCAAGAATTCACTATGCCCCATCCACAGGTCCCTACCCCTAAAAAACTCAAGGGTATAATAAAACATGGCGGAAGTGGATAGGTAAATAGAAACAACAAAGTCAGTGTTCAGGCCATCAGGCTGTAAGCTCCCGAGGTGGAATATAACGTATTGTTCCTCCAGTTTGCATGTGGCGTCATTGTGGCATTGAAGGAGACCCAGGATGGACATGTCACACAGGGGTTGGGAGAGGTAGTTAAAATGGTTAGCAACCTGAAAGTGTTGTTGATTGTAGCATAGAGCACGTAGGTGCTCCGCACATCTGTCACCGACTCTATGTTTGGCCTCACCGATGTAGAGGAGGCCACATTGGGAGCAACGGATATAGTAAACCAGTTTGGAAGACGTGCAGGTGAACCCCTGTCGGATAAGGAAAGTTCACTTTGGGCCTCAGGTGGAGGTGCAAGGGCATTTGTAGCACGTCCTGCAGTGGCAGGGAATGTTGCTGGGTTGGTGGGGAGTGTGGAGTGGACGAGGGAGTCGGGGAGTGAACAGTACCTATGAAAGGCAGATGGGGTGGGGAGGGAAATATGTCTTTGGTTGTGAGGTCAGGTTGTAGGTGACGGAAGTGGCGGAGGATGATGCACTGGGTGCGGAGGTTAGTGGGGTGGTATGTGAGGACCAGGGGGACTCTGTCTTTAGTTTTGTTGGGGGAACAGGGGGTTTGAGGGCAGAAGTGTGGTAAATACAAGCGATGCGGTTGAGGGCATTTTCAATCAACAGAGGGACGCAGTTGTGGTCCTTGAAATAGGAGGACATCTGGAATGTCCAGGAGTGGAACATTCCATCTTGGGAGCAATCGTGGCGGTGGCGGAGGAAGTGGGAGTAGGTGATCGCACTCTTGCAGGAAGGTGGGTGAGAGGAGGTGTGGTCCAGGTAGCTGTGGGAGTCGGCGGGCTTGAGATAGATGTCAGTGCTGAGACGGTGACCGGAAATGGAGACAGAGGCCCAGGAAG
>JAHRHZ010000267.1:8540458-8644359 GCA_024137785.1 Ginglymostoma cirratum | reverse complement strand
GTGTATTTGCTAATAGATGTGATGTAAGCTTAAATGTTCCTGAAAAATATGCCACCAGTAGAAACTATTCAAAGAAATGATTTTAACTTTTAATACATTGCAGGCATCACAGCCTTGCTCAAGAACAAGGCTTATTTTCGCAATCTGATGATGATTTGTAAATAACAAAGTTACTCCCCCCACAACTTTGCTCTTTTGAACTGAGGTATTATTGATGAAAGAAGTAACTGGAGACTAATGAGGCCAACAACAGTAGAACCGATCAAGAAGGTAACAGTTAACAATACCCTGGTGTGCATAGAAATACATGAAAGTGAATATTTATAAAACCATAAGAAATAGGAACAGGATTAGGTCTTTGGTCCCTTGACCCTGCTCCATCATTCAATAGATCACGGCTGATCTGACAGTCCTCATATCAATGTTCCTGCACTTTTCTCATAATCCTTGCCACCACTGCTGATCAAGCATCTGAGTTGGCCTTAAGTATATACACAGGGACTCTGTCCCCACAGCTTTCTCTAGCAAGGAGTTTCAAAGACTCTCAGAGAAGAAATCCCTCCTCATCTGAGCGTTAAAGTGACACCCCTTAATTCCATAACTATGCCCTCTGCTCCTAGACGCTGCCATGAGGGGAAACTCAGAATTTACTCTGTCAAACCTTTTAAGAATCCTACATGCTTCAATGAGATTACCTCTCATTCTTCTAAACTCCATTGAGCAGAGTCCCAATCTGCTTAGCCTTTTTCATCAGACAATCCCCAGGGGTTGTCCATGTTTTCAGGGGTGTTCGCTTACTAGCTGAAGTCTCTCAGGGTGGGATTCGTTAACACCAATTCACAGAATCACAAAATTGTTTGAGGCAGAAAGAGGGCATTCAGCTTGTCATGCCTGCATTAACTCTCTGAATAAGTAACTCACTTAGTACCATTCTCCAGCTTCTGTCCATAGCCCTGAAAATTCTTCTTTTTCAGATCAATTTCAAATGAACATTTTCAAGTGAACCTGCCTCTGCCACATTTCACCCACTAGTGCTTTTCCAAACTTCACTACTTTGTGTGTGAGAAAGACTTTTCTTCATGTAAAGCAAATTATGGGATTGCGCTTCTAGGGCCGAATACCTGTATGACGTTGCTAAGAGTTGTTGTCTTAAAGTTGTTACACACAAAATATTCCATAAACAAACTTCTTTTCCAATCTGTTATCCATAGTTTTGCCGTAGCATTGGTTGGTTAATGCTTCATCTGAATCAAAACGAATTTATTAAACAACAATCTGGAGTGGCTGAAATTAATTAAGTTACAGCTAACAAGATCAGAAAGCATTAATCATGCCATCAATCCTAGCTATTGACACAATAAATCAACATACTGACTGTCCAATGTGAAATGTTAGTGGTTCAGTCAAGACACTATTCGCTCAAGACTTGTTAATTGGTTCTAACACTCCAAAGAATCAAAGGCTTATTATTTGCCCATTTTTAAATATTATATGTTGCTGGAATTATAATTACTGCTGTCTTGGCTTCTTAATGTGATTGTTTATCTTTATTTCGTTTAATTATTGCTGTAACTCAATGTTGCTCTATTCTCCTGAACTTAAAGGATTTCAGTTTTGCAGTATAACAATGCTGTTGCTGTGTATTGCTGTACAGAAGGATTTTCCTGCGTGTGTCTGGTCAAATTAGATAATTCCCACCTTTTTTTGCGAGTGCAATGAATGATTTCCACTTCTTTGTGGCCTAAATAAAATTTCCCATTCTCTTCAATGTGTGTGGTTTTAAAGTTTTAAAGGCTATCTCACTCCTTTTAATTTGTTCTACCAGATGACTGTTGATTCAGTCTTGTCAAACATTGTCATGAGTTTATCTTCCTAAAGTTGTGTCTGAAGATACCTTCAAAGCTAAGTGGAACCTGCACCACTTCTCACCATGTTACAGGTTGAACATGCTATCAGACTATCAAGGCAGGCCATCGATGCCTCACTGCCTCCTTATCCCTCCTGGCAGGGTTTTGCAGAGCTCACTTTGTCGAGTGTGGTCAAGGAAAACCACTCGGTCATCCAACAAGAAGAGGCCTTTGTCTTAACCAAGGTGTTATTCATTACATGTTAGCAATAGTTATACATTCCACTGGTATGGTAGGCATTGTTACAGAGATTGTAAGGAGTATTTCAATGTTAGGTTTTATTAATCAAGATTTTGTTCTTCCACGTAAATCTGGATGATGTCATCAATACGGCAGTTCTTAACGCACTCCTCAGCATTAACCCTTTCTGCACCTTCTATGACAAATATCAATTTGGATCAGACCCCTTCAGTCAACCCTGTACTGGGTCTTTGCCAATGTGCTGACTGATTAAGGGAACACCTAAAGAAGTTAGAGATAACACAGTGTGGAGCTGGAGGCACTTAGATGTACAGACCCTAATCAGAAGCTGATGTACAAGCAGCAGATATTTTCTTTGGAATGTAAAGTGTTTCATCATCTCTACTGGATTTTTATCCACCATTAACTAGGAAAGAGAGCTGGTTCCTAATCAGATTATTCTGCAGTTTCTTCCAGCACCTGTTAATTCATATTGTACCGACAATATTTAACAAGTACGTTTATGACAAAGATTATACTCTTATCCAGACATTATAATTGATCCTGTTAAACACTGGCAGAGGGACACACTGATGGAAATTATATCAAAATTATTCTCGGTGAAATGACTTTATTGCAATTCACAAATATCAAAGGTAAGAGACAGTGAGAGATGAAAAGGTTTAGGGAGGAAATGCCAGCATTTAGGTTCAAGCCTGCTGAATACACAGCCACCAATGGAGGGGTGAGTGAAATTTGGGTTGTAGCAAATGTCAGAATTGCAGGAGTGTGGCTTTATTGATGGTTTATACAGCTGGAGGAGGGTGCAAGACAGGGAGGGTTTGCTCAATGATACAAGGGTGAAGATTTTACAAATGTGATATTGTTGGATTAGAAACCCATAGTGATCAGTGAGGACAGGGCTGGCAGATGTACAAGGCCTGATGTGGCTTAAGACACAGCACTAGTTCAGTTAAGGGGGAAGATGGGAAACGGGAGCCACTAGTGGCCAGTCGTGTAATCTACAGGTTACAAAGTCCAAAGGCCAGGAATTTTCCAACAGCAAAGTTTCCTGTCCCACCAACTGAAGTCTTGGTGGAGAATGTATCCCTGCAGGTTATGGCTGTGCCAGAGTCATTTCAAGCTGCTCAGAACATTAAATGGCTGGATATAACACAGTGTAGAGCTGGAGGAA
Organism: Ginglymostoma cirratum; assembly: GCA_024137785.1. Lineage (NCBI taxonomy): Eukaryota > Metazoa > Chordata > Chondrichthyes > Orectolobiformes > Ginglymostomatidae > Ginglymostoma > Ginglymostoma cirratum. Next base: position 8,641,077 of record JAHRHZ010000267.1, on the reverse strand, counting down.
CACAGCATACCAGGCAGCATCAGAAGAGCAGGAAAGTTGACGTTTAGGGTCAAGACCCTTCTTTAGAAATGGGGGAGGGGGAAGGGGGCTCTGAAATAAATAGAGAGAGGAGGGGTGGGGCTGGGGAAGGTAGGTGGGATGGTGATAGGTGAGTGCAGGTAGACAGTGGTAGGGATTGGTCCGTGAGGTGGGATACAAGATGGACAGGTTGTGTCAGGCCAAGGAGGCAGGAATGAAAGGGAGGGTTGATCATGGGATGAGGCCGGGGGTGGGGAGATTTTGAAACTGATAAAGTCCACATTGAGGCCATTGGGCTGTAGGCTCCAAAGGCGGAATATGAGGTGCTGCTCCTCCAGTTTCCGGGTGGCATCATTGTGACACTGGAGGAGGGCCAGGATAGACATGTCGCCCAGGGAGTGGGAGGGGGAGTTGTAATGGTTCGTGACTGGAAGGTGTTGTCGTTTTTCACAAACAGAGTGTAGGTGCTCTACAATGTGGTCTCTGAGCCTCTGCTTGGCCTTACCAATTTAGAGGAGGCCACATCGGGAGCAGCGGATGCAGTAGACCACGTTAGCGGATGTGCAGGTGAACCCCTGTCTGATGTATGGTTTTTTTGGTTCTTTGAATGGAGGTGAGGGGGGAGGTATACGGGCAGGTGTAGCACTTTTTGCAGGAAAAGGTGCCTGGGGTGCTAAGGGTGGGGGGGCTAGTGGGGAATGTGGAGCAGACGAGGGAGTCGTGGAAAGAGCGGCCCCTACAGAAGGCAGATGGGGTGGGGATGGAAATATATCTTTGGTTGTGGGGTCAGATTACAGGTGGCGGAAGTGGCAGAAAATGATATGTTGAATCCGGAGGTTAGTGGGGTGATTCGTGAGGACAAGGGGGATTCTGTCTTTGTTTTTGTTGTGAGGAAGGGATGTGAGGGCAGAGGTGCAGGAAATGCAAGAGATGTGGTCTCTTTTAAGTTGTGGTCCTTGGAATACGAGGGCATCTGGGATGTTCGGGAGTGGAATGCCCTATCTTGACAGCAGATGCAGCGGAGGCAGAGGAATTGGGAGTAGGGGATCACAGTCTTGGAGGAAGGTGGGTGAGAGGAGGTGTAGTCCAGGTACCTGTGGGAGTCGGTGGGCCTGAAATAGATATCAGTTTCGAGGCGGTCACCAGAGATGGAGGCACAGAGGTCCAGGAACGAGGGAGAGGTATCAGAGATGGTCCAGGTGAACTTGAGGTTGGGGTGGAAGGTGTTAGTAAAGTTGATGAACTGTTCGAGCTCCTCGAGGCGGCGCCAATACACTCATAGATGTAGCGGAGGAAGAGGTGGGGAATAGTGCCAGTGTGACTGCGAAAGACGGACTGTCCCACTTATCCTATGAAGAGGCAGGCATAGCTTGGGCCCATGCGGGTTCCTATGGCTATCCCCTTAGTCTGAAGGAAGTGGGAGGAATTGAAGGAGAAGTTGTTAAGGGTAAGGCCGAGTTCGGTTAAGCAGATGAGGGTGTCAGTGGAGGGGGACTGGTTGGGCCTGCGGGACAGGAAGAAGCGGAGGGCTTTTAGGCCATCCACTTGGGGGACACAAATGTACAGGGATTGGATGTCCATAGTGAAGATGAGGTGTTGGGAGCCAGGTAATTGAAAGTCTTGGAGGAGGTGGAGGGTGTAGGTGGTGTCACGGACGTAGGTGGGGAGCTCCTGGACCAGGAGGGAGAAAACAGTCAAGGTAAACAGAGATAAGTTTAGTGGAGCAGGAGCAGGCAAAGACAATGTGTCAACCAGGGCAGTCGGGTTTGTGGATTTTGGGAAGGAGATAGAAATGGATGGTGTGGGGTTGGGCAATGATGAGGTTGGAGGCTGTGGGCGGGAGGTCACCTGGGGTGATGAGGTTGTGGATGGTCTGGGAGATGATGGTTTGGTGGTAAAGGGGGGGGTCATGATCAAGGGGGCGGTAGGAGGAGGTGTCAGAGAGTTGGCACCTGGCCTCGGCGATGTAGAGGTCAGTGCGCCATACCACAACTGCGCCTCCCTTGTTGGCAGGTTTGATAGCGAGGTTAGGATTGGAACGGAGGGCTGCACATTGCGTGGGGGAGAGATTGGAGTGAGTGAGAGGCGTGGAGAGATTGAGGCGATCAATGTCGCGACAGCAGTTGGAAATGAAGAGGGCGAGGGAGGGTAGGAGGCCTTGGGGTGGTGTCCAGGAAGATAAGGTTTGTTGAAGGCAGGAGAAGGGGTCTGTAGAGGGGTGGGGGGAAGGTGTTAGATCCCTGGTTAAATAAACGGGCGCAGAGACGGATAAAGTGATCGACATCCAAGCGTGAGTGGTATTTTTTGATGTGTGGGCTGAAGGGAATGAAGGTGAGTCCTTTACTGAGGAATGACCGTTCATCCTCAGTGAGGGGACAAATCTGGAGGGATGGTAAATACCCGGCAGGGCTCGGGGCTGGGACTGGGTGTAGAGCTGGTGGCTGTGGGGGTGGAGTTAGGGGAACGTCAGCGGTGGGTGGGGTGACGTCGTCGGCATTGGCGGAAGTGATGTCGTGCTTGATGTAGGTGGCGCTCTCGGTCTCGGTGAGGTGACAAATAGCTGGAGATGGGATTTTTATCCTCCATTTGGTGCAAGTCTTGCCTTAAACAAAACTGCCCGCCAATCTGATTGACTAATTCTTTTGTCGCAGCAGCAGCACTGGGATTGATGGTCACTGCTGGCACCAGAAGCATCCCCCAGAGTCAAAGTGCTGGAGCTACACAGGGGGACCTAGTAGAGGGGTGATATGGCAAGGAATGGGAGGGGAGGTTCAGGGATAGCAGGGATAGCAAGGTCAGAAATGCAGTCAACAAACAAATAGGCTGGACTTTGAGCTGGCAGTGGATCTGGTGCCATTGGTAGAGGTAGCCGTCTCCTTTTCACAGCCTCCTATATCTCTCCTTATCGTGAAAGCCCACAATTGGAGGGAGGATTAATCAGTATGCTAGGCTTTGCCCACCCCTTATAATGTTGTAGACTGGATCTGGGAGAGCAATGGGAAGGCAATCAGGGGAATATCACTGGCCGTCCTGCCTGCAAAGCTGCCAGTGTTAGCCTGTAAGAATCTGCTATTTGTAGCAACCTCAAAGACACATCTCTTAACTACTGCATGAGGGCTGTAGTACCCTGGAACACTTTTGTAATGATGTTACAGAGCTGCTGTACATTGGGATGTGATAACACAGTCTGAGCAGAATTAAGAAAGAAAAGAGGGACATTCTTGGAGAGTTAGGCAGAGTCCCGAAATCTAACACTGTTTATGTTAGGAAAACGTACAGAGAAGCATATGGAGTAGAGTGATCAGCTTTATTGGTAGAGATTGTAGAATGGTCTATCAAGTAATCCTTCGAAAGCACAGAACCTGTGTATTGCAGAGAAAAAGCACATTTTGTTGAAACTCTGTCTTGCATTCATCAGGATATTTCACAAGAATCCCAATTAATTCAAGGTGTGAAACAAAATTTATACTGCATGAATGGTTGCTAATTAAACTCTAATTGGCAGAGACAGTGACATGGAAAATGCACCCACTAATGCTGATTGACAGTTAACTGCCAGACTTTGATAACAGGATTGGGATTTTTCTCCATGGAAAGGAGAAGGATGAGAGGAGATTTGATTGACATCTTCAAAGTCCTGAGAAGTCTGGGCAGATCAGACAGAAACAATTAACTCTGCTCATTAAATCTGTGCTCTTTAGTCCTTGATATTTTAAGTGATTTGCAAAAGTAGCAAATTGGATGTGAGAATAAAACTATTGTACAGTTTAGAATGTACTGCCAGGAAGTCTGGTGGAAACAGAGTCAGTCAGGGTATCAGAGACGGCATTGGATAGTCACTGAAATGGGAATAATGCCCAGGGTGATGGGGAAATAAATGGGAGAATAACACTAAGTCATTCTGCAAATTCAGAGGGCTGGAACAGACATAGTGGGCTGAATGGCTTCTTTGCACACTGTAACTTTGTGAAGCTGAGACAGACAAATTGTAACCTTGGCCTTTTATGTATTTGATGCTGAAATGAGCTCCTCGCTGCATGTCCGTAACACCACTAAAACCATATATTTCTGCCTGCATAATATGGTCAGACTTCTCCTCGGTTCATCTGTTGCAGAAATCCTCAGTTTTGTCATTGGACCTTGACTATTCAAATAACAACTCAGCTGACCTCCCAAATTCTACCCTCTGAGAACTTAGCAATTCAAAACTATGCTCCCATTTACTTCAAGTTCTGATCATCTATCACTCCTTTTTCCCATTTACATTGGCTCCTGCTTAAGCAGTATCTTAATTTAATGTTCTCCTGCTTGTTTTCAACCCTTCCCATGGCCTTGGCTTACCTTTTCCCTGCATTTTTGTGTCATCCTGCAACCCTCTGACATATGTGTCATCCTCTACATCTAGCATGTTGATCCCGTCCAGTCTGTAGTGTTCCACCGTGACTAGCTGGCCCTTCAGTTGCTGAGTTGTGGAACTTTGGAATTCGTTGTTGCTGGAAAAGCTCAGCAGGTCTGGCAGCATCTGTGAAAGAGAAAACAGAGTTAACGTTTCGGGTCTGGTGACCCTTCCTCAGAACTTCTCCTTCACAGACGCTGCCAGACCTGTTGAGCTTTTCCGGCAACCTTTGTTTTTGTTCCTGATTTACAGCATCCGCAGTTCTTTTGGTTTTTCATTCGGAATTCATTCCCTGAAACTCTGTCTCCCTACTTTTCTGTCGTCAAAATCATAAAGAACCAAACAGAGAGAGATTGATTTTGTTAAACCTGTACTGAAACCAGGAAATGTTCCATCTGGACTCTACTCAAAAACTATTGAATCCCACATCGCATTGCTGCTACCTCTTGTCACAGCCAGACAAAAGTGAAAATCTGCAATGCAGAAAATGCCATTGTGAAACTAAGAAATTGATGTTGAGACAGTCTAAACTCAGGCTTTTTTAACATGCATAAATAGGTTGTGAGTTGATTGAGAATTTAATGAACTCAACCGGACAAACTATGATCCATGAACTGTAATACAAATTACAGATCATAGTGGACTGTTTATTTTATACTTGCTCAATATAGGAGACATGCATTTGCAATGTATAGTAGTTATTTGTCTAATGACATGTTCATATTTGTGAAATTCTTTTGTTATTTTAAAACCTTTGTTTTAATTGTGTAAGTGTTATAAATTATGTCTTCTTTGTGACATTAAAGTCACCATAGTCCTATCAGACCTGTCGGGCTGCTCTCTCATTAGAGAGCAAAATGACTGGTGATGGTTTAACCTGAGGGTCACTGTGCCTCAGGCAAGGGGAGAGCTATAGGAGGAGAGTTCTGCACGGTAACCTCAGCTGGTACAGGAATTGAATCCATGCTGTTGGTATCACTCAGCAGTGCAATCTAACCATCCAACCAACTGAGCTAACCAACCTGTCTTGTTTTAATTATATAATCAACATGATTCACCTGTCTTTTATGAACTTGTGGAGCCCTCAGGTAAGGAGCCTTTAACTTTGTAATTTTACTGTTTTCCCCAGCTGTTTCCAAAGATGTGTGGCTTAGGTGGATTGGCCATGCTAAGTTGCCCCTTCATGTCAAGGGAAGTGCGAGCTTGATGGGTTAGTCGTGGTAAATGCTACATGTTCTGGGGACAAGCAATCGGGGTCAGAGTTATGGAATCATAGAGTCTCTGTGGGAGGTTCTTCAGAAGTTCGGTGCAGAGTCAATGGGCCAAATGGCCTCTTTCTGCAGTGTAGGTATTCTATGATTCTACTCTATGATTCCATAACTCTGACCCCAACTGTTGTGCATTCTTACGTTTATATATTCTGTCCCTTCCTATCACACTCTGGAGTCACCCTTATCTAAAAAATGATCCAATGACTTGTCTTTTCTCGCTAACATAGTGAATTTCACCTCAGTGAAGCTTTCACACACAGTACTCCTAGTGCACCCCCATCACTCCAGCTTTAAAGCCCTCACCTAGACTGTATTCACAGTGAACTAAAGTGAGCATGAGTGGAAGTAGAACAAACGGACTTTTTTCTTTGAAATAATATGCTTAGTGTTGAAGCGATCATAGCTCCAAAGCCTAATTTTGCGTTCCTTAATCTTTAAAAGATTTCAAAGCTGTCCCTCACCTGCCACAAGGTGGAGCCCTTAGCTTGGACAACTCTCACAATGGCCGCATAATACAGAAGATGATCATACACCAGCCCAGTCCTATTGCCCAGGCAGGGTATTCAACAGGTCCATATGTTGGTGGGGCAAATGTCGCTAAGGACCAGATTAAGATTGCCTGAAAGAAAATAAGATACAATACTAGATCAGAAACAGTATGAGAGATTGTCTGGAGCTTGATTATTTGCAGTTTAAATCATAAAAATGTGTAACATCTCCTCACCACCAGCAAATACGGTGAGATCAGAACCCAACACATTCTCCACCACAGCCAGAAGAGCCAATTCTTTTCCCCAGTCATCATCTCAACATCCTTGATGAATCTGTTTATCCCTGTGTGCAACAAAGAAGCAGAGAGATACCATCACTTGCTTTGTCCTGTCTTCAGGGCAGCTTGTTTACTGTCAGAGTTCATCTTGAACCAGGAGGCACTAATGAACAGGTGAAAACAGAAAAGGGATTGCTCAGGATTTCAAACAGAATGAGGAAATTGAACCCCGTCGATCGATCTCCCTCTCCCATTCTTTCCATCCCAGCACAGATGTGGAACATGAGCTTTTCCTGGCGTGAGTTCTTGGCTGTAGAAGGGAATGTGGGATTTGAAACACAAACAGATCAGTCAATAGCATATTGGGTGGTAGAGCAGGCTTGAGGGCCCAAACGGTCTATTTCTGCTGTTGTTCACATGTTTCTATATGTAGGACTTGTTACAAGCATTTCTCTGTCATATTTTACAATTCCTTAGAAGAAGTCGTGACACCATGGTGTAGGAAGCCGTTACATGTTGGGAGAGGAAATATGAACAATCTCATGACTACCACGTGTATCACTGGCAAACTGGCACAGGTTAAATAAAGTTGTACAGCTAAATGTGTGGCTCAGATTGGTGTGGGAGATATGGGATTTAGTTCATGGGACATTAGGACAGTGGAGGTGCAGATGATATAAAGCCAAATTCATGGCTCTTTACTTAAATGTACATGTTGTTCAAAACAATCCAAATGAATTATTGACACAAAGAGATAAGAGCTTTTAGCCATTGAGGAGACATAGTAACAGAGATCAAAGCTGGGAATGAAATATTTAGAGGTATGTGACTTTTCAGAAGGAAGGAAAGAGTGGTGGGGTAGTTTTGCCAGAAAAGCATGGTATAGATGTGAAAAAAAAACTATTGAATGGACAGTGTGGAATCCATATCGGTGGAGGTGAAAAATAACAAGGGAAGGAAAGTAGACCATAGCCCAACCCCATCGTGAAGGTGAAGAATAACAAGGGAAAGAAAGTAGACCATAACCCACCCCCTATCCCCTCAAAACTGGCTGTTTTGTCAGGCAGACAATAAATCAAACAATACTTCGGATATACAAAAAAGTGCATTAGTCGTCGGGGATTTGAATCTTTCTGAAGATCGGGAAATCACGTTGGCAGAAGTGGACAACAGGAAGAATTCAAAGAATGCTTTGGAGCAGTCTCATGGAACAACATCTTATGCATTCAACCAAGGATCAGACAATTTTCGATCTGATGATGTCTAGGGAATAGAGACCATAACACGGCAGAACAAACATTTAGTTTGAGCGTCTGTAACTTGGGACAGAAATAATTGAGCTAAACTTAAATAAGGAAAATCAGGTAAGGATGAGGGCAGAACTAGCTGGCGTGGACTGGAGAAGGAGTTTCGCGGAAGAGGCTGTTGCATAACAATTCCAGACATTAGGAAAATAATTCCTGACTTGCAGCAAAGATGTATTCCATTGAGAAGGAAGGTTTCTGGGAACGGGACAAACCAACAATGGTTAAGAAAGAAAGTTAAGGATAGTCTCAAATCGGAAGAAAAAGAAAAATACAAGATTAGTGGCAAACCAAAGGATTGTGAGAGTTTTAACAACAAAACCTACAATAAGAGCTTCCTAAAATATATCAGAAAGATAAAAATAATGAGACTGGGGAAGTAGTAGAGGAGTTTGATAAATACTTTGCATCTGTCACATCTTTACATTGGAAGACATTACTAGCATTCCAAAGATTAAACAAAAATTAAAGTGCTAATTTGAAGTGGGGTGTGTGAGCAAGATACAAAATTAATATCATTAGAGAAGAAGTACTTGGAAATTTAATGGCCTAAAGGCTCATAAATCCCCTTTCCTTAATGGATTGCATTTTAGGATTTAAAAAGAAGAAGTAGTAATACTAAATAACAAGGCATAGAGCTGGATGAACGCAGCAGGCCGAGCAGCATCAGAGGAGCAGGAAAGCTGACGTTTCGGGTCTGGACCCTTCTTCAGAAATGGGATTTCCGAAGAAGGGTCTAGGCCCAAAACGTCAGCCTTCCTGCCCCTCTGATGCCGCTTGGCCCGCTGTGTTCATCCAGCTCTACACCTTGTTATCTCAGATTCTCCAGCATCTGCAGTTCCTACTGTCTCTGAAGTAGTAATCCTACATTGGTTCATAATCCTGCAAGAAACTTTAGACCCTGGTAAGGTGACAGAGGATTGGAAAACTGTTAATGTAACACTCATTCAAAAAGAGAGCGAGACAAAGCAAAGCAGGAAACTATAGGCCAGTTGGCTTAACATCCATCATTAAGAGAATGTAGAGTCTGTCTTAAAGGATATAATAGCAGTAGAAACACATAACATTGTCAAGAAGAGGCAGCATGGCTTCATGAATGGTAGTCAAATCTAACAAATTTATTAGAAATCTTTTAGATTGTAAGAAGTAGGATTGATAAAGAGGAACTAATAGATCTAATATAGTCAGATTTCCTAAAAACACTTGATATGGTACCACACGAGGTTACTTAATGAGAGCCCATGGTGTTGGGGGTAAAGTAAGAGCTTGGATAGAGAATTGGTGAACTTATAGAAGGGCAGCAGTATCATATAGGGGTCTGGGCAATGTGGGCTATGGTAAAGATTTGTGTCAGGATGAGATGAGAATTCTAACAAGGACCATCTCAATGTCGGGACAGTCACATGCCATCTTTTATTCTTTCACTAAACAGTGAGCTGAGTTTGTCACTCAGCAGTTTGTTGCTAATTAATGGGATTATTGCTTGTTAGAAATCTGAAAAAGCTAGCCTTCAGACTCTATGATTAATAAGGAAGGCAAATGGCCTGTTGGCCTTTATTTCAAAGGACATAGAATATAAAAATAGGCAAGCCTTGTTAAAACTATTCAAGGCATTAGTGAGACCACAGCTGGATTACCATGAGCAGTTTATGTCCTCCTACCTAAGGAAAAATGTACTGGCTGCAGTGTTAGTCCAAAGAACGTTCACTAATTGATCTCGGAGAGAATTTCTGAAGAGGAATGGTCGAGTAGTTAGTGCTTGAGTTCTTTGGAATTTAGAAGAATGAGAGACGATTACTTTTGCTCTGAGAGTGCAGTGAATCCGTGGAGTCCTTTACCACAGAGTGCTATCGAAGCTGGGTTTATAAGTCCTTTCAAGGCTGAAACAGGCAGATTTAAAATCAGTAAGGAAATCAAAGGTTGTGGAGAAAAGGCAGGGAAGTGAGGTTAAGTATAGTCAAATCATCCATGACCTCATCGAAAGATAGAGCAGACTCAATGGGCTGAATGGCCTACTTCTGCTGCTCTATCTTATTGTCTTAAGTACTTACATTGCTGTTAAAAACTCATATTTACACAATCTGGGCTCTCTGCTGCCTGATTATAAAGTGCAAACATACAGTAACTGCAGGCTGGCTGCTAATATTATTACTGATACCGACGGTGACTCAGGTACCTTTGTACATCACACATTTCTAAAGCCAACTAACAGAACAAAGCTAAACTGCCTGTCTGGTTTGAGATCAATGGAACGATACTAGTATCAGCAATTAACAAGAGAATGACTGCAGTAAAATTGTCCCTACACTGTAATCCAGCAACATCAAGTGGATCTCAAGTGAAGGATGCAAAAATAAACACTGTGTTTCATGAGATAACAAAGTGCGGAGCTGGAGGAACACAGCAGGCCAGGCAGCATCAGAGGAACAGGAAAGCTGACGTTTCAGGTCAGGACCCTTCTTTAGAAATCTTCCTGTTCCTCTGATGCTACCTGGCCTGCTGTGTTCCTCCAGCTCCACACTTTGTTATCTCCGACTCCAGCATCTGCAGTTCTTGCTCTCTCACTGTGTGTTTCATGTTTGTTTCTGCCACCAATTAGAGAAAGATCTTTAACAAGTGAGAAGTGTGCTTAAATTCTCATCACGTCCTAATACAAAGAATTTCTTCCAGCAAACGATTCATTTGGTTTGATTTTATTAAAGAAACTTTAAGTTCCTCAAAGTACTACAATTGAATTTATTTTGTTTCAGTACTTATTACGATTAACGGACCATAGATCCGGCTGAGACTGATGAGTTGCAGCAGAGCTAACTATAAAGAGAATCCAGTCTGTAGCATAATGATCTACAAAATTTGAGCAATAAACCCCAGCCTAAAATTAATGGAAAATTAGAAAATGATACATAGGAAAATTATAGTACTTTTACTTTCAAAAACAGACTTTGCTAACATTTGAAATATGTATACATGTAAGTATGTATAAAAACCATAATTCTAATTAAAGGAAAATATCTGCAGATGATAGAAATCTGAAATAAACACAGAAAATGTGGAAAAACTCAGTAGGTCTGGCAGCACCTGTGAAAAGAGAAACCAAGTTACCATTCTGAGCCTGGTATGACCCAGCTTCAGAATCGTTCCAACACAATTCTAACTCGATGCTCAATTTTCTGTCATTCATTTATGTTTGGGCACCAATTACGCTGCTGTTCTCTTTTCTCCATTGATAACTGAATGTCATTTTTGAAATGAGGAAATCAGAATTCACCTGCAGTGTTCAAAATGTGATCTCACTTGGGTCAAATTCTTTCTAGGTTTAGACATCATGACTCTTCCAGTTCATCTTAACCCTCTGTATCCAGTTTTAACTGCTTGGAAACATTGTGTTAATGGGATTTGTGAAAATACCGATGATCTTTCTCCCCTCAGTATCTCAATTACATTGCCATTCAACACAAACATATGAATAAGTGAACATGGAGCAGGAGTAGGTCACTGTGTCTGAGGGGCTTGCTCCACCTTTTAATAAGTTCGCACGTGTTATGATTTAATTTGAATACAGTTGCATCCTTCTTTAAATAATATAACCAAGATGGCACACAGTACTCCAGATATGTTCTCACCAATACCCTGTATAACAGAAGCTTAATATCTCTACTTTTATATCCAATTAACCTTGCAGCAAGCGATAAGATTGTATTAGCTTTCCTAATAATGTGCAGCATCAGCATTCTAAACTTTTGCTTTCCAAGCACTGGGAGACCCATAGTTCTGCAATTTCTAACCATTCAATTATGTCGTTTCAACTCCAAAACAAAACAAATATCTTATTTCTGATATTCCTTCATAGGCCATTGTTTCAATGTCCGATGTTTGACAGTTGTACTGGCATTGCTGAGGTTAAAGATGAGGAATGGGAAGGGGGAGAAGGAATGGCCATTGCAAACAGAACCATAGACATGAGGCTCAGGAGACTGCAGCTGTAGGTGAACAAAGCAGTGCCTGAAGAGGAAAGCAAGGTTTTTAGTGCCCTCAAGCAATGAATTGAAAGAAGGTCTATTGAAGGTGATAACAAGGTGTGGAGCTGGATGAACACAGCAGGCCAAGCAACATCAGAGGAGCAGGAAAGCTTGACGTTTCGGGCCTAGACCATTCATCAGAAACGGGGGAGGGAAAGAGGGTTCTGAAATAAATAGGGAGAGAGGGGGAGGCGGATAGAAGATGGATAGAGGAGAGGATAGGTGGAGAGGAGGCAGACAGGTCAAAGAGGCGGAGGTGGAGCCAGTAAAGGTGAGTGTAAGTGGGGAGGTAGGGAGGAGATAGGTCAGTCCAGGGAGGATGGACAGGTCAAGGGGGCGGGATGAGGTTAGTAGGTAGGAGATGGGGTTGGGGCTTGAGGTGGGAGGAGGGGATAGGTGGGAGGAAGGACAGGTTAAGGAGCGGGGGATGAGCTGTGCTGGTTTTGGGATGCGGTTGGGGGAGGGGAGATTTTGAAGCTTGTGAAGTCCACACACTGGCCCTAAACCCTGCCTCTTCCTCCTTTACATTGATGACTGTATCGGCGCCACCTCATGCACCCACAAGGAGCTCGAACAGTTCGTCCACTTCACCAACACCTTCCACCCCAACCGTAAGTTCACCTGGACCATCTCTAATACCTCTCTCTCCTTCTTGGACCTCTCTGTCTCCATCTCCGGCAACCACCTAGAAACCCATATCAATCTCAAGCCCACCGACTCCCACAGCTACCTAGAATACACCTCCTCCCACCCACCTTCCTGCAAAAATGCCATCCCCTATTCCCAATTCCTTCGCCTCTGCTGCATCTGCTCCCAGGATGAGGCATTCCACTCCCGTACATCTCAGATGTCTTCGTTTTTCAAAGACCGCAACTTCCCCCCCTTCAGTGGTCGAGAATGCCCTCGACCGTGTCTCCCGTATTTCCTGCAATTCATCCCTCACACCCCCTCCCCGCAATAACAACCAAAACAGAATCACCCTCGTCCTCACGTACCACCCCATCAACCTCCGGATCCAACAGATCATCCTCCGACACTTCTGCCATCTGCAATCCGACCCCACCACCAAAGACATTTTTCCCTCCTCACCCTTATCTGCTTTTCGGAGGGACCACTCTCTCCTTGACTCCCTTGTCTGCTCCACACTCCCCTCCAGCCCCACCTCACCCAGCACTTTTCCCTGCAACCGCAGAAAGTGCTACACCTGCCCCTACCCCTCCCCCCTCACCCCCATCCCAGGCCCCATGAAGACTTTCCACATCAAGCAGGTGTTCACCTGCACATCTGCTAATGTGGTATACTGTATCCGTTGTTCCCGTTGTGGCCTCCTCTACATCGGGGAAACCAAGCGAAGGCTTGGGGACCGCTTTGCAGAACACCTATGCTCGGTTCGCACTAAACAACTGGAACCTCCCAGTCGAGAACCATTTCAACTCCCCCTCCCATTCCTCAGATGACATGTCCATCCTGGGCCTCCTGCAATGCCACAATGATGCCACCCGAAGGCTGCAGGAACAGCAAATCATATTCATCCTGGGAACCCTGCAGCTCAATGGTATCAATGTGGATTTCACAAGCTTCAAAATCTCCCCTCCCCCTACCGCATCCCAAAACCAGCCCAGCTCGTCCCCACCTCCCTAACCTGTCCTTCCTCCCACCTATCCACTCCTCCCACGTCAAGCCTCACTCCCATCTCCTACCTACTAACCTCATCCCGCCCCCTTGACGTGTCCATCCTCCCTGGACTGATCTATCTCCTCCCTACCTCCCCAGCTACACTCACCTTTACCTGCTCCATCCCCGCCTCTTTGACCTGTCTGTCTCCTCTCCACCTATCTTCTCCTCTATCCATCTTCGATCTACCTCCCCCTCTCTCCCTATTTATTTCAGAACCCCCTTCCCCTCCCCCATTTCTGAAGACGGGTCTAGGCCCGAAACATCAGCCTTCCTGCTCCTCTGATGCTGCTTGGCCTGCTGTGTTCATCCAGCTCTACACCCTGTTATCTCTTTGCTGAAGAAATGTATAGCTTGCCATATGCTTATTCAAGTGATGTAAAATTTATTCTAACAGTTTCTTGAGATTTGCGCAACATCCAGTCAATGCTATTATACCTCCTGTGAGCTCTGTTTATAAAGTGGACGTCACGCAGATGGGTTGGTAGGTCCAAAGTAAAGGAGACTTTATATTAATTTTGTTGTGGACAGTTTATGAGTTTTATAACAAATCTCTCTTGCTTTCTCTCTTCATTACAATCTGAATACAAAGCAATGGAAGAATGCCAGTTTATCTTTATCTTCATTTTTAAAACAGTGTTTGAAAGTCCAAAGCAGGAGGTAGCAACAAATAATTCTTTTGTGGGTATCACTGATTGGCTGGGCAGGAGCTCAGAAGTCATCAACAGTTTCTTCTCATTAAGAATTCCTTCAAACTTCTTTGGAGAATATTATTAAAATGTAATTTATTGATGTTTCGACTTTTAAAGAAAGGTTGATTACTTGCAGAGACAAAAATGTTGGTCATTGAGTGCCTTTTATCTGCCAAAGGCGTTTTCCTTGTAGCTCTGATTTACTCCTTTTAATGTTGCCAGTTGATGTTTCATGAAGCAGTGGTTCCCCTTAATTTCCCTGGTATTTCAAAACAGTCTAGTTAAAAAGCACCTGGGTTCCAAAGTGTGAAAGTCATGTGACACTGTGCCTTTGGAGATGCAGGAGCAACAGTTACAATTGAGGTAAACTTTTGGATTGCAGATGAACAACTGGCTATGGCCCATTTCAGAGGTTAAGTGGAAAGTTATTAACTCACCTTCTTAGAGGCAGGGATAGCTTGCAATTCTGTCATCTAAGGTTATATCTTGGTGACACTTTGCCTCTGTGGTGGTTTGTTTCATAATTTGCCAACTGGTGAGGTATTGACTGTTTGGCTGAACTTGACTTCTGAGAAGCTCCTGGAAGGTTACTGCTGAGTCTACTCAAGTGATTACAGCAATTACTTTTGTTGGGCTGTTTAAAGTGTTTTCAAACCAATCATTAGGTATTTGGAGATATTTATTAAAGTGTTTATTATTAATTCATTCACGGCAATTGGTAAAGTTAACGTCATTCAGAGAAGCCACTTATGGCAATGAGGAATTATTCTGTCTTTTCTCAAAAAGGGATTGGATCTTTTCAGTTGCTGATTTTGACATTGATTTGCTTTTGACCCTGTCTCATGTTTGCTGCTCTAGGAGGCAGTTGGACTGATTCCAGACGATTCCATCCACAAAGACATGAAAACTACACTTAACAATATTGTGGGATGAAGGTGGGATCATGACTACATGATAAGTCCCAACTTCAATGCCCAAACGTGACCTCAGGACTTAAAGGTCCCTGTTCTACCCTAAATGAGGCCACTTGAAGCATGACATGATCATAGACATATGCTGCTGTTTGAAAACAAGTCGCTCAGCATTAGCCCAGTCACTGAAGAGCCTGTGATGGTAGCTTGCATGTTGACTAGGAACAGTAAGACCAGGCCCAGCCTATTGGTACTGATGTGGCCCCACCAAGCCTGACTGCACAACCCGACTTGAAAATGTGGGACAATCTCCTACAGCACAGCTCCTCCCCAGCCTGACCCTGCTGAAATCAATGCAGTACAGGCAGGTCGTACGATACAAAGTGCATAACGCTAATAGAACAGAGAGAGGAATATAGGAATATAGGAGAGAGGAATGCAGAGAAGGAGCATAGAGGGCGAGATCAATATTAAATTTAAAATTTGAGAGGTGCTTTCAGAAGTCTAATAACAGCAGGGAAGAAGCTTTTCTTGAATCTGTTGGTATGTGTGTTCAAACTTCTGTATCTACTGCCTGACGGAGGAGGTTGGAAGAGATAATAAGCAGGGTGGGATGGCATAATTAAGTAGTGGAAATGGAATTCAAGGGTAATATGGGGAGGGGATCAATTTAAAAAGGTTTGTGTGGGGATGTTGCTGATTTCAATGAGCCTGTGAGGGTGGGCGTGAATATGAGTTAGAAAATAGCTCTTATAGAAATGTGAGCAGTCAGTAACTAGTTGACCTTATTCAGATCTATCAAGCCATGTCAGGCAAATCCACTAGGGGATTGCAAGTCTGGTAGGATCATTGAAATCTTTTTTCCACATCACCCTCCCATTCCCATTCCCCACATCACCCACAAAAGGCACCATTGCATTTAGCAGCATGTTCCAATATACTTAAAGTTCACTGTGAGAAGAGAATAGCTTCCCGAACCCCATGAAGCCAATGGGCTCTTGAGATGTTTTTGAGAGATTGTGTACTGCAGGTGAAAGTTTCAAGATGACCTGTGACTACTTCGACTTCACAGATTCTCCTAGGATTAACTTGTAATGGCCAATGTCATGGACAAGATTGCTTTGGAGCCCGTGGTTGTAACCAACACATTCAGTCACTGGGTGAGGTATACATGCAGAATTTTGCTATTGCAGATGGCTTTAACCTATAAGGTGCAAGTCCATGATTATTGCAAATTTCCCCACAGCTGACATAAAAAAACAAACTTACTCAGCCAACTCTGGATGTGCTGGTAGCCATTTTTAATTTTTATTGCTCTTGACAGTTAGATGCAGATTGAAGGCTCTACACATTGTGCGCCAGAGAATGAATTGCAAACTCTGCCTGTTATTCTAGGTGCCACCCAATCTTCATGTTCCTTTCTGTACTGTCCTCTCAGTCAACCCCTTCAGGTGTCAGCATCCCCACTCAAACCCTTTTAAACTTATCATCTCTGCAGATCACCCTGGAGCTCCATTTCTATTGCTCAATAATGCCCACTGTACTTAGACACTGTCCCACAATTGTGGATTGGTGACTGCCAATGATGTCCCCTCCCGCTGTTCTCCATGCCCACACACATTCATCACCGCGCACACCCCCTCAACCTTCCAATAGGGTGAGTTGCCCCCATTTACAGTAATTGTTCCCTGTATATCAGAGCACGCTGCCTCCAGTCCCCACACTTGATTTCCCAAACTTCCCCAACACAGCCCCCTCCCCCTTGACTTTCAATGAACAGACTCCAAGGTCTGACTGTAGCCCACTCCCTGGTCTGTAATGAGCTGAATCCATGGACCCTGCTTACACCAATCAGCTGACAAATTGTGGCCAATCCCCAGAACTGACCATGGTAGGACCCCTAAACTGACCAGGGACCTCCTCAACTAGGCTAAGAACAACTTCCCTTAGATTTTGAAAGCTGGCCATTTGGATGAAGCACACACGGCATGTTGCAGTGTAAATTGTTCATCCCATGGTGTAGATGTGACATTGATTCTCTGCAGCAACATCTCCACCCCCTTGTCTGATCATTACTGGCAAATGTGACAACCTGTCTAGCTATGTGACTGCACTGAAAGGCAAAGTAAAAACAGAAAAATACTGTGAGCCTGTCAGTTCTGAATAAAACAGCATTACATCAAAAAAAAGCAAGACAAAGACATTGCGAGAATCCAAATAGATACTCATTGAGTGAGCACAAAGAAAGCCCAGAAACATGTAGAGAAGCCTTGCAGCAACTTTCCAATGTAAGCTGTCAATGAGCTCTTGAAGTGCAGTGCTGAGGTGATGTTACTGTGGCTCTGGTGTTTTTTGTCAATGTCAAACTCTGTGGAAGTGTGCCCAGAGACACTGGAGAATACTGTCCAAGACTGATGTCCAAAGAAGACAGTGGTGAGCTGTAACCAACTGCATGGACTTGAAAGAAAAATATAGTGTTCTAAAGAAGTTGAGACCATTAATCATGTTTCTCTCCCTACAGAAATGCCCAGACATTCCAAGTTTCACCAGCAGTGCTTTTTTTTAAAATTTTGTTAGTGCTCAGACTTCTTTGTTCAATACCCAACATTGTCTAGTTTCTCTTTGCTACCTGTGAAAATAGTGACTTGCATATAACTAAGCCAAGATTTGTTAATAGTGAGATATTAATGAATGGAAATAGGCCCCTCATTGCTCACTAGTGAGGTTCTCATCTAGTCATTCACACCTTCTGTGAAAAATCAGACTTCTTTTCTTGACGCCAAGAATCTCATTTTCCCATTTGTGTCATATTTTCCCAGCTGCCTTGGCATTGTCACATCATAGAGACACTGTGAAAATTCAGCCCATTCATGTTATCATCATTCACTATAAGTTTTATGCCTTAATACTGATACTCAAGGCCAGTTTAAGTGTTAGCTAATTTGATTAAAACATGTTGAATCTGTCATGTACAATGCAGAGATAGAGATTGCAAAAAAACTTAAGTAAAGAAGTTACAAAAATATGAGAATGGAAAATTCTGTTATGGTGAGCAGTCTGAAAAGGAAAATCTATATATTTTGGGCCACAATTTAAACTCATCCCAACATTCATTTATTTATTAATTAGAAAATTTAAGCAGTAAAACAACAGGCCTGATGCAGTAACTGAGGAAATTTTACATAAATTATAAATAATACTTATCAAATCGGGGCAACGATTTTACAGCCATACTTCAGTTCTTGCTTAGCTTAGTGTACAGGGTGAACACTCAGTAACTGGTCTGCCTTTCTTTCTGATTGGCCTAGATGATGCAAGGCTCATTATTAATCAGTTTAAGGGACACATGATCATCACAAATTGGCTCTTGAGGATGACAAACCATGACTGATGTTACTGCCTGTCTGGTTCCTCAAGTTGTTGGTTATCCTTCAGCCTGTTCTCTTCATGAGAGAACCGCTATAGTGTGGAAACAGGCCATCTAGTCCAACAAGTGCACACCAACTCTGCAAAGAATATCCCCTCCATCATCTAAACTTGCATTCACCATGACTAACCCACACCTCCCTCAACACCATGGGAAATTTAACATGGCCAATCCACCTAACCTGCATATCTTTGAACTGTGGAAGGAAACCTATGCAGATATGGGAGAATGTGCAAACTCCACACAGACAGTTGCCTGAGGCTGGAATTGAACCTAGGTCCCTGGTGCTGTGAGGTAGCAGTGCCGACTACTGAGCCACGATGACTGATTATCTTCCCTTCTACAATTTTTTGCTAAGGTAGGAGGATAGTTTAGGACGTTTTTGACACACATTTCTTTTACAGGGGGACATATATGCTGTCAGGACCAATAATTGATATTCTTAAGTTCAATGGCTCAATTCTTGATTTAAGTGGTGAAGTTCCAATTGAATTAGATATTTATCACTGAACATTTATTATTTTTCTTACAAATCACTTATCAACTTAACGTTTGTGTTTGATTGCTTGGAAAGAATTTCCTTTCTAAATTAATTGTAAAAAGGTTGCTTATAATGTTGAAACAATTTAAAATAATATAGAAGATTTCAACATACTAATCTATCAAATTGACATACAGAGTACGTAAAATACAGAAGGGATTTTTAAGATATATTTAATCAATACATTGTCTTGAGTGATTAATGTCTGAAGGATTGTATACTTACAAACTTAAATAAAAACATAGATTTCGATAGTCAAAAGATTAACCTCGGTCACCAAAACTAAGTTGCTTCACTTTGAAAACTGATTAAAACAAAGCCAATGTCTTCTACGTTCTCGGTAGCTTGAAGAATTACAGGGCTGGGAGGATGTTAATTTGCCTCATTTGGCTTTGATGTTTGTTTGTTCACGCCATTACAAAAGAGAAATAAATTCAACGAGAGACTCTGGCCTATTGTTCATCATCCCATGGTGCATTGCTTTGTCAAGTGAGGTTAAACAGTGTCATGTGATTTTCAAGTCCTAAAAGTGGTTGGGTGAAGCAAATGTAACATTTGCAAGTTTGCTGATAACACAGAGCTGGACGGGATTGTGAGTTGTGAGGAGAATGTAAGTGGGCTACAAGCTAATTTTTGAGAAATTGAGTGAGTAGGCAAATACATGGCAGATAAGACCAGAAGAAATAGTGTTGCATTGCTGTCACATTAAAAGATCATTTAGTCCTGGGATTTTTTGAAAAGAGTTTGTAATGACAGAGATATTGAACTGGTGACTGAAAATGGCTTAAGTAAATAACTTAGGTTTTACCTAAGTTTTAAAATAAACTTTAGGTTTTCAAAACGGTTGTAACAATGGAAAGATAGTGGCCAGCTCTCCCAGACCAGGCTTTCTAGTTTTTCTAGCTGTAGCAGTCAGAAGCTGTTTGACCAGAAGAGTTGGAAGTTTCAATAAATGATTCCTAGCTGCTACTTTCTCTGAAATCTCTCTTGACTGTTGTTTGCTCCTGAATTGGAGAACTGGATGTAAGAATCTGTGTCTGAATTTGCCAAGGGGTGTGTTTATGGGATGTTACTAATTAACTGTTTCAACATAGTAATAGGTACTGTATCTATTATTTGGTTAAGTTTTCCAATGGTTGCGTTATTTTGAATTCCTCTTTCTTTTTGTTTGTATTTTAACTACAGTGTTTAAATAAATTGCATTCTGCTTAAAGTTGAGTAGTTTGACCAGTCACCTCACATTTGGAACACACTTCACATCTACCTTTTAAAATAAGAAAAAGTTAGGGTCTAAGCTACCTTCTTAAAATATTTTAACAGATCCTGGTCTGGTCCATATCAATAGGAACAGGACTAGGCCATTCAGCCCCTCAAGCCTGCTCCGTTTGGATAGTTCTGGAGAACTGTCACTGATGTTACGGTGAGAGTACGCCAGAACAACTGGGGGGTTTTCAGGGTCATTTTTTACAAACTGAACCAGACATTTTTGTGAAATTTTCATATATCAGGAGTGGGCGGAAGTTGCAAAGAGATCTGGGCCTCTGTCAAATCCAACCTGTTTCCGTATCTCTCCCCTCTGTATCGTTCCAAGTACGGACCCCAGTCAGGGGCTGATGCGCAAGCGGCAGAAATTTTCTGCGAAAGTGAAATGAAATATTGAATTGTTTCTGCTAGAATTTTATCCTCCATTAACTTCCAATGAGAAAATTAGAAAGCTGTTCTTAATTAAATTGTACTGCAGTTTGATAAATTATCACAGAATAGAATCCCCACGGTGTGGAAACCGGCCATTTGGTCCAATAAGTCCACACTGACCCATCCAAAAAGCATCCCACCCAGACTCATGCCCATCCACCTGCAGCTAATGCACCTAACCTACACAACCCTGAACAGTATGCGCAATTTAGCATGGCCAATCCATCTAACTTGCACATTTTTGGACTGTTGGAGGAAACCGGAGCATTCAGAGGAAACCCACACAGACACGGGGAGAATGTGCAAACTCCACGTAGACTGTCGCTCAAGGGTGGAATGGAACCCAGGTCCCTGGTGCTATGAGGCAGCCGTGCTAACCACTGTGCCACCATGTTGCCCTTGGTTTCTTCGCCTCTGTACCTGCCCCTGTCTTCTTTCTCTCTCTTTGTGCCACTCCCCCCCCCCAACCTCGTACTTCTGTCCATCTCTCTGTTCCTCCATGTCTCTCCTTCTCTCTGTTCCTCCCCCTCCCCCTCCCTGTGCTGCTTCAATTATAATATTTTGAAAAATCTTTAACCTCTGTGTTGAACAGAAATTACATTTCCCATTGCTAAACCCTTAATTTCTCAGGCACTATTGTTCACTGGCATTGCGACCTGCTGAGGAAAAGTGTATTGTATCAAAATAATTCGTATTCAAAATACCTTCCTGCAGGTATTGACACATCAATTTAAACAAATCATGGTGTGAGGGTGCCAGTGTTGGCCTGGGTGGTCAAAGTCAGAAGTCGCATGACACCAGGTTATAGTCCAACAGGTTTATTTGAACTAACAAGCTTTCAGAGAACTGCTCCTTCACCTGATGAAGGAGCAGTGCTCCAAAGGCTTATGATTTCAAATGAACCTGTTGAACCATAACCTTGCGTTGGGTGACTTCTGAATTTAAATAAAGTAATTGAGCCAAAACTTCCTTCCATGATGATAGTTACTACATTAAAACAATTGAGAATCTGACAGTAATTAATTATATTCAGTATTTGCATAACCCCAGATCACGTAACTGGGACAAAATATTCAGGAAGAGCACTCTGTCAGCATATTATCAGCATGAGCTGCAGCAGTTTAGTAAGAAGCCCCACCTTTAGGGACAGCTAATAAATTTCCAATCACCCCATCAGCATCTACATTTCTTGACATTTTTAGGTACTGTGTCCCAAAGATTTGTCTTCAGAGAATTGACAATGTTAATCAGGGTTGAGTTGATCACACTCTTGCATTGCGTTGCAAGGTTCTGGATTCAAGTTCCACGTTTTAAGATTTTTAAAAATTATTCAATCCTGTGGATATTACTGATGAGGGTGGCATTTATTTCCCATCCTTAGTTGTTCTTGAGAAGGCATTGGTGAGTTGACATTTTAAACCACTGCAGTTCTTGTGGTACATATACATGTACATGAACATGTTTGGGAGGCTGTTTCAGTATTTTAAAACCAGCGACAGAGGAGGGATGGTGAGTGACTTAGAGTGGATGGCAGCTTTCCCATATAGGAGCAAATTACTGCAGATGCTGGAATCTGTACTGAAAACAGCAAATGCTGGAGATCACAACTTGTCAGGCAGCATCCATGGAGAGGCAGCAAGCTAATGTTTCAAATCTAAACAGCTCTTCATCAGAACTGCAGGTTTTTTTCAGTATTCCCATGCTCCTGTTACCCATGTCATTTTAGCTGGTAGAGGCTATGCTTTTGGAAGGCGCTATCCAAGGTGGGGAGCTGCAATACTTTTTAAAGATTGTTGTAGCTCTATGTCAGTGGAGGCATCAGATATAATGGTAATCAAGTGGGCTGCTTTGATCTGGATGGTGTTGAATCAACTGAGTATCATCAGAGCTGCGCTCATTCAGGTATTCCATCACACTCCTGCCTTGTAGATGGTGGACATGCCTCGGAAAGTCAGGAGATGAGTTACTCACCAAAGAATTCCCAGCTTCTGAACTGGTCTTCGAGTATTTATGTGGCAGATCCAGTTGAATTTCTGGTCAATGGTAACCCGCAGAATGTTGATAGTGGGGGATTCAATAATGGTAATTCCATTAGACACAAAGGAATAATGATTAGACTCTCACCTATTTGGGATTGATATTGCTTGGCAGTTGTCCAGTGAAAATATTAGCAACCACGTACAAGCCCTATCATGGATATTGTCAAGATCTAGTTATATATGGACATGGACTGCTTCAGTGTCTATGGCGTAGCAAACTGTGCTGAGTATCATTCAGTCAGCAAACATCCACACTTCTGACTTTATGATGGAGGATAGGCCATTCTCGAAGCAGCAGGAGGTGGTTGGACCAAAGACACTATGCTGAGAACCTGCTATTGTGATTTTTTTTTTTTTTTTTGGGATTGAGGTGACAGACTTCTAACCATCTTCCTCTAGTCTTGGTCTGACCAACCAGCAGAGAGGTTTGCCCTGATTCCCACTGACTCAGTTTTGCTGGGGATCCTTGATGGAAAACTCAGTGAAATGCTATCTTGATATTAAAAGCAGTCAGTATCACCTCCCCTCTGGATGGCAGCTCTTTTATCCATGTTTGTGCCAAGGCTGTAATGAGGTTAATAGCTAAGTACTCCTGGCAGAATCCAAACTGAGCTTGATGGCATTGTGAACATCCTGGTCTATCACTTTGCTGATGATGGAAAGTTGACAGGCTGGGTGGTAATTGGTTGTGTTGGACATGTCTTGATTTTATTGAACAGGAACATATCTTGGCAATTTTGCACATTACCAGGGAGATGTCGATGATGTAGATGGTACAGATGGGTAGGAGTGAAACCAATTCTGGGGCACCAATCTTCAACAGTATTGCTGTTAAGTTGTCAGTGTTCACAGGTTTGTAGTGTCCAATACCTTTGGCCATTCCTTGATTTTTGTTTTGAGTGACCTGCAATGGTGTGGAGCTCGATTCTTTTCTTTTCTAGCCTTCACAGGCTTATGCAGAACTGAATGAGTATAGGACAGTTTGAGGTACTGTCTCATTGATGTGTCCATAAACTAATGATTGGGGTGGATTTAAATTTTTCATCTGAAAAGATAGTATCCTTTTATTTTTCTGTATTTTTGATTATAGACTGAAATGAAATGGCTTAAATAAAATGATTTAGATTGAAATTGTTTAAAACCAAGGATTGCTGTGCTTTTTAAAGACCAGTTTCCTGACAATCGTTGTAAGTGCTGTTTACACAGCTGTTTGTCCAAGCATTGGGGAAAGCTTTGTTAGAGATGAGCTGAAGCCAGGGTCTGTGTATGAATGAAGCTTTGGCCAGCAATAAGTAGCTGATTGGGGTATGAAATAACGGCCAGTTATTGATGACAAAGTCCTCCTGCCTGCCAACAAATCTGTGATTGGCTTTCATACAGCTAAACTGATTGGGGGTGAAAGCTGGTCCGTTCTCTCTGTCAATCTGGGCCTAAGAGAAAAATAAATTGAAGAACTCTGTGTACTTCTAAACATCTTTTAACTTTTGTGATGTCTCTAGAAATAGCTGGGCTTGATTCACAGCATGGTACACCGAATGAGGCCTGAAAACTATGCATGCCAGTTTGATCCATTATCTACATAGTCATGATTATTGAAATAGGTTGCTTGTAAGCCCTTCATTTTTCTTGATTTCTACTTTGTCCTCTTTGCATATTATTAGGGGGCTTAGAGACTTTTACCAAGTTGCTTCTTTTTTCTTGCTATTCCTTCTCTGAACTCAAAACAATTTTTACTTCATGATCTTATCAGCTAAGATTGTTACTCTTTCATGAAAGAAAGCAACTTTTTACTCCATTTCCTTTCTGAAACGCCACAAACCCTTGAGTTTTCAATTCCCAGCCTTATTCATTTTGCACCTTCATTTTTGTAATTGAAATTAGATCAGATCCTTATTTTCTATTTCTCCAATCAAGTTATCTAGCTTGTTGCGAACAGTGGGTACATTCTGTTAACAAAAGTACAGTAGTTCTGCCTTTTACTATTCTTCACCATTCTGTCCGTTATTTGCTGTCACATTCTTATGATGTTACCGGACTCTATACCCTGTTCTTGCAGCACCCAGTTGCCACTTCTGCGTTACCGTCCTCACCAAAATGTTAACCTTTGCGCCAATCTGGAAATGAATAAAACTTGTACAGAAGACATTTTGGGTCTCATGTTGGTTCTACTGCCGCTACAGAGCTCAATTTTATATTTCTTACTCATTTATGTTTAAAAGCAATCAAAGTATTTACCAACCTGGCACCAGGTGGATCCCTCAGACTGGGAAACTCTCACAATCCCAACAATAGGTACCCACATAATACAGAAGATGATCACACACCAGCCAAGTGCTGTTGCCCAGACCGGGTACTCGACAAATCCATATGTTGGCGAAGTGAATGCGGCTAATGACCATGTTAATGTGACCTGAATTAAAATAATGCACAAAAACAAAACAAAACAAAAGATCAGAAACAAAATGAGTTAGACTTTATTATTTTCACTTTAAATCATTAAAAGGTATAACATCTCCTTACTGCCAGCAGACAAGGAGAGATCAGAACCCAACAGGCTCTCCACCATAGCCAGAAGAGCCAATTCCTTTCCCCAATCATCATCTCAATGTCCTTGATGAATCTGTTTACTCCTGTAACAGTATGAGAACAGGGGGAGAGAGACAGAGATAATTATTTTGTTTGTCCTGTCTTCAGGGAGGCCTGCATGCTGTTAACAGTTGTGTCAAGCTGAATCAGAGAATTCTTTTGTTGCAGTTTCAGGCTCATCCATGAGTTTGGATTCAAGACAGACTATTGGAGGAGACAGAAAGGTCAAGAGCAATCTTAAGGCTAGAGTTCTTAATAACAGTGTTTATTACAGATTAAGATTTAATGCTGCAGTACATGTTATTTCCAGATAAACCAGGGTCTAATCTTACTGTTACATTGTTGACAAATGATTCCACAAGCTCTACAGTCTAATTCTAGTTGGTCTACTTCATATGTTTCTTTACATGTGTTTCTTTCTCTCTTTTTAACTCCACCCACATTGTACAAGGTATACCCTGTGAGGAGCAGCTGCAGGATATCATCGCAAGGTTATACCAGAGTTCTAAATCCCTGGGACAACATCCCTATCTTGCATCAAGAAGTCAACTAATACTGCAGAATGTTCCTGTTAAATTTGATGTGTAATGTTTCTTGAGCAATTTTCTTGACCAAGTATCCATTGTTATTTGGAATGCTCAATCTGGAGTAAGATTGCCTTTTGATTGAAAGAAGTTTAGTGACAGACTTATCTAAGAGACTAACAATGATTCTGTTGCAAATGGATTTTTTTTGCAGGAAGTTTCCAAAGTTGTAAATTTCAGAGAGTATATACAAGTCATCAATCCACAGACTCATCAGGGAGTTGGTATCTGCTGTTGAAGTGTGCTGTCACCAGTGTCCATGTGGTTCTTGAAGTGAAATATTGATCAACATCATCAGGAGGTTGTCAAAAGTAATTTGTTTTTTTTTTATTGAACTGTTGCCTATGTGATCTGATCTTTCCATGAAGTGCTAGCCTGTTCTAGATTTGATTTGATGTCCAATCCTGAAGTTGTTCAAAATCTTAAGAGCTGAGCTTTACATGTTTGTTGATCTACCAAGTGGACCTCATAGCTTAATGTTTTTTTTAAAATTGGTACCTGTTCATTTTGGTGCATTTAGTGATAGTTGATAGGCTCTTGAAATTGTTGATTATTTTATTGACCTGGATAATCATTGTCAGGATTTTGGTCTCCTTGAACGATTGTTTCTTTTTCTGTGTTGTATTCTTTGTTATATTCTTAGTTCTTTGGGGATCCTAAGCGCATTAAAAGGCCCTTCAACCTATCATGTCTGCGCTGGTCAAAGGCAGCTAGCAAACTATTCTAATCTCATTCTCCAGCACTTGTTCCATAGCCTTGCATGCTTTGGCATCACGAGTGCACATCACAGTTCTTAAATATTATAAGGGTTTCTGCCTCTACCACTCTTACAGGCAGTGAGTTCCAGATCCCCACCACCCTCTGGGAGAAAATTGTTTTCTTCTCACATCTCTGCTTAATATTCAGCTTCTTACCTTCAATCTCCTGGTCATTGATCCGCCCTTAAGAGGAAATGTTGTTTCCCGTCCATTCCATCTCTGCCCCTCATAATTTTATGAATCTCATTCATGTCCGCTCTCAGTTTCCTCTGCTCTAAGGAAATCAAACTCACTCTGTCCAGTCTATCTTCATAGAAACTCTGCAGCCCAGGCAATGTCTTGGTAAATCTCCTCTGCACCAGTCCGGTGCTGTCACATCCCAAGTTTTTTTTTATTCATTCATGGGATGAGGAAATCTCTGGCTAGGACAGTATTAACTACCCGTCCCTAATTGTCATGAGGGTCCTTAAGAGTCAACCACGTTACTGTTGGCCTGGAGTCACATATCGGACAGACCAGGTAAGGATGGCAGTTTCCTTCCCTAAAGGACATTAGTCAACCAGATCGGCTTTTCCAACTATCAACAATGGATTCATAGTCATCAATAAACTCATCATCCTAACTTTTTTAAAAATTGAATTCAAATTCCACCATCTGCCTTGGCAGGATTCAAATCCAGATCCACAGGGTATCACCTGGGTCTCTGCATTACCAGTCTAGTGGTAATACCGCTAGGCCATCAGCTCCCCTATAATGTAGATTACAGAATTACACACAATACTTGAGCTGTGGCCTAACCAAGATTTTATACAGTTCCAACATAACCTCTCTGCTCTTAATTCTGCATCGACTAATAAATCATGTACCATTTGCTGCCTTAAAAATTCCATAGGTTCGTGATCCTTTTGACAGAAGTGATTCTGCCTCATCTCTATTTTAAATCTGTAATCTAAGACTATCCTTCTCACTATTCACCACCCCAGCAATTTTTGTAATATTTACAAACTTATTGATCAGCCCTCCTACATTCAGGACTAAATCATTTATATAAACCACAAGCAGCAAGGGCCCCAACATTATGGAGCCTTATGGAACACCAATGGTTAGAGACTTCCAGCAGGAGAAACATTCTTCATCCATCACTCTGCTTCCAGCCACTCAGACAATTGTGGATCCAATTTGCAAACTTCCCTTGATTCCATTAGCTGTTACTTTTGCTATCAGTATCCCATACGGAACCTTATCAAAAGCTTTGCTGAAGTCCAAGTAAACAACATCAGCAGTATTATTCTCACCTACACACCTGATCCTCTCATTGAAAAAAGTTAGTCAGACATGGTTTCCCCTTAACAAAACCTTGCTGACAATTCTTGATTAATCTGTGCCTCGCCACACTCCGATTAATTCTCTCCCTCAGAATTGTTTCCAACAGTTTCCCCAACACCAGGAATTCCACTCTGTGTCTGTAGTCATTTTTAAAAATTGTTTCACAGACTTCTCCCTGATTTCAAAACCCACATTGTCCCCCTCACTAGTGAACACTGACCCAAAATATTCATTTAAGAGTATATATTAAGATTGCTTTTAATAATTATTGTTTTAAACATTGCTTCTTTTAGTTCCAAAGCTGTTAAAGTTTGTATGTTCTCAATGTAAAGTTTGTTTTTCCTTCACGAAGATGGCATTGCCATAGAACATAAATAGAACCAGGATCAGGAGTAGTTAATTCTGTCCTTTGAGCCTTCTCCGCCACACAACACAAGCACAACTGATCTCCACTTTCCCATCTGTACCCCAGAACCCATTAACTTCTTACTAATTAAAAATCTGTTTATCTCCTCAAATTTATTCAGTCATGTGGCGTCCACCGCACTCTGGTGTAATGAGTTCCACACAGATTATGTGACCCTTATGAGAGAAATGATCCTGCCTCATCTCCCTTTTAAACCTGCCACCTTTAGCCTAAAACAATGACCTCTTCTTCTAGATTTCCCCAAAAGGGGAAATATCCACTTTTTGTCTACTTTGTCAACTCCCTTCGGCATCTTGTATCCCAACCAGATCTCCTCTCGTTCTTCTAAGCCCCAGTAGGTGTCGGCTTACTTTCAATCTCTCCTCAAAGACAAGCCTTTTAGCTCTGGAACTAATCTAGTGAAGCTTCTCTGAGCTGCTCCTAATAGAGTTACATCCTTCTTCAAATAAAGAGACCAAAACTGTACACAGTACTCTGGATGCAGCCTCACCAATGCCTTGTGCAATTACAACAAATATGTCTGTGCTTTTATACACTATTCCTTTCATAACAATTACCTAAATTCCATTGCCATCCTTATTACCTACTGTACCTACAAACTAGCTTTCAACTTTCTGCTAGCTTTAGAGATAACAATATTTGTTTGTCAAATTGGTGGAAAGATTTGCATTGCCTAATGCTTCTCTTTGTTAACTCTGCCGACATGGTGCTATTTATGCCCTGTGAAAAGTAGCTCTGTGACATTATCAAATAGTTTCTCAATGGTTACAAACCCCCTGCACAACCTGGGGCACTCAGGATTTTGGAAAGGATGAACAAATTGTTCATTATCACCAATCGAATTGCCTGTGAAAGTAAATTATTTGTACAAATCTAGAAGAATTCTAAGGTAACCTCATGCTCCTGAATGGTGCTGAGCTAGACCGGCCTACAATCAAAATGGGTGAGAATGGACTTTCAAAATGAGACTTCTGTTCTGAGCTGAAGAACAGAGCAAAGATCCTGGTAGGTCATAAGAAACCTCATGAATAGGCTGAAACTGAGCTTGTGTTGTTGTTCCATCTGTTTCGACAGTGAAGAGGAACAGCCAACAAAGTAATACAACTCTGAATAAAAGAGCTTGAACCACATTCCCACCATTAATGAGCAATAAAATTGACCTCAAACACATCCAGCTGTATCTCAATAAGAACAAGGCATTCACGAGTGAAGCATGCAGAAGGCAATACTTCCTCATATGGACTTCTGGAACCAAATGGCAAAAGATCTGAGGACAGTGACTACTACTTGTCTCGCCAGCTCAGATATGATGTGCTGTCTGCGCCAAATTGGTTCACGATATGTCTTGACCTCTCGCAAGCAAAAATGGCAATGCTCACACGTAGACTTTATATTTAAATATTTAATTCACTCCCCAAAGTTATTTTTTTCCAATTATACTTACCATATATCCAGCTTAAAGCACTGACTTCCAGAAGAGCGACTATAGTCAGAATCGATCCGGCACAGAAATGATCCATTAAACTTAACCAGTAAATCCCAGCCTCAAATTAAATGTAACAGTGGAAAATGTTACTTTAGAAAGACATATCCTTCAAGTATCCAAAAAATAGATAAATGGGATGCGAAAAGAATAATAGTTTTCCCAACTATAAAGCTGTAACACCTCAATAATTTTTCATACCTTTTAAATTCTAGAATTCATTTTTCTTTTTAATTGTTCTCTGTACCTGTCAATACCTAAATGTCACTTCTGAAATAATGAGCACAACATTGCATTGGAAGTGGAAGACCAAGAAATGGCTTTTCAGTCACTTCTGTTCAGACAGGACTTGCGATCGGACGATGCCTAACTCCATGCAGCAGTGCTAACCTAGTGGGCAAATTAAATAGCCAATAAATGCACAAGACACTTATCAGACCTCTGCCAGAGTACTGCATACAGTTGTGGGTGCCATATTATCGGAATGATGTGAATGCATCGGAGAGAGTGCAGAAACGATTCACAAAATAGTTTCATAAGAAATTTCAGTTGAGGATGGATTGAAAAAGTTGGGACTCTTCTCCTTGGGCAGCAGACGGCTGAGAGTAGACTTGATATAGCTTTTCTAAATCATGAGCGGGCTCGGCAGCGTAGACGAGGTGATTCTGTTTCCATTCATAAAAGAAAAACAAACGAGAGGGCATAGATTTGAAGTGAGGCACGAACAAAGCAAGTGTGATGTGAGAAAAATCTTTTCTCACACTCTGCCAGTGATTAGGGCCTGGGATGCAATGGCTGGAAATGCGGTGAAAATAGGATGAGCTGAGGCATTCAAGAGGATGTTGGGTGATTATTTGGATAGAAACGGTGTGGAGGGACATGGGGGGAGAAAAGTAGGAGATTGGTATGAGGTAATAGATCCAGTGCTGGCACGATAGGCTGAGATGCCTCTTTCTGTGCACTAATGCTTGTGTGGTAAAGGATACTCATCAAAAGCCAACTGGAATCATCTAGTGGACTTACATGATCAACCCCAATGAAGATCACATTGCAGATGATCAAATGAGGCTGAAAAGTCCAGTTTCTCCATTACTTCCTCATAGCCCCGTCCACGGACCTTCCTGTTGCAATCTGGATTGGGGGTGCAGAGAGTGGGGGGTGCTGGAGGGGAAAAGTAATTACTTTTCATCCTTTTTCCTCATTCAATACCCTCCCACCAAACTGGTCATGGGATTCTGATCTCTGTTACACATGAACAATACCCTGCTGGTTTGGAATGAACTCAATGATCCAAATCTTCCGTTCAGCATCAACACTGAGTGAGTGCATTGACATTATCCCAGCTTTATGAGGCTCCACTTATTTACATTTTTCCAGCTGAATGTTCGATCCCTGGCTGAAGTACAAAGGGTCAGCGAAGCTATCCCCGGGAGTATTCCTCAGGAACGAGAGGAGATAGGAAAAGGAGATCACACCCTCTTTTCACATTAGGTGGTGATATATTCAGGGAATTTTTTTTTAATGTTTGAGTATTTCAATATATAAGTGAATGGTTGAGTGGATAATTGGAAAGGTGGGTGACATGCACACACAGATGGAGAGTATTTAGTCAGATTGGGGGTGTAGGTCATTTCAGGGGTCAGCTATGTGGTGATAGGATCAGGCGGGGTGGGTGCCGTATGTCAGGTTCAATCAGAGGGTAATGAGGTGGGTGGGGGCAAGTCATGTAAGGTCTGCATTGAGTAACACCAGCTGGGGATGAGTCAGTCAGTCCAACAACATTGTTCAATATTAAACATCCAAAAAAGGAATCATGTAAACCCATGAGGTCATCCTTCTTCATGGGAAATGTCCATCATCTTTATTAAGAGGCAACCTACCTGTGTTACATTCAGAAGACCAAAGAGACAAAATAACAAGCAAACACCAATTATCAGATAATGGCGCTTTGACCGGAGAAATGTGGGGAACTGGTCCAGCAGGGTGGTGATGATAGTTTCTGATGAAAGAAAATGTTAAATGAAATCAGTAATTAAATAATAACTTGCACTGTCCTGAAGAAATCTACAATCATCAAAGCAACTGCAGATGTTGGAAATCTGAAAAAATGAAACAAAGTGCTGGAGAAACTCAACAGGTCAAGGGTCGCTGGACTCAAAATGTTAGTTCTGGTTTTTCTCTCTACATATGCTGCCAGAACAGCTATGTTTCTCCAGCAATTTCTGCTTTTGTTAAAGAAACCCCTCATTGGCAAGAACAGATCCCTGCAGCCCTGAGAAGCAGATAAGTACAGGTTACTCTGTCTGGGTTTCCATCCTTGAGACATGCATTTCCCACATTTCTGTTACTCTGGTTTACGGGAAGGTTGTTGGGAAAATGGTTGAGTTGTTATTCTCCGACACTTGTGAATTCTAACATTAAAACGTGTGGAGATTTGAGTCAGATTGGTTGGGGGAGGGGGGTGCTTTGAGTCTTAGAAATGTCATCTGTGATTGAATCTCACTCCAAACCCATCCACGCCAGAATTTAACTATTTACAGAATTTGGGTGGGAATCTCAGGATAAGGGGAAAAGTCCTGGTACTTCTCCTTTCCCAAATTGTTTTATCCCCGCCCATCCCCTTGTGTCCTTTACGTATCCAGAATTAGGATCAACAGTCATAGTGAGGGTCAAAAGATTTTAGGCAGGTTTAACCAAATTTCTTGGCACTTTTACAATTTGCCTTTATCTATAAAGCCTGCTGAAAACTTAAGTTTCAATCTTATCCATGTTACATATCACAACTTTGTTGGACAATTATACGAAACTGGTCAATCATATTATGCATATTACGTCTATTTTTTTGAATCTAGCCTTTTACAATATCCTGAGAGCAACATCTAAAGACTGGATGTGTTGACAACCCAATTATATGTTGAATTGGGTGGTAAATATTTTCTTAATTTGGTTTTAAATCAACCACATATAAATGTCTAGCATGGTGCAAATAATAGGTCAGTAAGCTACTGCCGATGGTGGAAATCTGAAAGATCAACAGAGAATGCTGGGGGAAAAAAATACCCAGCTGGCCTTGCAGTATGTGTCTGGACAGAGACTCAGAGCTAATGTTTCAGGGCTATGATTTGCACCAGTTCTGATGAATAGCCACTGGCCCCGATCCTTTTTGCCCAGATGCTGTCAGCTTGCTGAGTTTTTTTTCAATGTCTCCCTTTCTACTGATGAGAAAAAACCCACTTTTGCCAGCCCACTGAGAAGTAGTCAGAGTTCCTGTAAGCCTCTTGTTTCCCTTTGGTACAAAATCCAGCAGCAGATGCCTGAGATCTAGTTTGGCACAACATCAGACATGTTCTTATTTTGAAAATCGTTGTTATGATGAACACTTAGAGCAAATATTTCATAAAAGAAATTTATTGAATAAGTCCAGAAGTAGAGCCCTAACCCCAGTCCAGCTCAGAAACCCTTGAATAACATCACCAAGGAGAATTGAGATATAAATTTGATACGGCAAATTGAGCCCCAAAGGTAACTAAGAGTCATACAACCACCTACCTGTACCCCAAAACATTAGGACTTAGATCAACATGTTTGCCAAGTCTCTTTAATTCAATGAATTAAATTGGGAGCAATATCCTATAGCTGAGGTGGATTAAGTGTTAGTCAGGTGGTCATGTGTAGTCAGGTCAGGTCAGGTCATGGGGTGATTAGATGATTAAAGGGACATATGAAGGGTCAGGAAGAGTGATTTAGGTATTGGTTGGGGTTACGTGATAGACTGTTTCTGTTTGTAATTACTGCAGAATTTCTGAGGTCTCTGACTCTAACTCAGTGTCAAAAGTTACAGAGGCTCCTGAGATCGAAAGTTTAAACTGCCCTGGTAGTTCCCACTTCCACATGGTCCGAATATGCATTATTTACTGTGAGTCCATAGATACCACCTTTCAAAACATGGTGTTTAACTGTGGAGTTAAAGATGACCTTATTTTGACATGGTGACAGATTTTGTAGCAATATTTCCTGAGTGTTACATGAATGCAGCAGTTAACCCATTGGACTCAACAGACTGATGACGCATTAAGGTGGTGAGCAAAGAATGGCCACAAAGAAATACTATGTATTCCTCTGCTAACAGTAATTTTATTACCTGAAATGATAAACTGAATAAGTTAGAGAATTTCGTTCTGTGCTAGTAGATTGTTTTGAATTGTTTAAACAAATTGTTTAAATGAGATAAATTTACTTACCTAAACCTACAAACTGCGTGTCAACTCCCAGAGTGATCGCCATGAGGAAAAACAAAATGGACCACAAAGGTGCCCATGGCAACTGTGAAAGGGCTTCTGGGCAGGCAATGAAAATCAAACCAAAACCTAAACAGATCATGCAAATAGTGTTCACACAAAGCAATAAAACTGATATTGTTTCCTTACATTTTGTTCAGTTACTTTCCAATGTATATAGTTAGACATGTATAGATAGTTAGATAATGTTATTACAGTTGAATGACGTATTTGCAATATATTTGGTTGATTAGCTCATTTGGTTGGATGGCTGCTTCGCAATGTAGAGTTTTTCTTTTCCTTTATTCATTCACAGGATGCTGGCTAGGCAGCCTCTATTGCTCATCCCGGAGTCAACTGCACTGCTGTGGGTATGGAGTCATACGTCGGCCAGACCAGGAAAAGAAAGTAGTTTCCTCCCTTAAAGGGCATCAGTGGACCAGATGGGTCTTTTTTGACAAATTGCAATGGTTTCATCGTCATCATTATATTCTTAATTCCAGATATTTATTGAATTCAAATTCCACCATCTGCCAGGGCGGGATTCAAATCCAGGTCCCCAGAATGTTATGTGAGTCTCTGGAATAACAGTCCGGTGATAATACCACTAGGCCATTTCCGCGCCCCCCACCCCCCTCCTCAGAGTGAAGCCAACAGTATGGGTCCAATTCCTGCACTGGCTGAGGTTACCACAGAGGACTCTCCTTCTGGATCTCTCCTGTCGCCTGAGGCGTGGTGATCCTTAGGTTACGTTACCACCAGTTTCTGGGTTTGTCATGAAAGAGAGAGGGACTTTAGTGACTTTATTTGGTTTTACAATACAAGCCACGAAATGATGTACAGCATCAGAAGCAGTAACAAAGTAGAAATCCTTCTGCTCTGTTTGGTGAGATTGTCATTTAAGAGCAGCGTGTTCTGGGAGGGAGATACCCGAACAGAGAATTTACTGCTGAGATATAAGCTGCAGTGAAGGGTCTGGTGGTGCAGTGGTACTGCCCCTTATTCTGAGCCAGGAGGCCTGTGTTCAAGTCCCATCTGCTCCAGAGGTGTGTCATAACAGCTCTGAACAGGTTGGGTTAAAAACATCCACAAGCTGCGGTCTCACCCAATGCCCAGGATATTCGAAAAATCACACTGACTATGTAAACTGTTTTCAATATAACATTACTTGGACGTCAATGCAATGCTCAATTCTAAAAGTGTCTGTGGACAGAGAAAGAGTTAAAGGTTCAAATGAAATACAACGTCTTCAGAGTTACGTTCAACTTAAAATTTTAATACTGTTCGTCTCTTTACAGACGCTCCTAGACCAGCTGAGAAGTTCTGGCACTGCCTGTTGATGTCTTTTTTTTTGTAACCAATTTTGCTTACCTGACTGCGCAACCTCTGAGACAGGTTTGTCTTGTACATGAGCCATGTGCCCAAGGACAGAGAAGATGACAAACCCAGCAAACACACTCGTAGCACAATTAACAACACAGACAACGAAGGTATCTCTGTAGCAGTTATTATGGAATTTGTTGTAGGATGACAGTGTTATTAAACTGCCCCAACCCACTGAGATAGAGAAGAAAATTTGCGTTGCAGCATCTTTCCAGACCTGGCAAAGCAGAAAATGGAATTTGTTTACAATGGGAAAATATAAATATATATACAAAAATATAAAATGACATGAACCATGAGATCAAGTGTTTAGGTGTGGTTAATTCATGGTGAATCAGCTGATTGAAGCTCCCTATGGTCAGTCATATCTCCAATAACCAGTAGGACCATCCTTTTCCCTCTGACTATTCCTTGCTGCCAAATTTCCTTGACCAGTTTTGATGAAGGACCATCGAAAGAACCATAGCAATGGTACAGGGGGTGATTTGCCATATCTTGCCCATACTGACTCAAAGACACCCAGATGCCATTTCCACTCCCATCTTCCCACACACGGCACATAGACCTGCAGCTTACAACACTTAAGACGCAGATCTGGGTACTTTTTAAAAAGCGTTTAGAATCTCTGCATCCACCAGCAACTTGGTAGCCAATTTCAGACATCCCCCAAATAATTTGCAGAAAAAGATTTTCCTCACGTGCCGTCTAATCCTTCTGCTACTTAGCTTGATTCTATAACCTCTGGTTTTTGAACTCTCTGCCAGTGAAACAAGTTTCTCCTGTCTACTCTGTCTCTACCCCTTACAGTTTTGTGTACTTCAATCATGTCAGCCGTCAGTCATGTTTTCCAGTGAGTGACTCAGTTCATTACTTGCTACATCCACACTGTCACACAGTGACCACCATCATTTTTTTGAAAGCAGCAACAGGGAAAAACCATTCAGCGTACAGTAAAGTTTTATACTTAAATTGTAAAAATAATGCCCTAGCAAAACAATTGCATTATAAATAGACACCACCGTCGACTGTGAAATACTTTTTGCCAAGAATATCAAAGCCATTGTATGAGCTATTGAATTAGGTGTCAATTTAGATCATTAAAAGTTGATAAATGTTTAAATGAAAATGAAAATCAAATGCAATCAGAATGGTATTGAGCCAATCTCACCTGTACTGCTGAAATTGCACAACAACTTTGGATTAAACACTGAAATACAAATATCTGTAGCAAATGTAGGGCCAACTTGTAACTGTTAGAAATTTAGGCGGAAGTTAATTTTGATGTTCTCTTTCAGTCTTTTCCTCCTCTATCATTTAATGTATTCTTGATAGTATCTTATGTTGAGTTTCCATCTCCCAGATACTGGCAGCGCTGAATTGTGTCAACATTAAATGGATAAGGGAAATTTAATTCAGAGTGGGTACCTTCCATTGCCCTGCCCACAACCAGTTTTTAGTTAATATTTACTCCATAAATTAATAAGGAATTTCAGCTGAAAATCTTATTTGAAATGTTTCAAAAGGAAGGAACTGACAAGAAGAAATTCAATTACATTGCATTTCCTTTATTGTATTTCATTCAGTTCCATCCTATCTCTTATCTTCATATCCCGAATTTTACCCTCCCTTCCCTCTTGCCAACACCTACATGACAAACATATTAAACACTAACTGTTTTGTTCTTTGGCTCATAAAATAACCTGTCAAAGCTGAATTTAGAAGTCCCATCCCCAGCTCCTTTAGTTAGGAAATTCAAAGTCTAACCAAAAATCCAAAAGAACTGCAGATGCTTGAAATCAGAAACAAAAGCTTAAATTGCTGGTAAAACTCAGCAGGGCTGGCAGCTTCTGTGGAGAGAAAGCAGAGGTAACATTTCAGGTCCAGTGACCATTCTTTAGAATTGTTGGTAGGTGGGAAAAGTTGGTATTTATGCTGAAATTGGAGGGTGGGGGAAAGGAGTCAATGATAGTTTGAGATAAAGCCCAAAGAGAGAGAAAAACAGTTGGACAGACAAAGGAATGGGCGACCATTGGTAGCTGACAATGTGTTATGTGTGGTAGTAGCCCATGCAATGATGAGGCCTGGTGTGTGGGAGTTGGGGTAAGGACACGGGTGAAGGTGCTCAATCCTAAAAATTGGTGAACTCGATATTGAATCCAAAAGGCTGCAGAGTTCCCAAGCGGGCCTTCAAATCTAAGGCGCCATTTGAACTCTGTGTTCACTTAGCCCATAGTGTGGAGTTACAGATGTTTGAAGTGGATATAAATGTTCATGAATGATGGAAAACTGCCAACCCATCACTTACCCCAGCTCTTTAAAACCCAAAGAAGCAACAGCACAACAATCTACCTGTATCATTGAGAGCTAAATTAAACTCAAGCTGTGAAGTCATTCAAATCCCCAGCCTTTTAGACTGCATAGATCAATCAGCTGCTTAAATTAGAGAGAGCTGAGAAAAATAACAAGTGTTTTAACAGCTACAGCAATTTTTCGTTGACATTTTCCCAAGGCCCATCATAATCGGTGAATTTGCATAGAGTAAGGGCAAAAGTGGTGAATAGTGTCTTGGTTTGGCAGATGTTGGCATGGGTCAGGAAAAGTGAGTTTGAGGTGGTGATGAAGTGTGGGGCATTGAGTTAGAAAATCATCCAAAGGTTTCAGTTGAAATTTAGCACCATCTGAAGTTAGTTATCCTACCTTTGAACAAGAACCAAAAGCAACACTCAAGCTACAAAAAATAATTAATTTGAAACATTGAGCAATTCATTAAAAATATAATTGAAATTCAAGCAATGAAGTTGCTGCATTTACCTCAGCAACAGCCAGTCTGGAGAAGTCTGATTGGCTTCCGATGTAGAATTCGATTCCTTTAGAGGCTCCCTCCAGGGTAACCCCTCGGATCAGGAGTATGGTCAGAACCACATACGGGAATGTTGCAGTGAAATAAACCACCTGAACATAGAGAGTAACTTGTTAGAAGTTCTCATAATACTGCTGCAAAATTTACTTTAATGGATTCAGTTAAATGGAAGACTCAAGTTTGTAATCAAAGCAGAGAATGAAGCAGGAAATAATTGCAGAACTAATAACATGGAGGCTTTATTCTGGTATCCTGCTATAATGTAGTCCACGAGATTCAGGTTGTGTATAGGAGAGGCTATGTTATAATGAAGCCCTTTTCAAAGTAAAACACTAGCAGCCAGAGCAAAAAAACGGACAAAGATCTAGACAATCACTTTAAATAAATTTCTTCTGGTAACAGAGATGTGAATGCACATGTACATTTGTTATCAGTGGATGATGGACATGTGCTGGAGAAGGCAGTAATATTACATTGTGCACATTATCTCCTCGCCTCTCTTTCATGCTCGATTGCAGGATGTTTCAAATTTGCCCAAATTGCTGAAGAAAATTCAGCAGGTGAGGCAGCATCGGTTGAGAGAAAGCAGAGTTTAGGGTTCAGTGACCCCCTTCTTCAGAACTGATAGTAGCTGGGAAAATGTTGGTATATATGAAGTGAGAGGAGAGGAAAGGAGATGAGTAAACAAAAGGTGGAGATGCAGCCCAGAGAGAGCGAGAGGTGCAGTTGGGCAGACAAAGGAGTGGGTAAAGGCCAGCCTGCAGAATTTGCCCCCAGTACCCATTGATTCCAGTTTTGCTAGGGCTTCTTGATGCCACACTCAGTCCAATGCAGCCTTGATGTCAAGGGCTGTCACTCTCACCTCACCTCTGGAATTCAGCTCTTTTGTCCATATTCGAACCAAGGCCGTAATGAGGTCAGGAGCTGAGTGACCTTTGCAGGACCTAAACTGGGTGTCACTGAGCAGCTTATTGCTGAGCAGGTGCTGCTCAATAGCACTGTTGATGACACCTTCCATCACTTTGAGTGAGAGTAGACTGATGGGTCGACACTGCAGCAATTGATTTTTCATTTGGTTCCACCAGCTCAGTAATGTTTCTGATTAGTGGATGACAATGTTGAATGATAGTATTATCTCTGTCTCAACTTTAATGCTCCAAATGATCTTCTTTGATATCTTCAGTTTTAGACTGACACTAATTCTACATTTTTGTCTGTGAAGACATTAACTGAGGCTTGAAGATTCTCTCCCAAGAGAGTGGAAATGACATTGTCATCCACATTCTGAAACTCCACAAGTGAGGTCAGTGTCATTTTTGTTTTGGATTTCAAAGGGTTGAAATCAAAACGTTTTTAATCCAGGCTGTTGACATGCCCTCAAGAAGATTCAAATCCTTTACTAACCTGACACAAGTCAAGTTCCAGTCCATCCCTCCATTAAGATCAAAGGCAACCTCTGCTCAAAATGTGGTCCCCTCTACACAGGGGAGATGAATGTGACCACATTGCAGAATGCTTAGGTTCTGTCTGCAAAAATGATCCATTACTGTGGGTGTGGAGTCACATGTAGGCCAGATCAAATGAGGATGATAGATTTCTGTCCTAGAAGGATATTAGTGAGCCAGAATGATTTTTCAACAATCCGTAATGGTTTTATGGCATCAGTAGATTCTTAATTCCAGATTATTTTTTAAATTTAATTGAAATTCCAGCATCTGCCATGGTAGGATTTAAACCCAGGTCGTCAAAATGGCAAGCAATTTATTAAATTTTATTCGTCACAGTTAATTAGATTGATTTCAAAATCTCTGAATCTCAGCAGATAATAGAAGATGATGGAACACTTTATATCTCACCTGCTCTTGTGTTTCTCATCACAGGCTAAAGAACAGAATGTGATAAGTCAAGGGCTGCACTGTAGTAAGGCCAGTGATTGTGACGTACAGGCCAGAGCTATCACATCTAAAGACCCCTTGATCAGGATCTCTAGGAACATAAGTTCCAGAGGAATGTAGCGAGTGGAGGATTGTTGGATGTGCGGGAAAAGGCACTGGCAGGTTGTAGTGGGTTGAATGTTCCTGATGACTGCCAACAAGTGAGGTCCATGGATTAGCAGCAAAGTTAAATAATTGCAAACAAAAAAGCATCACGGAAGTCCAATAATGTGCTTGAGAGCAACTGCTATTTTAGAAAATAGTTATGTACCAGAGAAAGAGCCTTCAGCCATGGGAAGGAGGGATCCTACACTGAGTTCCAAAAGACATCAGAATGTATGCAGAGGCAGAGGTTGATAATGCTATGAAACAAGGGCAATAGAATAATCTTGAAATAGGATTAGAATTGAGGGTAGAATGGGAAAAAAAAAACATATCTTCAAAAGCCCTGCTCCACTATGGCCCTGATCAAAGCACATTATCTCTGCACTCTGCATCAGTCAGGGGTTTTGTGCAATTGTGTGATCAGACACTCAGAATAGAATAGTCTTTGTGCCCCAGTAATCAGCCTCGTGCAGCAGCCTGACCCTTGAAACCACCAGATACATGATAGAGCTCCAGCATGTAGGAATCATGGCAGCTGCCAGGATAGTGGGTACACATCTCCCAGGAAGGAGTAACAGTGATGACAGGTCACATGAACATGAATGGAATGGAATCGCTTCCTGTTGATGAATTCCGCACTGTTGTGACACTGCCCTCTCAGTGCCACGCCTGGCCAGTCAATGGTACCCTGCACCTGGGAGATGCCAGCTATGTTCCTGAACCCTACTGCCCGGGCTACAGCACTGACCTCACCATGAGGAGGAACAAATAAACTGGAGTGAGCTTGCACTAGTGCCGTTGGTCACACTCCCTGGAAGGAGACACACTGTGTCAAAGTTCAAAGCAGCTATCACTTCACAGCCACTGGGAGTCAATGGCCTCCCACTGCAGCAATCCTCTGGGCTGGTTCCAGGATCCGACACCACTCCACCACAGTATCCTGGCATAGGCAGAGCCAGTGTGACACTGCACCTGCTCATCTCCAGAGGTCTGGGAGGAAAAAAAGAAATCTGATCTCCTTTCACAGCTTCAAGGCAGCTTGGTGATGTTTGCCCCACATCCCTAGCAATCACAGGGCAAGGCATGGATGCTGCAAGTATGAGGCTGGCCCTTAAATGAGGGAGCAGTAGAGAGAACAAGTAGCTGAGATGCAACAGTGAGGTAGCTGCTTGCGCCTGTGTGCAAACTGTCCTTGCAGCAGTTGCTGGCGTGCCTGAAATGTGGAAACCAACTTCCTAAACATCTTGGAAATGGAGTGGAGACATGCCATGAGGATTCTGAGGGGTTGACAATTATCAGATGTCGACATCCATGGATGAGCAGCGGATGCATCCGGTGTCCATGGATCCAGCCCTGAGATAATGTTGTGTGGCCTTCAGTACAGAGTCCCCTTGCAACCACCGGTCAGGTAAAATCCCCAGGTCCTCGGCCAGACTAAAACCCAAAAGAACTGCAAACGTTGTAAATCAGGAACAAAGACAGAAGTTGCTTGAAAAGACCAGCGGGGCTGGCAGCATCAGTGAAGAAAAACATCAGAGTTAACGTTTTGGGTCCAGTGACCCTTCCTCAGTTCTGATGCTGCCAGGCCTGCTGAGCTTTTCCAGCAACTTCTGTGTTTGTTCCTCACTCTCACTTCTGTGTTGAGAATTTGCACCATCTAGTTTGCTCATGGCACGTGGTCCTGTAAGAAGCTGCATGTTAATGAGATGAGATCTGCAATTAATAAGATAATTAAGGAACAATAATTTTCCCCTTCATGGCTAGTCTACCCACAGTATTCCACCTTGATAACCAGGACGTGGTAAAAAGAGGGCACAAATAGTACTTGATGTTATTAGAACATCATATTGTTTTGGAACAAAGGATAAAGAGAAAAGGCTAATGGTAATGGGAAAGCAGTAACAGAGATGTTAAATGGGTGCAAATGATAAGTGTGAGAAGGAGAGAATAGGTCTGCTTTGTATTTAGGTCTGGGCATACTCCCCATCTGATCCTTTCATAGCTCCATCCCTGTCAGCAGCTTAAAAAGATAACATTTTTCAAATATTTTCAGTTCTGAAAATGAGCCATATCAAATTCAAAACCTTAACTCTGTTACTATTCTCAGCTGCGACAAGACGTGCTGAGTTTCTCCAGCAGTTTCTGTTTTTGTTCCAAATTTCCAAAATCTGCAATGTTCTGTCTTTATTTGAGTGTTTTATTTAATTAAGGGGGTCCACCACTTTGGTCAATTTAAAATCATTTGTGCAGCATGTACAAGTTCAAGAAAAGCTTTCTAGAATCTTACATTAACATGAAATGTTTGGATTTCTTCTTGGACCTACATTACACTGAGTTTTGTGCTACACAGGATCAACATTATAGGAGAGTCCCAGTGTTTTGAATGCAGAGCTGCACATAGTAATTTAAATAGTGCAAAGTTATTCAAACATTTATATGATGTATTCAGAAAAGTAATACATTTAAACAAAAGGATAAAACATTGTGATGAAAATTCTTCATAGTCCCTCCTATTTTTTGTTGACATGCACATTATCTAGACAAATCTAATTTCACTCAAGTAAAACCCTCACCCTAACCTGCTCAATCCCTTCCCCCAGTCCTGCTCAGTCTTCCAAAGCAACTAGAAATCCCCCCAGAGACCCGAGAATAGTGAGTGAAACCTTTAGAATGAGGGAGACATCGCAGGGATCTAGGGGAATTGCTGCTGTTCTTTCCCCCAGAAGAAAGATCTTCATATCTCCCTCAGGCCTGAAGTGTTGATGAATTATGGATCTGCCACTCCCCAAAAGGAAACTGTTAACATCGCCTGAGAGATAAACCAACCACTTCACAAATGATTTATAAATTCTAGTTTCATTGCTGCAGAAATCTATACTTTGTTACAGTTTTAACTCTATTCATCACCAATCACTTACCTTTCCTGATGATTTGATTCCTTTCCATAAGGCTGCCCCAACTATCAGTCAGGCCAGAAGCAGACAGAGGGCTAAATCCCAGACTATGCCCCCCGTCTCATCTATTGAACTGGAACGTCGTAAAACTACTTTACTGAGGAAAATATCAACAAAAATGTATTACGTAAGAAAACTGTTCATTATACACAGTCCTTTTTAGTATTTGTCAAACATACATAGTTTTATTATAACTAAATTAATTTTTGTTTTATGAAAGTTTAAATTCTTGCACCAAAGAATAAAATTTGAAGATTAATATTTTTGATGACGTTTTTTCCTATGTCTATTGATGTTTTTCAATGTAAAGCTTTATTTAAACAAGCTGATGAGATTCCCTGCAGAGCTAATTTAATGGGAAAGAGTTTCTGACAACACTTCACTGACACTGCCTCGGACTGCACTGTCAAAACTGTGTTTTTAATCACTGTCTTCCAATGAATTCAGCTCCTTCATGTCGTTAAAAATAACAGCTACTCCCAGTTTCTTCCACTTCATTTCCAAGTTGGTAATGGGTATCTTGGAGAGTTGCAGGGAACCCCTGTTGAGGAAGACCCACTGCATTAATCAAGCATTATTCTGGACAGGCTTAGGCTTACCCTGGGTCAAGGGCTGCCAGAGCAGAATTCCTCCCTACGGATTGCTTAAGACAAAGCCAAAGCCACCAGTTCTTCATTTCTCAGTGAAGTCAATAGGACGGTAGTGGCCACTGCTGGGAATGCAGCTAATCAAAGCTAGGATCACCAAATGACCCAGGCCAGGGGGTAATGATGGCAGAATGGTGCTTTTGGGACTGGGAGGAGGATGGGCAAAATGACTGCCTTCAAACAAGTGTATCAGAGTCCTCAATGTCTTCCATACTGA
Organism: Ginglymostoma cirratum; assembly: GCA_024137785.1. Lineage (NCBI taxonomy): Eukaryota > Metazoa > Chordata > Chondrichthyes > Orectolobiformes > Ginglymostomatidae > Ginglymostoma > Ginglymostoma cirratum. The sequence continues at coordinate 8,596,780 of JAHRHZ010000267.1, read as the reverse complement.
GCTTCAATACTGAGCTCAATAGCTTCGATACTGAGCCCTCCAAAGTCTGTTGAAGATCTATACAGATAGTATTAAAGTAAACCTACTCATGACAGGGCCCCTGTTACGTTGTTGTTTTGGAACAGTTCTACAATATTATTAATACCTCTATTGAAATCAAACAACTTCTCTCTCATTAGCCAGGGCATTCACCAACAAACCACCCCAAGAGAAGTTACTGGTCCAGCTGTGCAGCTTACAGGTACAGCACCCTGCAGCAATATACTTACTCCCAGTATTGCTCACTCGGGCTCTGGTGAGGAACAGAGATTTCTGATCCGTTTGGACAAGTTTCATTGTTTGCCTGCAGCCATGTTGTATTGATGGTTTCAAAATATCCATCGCCCAGAGTGAGATTGCAAAGTGGATCTGGAAAATGTGAAATGTATTTTAGAATTTCACAGTTCATTGAGAATGATGCTGCTATTTCCAGCAATATAATCAGGATCACAGTTTCACTCTGAATCTGTCCAATTTCTTTGTGTTCTAAATCCTCTTGCTCATGAAAGCAGAGTTATAGTCTGTATGCTACAGTCTCCACCTACAGCACAGCCCAGCTCTGGCACTCACTCAGTTTGTAATAGATTTTGTTTGACACAACCTGTAACATCAGGAATTATAAAACCAAATTGAGACGTGACATACTTGTGTAAACAATTTTTTCAATGAATGCTGATTATTGCAGGAATACTGAGGACATGAAAGAAGACATTTGCGATTAGAACATGTTTTCTATGAGGTTGAACTTCTAATGTATAATTACTCACTCCAAATCAATACTTTACAGAGCTGATGAGACTATGGGGCACATGAATTATAGCCATAATGTGACTTTGTGATAACACATAATCTCAGATCCCCTTTTAAGACAACCGTGTGGTTTGCTAGCAAAATTATCAGTAATTTCCCGTATCTCTCCTTACATTGTAAGGGTTTAAGTTTCATAACATGAAAACACAATGAGCCATTCCCTTTGCAGGGCAAGGGATGATATTAGCAAGAGATTTCCTTGTCTATATTTCATCTGATGCCATATGGTGTTATATGGCCAGAGACAGTGTTCAGGAAACCCATATCCCTTTATTTAACTATGTGGGAGCTGTCGCCACCTACAATCCTTGATGTCATCGAACAGAAACATTACAGCCATTATTTCACTCTGAAGTATTGCTTCTAAAACCTGCACTATCTTTGATGTGAAGTTACTGAAATATAGCTGTTGGGCTTAACCTTACACTATATATTTTTCAAGCAACAGCATTGCATTTGTAATTTTCCAGTTCTCCGAATCCACCCATGATCCCCATCTGTCCAAAAGGTTCAGAGATCACCCACAGTACCAGTCTGTATGGCTACAATTGTATAGTCATGTGGATAGGTCTGCACTGGAGTTGCTCCTTTGTGTTAGAGTGTTCGTGAAGTTTGGTGAAAGAGGGAGGAGGTGATCAGCCCCTCCTTCTCTCTGAGTGTTGAGTACTGCTGATGGTTAATAGAAAAGTAAAATCTTAGGGAATTTTGGCTGTAATGGGAAAGAGCAACTTTAAGGAACTCAGTACTGGAAGAGCGCCAGAGATTCATGAGAGAGAAGGAGTAAATCTGGCCAGGAGCAGCTGAACAGAACAGCAGGTAAACTTTCAAAAGAGCATAACCAGCGAGACCTTCATTCAATCCAGATGCAAAGCTAATGAACTGATATCAGGATTCGAAAGTGACACAGGGGAAGCAGATGCGGTGGATTGTATGTGTGTACAGATGGTGAGTGCTAGTGTTATTGCGTACTGTTCATACATTTGTTGTTTTGCGGTTTATAGTTTGAGGTTAAGGGAAGAAGGTCCCTGTAGTCATTGATATTGTTTGATTTTAAGAGGCTTTTAAATGTTTAATGCGATGGTGTAAGAAGTGACCGTACAGCTCGAAACTGTGGTGTGCTCCTCCTGATCCAAGTGGGAAGCCATTGCCTGGGACCAGTACATGTGCAGAAAGTGTCTTCAGCTCTTGGAAGTGTGGGAGTAGGAGCTGGCGGCTGAGGACACTGTGGAGTATCCACAAAGCTGAGAGAGTCATGGATAACATATACATAGAGGTGGTCACACTGCAGGCTGAGACTCCACAGGCTGAATGGGAATGGGTGGCCACCAGGGGGAGTAAGAGGACGCAGGAGACAGTGCAGGAACCCTCTGTGGCCATTCCCCTGCAAAACAGATACACTGCTTTGGATTCTGTTGAGGGGAATGACCTCTCGGAGGAAAATAGCAACAGCTAAATTCATCACAACACAGTTGGCTACGCTGCAGAGGAGATGAAGAGAAAGTGCAGGAATGCAATAATTGCAGGTCATTCAATTGTAAGAGGAATAGATAGGCTTTTCTGTGGTTACAAATGAGACTCCAGGATGGCATGTTGCCTCCCTGGTTCTAGGATCCAGGACGTTTCGAAGCAGCTATAAGATATGATGTAGGTGGAGGGTGACAACCAGTGGTTGTGGTACACATTGATGTCAATAACCTAGGTTAAAAAGAAGGATGAGCTCTTAAAAGCTGAAGATAGGAGTTAGGAATTAAATTGAAAGGTAGGACCTCAACGTGAGTGATCTCAGAATTATTGTCAGTGTCACATGCTAATCAGAGTAGATATTGTGGGTTCTATCAGATGAATGCATGACTGGAAAGATGGTGCAAAGCAGAGGGTTTCAGGTTCCTGGACATTGTAGGGAATGTGGGATATTTTCAAATCCACTTGTTCAGCGATATTATTACACACCTCTGGGGCAGATGGTACTTGAACCCAGGCCTCCTGGCCCAGAGGTAGTGACACTGCCACTGCACCACAAGATCCCTTCTAGGGAAGGTGGGACCAGTACATACTAGGCTGGTTACAACTGGGTAGGACTGGGATTGATTCAGGGCAAATATTTGCTAGTGTGGTTGGGGCAGGTTTATATTGGAATAGCGAGAGGTGAGATCCTAAGCAGGGTGACAAGGGAAAGAGAAACCAGGAAGGCAATAAAAACCCCAGTAAAATATAAAAAAGGTAGACTGGGTAATCAAGGACGTGAGACAAGTAGTGCCATAGTATATAAGAAAGTTAGGATGATTAAAAATTGCATAAAGGCAAGCCTAAAGGTTTTGTATCTTAATGCATGAAGCATTTGGAGTGAGTTAAATGGATATGATCTCCTAACTAACATGGAAATGTGGTTACAAGGAGGTCAAGGAGATCTGACCTCCTAGAAAGACAGGAGGGAAGGAAAGCGTGGTCGGGCAGCGTTGTTAATAAGAGATGAAATGAGGTCACTTGAGAGAGATGATTAAGGTTTGGATGATGTAGACCCATGTTGGATGTAGGTAGATAATAGCAAGGGAAAGAAGACATTGGTTGGAGTAATGTGTAGACGCCTAAACAGTAGCCACACTGTAGGAAAAGGTATGAATCAACAAATGATAAGTGCCTGTAGGAAGAATTGAGCGATCATTATGAGTTACCTTCATCATCTTGTTAAGTGTGTCAATCAAGCAGGAAATGGTAGCTATGGCAACAAATTCATAGAATGCATTAGGAATACAGGGTATTTCCACTATAACGCGTGTTTGGTTAATGAGATTGATGAATAGTGGATGCGGTTTGGATAACACGAACTTTCTATAGCGTGAAGTCGAACGAGCGCAACTAAAGCGTTATTGGAGAACTACCTGTAGTTTCTTACAGCAACATGTCATGGAGTCAATCAGGAAACAGGCTATCCTGGATCTAGTAATGGGTAATGAGGCAGGTTTAATGAATGACCTCAGTAAAAGATCTATTGTAAGTAATGTTCATAACATGATTGAAATTAATATTCAGTTTGAGAGTGAAACAAAGGGAATTATGATGAAATGGAGATAGAGTTCACTAAAATGGTCTAGGCGGATAGATAGGACAGTAACCAGGCAGTGGTAAACATTTAAGGAGGTAATTCATGACTCTTAGCTGAAGTATAACCCTGTGAGGAGGAAACTGTCTGAAAGACATATAAACCAACCATGGCAAATCAAGGAAGTGTAAGGAGGCAAAAGTCAGTGATAGCCTTGAAGACAGAGAATAATTCAAAATTGAGCAAAGGAGGACAAAAAGATAGGTTTTTGATGTATAGGGGAATCAAGGACTATGTGGAAAATGCAGGGAAGTGGGCACGTGGAATAATGGATCAGCCATGAGCCTGTTGAATAGCAGAGCAAGCTCAAGGGACTAAATGGCCTACTCTGGTTCTTATTTCTTATGGTCTTATATATCTTGCAAAGAAAACCAAACTGTCTTTAAAACTGTCCAAGAGTTCAAATTGAACACCTTGGAGAGAAATGTTTGGAAGCAATAGTTAAACAGTTGTTCTCTTTGGAAACTGAGAAAAATGGGGAAGAGATGAGACTTGGAAATAAAAGCCACATAAGGCTAGCAAATTTGTGAAAGCCACGCAGAATAAGGACATTGCAAATGAAGGGCAATAGCTGGGAAAAGCTCTCTCAAAGAGAGAAAATAAGATCTGCACAAAGGCAGAGATAGACAGAGAAGCAAATCAATGGAGGGCACAAATAGAGAGAGAGAAAGAGAAACAATGGACACAGGCAAAAAGAGTACAATTTTGGAAATAATTTTGCAATAGGTGAATAGCTGAGCAGCAAAATAGAAAGAGGCTCTTTTCTTTTACTTTTCCTCATGATTAGTGATATATATTGCTAATTTTATCCTGTTGTCTGCATGGTATGTGACATAGTTGTGTTCAGCAGAACTATCTGAGATGACTTGAGTAGATTCACAGATACTAATCCTTGTTGGTATCAATCTAAGATACTCATACTATGTGAGGAATTTGCCAATCCAAAGTCTTTGGTAGAAGAGAGGCATGAGTCCCAACCCAATCTTGATAAAAACAAGTTTGTTACATAGTACATAATAGCTAATCACCTCGTAGCTTAGTTACGCGAACAACAACAACGACAAAACAGAAATTGCTGGAAAAGCTCAGCAGGTCTCTCAGCATCTGAGGAAAGAAATCAGTGAACGTTTCAGGTCAGTTGAACCTTCTTCAGAGCAGTTACATGATAGTTGCTTGAGAGACATCAGGGTCAGCATAACAGTAAGTACACATCACTGTTAGCTACCTGGAATTAACGTCAGAATAACTGCTTAGGGAACTGGCAGGGATTTGTTTGCTCATTCCAGGAACAGAACATGTACCCTAATATGCAAAGCTGAATTGCATGATGCCCATTAACCCTTTCAGGTACTAACTACCTTAAATAACGATTAAAAATGGAAGATCAATTAATTCTTTTAATGTATTTCCAACAGCCACGTTTTATTTATTATTGAGCATTCTGTAAGTCCAGTGACTCAGTGCCATGATTCCTTCTGCTTTCTATTGAACTCTTTCTGCTGTATGGTCACATGGTCACTGAAACTATTGTCCATTTCTCTCCCTCACTCAGACTGACAGAATGAACAGTGAATGTCAGTGTCTACACATTCCCCAGTCGAAGTGAAGACTGTACCTTTGGGAATCCTGCTGCATGTTCCATCTGCTCCCCACCAACTGAAGCAGTCTGCCCACGGCAGGGGTGATTGGAAGGAAGCAAACAGGTAGTACAGACTGTAGGCGAGGATGCAGTTGTATAAAATGTTTGAAACTACAATCACAAATACCGTGGTGAGCCCTATACCTTAAAATGAAACAAGGAACGCAAATTTAGTTTACAAGCTAATGTTTAAAAATAAATTCTTGACCACGGATTCAGCTAGTCAGACGAACAAATCAATTTTTGCTACAGTCAATCTCCATTGAACCTAGTGACGCTGTCCAAGCTGACCACACCTGGAGTTAAAATGACTGCCTCACCTCACACTGGATCAGAGTCACTGAGTTTGAAGCGTGAATTAGAGACATCCTAACACATAAGGAGATGGGTGAAATATATAGAGAAAATTACATGAAACTTGATGTAAGGCTTAAGTGGTAGAGGCATGAGTCCCAACCAAAATTTTAAATTTAAGTTAAGAACTTTGAATAGATGTAAACTGAATTGGTCTGAGATGCTTGTGGGGAAGCTCTGAGCCCAACAGTGGAACATTCTGAAGGAAGTTTCTGGTCAAATACAAAACCAGAACATGCCCGAAAAGGCTAAGAATTCCACTTGTGAGGGTAAACAATTCATTATCAATAAATGAGGGAAGAGACAGTCATGCCAGAGGATAAGGCTTTTATAAATGTGAGGAGAAGTGGAAATCCAGCAGACTGGGATAACTTTACAAAACAACACAGGGAGACAAAGAAAACAAACAACACACAAAACATAATTTTCAAGCAATGTTCAAGAAAGCGTGAGCATTTATAAATATGCCCTAAACCCAACAACACTAATGAGAATTGGAATTGGAAGCATGCTGGTGTAGAGATTTTCTAAAACTTTAGTACAGGCTTTCTGAGAACTTTACATTACACCGAACAGCTGCACCTAAATGAACCAGTATTACTCTGTAAAACTCTTTTGTCTCTGACACATAACATGGTTAATTAGAACATCATTCTGGTGACCCAGCTAATGCTTATTCATGAGAATCAATGTGATCTCTTTGCTGTCTCATTGCTATTTATTGTTGTTCTCAAATTGTCTGCTACATTTCCCCACATCATATTGTTTAATACAATACTTAGTTTAAAACTATTGCATTCACATTGATACATTTGACAAGTTCCAGTTTAAATCTCTGACTCAAGGAAAAAAATTAAATGGCGATAACTGCTTGAACTGTTCCTAATCTTGAATTATTCCGTAAACACCAACCTTGTAACATGGGCACAGCTTTCCACACTCTAATAGATCCAAGGCTGGCAAACTGGCCTAAGGAACATTCCAGGAAAAACAATGGTATTCCAACAAGAGCCAGCATGAGTGTGTAGGGAATAAGGAATGCACCTGGAAAATATAGAAAAGGACTTCAATGGAGGATGCAACCATCTGTTCAAGCTGAATCTCCTCCTTTCTACCAGGTGGGTTCCATTGACATTATGCCTTTTTGAAACTCTGACCTGGGTTCAGATTTCTTGTTACAGATCAAGATCGAATATCATCACCAAAACTCTCAGGACTTTACTGGCCCAGCTTCCAATGCATCAGTCCAGAAAATCTGACATTTGGCATTGTAGTGGATTGTCACAGAAGGCCATGGCCCTGTTTTGGAGAAACATCAGTTGTATTTCAGTACTGAGGAAAGGGAAGTGTATAAAATAATTGATGAGGGGGTACTGGTAAGTAAGCACAGGTTAAGGAGATAGGTAAGAGACTAGGGTGGTAGGTAGGTGAGGGGTTTGGGATGCAAATGGGTGGTCAGGCATGGATGTCAGCTGAATGAAGGAGTAACATGGCAGGTAAGTGATTGACGGTGTAATGTGACAGTTGGGAAAAGGGGTAAGTGGGTCAGTGGGTTGTGAGTTGTGGATATTGGAGAGTGGGTATCGATGTCCAGAGGCAGAGAGTGGGTCAGGTATTCAGAGGGCATGAGTCAATTGTCACATGTTAACAATCCAGAGACTGAAAGCTCATGGAAGCGCCGAAGATCTTTTAATGTATTTGTCTGTCTATCAATGTATTGATCTGTGTATCCCTCCATCTGTCAATCTTTCCATCTCTCCCTGTACAGAAATTCAATGTCCTCATACCCAATTCATTCCCCATGATTACTCTCTGCTTTTGTGGGTGTAAGTGTACGTTAGTATACAGGAGACGATGTGCTCTCTGATGCAGCTCCCAAAGTAACTAAATGGAGTAAATCATAAAGAAATTCTCACCTTCTCTTTCTCCTGGAATTAGGTTATTTTCTGTCTCCTTATAAAATTGTGTTGCAACATTTTTATGCATTTGTTCTTGGCTTCTGTTTCATCTTTTGTTTGAAGTGATAGGGATCTGATTATCCATCAAATAACTTTACAGCAGCCTGTGCTTATTTCACCAATAATCTTTTATTACAGATTATGTAGACAGTTATGGATCTACACAAGCCCAAGTATGTCCTTCATGCAAGTTCTCTCCAGACAGCCTCTTAGTCATATCATCTTCATTTTTCATTACACCCTGATCTTGCAGCCTCATGTTGTTAGAAGACAGTGTCTGCAGCTTTCATTGATCTAGGATTGTGGAGTTTTGAAGAGCATCTGACATAAGCAAGTTAGAACGCAGCGAACAAACCTGAGCCACAAAGACTGACTGAGAAGACTAGTAACTGAGGGTTTCAAATATGGTGCATTAAGTAGACTTGATGTAGATAATTCATGTATTTTAAACACTAACACTTTAAAAGGTATTCAAAATTCATTGATTAACAATTCTACAAACCTGCCAGGGCTCAGACATTTCATTTTGAAAGCCAACTATTTGATGTTTCTTGTTCTTGCCTCTGATTCTAAAACACTCTCCAAAACACTGTATAGCTAAAAACTTGTGGGATTGGTTTCTTTGTTCCTAGTGACTTGTATCCAAACAAAATTCGACATTTCCTTTTTTTTTTGTTGACTTGAATATTCTTTATAAAGAAATGAAATAATTCACTAAGTTTTACCTCACTCTTGACACATTTTGGATCCATTACTGTACCTCCTCCGTTTCTGTAAGCCAGGTATGGGAATCTCCAGACATTCCCCAGACCCACAGCGTAACCGATCATCGAGAGCAAGTAGTCAGTTTTCGAGGACCAGTTACCACGCTTCACGTTCTCATCACCTTCACCCACAATTTCATTAGTAATAGTCTAACAGAAAGAAAGGAAATGGGCAGCTCAGAAATGAGAATTTCACTGATTAGAATTCAAACTAAAAGTACAATTTTCCAAACGACCCCATAAGATATACAAGCAGAATTAGGCCATTCAGCCCATTGATCTGCCATTCAACTGTGTCTGATATGTTTCTCAATCCTATTCTCCTTGTAACCCTTGTTGCCCTTACTTATCAAGAGCCTATCTTCCCCCCTCTAAACTCTGTTGCTCTGTTTAGCAGCAATCTGTTGGTGATTTGGAATCACATCGGCACCCTGAAGAGGGACTCTGCAATTCGCAACAACCAAAATCTCAAAACTCAGAGCGTCTCTCGGAGTGTAACGTGGGTGTAATGTCATGTTTTGATAAAATACTCACCCTGTCCCTCAGAGGATGTGTCTGCTGGTCATTCTGTGGGATCCCAAAAGCAATCAATTGACGTTGTTCCATTTTGGACAATGATGAATGATTCTGGCACTAGCTCAGGTATTGGATGTAAACCCTAAGGCAGGCGCTTTAGTCTGAAAGGAATGAAGTCTCTAGTGCCCGTGCCTGTAGTTAAGACTGATTGAACTCCTGTGTTGTTGCTGAGTCTTCCACGATCAGAAGCCAGACCCTTATACTCCTTGAAATGGGTATGGCTCAACTTCCCTCAGTCAGTTCATGATGAAGATCCCAGAATATTTCTCCTGTTAATTAGCCAGTTTCCATATTCAACATTTCTAATGCAGGTGGTAGCATAAGTTTCAGAACATTCAAGGTCAAGGTGCAGCAATTTTGCATGGCCAGGTTTGGGTGCCGCGACAATTTGAAAGGGGACGGTACAAAATGAATTTACTCCAAGTGGGAGCTCAGGCAAGCAGAGTGCTGTTTCTACTTATTTGTTTAAAAATGGGATAGTCGAAGCTAATACCGGAAAAATAAAGGTGATCTACTCGTGCCAAAGTTCATTTTACACATGCAACTTGTATTTGAAATATTTGGTTGTGCAAGTGACATTCTGAGAGAGAGAGAGATAGAGAGGTCTGATGTCGTAATAATGTCACTGGATTAGTAATCCAGAACCTTAGGTTAATGATGTGGGTCATGAGCTCAAATCTCCTCAGGGCAGTTGATTCAACAAAATGAGAAATTAAAAAGCTAGTCTAAGGGCGAGCATGTAATGACTGGTGATTGTCATTAAATCCCATTTGGTTTACTAACATCCTTCACTAAAGGACATAATCAATTTTTACCTAGTTTAGAGCTGACAGAGCATCCAATGTCAACCCTGAACACCAGAAATGACAAACACAGCCCTGTCGACTCTGCAATTTCCTCTTTACTAACATCTGGCAACTTGAGAGTTGCCCATGGACTTTTCAATCATGATGGCAGCATGGTGGCTCAGTGGTTAGCACTGCTGCCTCGCAGCACCAGGGACCCAGGTTCAATTCCAGCCTTGGGTGATTGTCTGTGTGGAGTTTACACATTCTCTGCGTGGGTTTCCTCTGGATGCTCTGGTTTCCTCCCACAGTCAAAAGATGTGCGGGTTAGATGGATTAGCCATGTTAAATCGCCCGTAGTGTCTGTGGATGTGTAGATTAGATGGATAGCTATGGTAGTTGCAGCGGTAAGGTAGAAGGGTGAGTCTGGTTGGATGCTCTTCGGAGAGTTGGTGGCGAGTTATTGGGCCGAATGTCCTGTTTCTATGGAAGCAACAGGCTGATGTGCTCATAATCATGGAGTCATAGCTTACAATGTTAACCATTTCACCATCCCTGGCAGGCCAGCCCCTCCAGAGGTCCTGGTACATGAGCATCAATTCAGGAGTCGGCTATGGGGAGAGCTGTGAGGTTGCGGATCTTCCCATAACACTGAGTAACCCACACAGGTCAAAGCTGGGCAAGGCTCAAATACTGTTTAACCAAGTACCACCACCATTCCCAGTGGATGAAACGATACACCACTTGCAGATACACAGATCCTGGCAAAGGCACAGAATGTACTTTGGTTGGGAGACTTAATTGCCCATCAATAAGAGTGGCTCAGTACTGCTCCCCAAGCTAGATGAGTTATAAAGAACAGAGCTGCCAGACTGATTCTGCAGCAGGTGATGTGGAAAACAATCTTCTTGACATTGTCCACCCCAGTCTACCTGTTAGAGATGTGTCTGTCCATTTCAGTATCAGTGAGTGATGACTGCATAGCGCTTGTGATGACAAAATCCCGTCTCCACATTGAAGATCAGCAGCAACAGAATTGTTTTTAACTAAAATCTGTAACCTCAAAGCCTGGCATATCCTCACCGTATAACTAAGCTAGAAGATCAAACCTCATTCAATAAAGGATACAGTAGGGCATACCAGGAGCTGCACCATATTAACAGAGTTGACCTTTTTAATCATGTTTCACATGGATGTTTTATGCCCCCGGCTACATCGGGCCTATTGACTGTTGGGGGACTTACAGTACAACCCCATCAATGAGATCACCCACTTCTTATTTCTAAGTTCCACCCATACAGTTTTGTTGGACAGTCCCCCAGGAATAATCTCTCTTAAGTACCGCCGTGATGCTTTCCCTGATCAAAAATGCCAGTCCTCCACCTCTCTTGTATCTTTTCTACCCTTCCTGTAGCATCTGCACCCTGGAACATTAAGCTGCCAGTCCTATCTCTCCTTTTGCCATGTTTCTCTAATAGCTATGATATCTCAGTCCCATGTTCCTACCCACACCCTGACTTCATCTGCCTGACCTGTCAGTCCTTTCGCATTGAAATAAATCCAGTTTAGTTCATCGGTCTTCCCTCATTCCCTGCTGTGCTCTTGCCTGCCTTGTCTGTTTAAGTTGCTCTCTTTAACTTCTGTAGCAACCTTAGCCTTCTCTTTGTTCTTATTACCTTTCCACCACAGCTTAAGGAAGTGCAGTCAGAGAGAGGAATGGGTAATGACCAGTTCGAGGGAGGCAGGCACATATTCAGGAAAGCCCCAGAGTGCGTCGCAATCGAAGACAGATTACCTGTGTCTGATCACCATATTCGTTTCTGGGGAAGGTGGGTCTTTTGTAAGTCTTATGGTTTGCTGAAGGTATTGCTGACTGCAAGGTATTGGTGGGGTTTAAAACTAATTTATGAGGGGGGTCTGGGATACTACGTGAAGTTAAGGTGGGGCTGATGCGCATACAAGTACAGAAGAACTACGAAAGCAGTCCAGAAACCAGTGCAAATATGTTCAACTTACGGCAGAAGGGAGTGTGGCAAAGCTAGATGGTGTTTTTTTCACTGCCACGAGTCTTGTGAGTAAGACGGATAAGTAGATTAATGTATGGGGTTTTGATATCATTGCTATCACAGGAACAGTGACAAAACTGTCAGCACGACGTTGTGGGACGCAGAACCTTCAGATGGGATGGGGGAGGTGGGTGAAGGTGCAAAAGAGGTGATATCGCAACATTGATCAAGCAGACAATTACTCCATAAGGGTTGATAACATGTTAGGAACAAATACAAACAATGCTGCAGAAAGCAGCAGCTTTGGCGGAATCTGTAGAGAAATAAACGGAGTTAACTATTCGAGACCAGTACAACGCTGTTTCAGAGCTGAACCATTGTAGGGAAATGGGGTTTTAATACTTTTGACAGAGGCAGTGGAGGAACTAGGGGCCAGAAGACCTGTGCCAAAGACAGTTGGCAGTGGTGGCAACGCAGGACAGCTCGTCTTGGCAATTGGTGGCCGTAATGGCTTTTGGTACTTCCACCATTACTTTTTCCATGGGTGTGTCAGTTGGGGCCAGGCCCCATGCAGTCCCAAATCCATGGCCAGCTCCGGCACTGGCGCTGAGGTCACAGAGGCTTCAGCATTAGTGGCGGAGGAGGCCAGAGCCGGGACCCCGGCAACCAATGACTGGCATTAGCCTCCGGAGGAGTGTCAGAGGGTGACATGTGGTGGTTGTGGGAGTGTCAGTGCCACCTACGTCTCAGGAGGGATTTGTGAGGTTCATTATATTTTTGGATCTCCAATAATGCCTGGTGATGCAAATGGAGGAGGGATTTCCAGATCAATAGAGAGGCAATCGTGTTTTTTCTCAACTCCAGGTAGGTTTCACCTTGTGTGGAGATTACAAAACTCCAGAAACACTCTCAAAAATAATTAAAATTTCAATGTGTAAAATGAACTTGAGCAGCAGTGAATAATAAATATGTTTATGAAATGGAAGAAGACCATTTCATTTTTGTATGTAAATAAGATTATTATAAATATTAAATATAAATAAGATTATATATAAATCGTTTTATTTTCATAGATCATAGAATCCCTACAGCGTGGAAACAGGCCATTTGGCTCAACAAGTCCACATCACTCCTCTGAAGAACGTAACAAGGTGTAGAACTGGATGAACACAGCTGGCCAGGCAGCATCGGAGGAGCAGGAAAGCTGACATTTCGGGCCTAGACCCTTTTTCAGAAATGGGGGAGGGGAAGGGGGCTCTGAAATAAATGGACGGGGTGTGATAGCAGGTAGATACGGAGCGGATAGGTGGGAGAGAAGACAGACAGGTCAAGAAGGCGGGGATGGAGCTGGTAAAGGATGGTGTAGGTAGGGAGTTGGGATGGGAGTTGGTCAGTGAGGAGGGAGGGGCGGATAGGTGGGAGGAAAGACGGACAAGTCAAGGAGGCAGGCATGAAGCTAGTAAAGTGAGTGTAGGTAGGAAGTGGGGGTGGAGATTGATCAGTGAGGTGGCAGAGAAGACAGACAGGTCAAAGAGGCAGGGATGGTCTTGGTACAAGGTTGGGGGTGGGGAGATTTTGAAGCTAGTAAAGTCCACATTGAGACCATTGGGTTGTAGGCTTCCAAGGTGGAATATGAGGTGCTGTTCCTCCAGTTTCTGGGTAGCATCGTTCTGAAGAGCATCCCACCCTGACTCATTCCCCTACCCCTGCATTTCCCCGTGTCAACCCAAACATCCCTGGACACTATGAGCAATTTAGCAAGGCCAATCCACCTAGTCTGCACATCTTTGGACTGTGGGAGGAAACTGGAGCGCCCAGACAAAACCCACACAGACATGGAGAGAATGTGCAAACTCCACACAGACAGTCGCCTGAGGGTGGAATTGAAACCGGGTCCCTGGTGCTGTGAGGCAGCAGTGCTAACCACTGTGCCACCCTACTGGAGTCTGAAGTAATGAAGTCTGAAGACTGAAGTCCAATTTGATTTGGATTCACATGGCAGTTCCTTTTAAAACTAGCACTTTGCTCAAACTCTGTAGATATGAAATGAATGCACTTTAAACTTAAATGTTCTGAAAACAAAACATCTAACTTTCAATAGATATGTTCAGTGTGGAAATTAAATGATTAACTAAACAGAGGTTCTCAAACACGTTAGCAGAGATACATACCTTGTGACATATGTTAAGAGACTGATTTCTGACTGACTGGGTGAGAGTCGTTCATTCATGAGAAGTTGAAGAACAGTTGGCCAAAAGGAGCATCCTCAAGGTTTACACTCAATTCTTATGCAAGTGGAAGAATAGTTCATTGATGTCCAAAAATGGACCACAGCGAATTGCCTTTATCTGGGTTCTCACAGAATGACAATCAGCCAGACTCCCCAGAGTACCTGGTGAGTATTTCAACAAAACAAAACTGTAAAAAAACCCATGTTAGACAAAGAGAGATACTGTTGATTTGTAGATTTTAGTTGTTGTGAATCGTAGATTCTCTGTGGACTTCTGGCTGTTTCTAACCTGCCAAACAGTGCTGCCTAATAGAGAACAACACATTTTTCCTGTAGTTGTGAGGAGTGGTGACTATACATTTCACTTGAGGACTAGTCTGAGAAAGACTGTTTTCTGAGCCTGCCATTTCCACTGGTTTCTCCCAGGATACCGTCAATGAACATGGTGCCGTGGGTGATGAGAATGTGGAGCGGGGTAACTGGTCTTCGAAGACTGACTACTTGCTCTCATTAGTTGATAATGCAGTGGGTTTTGGAAACATCTGGAGATTCCCTTACTTAGCTTACAGAAATGGAGGAGGTACCGTCAACAAATTTATTATATTGGAGAGCAGGAAAGGCAGAACTACATCGATCAATTCATTGATTTATACAGAATATTGAAGCTCAGGCAATAGCAAATATTTATTGCACTAAAATAATAACAGTAAATAATGAAGGGTTAAACAATCCTGGTGTGAAATGGTGAATTCAAGTTAATGAGTTTGTATATTATTTTCTTATGAAGTGGGAGACGTGCCAAGGTAACAGTTTAGAATTAACAATGTGATACATAAAATAGATGCTATTTATAAAGCAAAGTAAATGGTTAAATTATTAATTCAACCATTTTCAAGTGATGTTGTTTAGAACGCATGAGCCATCCACAGCAAATATATTTCCTGCGCAGTGCGTGGAAATCCCAGAATACCAGTCTCATCAGTTAGGCTCTGGGTTCAGATTTATACATTATCATCAAACCTGCTTACATCAGGGGCTCATTACAACCCTCACAATTGGATTGATGGTAACCATGGACAAATGTGTAAAAAATGTCATAACAGGATTGTGTAAAGTGACAGGGAAAAATATTTGATTACATTAGAAAGTGAAATTCACAAAGTAGGAATTTGGGCATTCATAGAGATTTCAGGGTTAATTTTAATCCAGCCCACACAGAGTAAAGGTGGAGTTTCAACTTGAACATGTGATTTGTCCACATTGAAATCCTTTCCACTATTTTCCAGGTCCGTTCTTTATTCCCTACTCTCTCTTGCTGGCTCTTGTTGGGATACCATTGTTTTTCTTGGAATCATCCTTTGGGCAGTTTGCCAGCCTTGGGCCTGTTGCAGTGTGGAAAGTCATGCCAATGTTACAAGGTGAATGTTAATTTTATCAAAACAGGTACAGCAAACTTTTTAAAAAAGGGATAGAGTTGACTTAATAAAAATATCACACTTTCCTTATCTGTCGGAGGTTTGAGCTAAACTTGCCAATGTAGTGTCCGCAATCTGATCTGCCATGCCCAATATTAAGTGTTGCATATGTCGTATACTGGCTTTTTGACATATTGTTTGTGAGTATTTTTTTAAAATGATAAATTGAAGCCAGGTATCTGGGGCCCAGCACAACACATCGTCCTCACAGGTAAGTTCTTTGGTCGGTATTAGCTACTAATTTGACTATCTATTATGGGCTACTTTCAGATTGCAGGTAAATAAGGGAAATATTTATAGGTTACAAACTAAAAGATCAGTAAGAATTTTTTTTGAAAAAAATCTGATTTAGAACCAGGTAAGTAACGTAGACAGATAGTAAGAACTGCCGATACTGGGGTCAGAGATAACAAGGTGTAGAGCTGGAGGAACACAGCAGGTCAGGCAGCACCAGAGGAGCAGGAAAGTTGACATTTCGGGTCAGAAAATGAAGAAGGATCCCGACCCGAAACGTCAACTTTCCTACTCCTCTGATGCTGCCTGGCCTGCTGTGTTCCTCCAGTTCAGTGTAGAGTTATCTGAGTAGAGATGCAGGGACAAGGAATATATTGTACGTGCATGATGTGAGATCTGATGGACCCCATTGTGGTGCAGCTTAACCATATCTGTGGTAAGTGTCGGTTGCTCTGCTGTATTACCTGTCCTACATTGTGTGCGGCTGCCTAGGTATGCATAGACCCTCAGTACGCCAATGCAAAGTGTCACTATGTACTGAGGTTCTACCTGAACCTGGTGCAGTGAAGGATCGGACTGGCCATGTTGCTATGGAACGCACCAAGTAGTTGGACTGTTCCATATCACCTGTCGATCATGGAGAAATTTGCAAAGCAAAACACTCTTGACCACAAGCCAGCCAGGAAGTGCTCGGCATAGGGTCCTCGAGTTTGCCAGAACTTTCCGACAAGCACCAGAACATTGCTTGGCCGATGGTGAGAAAGGCACGACCCGCGAGATCATTCATGTACACCCGGTTGGTCTGTGCCACAGCACACTGCCGTCGAAGCAGCTGCTGGGGGGGGCGCGAGTAGAGAATGGCACACATCTCCCGCTGGAATGTGCCTTTGCAAAGGAATTCTGGAGAGAGATGCAACGCATGCTCCACTACCCCTCCTCCATTGCTTTGCCGCTGCCTGCGCTAGACCCACTATTGTAAGAGTTGCCACTCTTTAGCCACCATTTCTCCACTGCAGGGCCCACCTCGCAGATGCCAAGTCCCGTCCTGAACTCTCAATCATCCTGCAACCAGGAGTTCCTGGCTTGCTGCCGCTACCTCGCTAACAACCAGGATTCCAAACTCCAGGGCTACCGGGATCGCGGCCAGGAGCCCCTGGCTCCACTGCTGCCTCGATGACTCCAGGAATCCCTGGCACTGGGCATACGACGCTGCCTCTGCTGCAGCTACCGCCTCACTAACACCAGGGGGTCACCACTCAGGGCCTACTGTAACCAGGGGACCCTGGCTCCACTGCCAGGCCAAGATTCCCGCTCCAGCTGCCCTCCCCTGATACGTCGCCTTGATCGCGTCACCATCTGGAAGAGTCCGCTGCCCCCTGAACCCCAATTGCTGGACGAGCTTTGCTGCAGCCTCCAATTGCCGGAAGGCTGCAGCCAGTCCCCGCACGTCCCACTCTTATTGTCAGACCGCCAACTAACACGCCAAAGAAAAGCAAAACAAAAGAAAAGGAACGAAAGAGAAAGAGCAGAAGTAAAAAGAGTTTTTTAAAAAAAGCAGATGGTAGCGGGTGAGCCCCAAGCAAGAGCCCACACACTGCCCTGCTGTCCTGCTGCCATCTTGGAAAACTGAGGAACCGCAAGAGAGAAAAAAAAATGACCCTGATGGGTTATGTACAGGCCTCGCAGCAGTAGTCAGGATGCAGGACAGAAAATAAATCAGGAGATAGAAAAGGCATTTAAAACGAAACACTATGACAATAATCATGTGGAGCTTCAATGTGCAAGGGGACCAAGAAAATCAGCTTGGCAGCGGATCCCAAGAAAAGGAATTTGTGGAATATCTATGAGATGCTTTTATTTTGGAGCAGTTTGTGTTAGAGCCCATGAGGAAACAGGCGATTCTGGATTTGGTGAAGGTGAAGCTGGAGCTGAAGGTGAAGAATCCCTCTGGGGCAGTTACCATAGTATGATAGAATTCACCCTGCAGTTTGAGAGAGAGAAGCTGGAATCGGGTGTAAGGGCTTTACAAATGAGTAAATGTAACTGTAAAAACATGGAAGAGGAACTGACCAGAGCTGGTTGGAGGGGGACCCTATTAGGGAAGATAGTGTAGCAGCAATGGCAGGAGTTTATGGGGGTAACTTGGGAGGCACAGCAGAACTTCATACCAAGGAAGAAGAAAAATACTACTAAGGGGAGGGTGAGGTAATAATGGCTGACAAGGGAAGTCAGGGACAGCATTAGCTCAGAAGGAAAAGCGTACAATGTGGCGAAGATTGGGGGAAGCCAGAAAATTTGGAGGGTTTTAAAAGTTAGTAGAGGATAACTACAAAACCAATAAGGGGGAAAATGATAAAATACGAGGGTAAGCTAGCAAGTAATATAAAGGAAGATTCCAAGAGTTGTTTTAGACATATAAAAGGGAAGAGAGAGGCAAGAGTGGACATTGGGCCCCTTGAAAAAGCTGGGAGGGTAGTATTTGGGAGTACAGAAATAATGGAGGAACTGAATAGGTACTTTGCATCAGTCTTCACTGGTGGAAGACACCATTGGCATGCCAGAAGGGTCAGGGAGCAGAAATGAGTGCAGTGATCATCACAAAGGAGACAGTCCTGTGGAAGCTGGAGGGTCTGTAGGCGGACTATCCAGCCAGACCAGATGGACTATCCCAACCCCACCCCCCACCCCGAGTTCAGAAGGAGGTAGAGAAGAAGATTGTAAAGACATTGGTGGTGAACTTTAAGGAATCACTAGAGTCAGGCAGGGTGCCAGAGGACTGGAAAATGACTAATGTAACAACCCTGTTTAAGAAGGGAGGGAGGCAGAAGACAGGATAACTATTGGCCGGTTAGCCTGACCTCAGTTATTTGTAAGATATTAGGGTCTATTAATAAGGATGACATTGCGGAGGACTTAGAAGTACGTGGTAAAATAGGGCTCAGTCAGCACGGCGTTTTCAAGCAGAGGTCATGTCTGATAAACCTGCTTGAATTCCTTGAAGTAGTAATGAGAAAGTTAGATAAAGGAGAGCAGTGAACGTGATCTACTTGAAATTCCAGAAGGCCTTTGACAAGGTGCCACACAGGAGACTGCTAAATAAGATAGGAATCCATGATGTGGGGGGCAAGGTACTGGCATGGATAGAGGGTTGGCTGACTGGCAGAGGGCAGAGATTAGGGATAAAGGAGTCTTTTTCAGGATGGCAGCCTGTGACTAGTGGAGATCTGCAGGAGTCAGTGT
Organism: Ginglymostoma cirratum; assembly: GCA_024137785.1. Lineage (NCBI taxonomy): Eukaryota > Metazoa > Chordata > Chondrichthyes > Orectolobiformes > Ginglymostomatidae > Ginglymostoma > Ginglymostoma cirratum. The sequence continues at coordinate 8,577,570 of JAHRHZ010000267.1, read as the reverse complement.
TGGGACCACAGTTCTTCACATCATACATTAACAATCTGGACAAAGGAACTGAGGGTATTGTTGCTAAGTTAGCAGATGACACAAAGGTAGGCAGAGGGACAGGTAGGGCTGAGGAGTGGGGAGGTGGCAGAAAGACTTTTAGAGGCTAGAAGAGTGGGCAAAAGGTGGCAAATGGAATACAATGTGGGAAAATTTGAGGTTATGCACTTTGCTAAGAACGACAGAGGCATTGACTATTTTCAAAACAGGGAAAGGCTTTGGAAACCTGAAGCATAAAGGGACTTAGGAGTCCTAGTTCAGGATTCCCTTATGGTTAACATGTAGGTTCAGTTGGCAATTAGGAGGGTGAATTCAATATTAGCATTCATTTCAAGAGAGCTAGAATATAAGAGCATAGATTTACTGCTGAGGCTGTATAAGGCTCTGATCAGATGGCATTTGGAATATCATGAACAGTTTTGGACCCCAAACCTGAGAAAGGATGTGCTGGCCTTGGAGGCGTCCAGAGGAGGTTTTCAAGAATGATCCTGGGGATGAAGGGCTTGTCATATGATGAACAGTTGAGGATTCTGGGTCTGTACTTGATGGCGTTTAGAAGGATGAGGGGGATCTCGTTGAAAATGAAAAGCCTGGATCGAGTGGACTTGGAGAAGATGTGTCCACTTGTAGGAGAGACTAGGACAGGAGGACACAGCCTCAAGGTGAAGGGACAACCCATTGGAACTGAGATAAGGAGGAATTTCTTCAAGCAGAGGGGATGACTCTGTGATGCAATGGGTTGTGAACCAAATCATTGAGTGTATTTAAGATAGAGATAGAATTCTTCTTGATTAGTAAAGGGATCAAGGGTTAACTGGAGAATGCAAGAGAATGAGGTTGAGAAACATTTTAGCCATGACCGAATGGTAGAGCAGACTCAATAGGCCAAATGGCCAAATTCTGCTCCTATATCTTACGACCTTGTGGCCGAAGACTGGGAATGTATGATTATCACCAGCCACAATGATGATGTCCTAAAGAGTTAGTGATAAGGAGTCTAAAGGTAAAGACATGGAACATCATTCTTGCAATCTGGACATAGAATTATAATATAATCGACATTTCCTGTTTAATACAAGAAGTCTTTGAAATCTCAACTGTTGAACACAGAATGTTGAAGTAGCCAATAACCTACCAAACACAGCAGATGTTTCCCCAAAGGTGTGGCCATCCAGGACAGTATCCCTGGTCCGTACTGTGTCCTTTCAAAGAAAAACACAATTTGGTTGAATGACCAGCCAAATCCATGTCAAATATTTTATTTCATATTGAAGTTCACAGTCCAGTCTCCTGTTCTTTCTTCTGTTTTCAGGTGTGGTGATTGTTATGATTTTTCTGATTACGATTTCCAATATTTCCTACACCTGCGTCATCGGCTACAGTCTGTACTACCTGTTTGCTTCCTTCCAGTCACCCCTGCCATGGGCAGATTGCTTCAGTTGGTGGGGAGCAGATGAAACATGCAGCAGGACTCCTAAAGGTACAGTGCTCACTTCTATTGTTGACACCGAACTGTTCACTGTGCATTCTGTCAGTCTGAGCAAGGGAGAAAAATGGACAATAGTTTCAGTGACCATCCTCATCGTGACCGTACAGCAAAAAGACCATACAGCAGCAGGGATCACGGCGCTAAGTCACTGGGATTTCAGAACAATGAATCAAAAATAAATATTGAAACATCAGAATTTGTCGAAGAAAATTGTCAATATTTCGTAGCGTCGTATATTTGTCTAATTTCTTTCACCTTTTCAGTAACTCTTTCTTGTGTTCTTTTTGACTGTGTTCGTTGTTTGTATCTCTCTACATCCCAGTATTTTGTCTCACATTGAGTCCCTTCTCTATCCCTGTGTTTTGAGCAGGTATCATTTTCTCAACTTTTTCTCTTCCTCTGTGTTTTTCCAAATATCTACCACTTCGTACACATATGGTCTGACTGTGAGAAACACTCCATTTTTGTTGCATTTACGTAAAAGCCTTGTCTCTTTCAGTTTCATCTCACCTCCCACATTAACACTGTTTAACTCGTGATTTCTAATGTTGTTATCAAAGATTACTTCTGTTTGAATTGACAAGAGTAAGTTTGAAATCTTGAAGTGAGTCAACTTGAAATTTCTGAAGCAAAGGACAAAATGCTTCAGCTTTGAAACAAAATCTCCTTTTGTACAGATTGGAACAGTGGGTGATCCCTGACAGGATTGTACAGACTGGGACTGTGGGTAGTCTCTGACCTTATTGTACAGATTGGGGTTGTCTCTGACCTTATTGTACAGACTGGGACAGCATCTATGGTCCCAACCTGTACATTATGGTCAGACGTCACCCTTATGCTCACTTTTTGCATTGAAGAACTTCATAACGTAATTCCAAAAAATAAGTTTCTCAAAATTTTAGAAAATATCGATTTTCCTCTATCTCGTGACCTTTTTGTCCTGTTTAGTATTTCAAAAGCCGTGACTAAGCCATCTCTTTAGCTTTGAAATTACAGAGAATAGAATCATTGTATGTCTGATATCATAAGATTCGGGACACACAGCAAGTACCAAAAGACATGGGTTTCCCATTATGACCCATCAGAATTCAGTGATAGAACTCCTTATCTACACAGGTTAGGACTAGCAAGAGTAGGGATCTATTTCTATATCATCTACATCAGAATTTGGAACATTAAATCTGTGCCAAAAATTACTTAGATACTAAGGAGATATTTTTCATTGGATCCCAACAACGTGGAAACAGGCCATTCGACCCAAAAAAGTCCACGCCGACCTTCCAAAGAGCATCCCACCCAGACCCACTCCATCCCTGCACCTCCCAAGGCCAACCCACCTAACCTGCACATCTTTGGGCTGTGGGAGGAAACTGGAGCACCCAGAGGAAACCCATGCAGACACAGGGAGAACGTGCTAACTCTACCCAGACAGTTGCCCGAAGTTGGAATCAAACCCGGGTTCCTAGTGCTGTGAGGCAGCAGTGCTAACCACTGAGCCACAAAATCAGAAGTTGCTGGAAAAGCTTAGCAAGTCTGGCAGCATCTGTGAAGAAAAATCAGAGTTAATGTTTTGGGGCTGGTGACCCTTCATCGGAACAGGATTCACTGTGCCATCCAGCTAAAGTTGAGATGAATTTTTTTTAAAGACAATTGTGTCTCCTTATCCTTGATATTTGTGTTATTTAAAGTTTCTTTTTTACATTGCTAGTTTCTGAAAGTGACTTGATAGGAACACATTTAACAAAGTGGTACATCTGGGCTCAGAGTGATTGTGTATGTCAATAAGCTTGTAAGACATAGGAACAGAATTAGGCCACTTGGCCCATTGCGCCTGCTCTACTATCTGATCATGGTATATTTCTGAACCTCATTCATCTGCCTTCTCCTCAATGACCCTTGATCCCCTGAACAATCAAGAACTATTCGATCTCTGTCTTAAATTCCGATGAGAAGTGGCGACAGAGTAACAGGGCTGCGAGCAAGGTTTTTCCTGGAGCACATCTGCTCCCAGCTGCATTCCTTCTTTATTTTACTTTCACTTATTTTGTTTTATTTTCCTCTTCTCTTGTCTTTTTTTAACTTTTTCTCTGTGGCGGGTTGGTCGCCAACATTGTCATGTCAGCGAGAGCGGGCCGTTTTGTGGAGTGGCAGATGTGGACTCCCCCCGGCAATCGGAGGTGGTGTCAGAGACGACATTCTCCCAGTGATTGGGGCAGCGAGACAGCGTTCTCTAGCCATTCGGGGCCTGAGGCAATGGCAGCAAGCACGGCCTGGCATGGCAGTGGAGCCAGGGGGGCTCTTGGTTGTGGGGCGAGTGTGTGCTCAGTGGCGTTAGCAAAGTGGGCCCAACGGCGAAGAGATGGTGCCCCCTAAAGTGGGCGACTCCTACGTTGGTGGGTCCGGTGGGTCCAGTGCAGTTGGCTGCAATGTTTTGGATGTCTCCCTTGAGGCTGGGTGCCAGCATGGATTATGTCAGAAAGACTGATATTCTGAACATTTTACTTCTATATTTTTCTAATTTATTCCTATGACCTATAATGCCAGACTATTTATTTCTCTACTTTTCTATTATGTTTTTGTTTCCGAAGAATTTGATCTTGAGTATCCATACCCAGGTACTTTTGTACCTATCATGGCACTGTAGTGCAGCAACTGTGTACTTTTTCACTGTACTAATTTGAGTACATCTGGCAATAAAGCTAATTCAATTCAATGCACTTCAAATTCACTCAATGAATGTCTCCACAGCCCTCTTCAGCAATGAGTTCCACAGTTTCATCACCCTCTGGCTGAAGAACTTCCTCCTCATCTCAGCTCTAAAGGGTTGTGTCTTAACTCTGAGAGCCTGGTCCCTCCTTCTCATGGAAACAACTTCTTCCCATCTACTCTATACAGGCCTGTCAGTATTCTGTAAATTTCCATGGGATACACGCTCATCCTTTTAAACCCCATCAAGTACAGACCCAAACATGTGAGAAGTCCTTTATCCCCAGGACCATTCTTGTAAATCTCCTTTGGATCCCTTTTAATGCTAGCACATCCGTCCTTAGATACAGGACCCAAAATGTCTCACAATATTCAAAATGCAGTCTGACCAGTGCCTTATGCATCTCTGCAGTATATCTCTGCTCTTGTATTCTAGCCTTCATGAAATGAATGCTAATATTGTATTTGCCTTCCTAACTACCAGCTGAACCTGCACATTTATCTTCAGAGAATCCTGGACCAGGATTCCCAAGTCCATTCATGCTTCAGATTTCTGAAACTTTTGCTCTACCAAAGTGCATAATCCCACACTTTGCCACATTGTATTCCATCTGTCACTTCTTTGACCGCTCTCCTAGCCTCTGTAAGTCATTCGGCAGCCTCTCCATTTCCTGAACTCTACCTGTGCCTCCATCTACCTTGGGTCATCTGCAAACTTAGCAGCAATGACCTCACGTCCTTCATCCAGATCATTGACGTATGACAGTGAATAGTTGTGCTCCCAAGACTGTTTCCTCTGAACTCCACTAGTCACTGGCTGCCATCGTTAAAAAACCTCTTAGTTTCCATTCTCTGCCTTCTGCCAGGTAGCCAATCCTCTATCTGTACCAGTACCATGCCCCTAATGCCATGGACTCATCTTATTTAGCAGCATCTTGAGTCAGTCACCAATCAATTGAAAAGGTTTTGAAATTAAACACATCATGAACTTAATATAAGTGCTTTTTTTGCGCGACCAAAGCAGGAGAAAGAAGTCTTCTTTACTAAATCTTCCACCTCACTGAGAAAGCTTAATTACAATCAATAATTAACAATAATTAACAATCAGCCCGGAAGACCCCTGCTTAAGGATTCACAGTTGTGATAAATTGCACCATAGCAGCTGAGATAAGCCATCATGTTCAAAAACACCCCATTATATTCTAATGGAAAAATTCACATGTTTGTATCTCCCAGTTTTAACAAATGGATCCTTAAAACGATTCAAAATGATCTAGGTTCACATTCTTGCCGAAAATTAACCAATTCTTCTTTCGGCTGTAACCTGTCTGTGAACCATGCTTTGTTGCAATCCATACATTAGACTTTGAGATATATTGCTTTCAGGCAAAGAGGTGAACAGAGTGAAAATATTAACTCCTCTTGTCTTCAGTGGCGGAGCTAACTTGAGTAAGAAATAATACGATATTAAATGCAAGTTAAGCTGGTAAAACCATTGATGCCCCATAACAAAACTGGATGCACTCTAAAGCTAGTGTGAGAGAATTTAAAGAAGGGGTAAAAAAACGTAATGTAGTTATAACGAGGGACTTTCATTAGCTAATTATTTGCTGTCATTGGAAATGTCTACAGATAACGAAGGAGAAGGTTTCCGAAGTCTGTTCCAGAGTATTTTAGACATCATAATGTCTTAAATTCTACAAGAAAGGCAACATTGCTAGGTCCAGTTCTGGGGAATGAGCTGGATTAATTGGATCAAGTATCAGTTGGGGAATGATTAGGGGCAGTGAGCATAGTATCATTAGGTTTAGGTTAGATGCAAAAAAGAACCTGAAGCAATCCAGAATAAACGCGACCAAGTGGAAGAGAGCCAATTTCAATACGGTGAGAGTGGGTCTGGCCCAGAGAAACTGGAGATGAAGTTTGACAGGCAAAAATATTAGTGAACAATAGGGTGCCTCAAAAGAGGAGAAAGTTTGAGGTGAGTCAAGATATCTTGAGGGAAAGTTTGGACACACAAAGATGGAGCTCCCTAGAGGAAAAATACAGATAGTGTAATGTCAAGTAGATAATGAATGTATTTGATAAATGTTAGTTTGATTATCGCCCAAGAAACAGGGTAAATATTGCAATTTTAGGAAGCAGAGATTAGCAAAGAGAGGGTATGAGATTGACAGCTAACATCAAAGAAACCAAAACTCTTCTATAAGTGTATAGATACTAAATATGTAGCAAAATGGGAAATTTTACTCACTCATGGGATGTGGGTGTTTCTGGTTGGTCTACATTCTTTACACGCCCCTAGTTGCCCTTGAGAAGGTGGTAATGAGCTGCCTTCTTGAACTACATGCTATGAGTTGACCCACAATGCCCTTACGGAGGGAATTTCAGAATTTTGACCCAGTGACAGTGAAGGAGTTGCAATATGTTTTCAAGTCAGGATGGTGATTGGCTTGGAGGGGAACTTGAAGGTGGTGTTCCCATGTATCTGCTGCCCTTGCCCTTTCAGATGGAAGTGATTGTGGGCTTGGAAGGTGCTGTCTAAAGGCCTTTGGTGAATTTCTGTAGTGTATCTTATAGATAGTACACACTACTGCTTACTGAGCGTCGATGGTGGAGGGAGTGGAATCTTATAGAAATGTTGCCAATTAGATGGGTTACTTTGTCCTGGATGGTGTCAAGCTTCTTGAGCGTTGTTGGAGCTGCATCTATCTAGGCAAGTGAAGAGTATTCCATCACACTCCTGACTTGGGCCTTGTAGATGGTGAACAGGCTTTGCAGTGTCAGGAGATTAATTACTCGCCCCTGTATTCTGAGCCTCTGACCTGCTCTTGTGGCCACTGTGTTTATCAGTCCAAATGAATTTCTGATCAATGATAACCCCCAGCATGTTGATAGTGGGGGATTTGCTGATGGTAATAGCATTGCGTGTCAAAGGCAATGGTTAGATTGTCTCTTACTGGAGATGGCCATTGCCAGGCATTTGTGTGGTATGAATGTTACTTACCACTTATCAACCCAAACCTGGATATTGTCTAGATCTTGTTGCATTTGAGTATCAGTATCTAAGAGTCGCAAAGGGTGCTGAATTCTGCAATTATCAGCGAACATCCTCACTTCTGACCTTATGATGGAGTGTAGGTCATTGATGAAGCAGCTTAAGGTAATGGGGTCATAGATCCTACCCTGAGGAATAGAAAAGGGAATGGCCACAGGCGGGGGAGAGCAGGCTGACGTATTAAAAGCAAATTTTGTACCTTTCTTTCAGAGGAAGGTGTTGTCCAAATCAAAGTGGAAGTGGAGGTAGTTGAGACATTAAGTGGGCTAAAAGTTGATGAAGAGAAAAGTTGGCAGCACTAAAGTTTGAAAAGTCTCTGTAATTGGATCAGATGAAATTGATGATACTGAAGGCAATATGGGTGGAAATTTTGGAGCAACTCCTGGCCACAACTTTCCAATTCACCTTAGATGCAGGGATGATGCCAGAGACTGGAAATATGCAAAGGCCACAGCTGTGCATGGTGTGGATGGACAAGCCTTGTCCAGAGGTCTGACTGAGGGTGTCTGAGCATTGTGGAAGTGAGGTGCTTGATGAGTACTGTCAGGGATGTGGTGAGTAGTATTGGATGGGTTGGTAAACTGTGTCAGGTGGATGAATGAGGTAGAGATCAGTGTTGTAGGGTGTGTGTGGGAGGGATAGTTGTGAGTGGAGGGCTTTAGTGAACCTTGTCAGGTTGCCATGTTACTGGAATGCCTTAACACTATAGCTAATTTAAATGGAGACTTTGCACCAGATTGGAACAGTTTACTGGAAGTAAAATCCACAGTAAGTACAGGATCAACAGTCCAAGTCCATGTGGATATGGCCATCTCGATTTCCTGTTGTTAGGAATCATGGAACAGTCCAGGTAGTGTGCAGCTAGTAATTGGAAAGGTAAATTTCTTGTGTAAGTGCCAATCATGTGTGCCCATTGGGACTTCCACAGGTTTCCAATGGGCAACAGTAGCTTCTGTTGAATTGCTCACTGGTCCCCACTCTGAAATGTTCAGGCTGTGCTAAACTGTGACTTCAAAAGGCAGGTGGAATGTGTGCAGAGGTGACAGCTATAATTTAAAGCAGAGCAGTGTAGAGAGATATAGTTTGATTGAAAGAATGAAGAAAGGCTCTAGAAACTAAAAGATACAGTGTGCTATGCGGGGTGTAGAAGCAGAGAGAGCTTGGGGGGGGTGGTGGTGATGGATGTTACATGTGCATTCATTGTTGAAGGTGGCAGGTCAGTTTGAGAAGCTAATTTAGAAGGTGACAGGGTCCAAGGCTTTAAAAATCATCATTTTGAGTTCAAAGGTAGGGAGGTTTGCAATAATTGTAGTAAGGCCAGCCAGCTAGACATCATAGAATATGAGTTCCCTGATGGGGGAGGTTAATCTGCTCCAATCAAGGAGCTCTGGCTGACATAATAGGATGACTGTCAGGGATATTGTCGCCCGGAACGCCAGGCTCAGTCAGAGGCAGTACTAATGTCAAAGGCTATGCATTTGTAAATTAAAATGTAGTGATTTTGAGTTCAAAGACAAGGAGGTTATGGTGAACTATTTTTTAAACACTGCCTCAGTTTCAGCTAGATTATTGTGTCCAGTCCTGGGCACTGCACTGCACAGGAAGTGAAGTGACTGGAGAGGGTTCAGAAAAGGCTGATGAGAATGGTTTCAGGGATTGAGGTTCAGGCACCTGGATAGATTGACGAAACTGTGACAGTTCGCCTTCGAGATGTAACAGCAAAGAGGAGATTTGACAGAGCTGCTCAAAATCATGAGGGGTCTGGACAGAGCAGACAGACAGAAACCATTCCAATTGGTGGAAGACTCAAGAACCAGAGTCAAGATTTAAATTGATTGGCAACATACCCAAAGATGACATGATCGATGAAGTTATTTCAAATAGTTACTCAGCAAATGTTACATTAATAAATACATGGTCTAATGTCTGAGCAACTGATGAAACGTACCATATACTTACCTCACATAGTCCGATTCCATACCTCTCCCAAACCCCTTACAGTGTCCAGACCCTGACCCTCACTTCACCTAGAGATGTGACATCACTCTCAGCTCGCTGCCAGTGTCAAACCTGACCCCAACCTCCGGCTCACTGTTAGTGTTGGACCTTCTCCTCCCCAGTCCCATCCTTTTCCCCAAGTTGTTGCTGCCAGAACTGACCCCCAACCTCTGACCCACTTCCCCACCTTCCACCTCCCACCAGACCTGACACCCACTGTTCCTGATCCCTTCCCCCCAGAAATTCTCCCATCAACCCCAGCCTACCTGAAACACTGCATTATTTAGCAGACTCCACTGTTATCCAGCAGCATGGCATCTTACCCACTTGGCATCCTGTCCATCTGGCAACCTGGCACCCTACTCCCACCGATATGGCACCTTAAGTAGCTGTCCCCTTGCATATCTTCACTCTACCCACATATACCCTGTTTTGCTGGCACCCAACTCCTATCAGTCTAGCACCTTACCCCCCCACCACCTCCATACCCTAACACACATTTACATTATGCACTTACTATTTGACAGCGGCTTTTAAAGTGGCTGTCAGGAACCTTAAAATGTCAGGAGACAGCAGCTGAAGTATAGAGAAGTATATTTTTATTGAAAGAATGAGGAAAGGCTGCAGAAACTAAAAGAAACAGTGTGCTAAGTGGCGTATAGAAGCAGAGAGAGATGGGGGTTACATGTGCAATGAGGAGCTCTAGTCATTTATTAAATAGAGCAGTGGTGTAGCAAGGTGAGTGAGATTCCCATTCCCTGGAAAAGCCAGCCCATTATAATCCCTAAAGTCTTCTGCATTAACTACTCATGATTATTTTTGAAGTAACTTTTTATACTGTAGCTTTTTAATTTGGCTTTATGATTACTCATTTGGCAGACCTTTGTCAAATAGGAGAACTAGCAGATTGAGTGCCAGAGCTGGTCTGTGTTGAGGGTGAGTGAACGGATTGTACCTCTGTGTTCTGATCCCTCTATAACCTTACCCATGGAACCAAAATGATTGACCGATTCAGTCAGAGTGAAACAGTGACCCTCGTTATTGTTGAAATAGACTGCAGTATTGAAATGTAGTACTGAAACATGTTCCACATTTTCCAGATCCACTGTGCAATCTCACTCTGGGTGATGGCTATTTTGAAATCGTTAATACAACATGGCTGCGGGCAAACAATGGAACTGTCCGAATGGATCAGAAATCTTCATTCCTCACCAGAGCCCAAGTGAACAATACTGGGAGTAAGTACATTGCTGCAGGGAGCTGTACCTATAACCTGCACAGCTGGGCCAGTAACTCCTCTTGGGAAAATTAGTTCGAGAACATGTGTTTAATGAGAGAAAAATTGTTTAATTTTGACGTATTATTTGCCTCATTCACTTAGGACATAACAGCATCATGGCGGGGAGACCTTTACTATTTAACATCCCTCTGATCTCTAAACACTGTAGTTTTACTTTGACAATATTGATACAGCAATTTGTTTTATTTTCTCGCTCTACAATGAAAATATTCACTACCAGAATTCCTAAACATTAAATGGCTGAAATTATCTGTGACTGATGTCCCTTTTTCTTAATTTAATTGTAATAACCTGGGAACCATGTTTAGATTAACTGCCTGAAAGCTGATACCATGTTGAACAATATGAAGGAGCTCAGGTCATTTGGAGACATAGTGCTTAATACAGGTAATTTTAATAGCGCAATGTGAAGCAGTTAGTGAAGCACTGTCAAAAACTTCTTCACATCAAATCAGCTCTGCAGGCAACCTCATCACTAATTTAAACATAGCTCAACATGAAAACCATCAATAGACATAGGAAAATAAGTCATGTAGAATATCGAATTTCAAATTTAAATATTGAGTGCAATAATCAAAACTTGCATGAAACAAAAATTAATTTAGTCTTATGCAGCTATGTACATTTGACAAATATGTTGATGCATTCTGTCTAAAAGTGTCTGTGTTTCGTGAAGAGTGTCCTTACATAAAACATTCCTTCTTATTATTTCCTTCAGTAAAGTAGTTTTACGCCGTTCCAGTTCAATCGATGAGACTGGGGGGAGATAGTCTGGGATTTATAGCTCTGTCTGCTTCTGGCCCGACTGATAGTTGGGGCAGCCTTATGGAAAGGAATCAAATCATCAAGAAAGGTAAGTGATGGTGATGAATAGAGTTAAAACTGTAACAAAGTATAGATTTCTGTAGCAATGAAACTGGAATTTATAAATCATTTGTGAAGTGGCTGGTTTATATCCCAGATTATGTTAACAGTGTCCTTTGGGGAGTGGGAGATCCATAATTCATCAACACTTCAGGCCTGAGGGAAATCTGAAGATCTTTCTTCTGGGGGAAAGAACAGCAGCAATTCCCCCCAAACCCCTGCAATGTCTCCCTTATCCCTCACTGATACTGGGACTCTGGGGAATTTCCAATTGCTCTGGAAGGCTGGACTGAACTGAGGGAAGGGATTGGGCAGATTAGGGTCAGGGCTTTAGTTGAACGAAATGAGATTTGTCTGGACAATGTGATTGGGAAAGAAACCAGAGGAATAATCATTGGGTGAAAACAATGAAATGCTGGTAATGCTCAACAGCTCAAGTAGCAACTGTCAAGACAAACAGAGCTAATGTTTCACTTCCATGGACTTTCATCTGACCAAGAGAAACAAATAATAGTTTAAGAGATTTGGAGACAATAAGGGCTGCAGATGCTGGAAGCCAGAGTCTATAGGTATGAGGCTGGAAAAGCACAGCAGGTCAGACAGCATCCAAGGAGCAGGTAAGTAAATGTTTCAGGCCAAAACCCTTTGTCAGAACTGGGAAGGTGGATTGGACCCAGAAATAAATTGGGGAGCGGGGGTGGGGGGTGGAGTGGAGGGGGGAGGTTGGAGCTCGGGGAAGGGTAGGAGAGATAGTCATAGCTGGATGCAGAGAGGTGCTTATTGTGATTGGTCCATGGGATGGGTGAAATGGACAAAACCTGTCTATCTTTCTACTCACCTATCCACTCTACCCTTTCCACAGAACAATTACAGTAACCCCTTCACCTGCATCCACCTATCTCCATCTCTCCTACCCTTACCCCATTCCCACCCCCCTCCCTCTATTTATTTCTGGGCTCCCCTCCCCCTCCCCATCCCTGTCGAAGGGTTTCAGCTCAAAGCATCAACTGAGCAGTTTAAGAGTTTTTTAAGGCAATGGACATGGGAAGCATGGGTCAGTGAACAAAAGGAAGATTCTGTGATAGGGTGGAGGGCAAGAACTTTTAACTTAAAAAGGTCTCACCTTCATCTCTGTTGCATTGTTGGGTAGGTTCCAAAGCAGAGAGGAAATGTAGCTTCAAGGCTGTTAGAAGATATTACAACATGTGACATTCCAGTATAAAGTTACCCCCCTCATCTTCAATAGGTATTAACGTTGGAGGAATATTTTATAACAGCTTTGTAGCAGTTACTGTGGACAGAATCTATTAGGAACATGAGGCACATGACCAATGGTGAGTTTTAAGGCAGAATCAGTTGAGAAATCTGACATGGTCCATCTCAACATTAGGAACAACTCACTGATCTTTTATGTATCTGCCGAGTGAGGGGAAAAAGTTTCTTACTAGGCAGTGACAAGTTGTCAATTAAGGGCAATTACAGCTTGTTTAATGCCTTATTAATGATGCAACTTACTCATGAGTATTTAGTTTCCCGTCTTACTGAACAAGCCAAACAAGCTCGAGAACTCTCGAGCTGGAAGTCAGCACAGGTACCTGGCAACTTCAGATTACTACTGGCATGAAGAATCTCCATGTTGCTCAGCATCAAACAGCGCAATCTCTGAGTCCTCACCCCCAAACGCTGGCAGCTAGCACTTGCCAACACTTTATGACCATCATGGAACCTCTCTGCTCCATTTACGGGCTGCTTAAACAACACTGAGTTACATTGCAAAGGGCGGCAGCAGGGAAACTTTATTCACAGAGTCAGGCACTGGGCTCCTGGATTGGACCAAGTTGTGCCTCAGGGCTGCTCACTCGCTGTCTTAGCCCTCGCTCACACAGCACCTACCTGAATGCTCATATCAAGCATGCCTTGCCCTGGCATGCTGTGCAATGCCAGTTGATGTAATGGCACTTCAGCCAGAGCCAAAAACTATCAGTAGTGCCATTTTGATATTCTCTTCAGTGCAGACAAACATGATGGTGAAAGTACGGAATGTATGTCTGCTGGACATTAGAACATTGAAGGGACAAAAACATGCACTTGCAAACTCCAGATACATTTAATTTACAATCATTTCTATTTGCCATCTTGCACCAATAATGAGGTGAGTGCTGTCGCCCAGGCAGTAGGATTCAGGAACATAGGAAGCCCCCAAGAAACAGAGTGTTATTGACTGCACACATGTGGCTCTGAGAGGGCCATATCACAATGTTGTGGAATTTATCAACAGGAAGGATCTCTATTCCATTAATGTTCAGGTGATGTCTGAGCACTCTTACTGCTTCCTAGAGTTATCTGTCCATTACCTTAGTAGCTGCCTCCTTTCTTTTACCAGTACATTGGTGACTGTTTTAGTGTCACCTCTTGCTCTCACCATGAACTGAAAAACTTCATTGATTTTGTTTCCACTTTATGTCTTCCCATGCTGAATCTTATATTCCCTTTTCCGAACTCTGTGGGTTATGGAGACAGTTTATTTAATGTTCACTCAAAAGCAACAACTCTCACAGCTACCTTGACTCCACTTCCTCACACCCTGCTTCTACCTCTGTTGCATTCACCTGATGTTGCAAACTTTTACACTGGCACTTCTGATATCTCTCCCTTTTCCTGAAAACGTGGGTCCCCATTATGGCCATATCTTACTCCCTATTCTATTTGTTTTCAGTTCTATTGAAAGGTCAATGATCTGAAATGTTAACTCTGTTTCTATCGCCCCCCCAGACTTGTTGAGTACCCCGAGTACTTTTCTTTATATTTCAGATATCCGGCATTGGCAGTGTTTAGCTTGAGTAACTGTAAGCATATTTGTTACTCACTAGGCCAGCTTTTGTTGGTCATTAATAATTACCCTTGAGAAGGTGGTGATGAGCTGTCTCCTTGAAATACTGCAGCTGAATTGGTGTAGGGACATATTCAATGTTGTTAGGGAGGGAGTTCCAGGAATTTGACCTAGTGACAATGAAGGAACAGTGATATATTTCCAAATCAGGGAGGTCAGTGACTTGGATGGTAAATTACAAGTGATGGTGTTCCCATGTATCTCCTGCCTTTGTCCTTCTAGATGGTAGAGTTCATAGATTTGGAAAGTGCTGCCTATGGAATTTGGTGAGTTGCTTCTGTACATCTTGTCTCTAGTGTACACAGCTGTCACAATGCACAAGTGATACAGGAAATGAACATTTATGGTGGAGGATGGGGAAAAGGTTTATTCCAAATTTTTGAAAAGTTTAATGTCTCAGACAGTAGAAATAGCATCTCCCATCGTGATGATATAAGAGATGGTGTAGGGGTTCATAAGTGTTGTGAGGCACACTTATCTAGGCAAATATGGAATATTCAACCTCACTGCTGACCTGTGCCTTATAGATGATGGTTAGACTTTGGAAAGACAGCAAATGAGATATTCACCACAGTTTCCCACCTCTGACTGGCCCTTGTAGGCACAATATTTATATGGCTAGTCCACTGAGGTTTTTAGTCAATGGTAAACCTGAGGATGCTGATAGTGATGCAATTAGATCTGGCATTATGACTGAATGCCACAGGAATACAGCTTGATTCTCTCTTCTTGGAGATTGTCATTGCCTGGCACTTGTATACTGTAAATCTTGCTTAGCTCAAGCTTAAACATTACCCAGTCTTATTGAATATGAGCATTGACTGCTTCAGTATCTGAGGGGATGGGAATGGTATTGAACTTTATGCAAATATCAGCAAACGTCCCCACTTCTGACATTCTGATGAAGCAAAAGCAATTGATTAAGCAGCTAAACGTGGCTGGGCCTAGGTCATGATCCTGAGCAACTCCTATAGAGATGTCCTGGGGCTGAGTTGCTCAGTTTCTAGTCACCACAACCGCTTTCCTTTGTGCTTGGTCTTACTCCAGACAGTGGAAAGTTCTTTCCCCTCCATTCCCTACCCAGCTATCAGTTAACATTGACTTCACTTTTGCTAGGACTCATTGCAGCCACACTTAGTCAAAGGCTGCTGTTCTGTCAAGGGCCGTCTCTCTCGCTCTCTCTCTCTCTCTCGCTCTTTCACACACACACCTCACCTCTGGAGTTTGGTTCTGTTGACCATGCTCGGACGGAGTTATAATAAGGTCAGAAGCTGAGTGAGCCTGAAGGAACCTGAATTGTGCAGTGATATGGTTGACAAGTAAGGAACAGTTGATAGAACTGTCGACTATCCCTTCCATCACTTCACTGATGCCTGGGAATGTACTGATGGGGCATTACTCGGTCAGATTGGATTTGCTCTGCTTTTTGCAGATACAGCATACCCGGGCAATTTTCCACATTGTAATGGAATGGCTTAGCTAGATCTGCAGTTCTGGTACGTTGACAAATTCTGCTCAGTAATGATTGATTGCACATGTATATTCATGTTTTGATCCCAGAATAAATAGAACGTATCAACTTCAATTGATTATCTTCATTTTGTTATTTTTAATATTATATCTAATAGTGTAGCACTTTTTAAATAGACTCATTGTAACAAGGTCTCACAAAACACTGTCTCAAGATGCAAACCCTAGATGAAAATGAGGTCACTATGTATATCTCCATGTCATTCTTCCTCTCCTGGTTGTCTTCTGCTCCCTACAATGCATTGATGACAATCCTGTTACTTTGCTGTTTAGCTGGATGATGTCTTTATTGCAAAGGGGGATGAAGTA
Source organism: Ginglymostoma cirratum (assembly GCA_024137785.1). NCBI lineage: Eukaryota > Metazoa > Chordata > Chondrichthyes > Orectolobiformes > Ginglymostomatidae > Ginglymostoma > Ginglymostoma cirratum. The sequence goes on along the minus strand of JAHRHZ010000267.1, from coordinate 8,561,387 downwards.
TAATAGTTGGTAAGTTTTGCTACAAAGATACAGCAGCTACTATTTTGGTCCCCTATTTAAAGGGCATATTTGTTTTAGAGACAGTTGAGTCAAATCTCTCTCTGTTAATTCTTGAAATTAAAGGTTTATTTTGTTAAACAAAATTTTGAGCAGTTTGAGCCTATACCAACAGGAATTTAGGAGACCAAAAAATAGTCTTAAAAGATTTTGAATGGTCTTGACGGGCTTTTTCTCCTCATGGGAAAATCTAGGATGCGGAGCAGTTTCAAAATAAGCTGTCTCCAATTAAGACAGAGATGAAGGAGAATCTTTTCCATCTGAGCATTTTTAATCTTTCAAATTCTGTTCCTCAGAAAGTGGTAAAGGTCGATTCATTGAATATATTCAAGGCAGAATTTGACAGATTGTTGATTTACAAGAGAATCAAAGGTTATGGAGAGGAGAAGTGTCAGGGTGATCAGGCAGGAAACTAAACTTATGTTTAACATCTCATCAGCAGAACCTTATTTGTGTGGTGGGGCAGGATTGCGGGGCCAAATGGCCTAGTACTGCTCCTTTATGTTATTTTCTTCTGTTGTAGCAGTAATACAGGAAAATCTAACAAGTTTCTCTCCATGTTCAGGTGGTTTATTTCACTGTGACATTCCCTTACCTGTGTCTGATCATACTCCTGATCTGAGGGGTTACACTGGAGGGAGCGTCTAAAGGAATCGAATTCTACATCGGAAGCCAATCAGACTTCTCCAAACTGGCTGATGGTGAAGTAAATGCAGCAATATCAATATTCAGTTGCATTTTTCGTTGAACTGATTCATGCTTTACTTTCTGTTTGCGTGAGACACTCAATTAAAAATCTGCGTCTTACTTTTAAGTCTTTAATTAAATGTGAGAAAACTAAATTTAGTTATTGAAAAGTTTTAACTGAGCTTGTGATGAATTCAAAAGAGTTAGTTTGTGATCTATATCATCCTGCCATAGGCAGGATAAAGGGTCAGGCATTTGCTGTGACCGACTCGAGGACAGAGCTTGGTGAGGAATTGCGACAGGGAATGGGATGCAGTAGAATTTCTCCCTGATGCCTCCTCCTTTCTGAAACCTTGGAACTGATTCGGGTGTAAGAGTTTCAGGTGAAATGCCTCATTGACATAAGAAGCAAATATTTACCCACATTTTGCTGTATCAGGGCAATAGAAAGGGCCCACTCTTGATGAGACTTGTCCTTATCCATTCCGTGTCAATGATATTTGGTACTGCCAGTATCTGGAGTGGGAGACGGAAATCAAACATTATCTACATCTGAAATCTGGAATCTACATCTGGAGTGAACATTAGACAGTAATAGATTATATCCTTAACCAGTCAGATTATAGTATTTTGAACTTAACAATGCAAAGACCAAGGCAGAAAAGGAAAACATAAGTTTGGGTGACTTCAGTGCTGTGATTCCATTCTTCCAGTAGGTAGTTTAAGTGCCAGAGATTTTGACTTATAGTAAATAACACTTGCCACATCATTAAAAGGCTACTTGAATGTAATATTCCTTGAAATAAATCTCCAAGGTGATTCAGTCTACAGCATAAGGGCAGGAACTTTACTCCACCCAGTGAAAGCAAACAGGCAAACTGGGAGATACTGTTTTTATGAAGCTGACAGTGGACTGATGGATACTGGATAACAACGGTTAGAATTTTTGTATTCAGTCCAAAGATACTGCACTGTTTGCGAACAGATAATGGCGAACACCATTAGTCTCTCCATTTTTCTGACAGCAATTGGATTTTGATTTCCATTTATATTATTTAGCCACTTTTTACATAATCTAAATCAATCCCATGCCTGTAGATTACAGTGTTGTTTTACTGGTTCCTATTGACATTAAAATATTAACGCTGAGATATTGCACCAATTTAAAACTGAATCATTATTTGTGCTGAATGCTGTCCTTTGCTGTTGCTTTCAGTAAAAGCATGGAGTTAACTGGGGTCAGTGTGAACGCTGCAAGTTAGTCAGCCACTGAAAACCATAGCTGGTGAAGAATATGTCAGACATCCCGGAGGGAATTTGACAGCAAATGATAGATAGTAATGATAACCAACCTGCTTGATAGAGGGAGCTACTTTGGTCAGCTTACTATGGATTAACTACATGAGTCTTCATCATTTTCAAGGTTAATCTCATTTTCTGGTAGATAAGTTTGTGTTGAATTTCCCTCCATACACTAAAGGTGAATGTAGGTGGGGAGTAAGGGAGGGGATAGGTCGGTCCAGGGAGGACGGACAGGTCAAGGAGGCGGGTTGAGGTTAGTGGGTAGGAGATGGGGGTGGGGCTTGAGGTGGGAGGAATGGTTAGGGAGGCAGGGACGAGCTGGGCTGGTTTTGGGATGCAGTCGGGGGAGGGGATATTTTGAAGCTTGTGAAGTCCACATTGATACCATTGGGCTGCAGGGTTCCCAAGTGAAACATGAGATGCTGTTCCTGCAGCTTTCGGGTGGCGTCATTGTGGCAATGCAGGAGGCATGTCATCCAAGGAGTAGGAGGGGGAGTTGAAATTGTTCGCGACTGGGAGGTGCAGTTGTTTAGTGCGAACCGAGCATAGGTGTTCTGCAAAGCGATCCCCAAACCTCTGCTTGGTTTCCCCAGTGTAGAGAAGGCCACAACAGGAACAGTGGATACAGTATACCACATTAGCAGATGTGCAGGTGAACATCTGTTTGATGTTTAAGGTCTTCTTAGGGCCTGGGATGGGGGTGAGGGGGTAGGTGTAGGGGCAGATGTAGCACTTCCTGCGGTTGCAGGGAAAAGTGCCGGGTGTGGTGGGGCTGGAGGGGAGTGTGGAGTGGACAAGGGAATCACAGAGGGAGTGGTCCCTCCGGAAAGCAGATAAGGGTGGGGAGGGAAAAATGTCTTTGGTGGTGGGGTCAGATTGCAGATGGTGGAAGTGTCAAAGGATGATGCGTTAGATTGGGAGGTTGGTGGGGTGGTACGTGAGGATGAGGTGCATTCTGTTTTGGTTGTTATTGCGGGTATGGGGTGTGAGGGATAAGTTGCGGGAAATGCGAGAGACATGGTCGAGGTCATTTTCCACCACTGTGGAGGGGAAGTTGCGGTCCTTGAAGATCATCCACTTCACTAACACCTTCCACCCCAACCTTAAGTTCACCTGGACCATCTCTGATACCTCTCTCTCCTTCCTGGACCTCTCTGTTTCCATCTCTGGCATCCACCTGGAAACTGATATCCATTTCCTCTTCTCATCCACCTTCCTGCAAAAAGGCCATCCCCCATTCCCAACTCCTTCGCCTCTGCTGCAGCTGGTCCCGAGGTGAGGCATTCCACTCCCGGGCATCCCAGATGTCCTCGTTTTTCAAGACTGCAACTTCCCCTCCACGGTGGTCGAAAATGCCCTCGACCGTGTCTCTTGCATTTCCCGCAACTCATCCTTCACACCCCCTACTCGCAATAACAACCAAAACTGAATCCCCTTCGTCCTCATGTACCACCCCACCAACTTCCAAATCCAATGCATCATCCTCCGACACTTCCGCCATCTGCAATCTGACCCCACTACCAAAGACATCTTTCCCTCCCCACCCTTATCTGCTTTCTGGAGGGTGCACTCTCTCCGTGACTCCCTTGTCCGCTCCACTCTCCCCTCTCGCCCCACCACACCTGGCACATTTCCCTGCAACCGCAGGAAGTGCTACACCTGCCCCTAGACCACCCTCCCCTCACCCCCATCCCAGGCCCTAAGAAGACCTTCCACATCAAATAGATGTTCACCTGCATATCTGCTAATGTGGTATACTGCATCCACTGTTCCCGTTGTGGCCTCCCCTACATTGGGGAAACCAAGCAGAGGCTTGGGGACCGCTTTGCAGAACACCTACGCTTGGTTCGCAACAAACAACTACACCTCCCAGTGGCAAACAATTTCAACTCCCCCTCCCATTCCTTGGATGACATGTCCATCCTGGGCCTCCTGCATTGCCACAACGATGCCACCCGAAAGCTGCAGGAAAAGCATCTCATATTTCGCTTGGGAACCCTGCAGCCCAATGGTATCAATGTGGACTTCACAAGCTTCAAAATATCCCCTCCCCCGACTGCATCCCAAAACCAGCCCAGCTCGTCCCTGCCTCCCTAACCATTCCTCCCACCTCAAGCCCCACCCCCATCTCCTACCCACTAACCTCAACCCGCCTCCTTGACCTGTCCGTCCTCCCTAGACCAACCTATCCCATCCCTTACTCCCCACCTACATTCACCTTTACTGGCTCCAACCCCGCCTCTTTGACCTGTCTGTCTCCTCTCGACCTATCTTCTCCTTTATCCATCTTCTATCCGCCTCCCCCTCTCTCCCTATTTATTTCAGAATCCCCTTCCGCTCCCCCATTCCTGAAGAAGTGTCTCGACCCGAAACGTCAGCTTTCCTGCTCCTCTGATGTTGCTTGGCCTGCTGTGTTCATCAAGCTCTACACTTTGTTATCTCATAATACAATGGTGTTTGGATTATACTGGACAGGGATTGGAGCTGACTAATGCAATGGAATGTATGGGAATTGAACCCTCATTCTTAAAAGTGAATTTGTGAAATAATCACAGAATAGGAAATCTCAAAGCATTCAATTATCATTATAGACCAGTACAACATCTGTTATTTACTTTAGAATTAGAGTCTATATGAGCCATATTTCATGTTTCTGGAAGAAAATTTTGAATGAATTCCACAATATCATATTTCTAGGTGAATCAGAGACAGTTTTTATTTATTGAAGGCGTCAATTAGTGGTCATATTACATACACAAATTATAAATTAATAATAGTACATTTTTAAAAGTTTTTAATATGAAGAGCAATTTCATGGAAATGTTCTGTGCTATGCCACTTGTATCTGTTCACGGTCAGGAACACAGGAACACAGGTACGTCATTCAGCCCATCTTGTCTGCCTCACCACTCCAAGCAATAATGAAGGATCAAACACTTCAATGCTTTTTACTCATTCCATTCCCTGACCTTGTACACCACAGGGAATCAAAAATATATCAATCTTTGTCTTAAATCTCAACCAAAACTCAACCTCCACAGTCCTCTGAGTTGAAGAATTCCAAAGTTTCACAACCTCCTGAGTAAAGTGATTTCTCCCATCTTGGTCCCAAGTGACATGTCCCTTAGTTTTAAATTGTGTCCCATTGTTTTAGATTCTACAGGCAGAGAAACGTCACCTCTGCAGCGACCCTGTCATTCTCTTTAACTATTTTGTAAGTTTCAACGCAATCGCCTCTCATTCTTCGAATATAGGCCCAATTTTCCTGGTCTTTCTTCGTAGGACAGTTGTGCCATCCTGGGAACAAGTCTGCTGAACCTTCATTGCACCCCCTTTATGGCAACGATATCTTTCCTGAGAAAACGAAAACAAACTATACACAGTACTCCAAATGTGGTCTAACCAAGCTCCTATACAGTTGTAGCAAGACTTCACAATTCCTGTACTTTAATCCTCTTGCAACAAAGGCTGACATTCCATGAAGCTTCCGAATAGTTTGCTGCCCATACATGTTTACCCTCAGTGTCTTAGCAACAAGGGTACAGAGGTCCCTTTGTACATCTACATGTTACAACCCCTTACAATTTATGAAACACACTGAACTAAATTATCTGTTCAATTATTTCTCTCACATTTGCTATTCTCCAACATCATTCTCTGCTTTAAAATGCCAGTCTCACCAACCTATCAGAGAGATTCCCTTTTGCTTTGAATGCAAAAGCCACTCTGAACGCAGTGTTCACAGATTCTAAATGCTATAACATCTTAATTGAGAGTGATTAACATTATAAATATGTCATGTAGCCAGTGGTTTATATTGTAAACATCATTGAACTTTGGTGTCATGAACGATTTTGCAAAAGTTGACTAGTATTGGCAACTGCAATAAATTAAATGGATTTGACGTCAATAACCAGTTGACAGCGACATTAATTGTATCTTTTCAGGTTTCGGTTTGGTCTTCATTGCCTACCCAGAGGCCCTTGCACAGTTGCCATGGGCACCATTATGGTCTGTTTTATTCTTCTTCATGCTGCTCACTCTGGGAGTTGACACTCAGTTTCCAGGTTTAGGTAAAAAATGGTGTTGCACTGTTTAAATAATCAATTAACAGAATTATGATGGTATTGGACAAAGAAGGACTGTCAGTGGTGTTAGTGGACAAATGCATAATATTTCTTTGTAGTAATTGTTTCCTCATTATCTGAAAGAAGAATGCACGTCTTTGCCTTAAATGATTAGCTACTGCATCAAAGTGAAATTCAGGGAAAAGTTACACCAACATCCAAACAATTTCACAATACAATTTGTTTTAAGCATGACAGTGGGAAGGAATCATAAAATATCAAAATGTGAGTTGAGAGTTGGAGTAAATGATGGAGGTGAGGTTCAGCGTTATCAGTGATTAATAAATATAGATGGAGAGTGTGGAAAGGGTAGTGGTCAAGAAAATATTAAAAGAAAAAGACAAATCAATTGAACTTGTTTAAAAACCTTGTACCTGAATGCACGCAGCGCGCGGAATAAAGTTGATGAGCTGATGGCACAACTACAGACAAATGGATACAACCTGGTGGGGATTACTGAACTGTGGTTATAGGAAAATCAGGATGGGGTGTTAAATGTCCAAGGGTATGCAGTATTCCGAAAGGATAGCTAAGAAGGAGCAGGAGCTGGAGTTTCTTTTTTCTTTAAGGAAGACATCAAGACTGTATTAAGAAATGATATTGGCACCAGGAACCAAAATGTTGAATCAGTCTGTGTGGAAATAAAAAGCAAGTGTGGAAACCCTTTGGTAAGAGTAATGTACAGACTCTGAAACAATACTTCCGAAGTAAGGCACTGTATAAACCAAGAAATAATGAAAGCTTATGAGAAGACTGCAATGGTGGCTCAGTGGATAGCACTGCTGCCTCACAGCACCAAGGCCCTGTGTTTGATTCCACATTGGGCAACTGACTGTGTGGAGTTTGCACATTCTCCCCGTGTCTGTGTGGGTTTCCACCAAGAGCTCTGGTTTCCTCCCATAGTCCAAAGATGTGCAGGTTAGTTGAATTGGCCATGCTAAATCGCCCCCCAGGGATGTGTGGGTTAGGTGCATTAGCCACGGGAAATGCAGGGTTACAGGGATAAGGTGGGGGTGGGGGGGAAACGAGTCTTCATGGGATGACTCTTCAGAGGGTCGTATGGACTTATTGGGCTGAATGGCCTGTTTCCACACTGTGGGGACTCTATGACGATATGAACGGTAATTATGGGTAATTTAAAAATGCATATTGGCTCGATTAATCAACTTCGCAAGGGTAGCCTCAAGGAAAGTTTCATAGAGTGTATGAGGAATTACTTCTTAGAACAACATGTCATGAAGCCAACCAGAGAACTGGCCACTTTACGTTTGGTATTATGTAACAAGGAAGGATTGATAAATGGTTTTGTCATTCAGGATCATCTTGGAAGGGGTGATCGCAACATCCTATAGTTTCAAATTCCAATTGAAAGAGCGAAGACAGCTTCACATGCGAGAGTTTTAGTGTTGGGAAAATATAATTATACCAGCCTGAGGAAGAAATTGGCCCTAGGAGACTGAGCAAAAATGTTTAAAGGGCAGGAAAGTCGAAGAATAGTAGCAAATGCTTAGGGAGATACTAAATACCTCTTAATTAAAGTATATTCCTGAAAGGAAGAGGAAATTATAAAAGGTGAAAAATCATCCATAGCTTGGCATGGAACTCAAGGATAACAAAAAGTCAAAAACTAGGGCATAACATCCTGCAAAAGTTAGTGGCACTCTGAAGGATCAAGAGAGCATTAAACATCAGCAAAGAGTTACTAAAAACAAAATCAAAAGGGCAAGATGAGCTATGAAAGGAAACTAGCAAAGAGCATAAGCTCTTATACCAAAAGCTTCTAAAAGTATATAAAAAGGAAGAGAATAGTGGAAGTAAATGTTGGCCCCTTTAGAGGACGAAAATGGCAAGGTAATAATGGGAAACTCAGAAATGGCAGAGGCACCAAACCAATATTTTGTCTCTATTTTCACAGCAGAAAATAATAATCGTTTCCCAAAGACTGCGGTTACAATCGAGGAACTTGGTGAAGTTACTACAACTAAGGAGGAATGATTAAGTAATCTGGTGGGATTAAAGACTGATGGGTCCCCAGGGCCTCATGGCCTGCACTCTTAGGGTGTTAAAGTGTGCGGCCGCAAAGATAGTGGATGCATTAGTTATGACATTACAAAATTCCATGGATTCTGGAAAGGTACCAGTGGATTGGAAGCATGCTAATGTGACACCCTTATTCAAAAAAGGAGATAGGCAATAAGTGGGAAAATATAGACCAGTTATTTTGACCTCTGTAATGGGAAAGTTGCTGGAGTCAATCATAAAAGAGGTGATAAGTGAACACTTAGCAAACCAAAGCTCAATTCACCAGTGTCAGCACGGTTTCATGAAGGGCAGGTCGTGCTTGACAAACTTGCTGCAGTTCTTTGAGAATGTAACCGGCAAGGTTGGGTAATGGGGATCCAGTGGATGTGGTATATCTAGACTTTCAGAAAGCATTTGACAAGGTGTCACATACAAGATTGAGCCAGAAGGTTAGATCCGAGGCGGGTAAGGGGGTAGAGTATTAGTTTGGATAGAGGCTTGGCTGACTGACAGAAAGCAAAGGGTCTGGATAAATGGATCCTTCTCTGGATGGCAAACTATAACTGGTGGGGTGCAGCAGGGTTCAGTTCTTGGACATCAACGTTTTACAATCAATATAAATGATCAGCAAGCAAGAACAGAGTGTAACATAACAAAATTTGCAGCTGGTGAATGCACCAGAATCTAGCAGATGGAGCTTAATGTGGATTGGTGTGAGGCTATCTATAATGGCTGGAAAAATAAAAGGGCAAATTGTTATTTAAATGAGAAGCAGATTCAAAGTGTGTCAGAGATCTGGGTGTCCTTGTGCCTGAATCACAAAAAGTGGGTATGCAGGTGCAACATATAATAAGAAGGCAAAAGGAATCTTGATATTTGTTGCAAGAAGATTGGATTATGAGAGTAAAGGAACATTGTTACAAATATATTAGGTGCTGGTGAGGCGTCATCTGGAATATTGTGTCCAGTTTTGATCTCCTTACTTGAGGAAGGATGTGGTGGCACTGGAGGTAGTTCAGAGGAGGTTCATGAGGTTGATTCCAAGGTTGGATAGCTTGGGCTTGTACTCACTGCGGTTCAGAAGATTGGGTGAGGTGGGGGGGTAGAATTTGATTAAGCTATTTAAAATGTTAAAGGGGATCGATGAGGCGGACGTTGAACAGATTTGGGATAGTCTCAAACAAGAGGTCTTAGATAAAGGGTGAGAGGAGGTAGGTTCAAAACTGAGGTGAGGAGAAACTACTTCTCTCAGAGGGTTGTGAATCTGGGGGACTCACTGCCCCAGACAGCAGGTGAGGCAGATTCAATCAACAGATTCAAGAAAGAAATGGATATGTTTCTGATGATAAATGAGATAAAGGGCTATGGGAAAGATGGAGGAAAGTCAACTGAGACCAGGATAAGATCAGCCACGATCATGTAAAATGGCAGAGCAGGTTTGTAGTGCTGAATTGTCTGCTCCTGCTCCTAATTCCTATGTGCGATATCTATTGTGGTGGTTTTCATACGTCATGTTCATTTCCTATCTCCTTTCGTTGCTCTCATGCCTAGATTCTACCCTTTCACATTTATTTGAGACAGATATTGTTGCTCAAGCGAAGGGATTTTTATTCTCCTGGCTCACAGGGAGCAGGATGGTCGGCAAACTCAGTTGCTAATGTTGAAACTCACTCATGTTGGAAGACCCCACAAGATGAGAATAATGATGACACTGTTTTCCTACCTATCAGAGTAACAGGAACACAACTGAGAAAAAGGAATGTTTCAGGCCTAGAGAAATGAATGGAGAGACCTGTTTCTCTGGACTCAGGGCTTTGGTTTCTGCAGCAGTGTGTTTCCTTGTCATTATGCAAGTTATTAATTTATGATTTCATTTGACATTTTCTCTCTTCCATCAGAAGCAATTATAACAGCCCTGCTGGACCAGTTCCCTACATTTCTCCGATCAAAACGCCTTCTTCTGACTGTTGGTGTTTGTTCATTATTTTATCTCCTTGGCCTTCCATGTGTGACACAGGTAGGTTGCACTTCAGTAATTTAAGCTGTTTTCACACATACTTGGTAACTCTTAAAAGGTGATAACATTCACAAGATGGAGCAATAACAAAGGACCACATGCTCTGGTCCTTTCTTTTTTGCCCTTGTTTAATGTTGTGCAGTGATCATGTTGTAGTGACATCTTTGCTGTGATTCTGAGTTCACTGTCACAGCCATTGCAATCACAGACTGGGAAAATGGACTTTGGCTCTGTTCATTTGAAGAAATGACATAAGATTGCACAGCCATCAGGTTTGCTATAGAGTTTAGTTGTTACAGGGAAGCACAACTGATCCCCCTTCATAATGCGTGCTGTGTGCTGAATGGGTCTATCACTGTTGGTGACATGTATTACATCATTGCTACCTGCTCATCAGCATGTTCCTTCTTAGAGTGATATTACCATATCCCATTTTCTCTTCAAGATCATATAACACACATTAATGCAAATAAATGTATCTCAGGTTGGATGTGAAAACTATCCTTTCCTCCAAAATTAAGTCAGTCTGTAACGGAGTTTAAGAATTGAGCAATTTAGGACTTTAAGAGGCTGAATAATGTATCAATGATTTAACAATCCTCCCAGATCTCGCGATCATATATACTTGCTGAGATCTAGATTTATCATCTGGCTGTTCTTGACTCACTGGTAATTTGGTGTCTTTTGTATTGTTAAAAGGAAGATTGTTTTCATGGTGGGGTTCCACAATTTCATTCCCTGAGTTTATCCCTTGTGGTGTTCTGTGCACAATTACAATGCTCAGTGTTATTATGTTGAACTATCTTCTATTCCTCCTTCTCAATTTTCCATTGGGTGTTGTGGCCACTTGGGTTCAAGGTTTACTGCACTTCCTGACTACTTCTGTGGGTAACCATGTTCCCTGGATGAGATGTATGATTTGAACCTTTCACCATTCACACAAACTAGACAATTCCACACTCAGATGTCGACTGTGTGCTGCCTTCATTCTCCGTTGACTGTCAAGAAGTTTATCCCATATTTATATTGACTTTGCAAAGTTGTCCTGACTTGCTTCTGAATGTGATTTTTGTTGGTGATGGAAAGCCCATATCAAGAGATATTTTTGTCAAGTGTGACATGGGAATATGGAGATGGTGTTTAGTTGCCCTGCATTTCATGCCTTAATGGTGTGAACCATTTCATTTAGCAAGACTGTTGGGTCTGGGATAACTTGGTGAGGTTGTCACATGATTTAGGTCACATTGAGTATACATCAAGGACATGTCCCATGTCTATAAATGATCTACCGGTATGTTGTGGTCCAATTTGAAGATGTTTTCTCCAAGTACACAGAATGGAATGCATTTCGTACTCATGGTGACTGCCATGGGTGTAGGTGACATATCCTCCCAAAGTCTCATGGTTGGAAACTTGGAAAATTAGTCAGTGACTTGGAGAAAATTGTCACCATGAATGGGAAGTAAATCTGTTGCAATTTCCAACCAAGAATAAAAAAATGTCTTGTGAGGGCAGAGAGGTTCTTTCTGTTGAAACGAGTGTGACTTTGACCTGTCTCGCACATCCTCATGGTCTTCTCAATATTGCTGTTGATCCCTGATCAAAACACAGTGACCTATACAAGTTCCTCTTTCACTCTATGCTCGTATGTCCTTCATATAATGTGGCAATATAGCTTGGTAAGGACCTTCAGCTACAAGCATCTGTTTATGTTTGAAAGTCATGCCTCTTGACAGACTTCTAGTTCATCTCTGTATGGTCAAAACCCTGGGACTGTATCTGGCACCTCTCGTATCCTATTAGATTAGACTTCGATAATAACTTTATAATATGCCTTTAGTCGTGGATCATTTGTTGTCTCTGTCCTTGAAGTGATTGCATTTCTGTTGACCAATACTCATCAAATTGCTATTTACTATATTTTCTAATGTAATGTTTTGTAAGCCCAGCAAAACAGACACAATCTTGTTTGGTTTTTGTCCACCTCTCATTCTGCTTCAAGTGATTATTTTGCTGCCCACTTTGTAACAGATATCAGTTATATCCCTGACCATTTACAAGGCATTGTTTTAGTTTGAGTGGTACAATAGTCAATGATTTACTTCAAAGTATCTTCAATGGTTTGTTCCCACAATGAATCATTTACTAAACGGGTACGTATGAAATCTTGTGATAGTGCATATCAGAGCGAATGTTTTATGTTCTACATTCAAATAGTTAGATTGCTATTGCAATAGCATTTTGGATCCAAATGCAATTGATTTACCATTTTGCATCATGTATGCTCCTGACACTTTTTTGACAATATCTGGGGTGTGGAGATAGGCGAAGGACTAGGGAAAATGTGCTGAGGCCCTAAAATTATTGAACTCGATATTGAGTCCTGAACGCTGCGTATCCTAACTGGAAATAAGATGCTGTCCTTCAACTAACATTGAGCCTTGCAGCAAGCCCAAAGACAGAGATGTTGGCCAGGCTTGCATTGCAGCCAACCCATTTTTACCCACTAATTGTCCCCATTAGCAGCTTCTCTTTCACCCAGGCTCAACAATATTGTCTGCCCAACAACTGATTCCTCTTTCTCTGGGCTCTGTCTCCGCCTGTTGTTCATTCCTTTCCCTCAACCCCTGTCTTCAGCATATATCCCACCTGCACTCTTGAAGGACCTGAAATGTTGATTATGTTTTCTCCCCACAGATGCTGTCAGACCTGCTGAGTTTCTCCAGCACATTTTGTTCTTCTTTCAGATTTCCAGCGCCCACATTTTTTTTTTTGCTGTTGGAATTTCCCAGGCGGCAGAACAGCCTCATCCCTCTGCCCTTAACTTTCAAGTACATGTGCCTGTGAATACTCCCACATGGTTGCATGTGGAATACCCTCTGCTCTCCACCAGCTCCAGCACCATCATCACTGTTAGTCCATCCACGTATTCTCTGAACGAAATTTTGCATGAGACATAGAATTGCAGAAATTCATTCACATTTAACATGCAGTGAAAGCTTCGCTTCATTGATAAGCCCTTAATTGAGCCCTTGTGCAATTGTACTCCTCTATTCCCATTTCAGTTGGGTGTATTTGCCTTGTGCAGGAGGAAATTTTGAACCTTTCCCACTGTGCTGCATGTTCTCTGCTAGCCCTTCATATAGGCCAGTTAAGACAAAGATAGTGGTTGTTTATGTATCCTTTGATTTGTTCAACTCTACCCTCCCCCTCAACACTGTATATACTGTATATATCCTTCCTCCCTCCCTTATCCTGCTTCCGTTTCACTGAACTTCCCTCTGTTCTTCTTTGATATCCTCTGGTGAAGATCGGCTCTTCCACTATCTCCTATGATATTGCTGCTCATCTGCCACCACCACCAGCACTGGAACCTTTTAGCTCAGTTGGCTGAACGGCTGGTTTACGATGCAGAATAACACCAACAACATGCGTTCAACTCCTGCACGGGCTAAGGTTAACAACAACTCCACAAACAACGTATAATGTGGATTAACATTATTGATAATCCAAACATTAACAAAGCATCAATTATGGGCAGCACAGTGGCTCAGTGGTTAGCACTGCTGCCTCACAGCGCCAGGGACCCAGGTTCAATTCCACCCTCAGGCGACTGAATGCGTGAGTTCGCACATTCTCCCCATGTCTGCGTGGGCTTGCCGTTAGCGAACCCGGGTTCCTCGCACAATCCATAAATGTGCAGGCTAGGTGGATTAGTCATGGGAAATGAAGGGTTACAGGGATAGGGTGGGGAGTGAGTCTGGGTAGGATGCTCTTCGGTAAGTCAGAATGAGTTGATGGGCTGAATGGCCTGTTTCTACACAGTAAGGATTTTGGAGGCTTGACAACTCATTCTGACCCAGTGATTGTATACCCATCTGGAGAGAGATGTGTTATTTTCAGTTGCTCCTGACTGATAACTCAGTTGCATCGATGTTGGGTGCTGCCACTCACCATCACTGCACAATCATGGTCATCAGAGTTTTCTCCCTCACTGTCTGCAAATATGATTGGTCTGAGCTTGCTTCTGTTCATTTGCAATGTAGTGCCAGGACCAGTAATGTCTTCATATAATTGATAGTCTAAAGCTAGGGGCCATAGTTATAGTCTTCACTATAGATGTTGCAAGTATTAGAAAATGGAAGGGAGGGAGGAACTCAGGAAAAGTACAATCACCAATAATGTGGGACTGAGTGAATGTTGGAGCTGAGGAGTGCCTGGACTCAAATGGAATTTATCTAATAGTGTTTAAAGAAGTGGTAAGCGAGATAGTTGACGCATTTGTTTGAATTTACCAAACATTCCTTGGTTTTGAGAAAATCCAGTTGTGGTCATCCTGGTACAGGAAGAATATTATTAAGCTGGAGAGGATTCAGAAAAGATTTCCCGGCATGTTACTGGGAATGGGGGGTTTGAGTTATAAGGAGAGGCTGGGACTTTTTTCAGTGCAGCATAGGAGGTTGAGGAGTGACCTTATGTAGGCTTATAAAATCATGAGGGGTATAGGTAAGGCGAATAGCAGGCATCTTTTCCTGAGGTTGCGGATTTCAAGACTAGGAGGCATATTTTTAAGGTGAGAGGAGAAAGATTTAAAAGAAATATGAGGGGCGATTTTTTTTGCGCAGAGAATTGCTCATATGTGGAATGAAGTGACGGATGCAGGTACAATTACAACATTCAAAAGACATTTAAGTAAGTAAGTGAATAAGAAATGTATTGAAGGGTATGTACTGAGTGCTGGCAGATGGGACTAGTTTAGTTTGGGATTACGGTCAGCATGGACTGGTTGGACCAAAGGGTCTGTTTCCCTGCTGTAAGATTCTATAATTCTATGACTAGTTCAGAAAATGCAACACTTTTATTCAAAAAGGAAGAAATACAGAGCAGTTCGCTTAACTTCCGTTGTAAGTAAAATGTTAGCAGATATTACTAAAGAATTTGTAGCATGACACTTAGGTTTTGAAGTAGTCAGGTAGAGCCAGTATGGTTTTGTGCAGGGAAAACATGTTTCACCAACTCATTGCAATTATTTCGGGAGTAATATGAGCTTTTGATAAAGGGGAATTGGTGGATGTAATGTTCTTAGATTTCCAGAGGCATTTGATAAGGTGCCACATTAAAGGTTATTGTAGAAAATAGAAGCTCATGGTGCAGGGGTTAACATGTTGGTACGAATAAAAAGTTGGCTGGCTGACAGTAAGCAGAGAGTCAGCACGAATGTGTTTTTTTTAGATTCTCATGATGTAACAAGTGGTGTGCCTCAGGGTCAATTCTGGCATTTGAACGATTAACAATTTATATCAACGACCTGGATGAAGAGGTAGAGACACAGTTATCAAAGTTGCTGATGACATAAAATTGGAAAGTAACTTTTGAGGAACACATAAGAGGGCTATAAAAAAAATGGTTTAACTATATGAGCAAAGATGCGGCAAATGGAGTATAATGTGGGAAAATGCGAAGTGTTTCTATTTCAGCAGGAAGAATGAAAAAGAAGCATCATATCTAAATAGTTAGAGATTGCAGAACTCTGAGATACAGAAGGATACTGTTGCCTTAGTGCTTAAGAAGCAAAAGTTTAGGATATAGATACAGCACATAATTGGATACAAAAGTATAGATGTTACACAGGACACTGATGAGACCTTGTCTAGAGGACTGTGTGCAATATTAGTTGTATTATTTAAAGAAGAATGCAAAGTAATTCATAACATCTGTGACCTTATTAAATGGTGGAGCAAGCCCTTCAGATAGACTGACCTATTCCTGCTCCATGTTTACTTATTCTCATATTTGTATTGAATGGTAATGTAGTTGAGATACTGAGTGGGGAGAGAGATCACTGGTATTTTCACAAGCAGTTAAAACTGGAGACAGGGGGTTAAGATGAACTGTAAGGGTCATGATGTCTAAATCTAGAAGGAATTTGACCTAAGTGAGATCACATTTTGAACGCTGTGGGTGAATTCTGATCATTCAGTTATCAATGGAGAAAAGAGAACATTAACGTTAATGATGCCCAACCATAAATGAATGACAGAAAATTGAGCATCGAGTTAGAATTGTGTTGCAACACTTCTGAAAATGAGTCATGCCAGACTCGGAACGGTAACTCAGTTTTTCTCTCTCCACAGACGCTGCCAGACCTGGCAAGTTTTTCCGACAATTCCTGTGTTTATTTCAGATTTCCATCATCTGCATTATTTTGCTTTCTTTAGAATTGCGTTTTTTCATAAGCACCAACATGTATACATTTTTCAAATCTCGTAAAATCTGACTTTGAATGTAAGAGTCCATAGTAATTTTCCCATCGAACATTTTGGAATTTTCCATTTAATTTTAGGCTGGGATTTACTGGTTGAATTTTATGGATCATTATGCCACACACTGGGTTCTCATTATAACAGCCCTCCTGCAACTCATTGGTCTCAGCTGGATCTACGGTCAGTGAATCTTGAAAAGTACTGAATCAAAATAAATTAAATTAAGTCTTGTACTTTGTGGACCTTAAGGTTTCTTTAATAAAATCGAGTCAAATGAATTGGTTGTTGGATGTAGCTCTTTATATCAGAAGGTGATGAAAATTCAACTGCTCATCTTGACTATTAAAGGTATTTCCCTATTTGGTTGCAGAAGCCAAAATAGAACACACAACATTTTTGTTTGCATCTTTCACTCATGGTCTGCTTGATTTTGCTGAGTTTCAGCTTGGGGTCAATTTTACTGCAGTCATTTTCTGGTTAATTGCTGAAACTCGTGTTATTACATAGATCCAAGACCAGATAGGCAGTTTACCTTTGTGCTGTTAGATGGTTTCAGAAACATGTGATGTAATAAAGTACCTCGCTCACCTTCAGTATCAGAATAATATTAGCAGCCAGCTTGCAGTTACTGTATGTTTGATCTATGTAATTAGGCAGCACACAGCCCAGATAGTGTGCGAGTTTTTAACAGCAACGTGAGACCATAAGATGGACGAGTAGAAATAGGTCATTCAGCCCATTGAGTCTGCTCCATCATTCAAATGAGGTCATGGATGATTTGACCATCGATAACCCCACTTTTCCTGCCTTTTCTCCGCAACCTTTGATTTCTTTACTGGTTTAAAATCTATCCATCTCAGCTTTGAATGGACTGAATGACCTGAGCCTCGACAGCCGTCTGTGTTAAAGGACTCCACAGATTCACTGCACTCTGACGGCAGAAAGTCTTCCTCATCTCTGTCTTAAATGTGCAGCCTTTTGTTCTTAGGAGATAGCTTCTGGTCCTGGACTCTACCAGAAGCACAACAGCCTCTCTGCATTTACTTGGTTGAGCACCTTAAGAATCTTATACCTGTCAAAAAAAATCACCTCTTATTCCTTTAAATTCCAAAGACTTCAAGACCAAACTACTCGGCCTCTCCTCGTCAGAAAATCTCTCCATATCTGAGATCGATCAAGTGAACCTTCTTTGGACTGCCTCCAAAGCCAGTACATTTTTCTTTAGGGAGAAAGTGATGGCCTAGTGACAATATTGCTAGAATGTTAACCCAAGTATTGCTCCTGCCATGGCAGAATTTGAATCATAGAATCCCTACAGTGTTGAAGCAGGCCACTCAGCCAATCAAGTTCACTTCAACCCTCTGAAGAGCATCCCATCCCCTTACCCTAGCCCTGTAGCCTGCATTTCCCAAGGCTAATCCAACACAATCCTGGACACTATGGGCAATTTAGCATGACTTATCCACCTAACCTACACATCTTTCGACCGTGTGGGCAAACCAGAGCACCCAGGGAAAATCCACGAAGACATGGGACAAACGTACAGACTCTGTGCAGACAGGTACCCAAGGCTGGAATCGAACCCGGGTCCCTGGCGCAATGAGGCAGCAGTGCTAACCACTGAGTCGCCGGGCTGCCCTGCTTTATTGTATTCAATAAACATTGCAATTACTTGTCTAATGATGACCATGAATCCATTGTCAACTATCGAAAAATCCCATCCGGTTCACTCATGTCCATTATGGAAGGAAACTGCCTACATGCAACTCTGGAGCCATAGCAATGTGATTGACTCTTAACTGCTCTCTGGGATGGGAATAAGTGCTGCCTAGGTAGCGAGGCCCTTATCTGGTAGATGAGTAAAAACATTATACATAGGAGGACAAAACTGTTCATAATATTCCAGCCGTGGTATTATTTGTGTCTTGATTAGTTTTAAAAAGACTTACCTATTTTTATATTGTTTGCTTTGAAATAAAGACCAACAGACAATTTACCTTCCCTATTACCCTTTGAATTTGAAGGCCTTTTCCAGCTCGGTCCTTTCTTTCACTGTCAGTGTCTCTTGGGGACCTGATCTAAAATATAACTAAATTCCTAGCAGATGATATCTAAAGAACTGCCCTCATCCACGCACTTGGCCACCACTTCATAAAAAATTGTATCAGGTTGGTCAGACATGGCCTCCCCTTAACTAACACTAATGGTTGTTCTTGATTAAGCCTTACCTCTCCACATGCAGGTTAATGTGTTCCTCAGAATTGTTTCCAATCGTTCCCCACCATCAAGGTTAGATAGGCTGGCCTATAGTTTGCTTATTTACTCCTTCTTGAATCATGGTACCTCACTGGCTGTCCTCGAGTTCTCTGAGACCTCTCCTACAACCAGTGAAGAATTGAAAATATTTGCAAGCATCCTGATTTTATCCCTTACGTCACACGACAACTTGGGATACATTCATCTAGCCCTGGAGAATTATGTACTTTTAAGCTTGCCAGACCACACACAACCTCCTCGCTAATTTCATTAATTATATCAGGCCTTCTCCTTGATTCATTACAGCAGTTTTCAAAATTCTTTAGTGTCAGAGGCACATGGGATTGTACCTTGCTTTATTGATAAAAACACAGAGCTTCTAGTTGGCTCTAACAAATAGTCAGTTAATACTTAGAACAAAGATTCTACTCTGCAAGCTTTTAATAAGTCGATAATGGGAGGATAACCAGAGACCAATCAGATCTCCTTCCTATGGCTTTGGCAGTCACAATCCTTCTGACAGAATCACTGTTTGAAACTTTGGTTTCTCTTTCTGTTTTTTTTCAACATTCTCTTGGTCAGACTGCTTGACACTGTCTTACTGTGTTTGGCCCTTGTTAACGTTCAAACATTTGCCATTTGTTTGAGCATAAAGCATCTCTGGAACTGAAACATCTAGAGCGCTCTTTGAACAAGAATCAACCTGCAATTATCTTCCAGGACTGGCCTCATAAATAAATATCACTTTGTTTGGTCTCTTTCTCAAAAAAAAACATACTGCCGGTCATATTCCAAAGGTAACCATCAGCTCACAATTCACTGCTCCAAACCAAAAATGAGAAAAATAAAGAGAAACAATAAGGGTCCTGACACAATGCATCTCCCAGAATTCACCGATGTCCCTTGCAGCCATGACATTTTTAAAAGCCTATTATGTACCTAAACAAGCGATTGTCACTTATATTGATCTGAGACATAGCAGACAGGGAGAATGAGTGTCCTGCTTTATGGGTAGGGATCTAAAGGTTATATCGCATGATGTGGTGCTGAAGTGGGATTCTTTTTTCACCCCAGGACCATCAGAAGAGGCCACAATATGCCAACCTGTTCCAAGATTACCACCCAGCTCAGTGTAGTCTCAGTCATTTGGAGAAATACCCAGCAGTGAAAGAAGAAAGTCAATGATCTCCTCCACCTTGCCAGCCCAAGTGCTACCAAATTTTCTCTTATACCTCATGCACACTGTAACTCTGCTGCTGTACCTCTCTCTCACTATTGCCTGAAATCTCTCCCCCTCTCACTCTCACCTGTCCAATCCTCTGCACTGCCTGTTCACTCACTCAGGACACCTCCCACCTGCACCAACAGTAACAATTAAGACACCTTCCTTCATTTCCATTAATACCTGACTCTGTCTCATTCCAGGAGGAAAACAGCCCACAGTAGAGCAGAAAGACTCAAGCCACATGATGGGCTTCCCTACATTCAGATCCTGACCCTTTATGTGGATAAAATCCTGACGTTGACCACCCTGAGCAGCTGGCTAAGTCCAAAACCATGGTGCTGGCAACAGATTGACTTATTGTGCCAGCACCTCCTGAGTAATTTATATTCCCTATGGTTTGACGGAGTCTTGCTGACAACCACAACAAGATTCCTTCTTTTGTGTCTGCACTAAATGGCAAGGCATGACATAGGTAACATTCCCGGCTGAGGTAGCAAAGCACACAAAGGCAAAGCACGGCAGGGATATTATGAACATCCAGGTCAGGTCAGAATGAATGAGCACGATGACAGCTAGTGAGTAGCCTGGAGATGTAGCCTGAAACATTCCATGAGCTGGGTTCATGTCCCTGAGTGTCCTGGTTGCAGCATTACGCTGATAGGTACTGGGGCAGTCCGAGGTGCAGCATTGAAGTACAGATGTGTTCTGAGATGGCCCATCAGGGTCTTAGAAGCTGATACATATCAGATCCAATATCTGTAGTTGTGGGGTGCACATGGCTGGTGACCTCTGAGTGTTCCAGAGACAGTAGGAACTGCAGATGCTGGAGAATCTGAGATGACAAGGTGTAGAGCTGGATGAACACAGCAGGCCAAGCAGCATCAGAGGAACAGGAAAGCTGACATTTCTGAATTTTTCTGAAGAAAGGTCTAGGCCCAAAACGTCAGCCTTCCTGCTCCTCTGATGCTGCTTG
>JAHRHZ010000267.1:8472231-8540058 GCA_024137785.1 Ginglymostoma cirratum | reverse complement strand
GATGAACACAGCAGGCCAAGCAGCATCAGAGGAACAGGAAAGCTGACATTTCTGAATTTTTCTGAAGAAAGGTCTAGGCCCAAAACGTCAGCCTTCCTGCTCCTCTGATGCTGCTTGGCCTGCTGTGTTCATCCAGCTCTACACATTGTTACCTCCGAGTGTTCTCTGACATTCTGGTGTCTAGTATGTAGTTCACTTGGAGCAGGTAACAAGCTGAATTCACTAAACCCCCACTACAATCTCCATGTCCAGTTTTCTCAATGTTGATCATGTTTGGAACGATCACTTAAGCTGAATATTAATTAGGCAAGTAGTGCCATTAGCAAGCTGTTTTAACAAGCAATAATCCCATTAAGTAGAAAGTCATCATTGCTGAGTGACAAACTCACCTCACTGTTTAGTGAAAGAATAAAAGATGACATGTGATCCTCCCAACATCGAGATGACCTTTGCTGGAATTCTCGTCCGATTCTGGCACAAATCTTTACCATAGCCCTCATTGCCCAGACCCCTATAAAATATTGCTGCCTGTCTTCTATCAGGTCGCCAATCCCTTATCCATGGTCATTGCATCCCCAACACCATGGGCTCTCATTTTATTAAGTAGCCTCATGTGCAGTATCACATCGAGTGTTTTTAGGAAATCCAACTAGATTGGATCAGTTCAGAGTCCAGCAGCGCCCATATGGTGTGGCTGCAACACATTGCCCCCAGTTGGCCATCCTTACTGTATTTCTTCTCCAAGTCTGTGGTTTTTTATGTAAGTTATTAATTAATCACTCTAGTTCCCTGCTCTTTACATTGGAAATCCCCATTCCTTACACTTTTATTTTATCTATAAACGTTAATCATATCCCTAACAAGTAATTTGTGAGAACAAACGCCTATATCTTCTGTTGTTCACATGTTTCTATGTTTAGGATTTGTTATGAACATCTAACTTTCATATTTTACAAGTCCTGAGCAGAAATAGACCATTCAGCCCCTCACACCTGCTTTACCACTCAATACAGTCACAACTGATCAGTTTGTGTTTCAAATTCCATGTTCCCTTCCATGCCCAAGATGAACTCACTCCAGGAAAAGCTCATGTTTCCTATTTGTGCCTGGATGGACAGACCCTTGTGCCCAGAATCGGAGAGGAGGATCGGTCAATTGGTGACAGGGATCAATTTCTTCATCCTGTCTGAAATCCTGAGCGATCGTTTCTCTGATTTAACCTGTTTATTAGTGGCTCCCGGTACAAGATGAACTTCAACAGTAAACAAGCTGCCCTGAAGACAGGACAGTGAGTGACGGTGTCTCTCTGCTTCCATGTTGCACATAGGAATAAACAGATTCATCAAGGACATTGAGATGATGATTGGGGAAAAGAATTGGCTCTTTTGGCTGTGGTGGAGAATGTGTTGGGTTCTGATCTCACCGTGTTTGCTGATGGTAAGGAGTTGCTACACATTTTTATGATTTAAACTGAAAATAATCAAGTTCCAGGCAATTTCTCATACTGTTTCTGATCTAGTATTGTATCTTATTTTCTTTCAGGCAACCTTAATCTGGTCCTTAGTGACATTTGCCCCACCAACATACGGACCTGTTGAATACCCTGCCTGGGCAATAGGACTGTGCTGGTGGATAATCATCTTCTGTATTATGTGGATCCCCCTTGTGGCCGTAGTGAGAGTTGTCCAAGCTGAGGGCTCCACCTTGTGGCAGGTAGGGACAGCTTTGAAACAGAGAACGCAAAATTAGGGATAAAAGGTACTGCAGATGCTGGAGAATCCGAGATAACAAGCATGGGGCTGGATGAACACAGCAGGCCAAGCAGCATCATAGGAGCAGGAAAACTTGACGTTTCAGGCCTAGACCCTTCATCAGAAATGGGGGAGGGGAAGAGGGTTCTGAAATAAATAGGGAGAGAGTGGGAGGCGGGTAGAGGATGGATAGAGGAGAGGATAGGTGGAGAGGAGGCAGACAAGTCGAAGAGGCGGGGATGGAGCCAGTAAAGGTGAGTGTAGGTGGGGGGGTAGGGAGGAGATAGGTCAGTCCAGGGAGGACGGACAGGTCAAGGGGGCGGGATGATGTTAGCAGATAGGAGATGGGGGTGGGGCTTGAGGTGGGAGGAGGGGATAGGTGAGAGGAAAAACAGGTTAGGGAGGTGGAAATGAGCTGGGCTGGTTTTGGGATGCGGTTGTGGGAGGGGAGATTTTGAAGCTTGTGAAATCCACATTGATACCATTGGGCTGCAGGGTTCCCAGGCTGAATATGATTTGCTGTTCCTGCAGCCTTCGGGTGGCATCACTGTGGCATTGCAGGAGGCCCAGGCTGGACATGTCGTCTGAGGAATGGGAGGGGGAGTTGAAATGGTTCACGACTGGGCGGTGCAGTTGTTTGTTGCGAACTGAGCGCTGGTGTTCTGCAAAGCGGTCCCCAAAATTAGGCTTTAGAGCTATGATAGATTCAACACTAAGCATATCATTTCAAAGTAAAAATGCCCTCTTGTTCTCCTTGCACTCATGCTCAGTTTAGTTCACTGTGAATACAATCTAGATGAGGGCTTTAAAGCTGGAGTGATGGGTTTGCACTGGGAGTAGTGTGTGTGAAGGCTTCACTGAGGTGTAATTCCAAGAAAAGGCAAGTCATTGGATCATTTTATAGATAAGGATGACTCCAGAGTGAGACGGGAAGGCACTGAATGCACAGCAACTAGGTTCAGAGTTATAGAATCAAAGAATTCCTACAGTGCGGAAATAGGCCATTTGGCCCATCGAGTCTACACCAAATCTCCGAAGAGCATCCCACACCAACCCAACCCCTCCACCCTATCCCCATAACACATACTATTTACCATGAGTAATCCATCTTGCCTGCACATCCAAGGACACTACGGGGCAATTTAGTATGGCTAAGCCACCTAACCCACCCATCTTTGGATACTGTTAAGAAAAGTAGTAAAATTACAAAAATTAAAGTTCTTTACCAGCGGGCTCCACAAGATAGTAACGAGAAAGATGAGTCGCGTTATTTGTACAACTGAAACGAGGTGGGGTCAGAAAGCTCAGTTGGTTGGATGGTTAGATCGCACTGCTGAGACATACCAACAGCATGGATTCTATTTCTGTACCAGCTGAGGTTACCGTGAGGAACCCGTTCTCCCCTTGCCTGAGGCACAGTGACCCACAGGCTAAACCATCACCAGTCATCTTGCTGTCTAATGAGAGAGTAGCCCAATAGGTCTGAAAGGACTATAGTGACTTTTAACGTTATAAGCAATCATAATTTGTACCATTCATACGATTAACATTAGGCTTTAAAATAGTAAAATACGGCTACATCAGTATGCAACTAATTACAATACATTGCAAAATGCAGGTCTCCTTAATTTAACACATACAAAATTAAAGGTTCATGATAGTCTTTTTTTTTAACTTATTAATTTGTGGGATATGGGTGTCCCGGGCTGGCCAGCATTTCTTGCCCATCCCTAGTTGCCCTTGAGAAGGTGATGAGCTGCCTTCTTGAAGTCCACCTGCTGTGGGTTGACCCACAATGCCATGAGGGAGGGAATTCCAGGATTTTGACCCAACGACAGTGAAGGAACGGCAATATATTTCCAAGTCAGGATGGTGAGTGGCTTGGAGGGGCACTTGAAGGTGGCGGTGTTCCCATAGAACTGCTACCCTTGTCTTTCTAGGTGGAAGTGGTCGTGAGTTTGCAAGGTGCTGTCTGAGGATCGTTGGTGAATTTCTGCAGTACATCTTGTAGATAATACACACTGCTGCTACTGAGCATCGGTGGAGGAGGGAGTGGATTCTTGTGGACGTAATATGTTTTATGTTAGATTACATGGATCATAGGTTGTCAGGTTAAGTCCATTAAACCCTGAATCAATTCATGTACTATTTATGCAGCTTGCAAAGTAGGAGTTTGGACCATCTCAAAATCTGTCACTCTATCTCTCAGTTTCAGGACAGTATCTTCTGCACTGTAGATTCTTACTTTTGTCTGCTTGTGACAAGGGGGACAATGTGAGGTGGGATTCAATAGTTTTCTAGTAATTTGCAGGTGGAACATTTTCTTGTTTCAGTACAGATCATCGTGATCAATTACACTATTTGTTTCTTTGTGTTTTTGATGAAAGAAAAGTAGGGAGACAAAGAGTTTTGGGAAAGAAATTTCAAAGTTCCACAACTCAACAACTAAGGGGACAGCTACTAATGATGAAACAAATTAGACTGGACGAGATCAAAATGCTAGATGTAGAGGACTACACATATGTCGGAGGTTTCTAGGATGACACAAAAATGCAGGGAAAAGGTAAGCCAAGGCCATGGGAAGGATTGAAAACAAGCAGGAGAATGTTAAATTGAGGTATTGCTTAAGCAAGAACCAAAGTAAATGGGAAAAAGGAGTGACAGATGATCAGAACTTGAAGTAAATGGGAGCATAGTTTTGAATTGCTAAGTTCTCAGAGGGTAGAATTTGGGAGGTCAGCTGAGTTGTTATTTGAATAGTCAAGGTCCAATGACAAAACTGAGGATTTCTGCAACAGATGAACCGAGGAGAAGTCTGACCATATTATGCAGGCAGAAATATATGGTTTTAGTGGTGTTACGGACATGCAGCGAGGAGCTCATTTCAGCATCAAATACATAAAAGACCAAGGTTACAATTTGTCTGTCTCAGCTTCACAAAGTTACAGTGTGCAAAGAAGCCATTCAGCCCACTATGTCTGTTCCAGCCCTCTGAATTTGCAGAATGACTTAGTGTTATTCTCCCATTTATTTCCCCATCACCCTGGGCATTATTCCCATTTCAGTGATTATCCAATGCCATCTCTAATACCCTGAACGACTCTGTTTCCAACGGACTTCCTGGCAGTACATTCCAGACTTGAATCGTTCGTTGTACAACAGTTTTATTCTGACATCATATTTGTTACTTTTGCAAATCACTTAAAATATCAAGGACTAAAGAGCATAGATTTAATGAGCAGAGTTAATTGTTTCTGTTTGAGCTGCCCGGACCTCTCATGATTTTGAAGAAATCATTTGAACCTTCTCTCAGCCTTCTTCTCTCCATGGAGAAAAGTCCCAAATCCTCTAACCAAAGCTTGGCAGTTAACTGTCAATCAGCATTATTGGGTGCATTCTCCATGTCATCGTCTCTGCCAATCAGAGTTTAATTAGCAACCATTCATGCAGTATAAATTTTGTTTCACACCTCGAATTAATTGGGATTCTTATGAAATATCCTCATGAATGCAAGACAAAGAGTTTCAACAAAATGTGCTTTTTCTCTGCAATACACAGGTTCTGTGCTTTCGAAGGATTACTTGATAGACCATTCTACAATCTCTACTGATAATGATGGTCAATCTACTCCATATGCTTCTCTGCAATTGTTTCTAACAAAAACAATGTCAGATTTTGTGGCTCTGCCTAACTCGCCAAGAATTTCTATCATTTCTTTCTTAATTCTGCTCACACCATGTTATCTCATCCCAACGTAACATCGGTACAAGAGTGTTCCAGGTTACTAAAGCCCTAATGCAGTAGTTAAGAGATTTGTCTTGGAGATTGTTACAAAAGGCAGATTCTTATAGACCAGCACTAGCAGCTTTGTAGGCAGGACGGCCTGTGACATGTCTTCCCATTGCTCTCCTATCTACTCATGTCCAGTGTACTACGGGTGGGTAGACCCTAGCATACCGGTTCATCCTCCCCACTCCCTCCCCTCAAATTGTGTGCCTTCATGATAAGGAAAGGGCAGGAAGGCTGGGAAAAGGACAGGGCTGCCTCTATCAATGACACCAGATCTACTACCAGCTCAAAGTCTGGCCGATCCGCTTGTTCGCTGCATTCCTGACCTTGCTGTTGAGTCTTCCTGCTGTCCCTGAACCTCCCTTCCCATTCCCTGCCATGTGACCTCACTACTACGTCCCCATGTGGAGCTTCAACACTTTGACTCTGGGGGTTGCTTCTGGTGCCAGCAGTGACCATCAATCCCAGTGCTGCTGCTGCGACAAAAGAGTTAGTCAATCAGATTGGCGGGCAGTTTTGTTTAAGGCAAAACTTGCACCAAATGGAGGATAAAAAAATCCCATCTCCAGCCATTTAATGTTCTGAGCAGCTTGAAGTGACTCTGGCACAGCAATAACCTGCAGGGACACATTCCCTACCAAGACTTCAGTTGATGGCACAGGAAACCTTGCTATTGGAAAAATCCTGGCCATTGGTCTTTGTAACCTGTAGCCCATTTCCCATCTTCCACCTTAACTGAACCAGTGTTTCTCCGAAGCACTGCTGCCTTGTTCATCTGCCAGCCCTGTCCTCTCTGATCACTATGGGTTTCTTATCCAACAACATCACATTTATAAAATCCTTACCCTTGTATCATTGAGCAAACCCTCCCTACTTTTCACCCTCCTCCAGCTGTGTAAACCATCAATCAAGCCGCACTCCTGCAATTCTGACATTTGCCACAACCCAAATTTCACTCACCCCTCCATTGGTGGCTGTGCCTTCAGCAGGCTTGAACCTAAATGCTGGCATTTCCTCCCTAAACCTTTTCATCTCTCACTGTCTCTTACCTTTGATATTTAGTGAATTGCAATAAAGTCATTTCACTGAGGATAATTTGGATGTAATGCCCAATTTCCTTCAGTGTGTCTCACTGCCAGTATATAACAGGATCAATTAGCTTGTCTGGATGAGAGTATAATCTTTGTTGTGAACATACATGTTAAATATTGTTGGCAAAATATGAATTACCAGGTGCTGGAACAAACTGCAGAATAATCAAATTATATTTCTTTTCTAGTTAACAGTGGACAAAAATCCAGCAGAAATGATTAAATATTTTATTTTTCTATTCACAGAAAATATCTGCTGCTTGCACATCAGCTCCCAATTGGGGTCCATACTTGGAACAACACAGAGGGGAAAGATACAGGAAGAAGCCTGACTCGACAGAACTCCCAAACTGTGTGCAACTTCTGGCCTCTCCTGAGAAGTAAACATTTAAAGGAAAATTCCTGTTCAATTGGTAAACAATGGTCCTGAAATTCCACAGCCAGTTTGGTGTACAATCAGCATGACTTCATCGGGGGGTTTCCTTGATCAATCAGCACCTTGGCCGAGACCCAGATATCAGATTGACTGAAGTTTCCAGTGCCCACTGTAAACATGGGCATCAATTTGGAGCAGGGTGGGTCTAGCGAGAATTACTGAGCATTTGAGTCCCTGCATCATGCGTATTCAGTTGTGTTCCTCCCTGAGTCCTGGTGATAATACACAGGATTCCCGTCTCTGTATGTTGTGCACAGGAGCTCCTGCGCTCACAACAACCCCCATTTACAGTCTGCAGTGGCTAGGTTCCCTGCCATTAACTACAGGATAGGGGCCGGTCTGGGGCAGAGGGGTCTGATCCAAATTGATACTTGTCAAAGAAGGTGCAGAAAAGGTTAATGCTGAGGAGTGTATTAAGAACTGCCATGTTGATGATGTCATCCTGATTTGGATGGAAGAATAGGATCTTGATTAATCAAGCCTAATATTAAAGTCTTCTTTACGGTCTGTGCAACAATGTCTACCATATCAGTGGAATGTGTATTTATTGGTGACATGAAACATATGACACAAAAACAGAATTTGCTGGAAAAGCTCCGCAGTTTGTCAGCAGCTGTAGACAGAAATCCGAGTGAATGTTTCAGGTTCAGTGACCCTTCCTCAGAACTGATAGGAGCTAGGAAATTGTTGGTTCATATACAGAAGTTAGGGTAAAGAGTAAATGATAGGTCAGGATAGAGCCCAAAGAGAGAGAAGAACTATTGGAAGATGAGGAAGTGGATAATGATCAGGCTAGGAGGGTGAATAGCTAGTAATGGGGACTGTTATTGGCAATGAATGGATTGTATTTAATAGCAGACTATGTGATAGCAAGGCCTGGTGTGTGGGGGTTGGATTAAGGACATGGGAAGAGCTCAAGGCCTAAAGCTGTTGAACTCGATATAGAAACCAGAGGAATGCAAGGCCCTGAACCAAAAAATGAGGTGTTGTTCTTCCAGCTTGCGCTGAGCTTCGCTGGAACACTGCAGCAAGCCTGAGGCACAGATGTTTGGCCAGGGAACAGGGTAGTTTGTTAAAGCGGCAGGCAACTGGAAACTCGGGGTCTTTTTTCAGGACGTGCTCAGCTTTTCTAGCAATCTCTGTTTTTGCTTTGCAGCATCCGCAGTTCTTTCTGTTTCTATTAAGTTGGTTAAGACAAGGGCCTCTTCTTGTTGGATGACCGACTGGTTTTCCTCAACCACACTCAACAAAGGGAGCTCTGCAAAACTCTGCCAGGAAGGATACGGAGGCAGTGAGGCATCAATGGCCTGCCTTGATAGTCTGATAGCATGAGCAACCTGTAACACGGTGAGAAGTGGTGCAGGTTCCACTGAGCTTTAAAAGGTATCTTCAGATACAACTTTAAGAAGAGTAACTCGTGGCAATGTCTTTCAGGATGGAATCAAAAGAGTGAGATTCAACTGGTAGACCACATTAAAATGAATTGGATTGTCTTTAAAACTACACACAGCAGGTAAAACGATTCAAGCAAAAGGGGAGATATTTATCAGACCACAAAGAAGTGGGACCCATTCATTGCACTTGCCAAAAAATGGTGGCATAGTCCATTTTGTGACCACATAAACACGGGAAAATCCTTCTGGACAGCAATACACAGTAACAGCATTGTTATACTGCAAGGTGAAATCCTATAAGGTAAGCAACATTGGGATACAATGCAATACAGTATCCTTTAATTCTCATGTGTGCCCCATTGTAGGAGTTCAGTGAAAAACTTTTACAATGTCTGCCTTCTTATAGCGACATCTTAGGTACAAGTACCGAGGTACAATTCTTGGATACAGCAGAGGGATAAAAGTAGTTGCTTCATTACATAGTTGAAACCAAGTTTAAAATAGGAATATATTAAGGGGTTAACATTACAGTGTTGTAAGGTAAGGATTGTCCTCTCACACTCATCTCCGTCCAGGCCTCACTTCCTGCATGCTGCTCTGGGGGCTCCTTCCTGTGTGCTGCTGTAGGGCTTCTTCCCTGCGCTGCTCCGGGCTCGCAGCCCAAGTGCTGCTCCAGGGTTCACTGCTTACAGTGTTCTGGGGCTCACGGGGCATGCCTATGTGTCCCCGAGCGCAAGGCCACACTGCTCACTCCGGTTCCCCATGGGTCTCGGCCTATTCTCGTTCCAGTTCCCTGTGGGTCTCGGCCCGTTCTTGCTCCAGTTCTCCGTGGGTCTCGGCCCATTCTCACTCCAGTTCTCCGTGAGTCTCGGCCTGTTCTTGCTCCGGTTCTCTGTGAGTCTCAGCCCGTTCTCACTCTGGTTCTCCGTAGGTCTCGGCCAATTCAGAAAAAGATCTGTGATAAGATCAACCAACTGAGAGATTCGCAATTTGGCTCT
Organism: Ginglymostoma cirratum; assembly: GCA_024137785.1. NCBI lineage: Eukaryota > Metazoa > Chordata > Chondrichthyes > Orectolobiformes > Ginglymostomatidae > Ginglymostoma > Ginglymostoma cirratum. The sequence goes on along the minus strand of JAHRHZ010000267.1, from coordinate 8,530,599 downwards.
CGACCCATCGGACTCAAAGCCATGTACACTAATACCAGTAAAATAAATTTTTAGGAAATTCAATTTACAACTTCTTTCTTTCCCTTTCTCTGTTCTTCTTCACTGTATTTGTGTGTGTGAATGAAGCAGCAAAGTATATTCTTCTACGTTTTGCATGTTCTGCTAATAAACTCCATCCTTAGCTTGATTGGCTTATCAAATACATCCCTTTAAAGAAAATTAAATGCATTTATCTTGTTGCTCCTCTCAGTTTTCTATCTACCTGGACGACCACAGAATCTCTACAGTGTGGAAGCAGGCCATTTGGCCCATCAAGTTCACACTGACTCTCCGAATAACATCCCATCAATACCCATTCCCCCACCTTACCCTAGGCCACCCTACCCACTCCTGTAAGTCTGCATTCCCTGCAGCTAATCCACCTTAGACATTCCTGGACACTGTGGACAATGTAGCATGGCCAATCCATCTAACCTGCACATCTTTGGACTGTGGGAGGAAACCAGAGCACCTAGAGGAAACCCATGCAGACACCAGGAGAATGTGAAAACTCCGCACAGACAGTCACCTGAGGCTGGAATCGTATCTGGGTCCCTGGCGCAGTGAGGCAGCTGTGCTAACCACTGAGCCACCACGCTGCTCACCCTAACTATCTCCCCATTAAAAATCAAAACTAAACTTATTTTACATTTTAGCCACCAGTCTGTCATTCCCTGTGGTGTTATCATGTCTATCATTTAATGGTTCTATTCCCATAATAGCATTACTCATTTTTATTGTTATAGTTAATAATCTCTTCTGTATGTTTGAAAATTTGTCAACTGTCCTCTTAATCTTGTCTGTTCTAAAGAAACTAATCCTAATTTCTCCAGTACCTGCACCCTCACAAAAGCCTCACTGAAGTGTAGTGCCTAGAATTGGATGCAATTTTCACCGCAAAGCCAAAAGAAAGATTTATATCTGTTCAGTATCACCTTGTTGCTTTTTTTAGATTATACTTTAATCCCACATGGTTTATTAAACAGGCAAAGACAGCCTTGCAAAATGCTATTTCATGTTATTTCAAATAATGAGAAAAATTCCTGTACCTACAAAGTTTCCACTATGAATTTGAACAAAGCTGCATTAAAAACTTGAAAGCAATCGACCAATGCCAACAACAACTGAAATTAACTCAGTAGTTAAGAAGAAGAAACTAGGGCAATGTTAACAAAAGAATCCAAGCATAACACTGAAGAAAAGAAAAGTAGCTCAACAGCATCCAAGTGATTTAATGAGAAATTGAACCAAAACGTATCGCAAAGGAATTCCAGATTACAAGAAAGTAACTGATGTACAGCATATCTGGGTCATCACAGCTGAGTTGCTGTCTGGCCTTGAAGAACTCATAGTGAGTCGACACCAGATCATTGCTTCATCGCCAAGGTGACTTGAATCAAAATTATCTTAGAAGTTTTCAGATTTCAGGAGTTGCCAGACGTTGGAGACAATTTGGGGCTTCCTTGGAATCAAGCTTTTTTCTGTATCGTTCCCCTTTGTGTTCTTCCAGGTATGGACCCCAATCAGGAGCTGAGATGCAAGCGGCACAAATTTTCTTTAAAAGAAAAATCAAAAGGTTTAAACATTTCTGCCTGATTTATATCCATTATTAGACTTCCAACTAGAGGAAGTCCAGACCTAAATCTGGTCGTCCTGCATTTGGAACTGACATAAAAAGAAGATCAGTTGTGGAGGGTGCAGGTGGGCAGTCCCAAACTTTCTTTAGCGGGAACGATCTCACTCAGGAAATTACTGACCATTAACTTGGTGAAAAATTGTGAGAAACATACTGGTAGGCAATAGAAGGGATGAGAGTTTGCAAGTTAATGCAGTATCCATAATTAGTGAAAAAACACTGATGCAATTATTTTTGAAGACCAGAGACCTTCATAACAGATCATGTCGATAATATAGACGCTCTCCAGCCCTTCGAAAATTCCTGAAAGGTAAAGCTGATTCCAAATCAAGAGGGTAATTTTGAAGTTGGTTGACAATCGTATTATGATTAATTTCAGTATCCAAAAGTTTTTTTTTTTAATTCTCTCATTCAAACCGAGAGGAATTGTGAATATATGTCTTAGTTACTTCAGTAATTTTGTATATGTTGACATACGTGTATGCCTACATGTGTGCAGTCTGTGTGGTATGTGACATGTCTATGTGAAACAGTAGGAGAGACGTTTTTTCAAAATTGTACTTAATGCCACTGTTAGAACTCCGACCTAACTCTACCCACACTGTACTATTTATGCCCACTGGGGAGTATCTCTCAACTTCATCGCAAGGTTGCTCCAGGGTCATAAAGCCCACATGCAACATAGAGAAGCCATTACTTATGGCATCTCTCCAACTTTCCGGTGCTTTCATGTTGAAGATCCAGTCAGAATTGGATAAAATGTCGCTAATCACTTTCAAAGATAACATAGTATGTCCTCAGCAAAAACAGAAATTGCTAGACAAACTCAGCAGGTCTGGCAGCATTTGTGGAGAAAAAGCAGAGTTAACATTTCAAGTCCAGCGATTCTTTTTTCAGAACTGGACTTAAATTGGTAACTCCACTTTCTTTTTACAGATACTGTCAGACCTGTTGAATTTCTCCAGCAATTTCTGTTTTTCTTTCAGATTTCTAACAGCGTGGTTCCTTGTTTTATTTTATTATTTCCTTACCTGCCACAAGGTGGAGCCCTCAGCTTGGACAACTCTCACGATGGCCACAACAGGAATCCACATAATACAGAAGATGGTCATAGACCAGCCCAGCACTATTGCCCAGACAGGGTATTCAACAAGTCCATATGTTGGAGGTGCAAATGTTACTACTGACCAGAACAATATGGCCTGTTTAAAATGAAGGCATAAAATCACATCAGAAATGGACTGATTTTACTTAATTTATTTTCTGCTTAAGAGACAAAGAAACGTAACATTTCCTTACTGCCAGCAAACATGGGGAGATCACAACCCAACAGGCTCTCCACCACAGCCAGAAGAGCCAAGTCCTTTCCCCGATCATCATCTCAATGTCCTTGATGAATCTGTTTACCCCTGTGAACAACAAGGAAGCACAGAGACACCATCACTCTCTTTGTTACAGAGATAGTAGGAACTGCCGATGCTGGAGAATCTGAGATAACAAGGCATAGAGCTGGATGAACACAGCAGGCCAAGCAGCATCAGAGGAGCAGGAAAGCTGACATTTTGGGTCGAGACCCTTCTTCAGAAATGGAGGAGGGGAAGGAGATTCTGAAATAAATAGGGAGAGGGGGGAGGCGGATAGAAGATGGATAAAGGAGAAGATAGGTGGAGAGGAGACAGACAGGTTAAAGAGGCAGGGTTGGAGCCAATAAAGGTGAATGTAGGTGGGGAGTTAGGGAGGGGATAGGTCGGTCCAGGGATGACGGACAGGTCAAGGAGGCGGGATGAGGTTAGTGGGTAGGAGATGGGGGTGGGGCTTGAGGTGGGAGGAATAGTTAGGGAGGCGGGGACAAGCTGGGCTGGTTTTGGGATGCGGTCGGGGAGGAGATGTTTTGAAGCTTGTGAAGTCCGCATTGAGACCCTTGGGCTGCAGGGTTCCCAAGCAAAATATGAAATGCTGTTCCTGTAGCTTTTGGGTGGCATCGTTGTGGAAATGCAGGAGGCCCAAGATGGACATGTCGTCCAAGAAGTGGGAGGTGGAGTTGAAATGGTTCGCGACTGGGAGGTGTAATTGTTTGTTGTGAACTGAGCGTAGGTGTTCCGCAAAGCGGTCCCCAAGTCTCAACCCGAAACATCAGCCTTCCTGCTCCTCCGATGCTGCTCGGCCTGCTGTGTTCATCCAGCTCTACACCTTGTTATCACTTGCTTGTCCTGTCTCCAGGGTAACTTGTTTACTGTCTGTACTGGGTGACCCTAATGAGCACGTTAAAGCAGAGAAGGGATCACACAGGATTTCAAATGGCATAAGCACCCTTTTCCTTGTCACCAATCTGATTACCTATAAAATCTGCCCACAAATCCTGCAAAATCAGTGCTTACTCCAGGAGAGGCTCTCATTTCTGATCTTGTTTGAGATGGAAAGTCCTCTGTTATCAGAACGGGGGCATGATGGACCGAAAGGTGAGTCCTCCGTCCTGAGCTGCAGAAAAGCAAACAGCTCCTAGTCCATCTTAAGGAATCCAGGAAACAGACTGAAGCAGAACGTGTCTGTTGGTTCATCTGTCGCAATAGTTGGTAGGAACTGATAATTGTCTCATTTCATTCCATTTGGGCTGAGGGCTGTACGACATCTCTATCAGCAACCAGCTGGAAAATGGCTGAGGCTAAACTGACCCCAATAACAACTCAGTCAAACCAAGAGGGCTGGACCATTAAAGATGGAGCAGAAAGCACTGCCTGTCTCATTTCCTTTATTTAAAACAAATGTCCTACTAACCATAGATCCAGCTTAAAGTAGTCAGTTCCACCAGAGCAGTTGCAAGAAGTCCCCAACCAGCACAGAAATGATCAATTAAATTGATCCAGTAGATCCCAGCCTGGATAAACAAATAAATGTTAGAAAATGAGCTGTATGTGAAAACTAAGAATCAGACTCTCAATTTAAAATAAGCAATGCCGAAGGCACGAAGGTCAGGAACTCCCCATTTATGGTTAGAGAGCGGTGGAAGGGAGTTTCATGCCAATGGTTTGGAATTAGTCATTTTGCACAGTCTTCCACTTCACAGGATTTAAATAGACAAGCTGCGATGTTTTGCTCAGTGAACCTCACAGCGGGTGAGATGGAAATGCTCACCGCTGCTGAGATGTTCCGGTTTCCAAGCTTCTAATGTCATGTTTAAAGGCCAGCTGGACACCCCAAGCCAAGAATAATGCCTCACAGTGCCATGCTTACCCCTAAACATGGTGCAAAAGGAAGCCAAGCTCAGTTTTTTGCTTCCCAGGGAAGGATATTGACATTCTGGTGATGGAGTGATAGTCAGTCCACTTCCTTGATGACCACAGAGAGAGGTCATTCCACCAGACCCTACCAGCCTGAGCAGAGACAGCAGCATGACTCAGAGTTACTACTTGTGCAAAATGGGATGCCCAACAGTGTGGAGAAAAAATTCAATAATCTTCTGCACTCTGTATGGAGACAGGGGAAAGGAAAATTGTGCAATAAACCACCAGTTTCTTTTTTTCACTTGTTCATGAAATGTTGACATCGCTGGCTGGATCAGCATTTATTGTCCATTCTTGATTGCCCTAGAAAAGGTGGTGCTGAGCTGCCCTCTCAAATCGCTGTACTCTTGTAGTGTGGAAGAAAGTGCTGATAGGGAGAGAGTTCCAGGACCATGGCCCAGAGGCACTAAGGGAAACATAATACAATTCCAAGTCAGGATAGTGTGTGGCTTCCACAGGATCTTGGAGGTAGTGGAGGTCACAGATTTGAAAGCTGCTTTCGAAGATATCTCAATTATATTGTCTCCCACTGCGACTGTTCCAATGTTTCTGAACAGTGTAATTGCTGTCTGGGACTAAGTATTCAGGTAACTTTCCCCTCCCTAATGTTGCTTAGGCTCCAGCTCATTATCGTGGATCTGACGTTCCATTAGTTGTAAATATTTGCTAAAAATGCAGATCCCCTTGGTGTCCAGCATCTTACACATACTGCAGCAACAATACATCGCCCATCTCTGCCATCACCACTCCATTTTAGTTAATTTATTAGTTAATTACTGTGGAATCCCTTGTCTTTATACTTTATTGCATTATGTTTGGAAATAAATCATCAGTATCAATCTCATTCCTAGCTATTTTTGAGAGAATGGAAAAAAAATTAGAGACCTAAACTCAAACAGAATACTTTACTTTTATTTTAATGTCTAAAAATAATTGTCAATCCTACTCACCAATCGGCTCTTTTCCCTGAACATCATGGTTTGTTTTTTTACAACATTCTGCCTCAGGACTCACTGCAAGTAGGCATCTTGATCTGTGTCTTTTATCTTCTGCCATTCATCACTTACTCTTCAGGCCTTAAATCTTGCAGCAGACCTTATTTCAAGCTGCTGTGTCCCCCTTTGCACTATTTTCCCACATTGAACCATATTCCAATAGCTCAGCTATTGTCTCACTCAGGTGAAGTATTCACTCAAACTGACTGTGCTGTTTACTGCACAGCTAAAGTCACTGGATACTGCAAAAGCTATGGGCCCTGACAACATTCTGGCAACAGCACTGAAGACTTGTGCTCCAGAATTCGCCCCTCCCTTAACCAAGCTGTTCCAGTACAGTTACAACACTGGCATCTACCCGACGATGTGGAAAGTTGCTTAAGTATGTCCTGTACACAAAAAGCAGGACAAATCCAAACTGTCCAATTCCAACCCATCAGTCTACTCTCGTTCATCAGTAAAGTGATGGAAGGTGTCATCTACCGTGCTATCAAGCAGCATCTGATCAGTGACACCCAGTTTGGGTTCTACCAGAGCCACCCAGCTCCTGACCTCATCACAACCTTAGTTCAAATATGGACAAAGTGCTGAATTCCAGAGGTAAAGTGAGGGTGACGGCTCTTGAGGCCAAGGCTGTATTTGACCAAGTGTGGCACCAAGGAGCCCAGCAAAGCTGGAATCAATGGGTATTGGGAGCAAACTTTCTGTTCGTTGAACTCATACCTGGCAAAGAGGAAGACAGTTGTGGTTGTTGGAGGTCAGTCATCTCAGCTCCAGAACATCTCTGCAGGAGCTCCTCAGGTTAGGAGTCATTGGCCTAAACATCTTTAGCTGCTTCAGAAATGACCCTTCCTCCCTCCTAAGGTCAGAAAAGGGGATGTTTGCCAATGATTGCATATTATTCAGCACCATTCACGACTCCTCAGATACTGAAACAGTCCATGTTCAAATGCAGCAAGATCTGGGAAATATCCAGTCTAATTAATATTTGCATTGCACAAATTCCAGCCAATGACCATCTCCAACAATGGAAAATCTAACCATCGCCACTTGATATTCAATGGCATTACCATCACTAAATCCCCCCCAGTATCAACATGCTGGGGGTTACCATTGACCAGGAAATGAATTGAGCTAACCATTTAAATAAGGTAGCTGCAAGAATAGGTCAGAGGCTAGCAATCCTGCTGCAACTAACTCAGCTCCACTTTCCCCAAAGCCTATCCACCAATGACAACAGTAAATCAGGAGTGTGATGGAATGCTCCACACTTGTCCGAAAAAATGCAGCTCCTTCAACACTCAAGAAACATGATACTATCCAGGACAATAGAACCGTCTTGATTGGTACCACATCTCCACTCCATCTCCCACTGGCTCTCAGTAGTAGCAGTGTGTACCAACTACAAGATGCATGACAGAACTTCTCCAAAGATCCTTAGGCAGCACCTTCTATAACCATAAGCAATCCCAACCAGGAGGGCAAAGGCAGTAGGTAGATAGAAACAACATTGGCTGCAAATCGCCGTCCAATCCACTCACCATCCTGACTTGGAAATATATCACTGTTTCTTTGGTATCAGTCGATCAAATGTTGGTACTCCCTCCCTAACAGCATTGCACCAAATGGGCTGCAGCGGTTCAAGAAGATTGTTCACTGTCCCTTTCTCAAGGGCAACGAGGGATGGGTAATAAATACTGGCCTGGTTAGTGATATACACATCCTCTGAATGCATTAAAAAAAAAAATTCTTTTCCCAGGACGTTATCAACCTTTGGCATTCCCTATCTCCAGAAAGTAGTGGAAGCTGAGTCATTGAACATATATATCACAGGGGGGCACAGTGGCTCAGTGATTAGCACTGCTGCCTCACAGCGCCAGGGACCTGGGTTCGATTCCACCTTCAGGCAACTGTCTGTGTGGAGTTTGCACACTCTCCTTGTGTCTGTGTGGGTTTCCTCCCACAGTCCAAAGATGTGCAGGCTAGGTGGATTGGCCTTGCTAAATTGTACATAGTGTTAAGGAATATGCAGATTAGGAGGGTTATGTGGGATAGGTCTGTGTAAATGCTCTGAGGGAGTAATGTGGACTTATTGGGCTGAAGGGCCTGTTTCCACACTGTAGGGACTCTATGATATTGAAGGTTAAATTAGGCTGAATTTTAACACATAAGGGAGACCAAAGTTAGGAAGGGCAGGCCAGAGTTCAGACCACGATTACATAAACTGTAATTTTATTGTAGAGTAGAACAGGGTGGATGGATCGAATGGCCTAATGTAGCTTTTTCTTATATTCTTATGCTGTTAGCATATTACCCTTCCTTCATTGCTACTGGGTCAATGGCCTGTAACTTTACAGCATTCCGTAGCATTCAGGAGGTACCTGCATCATGCGGACTGCAATGTTACAAAAAGGCAACTCACCATCATCTTCTCAATGACAGTTAGAGACGGCGAAGCTGAGTTTTAGTTCTTTACCCAGGCTCTGCATTAAATAGAGGATCATCAGTCCCTAAGAACACTTCATAACATTGAAATGGGTAGGGAAAATAAGGGACCAAAATACAAGGCTTTTGCATCATGAAAGTCATCAATCCAGTGAATTCTGCATGTGAAATCAAAACTAAAATACCGTAAGATGACGTACCTGTGTTACACATGGGACACTGAGGAGATAGAGTGCCAAGCATACACCAACTGTCACAAAAAGGCGCTTTGATCGCAGAAATGTAGGGAACTGGTCCAGCAATGAGGTTATAATGGCTTCTAATGAAATTAATAGTAAAATGAGAGGAATAATTAATCAGCTTTGTGGTTCCGGGGACAAATGTCATCCTCCCTCTCAGGCAAGATGTCCATACCATCCAGACCAAAGAACAGACAGGACTGTTATAATATGGCATAGATTCCAGACCTGACAGAGATGTGCTTTAAACTGGCTACATGACACATGACATTCAGTATAAAGAAACCCACTTCGTCTTCAGTTACTGTGTCATGACTTCAGTGTAGTGTGTTCAGTCAATCAGTAATGTACTTACTACGCACAGTAACACCCACAAGCACAGAACCCAGGCCATGTATGTAACTCTATGTTATTGTTGGCTTGTAAATAGTAACGTTGTTAATCAACTTCAAGACATCTGTCTCAACAAGAACCTGTCTCTATATGGCATGTGTTATGCAGACTAATATGTAGGATGTTTCAAAATGCATCAAGGGTAAGTAACAATGCCATCAGCTCCTGACATGGCACTTAAATCTGGAGCCTCTGGCACAGAAATAGGTTCATTATCTATTGCACCATGAGATCGCAACCAACAATCTCCAACCAGTAATTTCTCACTCAGGGCTGGATCACAAAAATTACTTCAACACAATACTGCAGGAGGTCTGCATTGTGGGAAATGCCATCCTCAGATATAATATCAAAAGCAAGTCCATATACGCTTATTTGGATGAATGTAAAAAATTATCCTACTTCATAGAAGGGCAGGGGAGATCAACATTTCGATCAACATTTCCAGTCAACATGAAAAACCATACATTTTCTGGTTTTGGCCTCATTGCTGTTGGGTTTTGCAGTCTGAGAATTAGTCGCCATATTTCCCACTTTACAACAATGTTGTTTCCTACATTACAGATCAAAACATTTCATTGTTAAATGTCTCAAGATATCAAGTGGTTATAGTAAATGCAAGTCTTTTGTTTCTCTTCTAAGGTACTGGCCTAAAAATTTATTGCTTTTGAACTTATTTATACGTGTACAAACAGCCAGGAGAGTACATACTAAATCGGCATACTCTAGGTGAGAAGTGAGTTTTTTTTATTCATTTGTGGGAAGTGGGCGTCGCTGGCTAGCCAGCATTTCTTGCCCATCGCTAGTTGCCCTTGAGAAGGTGGTGGTGAGCTGCCTTTTTGAACCGCTGCAGTCCTCCTGCTGTGGGTTGACCCACAATGCTATTAGGGAGGGAACTCCAGGATTTTGACCCAGCGACAGTGAAGGAACAGTGATATATTTCCAGGTCAGGATGGTGAGTGACTTGGAGGGGAACATGGAGGTGGTGGTGTTCCCATATGTCGGCTGCCTTTGTCCTTCTAGGTGGGAGTGGTCGTGGGCTTATGGAGTCACCCTCCATACCAGTGAATCTGGTATATGGAGCTTAGGAGCTTGTGTCTGAAACAAATATATCCCCTATGTATGCAGTTGAGTCATTAAACTTATTACTAGTCCCCTTTATACATATTGGTTGTGAATTCCTGAGAATGTGCAATTTTGCTGTGGGCAATATTCTCAGCTGGGCCAATCTCCCCAGGCCCTAACCCTGTGCAATATATGCATCATTGGGTTCCTGTGTAGACTCAAATGTCAGACTGCAATAGCTCCCTTTTAATCAAAGTGGAAAACAAGTAAAGTAAAATTGTTCTTACCTACAGCTACAAACTGACTGCTGAGTCCCAGAGTGATCAGCATGAAGAAAAACAACGCAGCCCACAAAGGTGCCCATGGCAACTGTGCAAGAGCCTCTGGGTAGGCAATGAAAGCCAAACCAAAACCTAGATACAATTGAACGGTCAACTAATTGCACTTAAAACAGTAATACATAAACTGTTTCATTTCTTTTTAATTTAACATTCAATAAGTAATTAAGAAATGTATTTGTTGAAATCTATCACATTTTGCTCAGTATTTGTGTAAAGGATCTGATACTTTGTGGCTCACTTCCATCATGATTCATATCTCTAGCAGAAACATTCAGCCCATTGGTATTCCAATCCTGTTCGTCAGTCTCTTTGCTTGGCCACAAACCTAGCCAATTTCTACTGAGAGTATTGTAGCTTTGACTCTTGCAATTCCATGTGCCTTTGCTTCTGAATTTTTACCCTCCTCTTCTTTTCTGTTTCTTAATCATATCTTCTCACTGTCCCCACCTTCCTCTCTGCTTCCCATATGTATCAACATTTCAATGCACTGTTCTCGTGATCACTCACCCATCTCCATAACTCTCCTCCTGGCTCCTCAAATTCTTTGATTACTGCCCCATTTGCATCCCCTATTTTTCCCCTTTTTTTTATTTTTCACACTTGCCCTCTTCCTTCTTCTCCATTTCTGATTTTCTCACTCATCCCATCTCCTATCCAGTTGCTTATTGCCTACCTAGTTCAATGGAATTGACTCCAAAATTTGTCAACAGAGTGGACAAGAAAAGTACCCAGTAACATAGAATCCCCACAGCGTGTAAGCAGGCCATTTGGCCCATCAAGCCCAAACTGAACAGCATCCTACTCAGACCCATACCCCCTACCTTATCCCTGTAACCCAGTTTGTTCAGCTCCAAGAATTACTGTTTTTTGGTAGAGGTTTCACCTCTGTGATACAGGACTTAAATACAAAACCTAAAAGAGACTCAAAGTTGAAGGCTTTTGTCTTACACTCACGAGAACTGAAATGCAAGAAACCAAAGCTAGATGGGGAACACTAGTTTGTATAACATGACAAAATATTACTGTTTGGTTGCACAATATGTAGCATGGAGATACACCAGGAACTGTTAACTGCCAATCAAACAGGAAGACTAATTGGTAGCACGCAAAACAGTCCCGTGGGGAATGGATGGAGTGTTAGATTAGCACGTGACCTAGTTTTATAATACCAAAAGGAATCTGGCCATACACTGTAACATTTTCATTGAGGAACGAGTCATGGAAAATGCCAATCCCTGCAGCGGTCCCCATGACAACACCATAACCAGTCAGCCTGTCTACCAAATTTTTTCCAGCTAAGATCGACAGCTAACAGCTTCTGCTCCCAACCACAGTACAACCAAACAACAATCTCTTCTCATGATGTATAAATTAGCGCTCCCTTTCCAAAGGTTAGTTTCTTGCGTACCAGTCTTGACGAGTGCAATACAAAAAAAAAGTTACCTGACTGGATAACCTCTGAAACAAGCTTGTCTTGTCTATGAGCCATGTGTCCGAGGATGGAGAAGATGACAAATCCAGCAAACACACTCGTAGCACAATTAACAACACAGACAACGATGGTATCCGTGTAACAGTTGTTGTGGAATTTATTGTAGGATGACAGTGTTATTAAACTGCCCCAACCTATTGCAAGAGAATAGAAAATTTGTGTTGCAGCATCTTTCCAGACCTGGTAAATAGAAGGGAGAAATCATCAGCACGGGGAGATTTCAATTGAAATTGTCAACTAATTGCTAATTTCCCTCCAGGAGATATGATGGTTTTCAATGTCAATTTTTCAATTTTTTCAATTTCTAGTGAATGACTCACCTCTTTATTGTCCACAGGTCCACTCCCATTCTACATTTTTTTCAAAAGCAGCAATTAAGAAAAGATTTTGAATACAATACAAAGACCCACAAGTGATAACCATGCATTTTTTAAACTTACTGAGGGTGAGAGATTGACTAGTTTGGTGCCATTTGTTTAAGGAATGGAAGGCTATCACCACCATTAAGGATAACAATTAGAATTAGTATCCCTACAGTGTGGGAACAGGCCCTTAGGCCCAACAAGTCCACACCGACCCTTGGAACATCCCACCCAGACCCATTCCTCTATAACCCACACACCCCTGAACACTATGGGCAATTTAGCATGGCCAATCCACCTAGCCTGCACATCTTTGGACTGTGAGAGGAAACTGGAGCACCCGGACGAAACCCACGCAGACACGGGGAAAATGTGCAAACTCCGCACAGACAGTCGCCTGAGGCTGGAATTGAACCCGGGTCCCTGGTGCTGTGAGGCTACAATGCTAGCCACTGAGCCACCGTGCCGCCCAATGAAGCACTGCTCAATCTAATTAAAATAAATAGAGCAGTAAAAATGTGAGTAAACATATGGAGCAACAATCGTGTTATAATAAGGATTAAGGTAATGAGTAGCAAATGGACATCATACAGTATGGGTATTAAAATATATTTCTGATGGGAAGGAATGGTGGTGGACTAGGCAGAAATATTGACCATGAGATAAAATATTACTTAAAGAGAAAATGAATAGAACTCATATAAAAGAGAGGATGATAATGGGGGATAACTTAGCCTTTGCCTCAGGTTTTCACTGAAGAGGATAACAAAGGACAAATGACAAAAGCCAAAGCAAAGAGACTTTTCAGAAATGCTAAGAAATGAAGGAATAAAATACAGACAAGCTAATCAAAATTTAGGCAGTTAAGATCCTGGGTTTAGATGGAATACCAGCAAGTAATTAAAGGAACGAGGCAGGAGAGAGGAAGAGGTAAAAGGTACTGCAGATGCTGGAGAATCCGAGATAACGAGCCTTGTTTATTTATATATTGATTTAAAAAAAGCATATTGAGAAATGACAAACAGCAAATGTAACTCCAGCCTTCCAGAAAGGGAAATAGAATATCTGGAGGGAAGTTAACCATACAATAAGATGAGTGCAAAGAATAATATAGGAATATTTTCTGAAAGATGAGCTAATTGAACAAGAAAATACAATGTAAACAGTTGTGGTGATTGGAACCGGGTGGATCTTATTGGCTATAAGATCCTTGATTGGGGTTGTTACTGTGGGCCAACCAGGGAGCCCTGGCTGACCAATGAATAATCAGGGCACTCAGAATCTCCTCAGTTCAGGGACTGACTCCAGGCCACAGCCAATGTACTGTGCAAATGTAAATAAAGGGTCACTTGGTGACTGGATACCAGCCTCTGTGCAGTTATTCCAACAGTTAACAAGGATTTATTAAAGGATGGTCATGTTAAAAGAGTAGACAAGAGTAAGGCCTCTGAAACGCTATCAAAGGGTTTTGAGAAATCTATGATAAAGTTTTAGATAGTTGGGTCCAGGGCAACTAACAAATGACTATGGACATAAGTTAAGGAATAAGGATATATTTCTTGAAATGAAGGACAGTAACCACCACCAATTCACTTTCTGCATCAAAAAGCAATGACTGAAATTTTGAGATAACAAGGTGTAGAGCTGGATGAACACAGCAGGCCAAGCAGCATCATAGGAGCAAGAAAGCTTGACGTTTCGGGCCTAGACCTGAAGAAGGGTCTAGTCCCGAAATGTCAGGCTTTCTTGTTGCTATGATGCTGCTTGGCCTGCTGTGTTCATCCAGCTCTACACCTTGTTATCTCAGATTCTCTCAGCATCTGCAGTTCCTACTAACTATGACTGAAATTTTGACTTTGAACAACAATCCAAAATGAACACTTGGGCCTTTCTCAATTATCTTGAGCACTAAGGGGTAAACCAACAGAAGCGTGAAATAAACAGAAATTTTGACACAAAATTCCAGCTGAAGTTGCATGGATTATTCAGATGTGTTTACCTCTGCGTCAGCCAGCTTTGAGAATTCTAACTGCTTTCCAACGTAGAATTCAATCCCCTTATACGCTCCTTCCAGGGTAATCCCTCGGATCAGGAGTATGGTCAGAACCACATACGGGAATGTCGCAGTGAAATAAACAACCTGAGCATGGAGAGAAACTGATTAGATTTTTGCTTCTGGAAATAGCAGGTATTTGTGTCAAGCATGCCACCCCCAGTAAAATGTAACAGTGAATTTAAATAAGGCAGTATTATTCTATTCATTTCTAATCTTTGCATGGAAACACATTTAAATAGAAGGTTAGAATAGGGTGTGAAGAAGATATGTCAGCCCTCACATCTGCAGGTCACTTTTCCATTCATGTTTAAATAAACTGTTAACATAATGCTATCAACCACTTTGCTACCCAGCTTCCCCCAGAGTCCCTGTATCAGTGAGTGCAACCCTTAGAATGAGGGAGACATTGCAGGGATTTGGGGTAATTGCTGCTTTTCTTTCCCTCAGTAGAAAGATCTTCAGATCTCCCTCAGGCCTGAAGTGTTGATGAATTATGGATCTCCCACTCCTCAAAGAGACTTCACCTGGGAGATAAACCAGCTACTTCACAAAATGATTCATAAATTCTAGTTTTATTGTTACAGAAATCTGTACGCTGTCACTGACATTAATTCTATTCATCGTCGATCACTTACCTTTCCTGAAGATTTTATTCCTTTTGATAAGGCAGCTCCAACTATCAGCCAGGCCAGAAGCAGACAGAGAGCTAAATACCAGACTGTGTCCCCAGTCTCTTCAATTGAACTAGAACGGCTCAAAACCATTTTCCTAACAAAAATGACAATAGGAAATGTATTGTCAGGATTATTTTCATCACACAGCCGTTAAAAGTTCATCTGGTTCAGTAATGTATTTTAAGAGAGAAATCTGTCTTCATGGAGCCTGGCAAATATGTGATTCTACACAGCAAAGTGGCTGCCTCTTTATTGAGGTGTGATCACAAACTCCTCAGTTGTACAATTGTTACGAAGAAACTAAAAAATGAAAATGAATGGATCACCAAGCATGAATCTCGGTACTGGACATCACAAGTCACACCTAGCCAAATGGAGCCTCAAATTTCACTTTCTTATCATACATGGGCAGATTTCAAGATTGAGAGAGATCTAAGATTGCAATCTTTTTCATGTAGTTACAATGATTGAATCATCTCCAGCTCCTTCCAAGAATCTGCTGAGGGCATCCATAGTTTTCCACAATCCCATAGCCCACAAGCCTACCTCCTCGGAGAATAATGCCATGTTTGCCAAGGGCACCACTTTGAGGTAGATGGGGTGGGTCATACATATACACAGAGCTCTTTTACTTGGTGCAGTCACTGGTTCTCACTGTTCGAGAGATCTGGACCGAAAAGGTGTGGCAATCAAGGCACCCTCAGGAATATTTCTAAACTGAAATGGATTCCACTCCCTAAATCTTTAGCTGGTGTGTCACCACGAGAAGTTTTTCACACATGTTTGTGCAAGAAATTCTGGAAGATGCCACAGACACAGCCTATGCCTGTCGCATCTACCTCAGTTATTTGCTGGCAGCGGGTAGCTCGTCGGTGATGAGGGCTATCAACTAAGAATGTGGTTCAGTTCAGCCTTGAGGATCTCCATGACTGGCACTGTGGAAAGATAGCGACATGGCCACATGGGCATATTGAGCTAGCATTGGGTTTGTCAGACAGATCTAGGTGCCATTCAATGTGTACGGGCAATATAGTGGTTTGCTTACACAACAGTGGCTTGTATAGACAGAGGTGCCAACCACTACCAGAACACGGTTGTGATAATTTGCTGTCACCATCCTCTTTCTTAGGATTTAGGGCCTACTTGGTTTACAATGATAAACAAAAGCCACTAATGAGAAGAAAGGATCTCCTCTTAAAGAAGATGCAATGTATTACTTGATAGCAATCAGGCAAAAGTTAGATTAGTGATTTCGACGTTGTTGTTAAGACTATCAAGAGGCCTGTGAATATAGATTTTCACCTGACAAAATCCTAAGATTTTCAGGTTTTTCCCACTCAATTCTTTATGGTATCAAACTGAAGTGAGCTTCCTGTAGCATCCAACAATAATCCTTTCAGAACCATTACCTTGGATCATCAACCAAGGCAAGTAGCAGCACAGTGGGCTCTGAATACGAGCAGAGGTCGGGAAGTGAAAGCACCAGCAGAGGCCTCACCTCCATGTTACATTTCTCCATTGTAGTTCTTATGATGGACATGCACTGCCGCACAAGCCAAAAGCTGGTGAAGGCGGCTGTATTTTAGCAAAGTGCTAAACAACCAAGAACAAACAAAGCATGTTTGGGAGATGGCATAACGCTCAGAATGAGTGCAAGTGTTAGTCTCTGACAATATGATGAACTTCTTTGAGAGAGAGGGAATGCTTTGCAGGGGAATGCTTTGAGAATAGATATGCAAATGTCAACAACTGTATGTGCATTGGTACTCACCTCTCCTGCCTTCAGAAATGAACCTCTTTTGACTCTGAATCCAGTTTCAAGTGACAGTGCTTGTTCTTTCCATTTCCATCTGTGTGCTTGGTCTAAGAGTTGGCCTGTCCCTCGTATCCACAGTAAGCAACACATCTTTGTAGTCCTTCAGATAATGCACCAGAACTTTCAAGAAAATGTCAATTGCAGGTAGCTGAGGTGGAGGAGGGTGAGGGGTGGAAGAGAAAGGGAGCAGCTTTGCCACCTCTCCCTTCCATTGGCATAGCTGCTAAAATTGCAAGGACTCCTGATGGGTTCCCCTTCATTTTAACAAGAATATTATCAGTTAGCTGGTGAAGGTCATGGCTCTGCCCACATTCAGTGATTGGTCAACAAATCCAAAAACGGTATGTTAAACACTGTGCTCACTGCTGCACAAATTGTGCTCCCCATCCACTCTAAGAAGCACCTTTCTCTTAATCCCGGGGAAGAGCGGTTCAGTTACATTAAAATTCCACACTATGTCTCCTAACGAATTCAATTCTTTCATAGTGTTAAACACAACATCTGCGCCCAGGCAGTTTTTCTACAGTTCATTTCCCAGGACCACGGGTTAAACCCAAAACTGCATCCAAGTAAAAACACAGAGGAAAGGATATCCGTCACAGATAATTTCAACTGTTTAGTATTTCGCTATTCTGATGTGAATCTTTTCTTTAAAGAACACAAAATACAAAAATAAATGTTTGCCTGCAGTTACCTGAAAACAAGGAATCCCTGTTATGCTGTTGATTTGTTAAGAATGCATGATGTAAATTATATATCTATCGAAATCAAACAGCTTCGCTCTCAATAAGCAGAACATTCACCAATTAACCAAGGAGTTACTGGCCCAGCTGTGTAGCTTATACGTACAGGTCTCTGCAGCAATGTACTTACTCCCAGTATTGTTCACTCGGGCTCTGGTGAGGAACGGAGATTTCTGATCCGTTTGGACAATTTTCATTGTTTGCCCGCAGCCATGTTGTATTAATGATTTCAAAATATCCATCATCCAGGGTGAGATTGCAGAGTGGATCTGGAAAATATAGAATGTGTTTTAGAATTACATTTCACTGGGAATAATGCTGTCATTTCTAGTGATATAATCAGGGTCACTGCTCCACTCCAACCGAATCATTCCATTCACTTGGAGGACATGGGTAAAGTTACAGATGAGTCAGACAGAGAAGCACAATCAGTTTATTCCACACACAGCACAGTCCAGCTCTGGCTCTTGCTCTGCATGTAATTGTGAATCTTAGTATGATTACCCTGACCCAGTCTGTCTACCCCTTTAATCACAAAGCCCAACATTCAAGTATAATGAATTCCTTTAATCTGATTATCAAAGTGGGTCATCAGTGTATATTGAAATATGAACTATGGATGCAGAATTTCAGGGGAGGGCGGCACAGCAGCTCAGTGGTTAGCAATGCTGCCTCACAGCACCAGGGACCTGGGTTGGATTCCATCCTTGGGCGAATGTCTATGTGGAGTTTGCACATTCTCTCCGTGTCGGCGTGGGCTTCCTCTGGGTGCTCCAGTTTCCTCCCACAGTCCAAAGAAATGCAGGCTAGGTGGATTGGCCATGCTCAATTGCCCATAGTGTTCAGGAATGTGTAGATTAAGTGGGTTATAGGGCTGGGTCTGAGGTTCGGTGTGGACTTGTTGGGCCAAAGGGCCTGTTTCCAAACTGTAGGGATTCTATCATTCTATGTAAAGACAATGCTGCACTTTTACTCATGTGACAGAGCATTGGGAGATATCTTTTATGTTGAGTATCATATTAGTTGCCTAGCAGTTCAGTCAATGGGTAGGTGCATGCTGTGGGTAGAAAGCTGATTAAGTGGATAGGTAGGCAAAGTGGGCAAGTAAATGAACCAGGAAAATGGGTAGAAGGATGATCTGGGTCAGTAGGTTGATGTGTAAGTGGTGGGGGAGATGTGTAAGTGGTGAGTAGGCTGGTTAGATCAGTACGTTTTGAGACAATTGGTGGTTATGTGGGTGAGCTAGGTAAGGAGGTTGGGGTTCAGGTACATAAGTTTTTGAAACTTGCATCATAGGTAGACAGTGTGCTTAAGAAGGCATTTAGCCTTCATTGCTCAGACCATTGAGTATAGGAGTTGGGACATCATGCTGAGGTTGCTGGACATTGATGGGGCCTCTTCTGGAGTACTGTGTCCAGTTCTGGTTGCCCTGTTAGCGGAAGGATATTATAAAATTGGAAGGAGAAAAGAGTTACAAGGATGTTGCTGGGAATGGAAGGTTTGAGTCATGAAAATAGACTGGAAGGGCTGACACCTTTTCCCACTGGAAGTTGAGGGCTGACCTTATTGATGTTCATAAAATCATGAGGGGCATAGATAAGGTGAATGACAAGAATCTTTTTCCCAGGGTGGGGGAGTTAAAAAGCTGGGGACCTATTTCTATGAAATATGCTGAGGAAAAGACCCTTTTAAGGTGAGAGGAGAAAGATTTAAAAAGGACTTGAGGGGCAACTATTTTACACAGTGTGGGTGGTTTGCATGTGGAATGAACTGCCAGAATAAGTTGTGGAGGCAAGCACAGTTAAAATGCTTAAAAGACATTTGGACAATTTCATCAATAGGAAAGTTTTGGAGGCATATAGGCCAAGCACAGGCAGGTGTGATTAGTTTAAGTTGACAGCATGGACCGTGTGAACTAATTGGACTGAATGGTCTGTTTTCATGCAGTATGACTCTATGACTCTAAATGGGTGCAGTGAGTACAGGGGCAAATACAGTAGGTTGAGGGACAGGAAGAGAGGTTTGGTCATGGTTCCAGTTGTGTCAGGTGGTTAGTCAGGTCAGATCAGGAAGGGAGTCAGAGTAGTTCAGGTTATACCTGGTAACAGGTCAGTCTGGTGACTGGAAGGGGTCACACTATGGGAGGTTGGGTGGTATTAGATAGTCAGACAAGGTGGTCAGGGGTGATATTTGAGTCAGGTTTGCAGGGTAGATCTAGTCGTTTGAGTTTGATATAGAATCATAGAATTATAGAATTCATACAGTGTGGAAAGACAGTCCAGTTCAACAGTAACAATATATGTTCCTAGCTGGGACCTCTGTGAACAGATGGACGAATAGTAAAAGACTCCATTTGTTGAGGAAAACAACTCATGTCTCAGAGACTGAAGTATAACCAGGTGCAAGTAGCTATCAGCCTAAGATGCCTATAGCTTCCCCAGTAGAAGTCAGCACTGTACCTTTGGGAGTCCTGCTGCATGTTTCATCTGCTCCCCACCAACTGAAGCAGTCTGCCCATGGCAGGGGTGATTGGAAGGAAGCAAACAGATAGTACAAACTGTAGCCGATGATGCAGTTGTAAGTGATGTCTATAATTGTACTGAATAGGACCATTGTAATCCCCACACCTTGAATTTGAATGAGGAACAGGAATATTAATTAGTAACTATTTACAATTGAAAACATTTATTACAAATGCATTCCACTAGTCGGAGAAACCAATTCTGTTTAGTTGCAATTAATTATTATAACTATTCCACTGCATCTTCATGTCGCTACAGAATTATTTCATAGCTGGGGAAATTGCCAAGCACTTTACTTCAATGGACAAAATCTACAATTATTAATTTTAAAATACGGAAGCTTCATTTACATCCTAGTAAGAAATCAGACTTCTTAGTAAAACGTATAAACAACATGACAACTTAGAAAATAGGAACAGAAGTAGGCCATTCAACCCCTCAATTCTGCTCCATGGAATGAGATCATGATAAATGTCTATTTCAACATCATTTTACTGATCTATTTCCATATCATTTGATGTTTTTAAATATACAATTCCAACAATTTCAGTATTGACCATACTCAATGACTCAGCCTCTGTGGTCCTTTAGAATAGAGAATCCCAAAGATTCACCACCTACTGAGTGAAGAAATGCCTCTTCATCTCAGTCCAAGGTCAGATGACTATTGTCCAATGAAACTATTGTCAATTGTAAAGACCCATCTGTTTCATGAATGTCCTTTCAGGAAGGAAACTGCCACCGTTACCTCATCTGATCTACATGGGAAACCCTACCCACAGCAATGTGGTTGACTCTTAACTGTCGTCTGACCAATTAGGAATGGGCAATAAATGATTGGCTAGCCAGCAACACCTATGTCCCACGAATGAATTAAAACAAAAAAATTTGATTTCCTTATCATTTTCTGAATCTCAAAGCAAATAATAAATTAATTAAATAACACAAATTCTCTTCTTGCTCTTTTTCCCATCTTCCTAGGGTTTCAACCTAGAGTTTTTTTTTTCCCAGTGGATGATGTACACCCACTGGTCATTGGTCCAAATTAAAATTTTACAACCAAGATCCTAAACCCTAAACATCGTTAACCATTAACCAAGAGGGACATCCTGGCTGGACATTGTCCTTGCCTGATCCAACGTGTCACAATTGTGTTAGAAGAGTTGGCAATCAGTGACAGGGTCTTTGTACGTTACTTTTCTTGGTTCTTCAGGGACTGCTGTGTCGATGACCTGTGAGATTCGGACTGTTTTTTATTAAAATATCTTCCTCTCAAAACTTTTAATTTGTTAACTTTTCCCGCTAATGTTTCTCAACGGACAGGCACACTCAGAATTTGAATTCGCTTCTCCACTTTGCACCAATGAAAGATAGTCCTTAACACATATATATTGTTTTCAGCAACTCTACTGTACTTACGTAAAACAATGAAAATTTCAAGGAGCTATCACTCCCATTATAAATACTGAAAATGTTATTATAACAAATGAAGCACAGAAACATTATTGATGCTCGTGATTGAGTAACAAATTCCGCAGATTTAATAGTTAACTAAACGGAGAGTGAAAAAAACACTACATTTACTGCATCTGTCTGTTCATTTTAGAATTAGAAATGTTTAAAATTAGAATGAGAATTGTAATATCCTTTATTGTTGTGTTTACTCAAGTATGGAAGTATGGGAGTACAGTGGAAAGTTTACAATGTCGCCCCATATGGCTATATCTGTCTTCACAAAACCGAATCCAGATCAGACTGCATAAAGGTTATCAAGCAAGGCTGGCCTCAAACTCCATTTACTAACATGAATTAAACACTATATTTCTACATTTAATAAGCTCAAGTTGCGGAATAAACGTTAACCTTGTAACATGGGCACGGCTTTCCACACTGCAACAGGTCCAAGGCTGGCAAACTGCCCAAAGGAACTCTCCAAGTAAAACATAGGCATTGCAATGAAAGCCAGCATCATTGTGTAGGGAATTAGAAACACACCTGGAAAATAGTAAGGGAAAGCTGTAGTACATTGCAGAGACATTAGAATTATTCATGATTTTTTCAGTTGGAAGTTAAATCACTGAACATTTCAAGTCATATTATTCCTGTGGAAATAAATACAATTGTTGACAGAACAATATGACTTCAAGTTGCAACTTGAGTCCACACCACCCCTCTGAACAGCATCCCACCTATACCCACCTCCCTACCTTATTTCTGTAACCCTGCATTTCCCATGGCCAATCCACCTAAGCTGCACATCCTTGGACTGTGGAAGGAAATTGGAGCACTTGGAGGAAACCCACGCAGACACAGGGAGAACGTGCAAACTCCACCCGAGGCCGGAATTGAACCTGAGTCTCTGGTGCTGTGAGGCAGCAGAGCTAAACACTGAGTCACTGTGCTGTCCTACTTGTACAGAAAGGATGGAGGGAGGCATGAGCATGAGAGGACAATGAGATGAGGGGGAGAGTGATTCAATGGAGATGTGAGGCACCTCAAGAGAGGAATGGATGAAGCTAGAAGGTGTGTTACTGTGTGCATTGTTGCTCAAGAGAATATGATTAAGTATGTGAGGCTCGGCACACGAAAGTGTTCTCCCTTTGACTTCTTGACCCCCTCCTGAGATCGCAAATCTCCTTGATGGCTGGTGAGAGCACACTCCTGCTGCTGGCTTCCATCCATGCTCAAAGACACTGTCCCCTTCCTCCAGTGTTTTTGAAAATGCTCCACGCTGTCATTCCTCAGATCCTGCAACAGGATATGCATCGAGGAGCAAGGGACTTTGCATTCCTGCGACTTCTCCCCATTCTGTGGTGGTAGCAGCCTCAAAATCCACAATGAGTTGAGCCATTCCAATCTTTGTCCAAGTTCCTTAACTGGAAATGCTTTGATTGACAAAACGGATGTGACATCCCCATCCATCTTCCTGGTATAATTTGGATAAATGTGAGGCTATTCACTTTGGAGGCAAATATAAGAAGTCAGATTACTACCGCAATGGCTCCAAATAGGGAGAGGGGAATATGCAGTGGGACCTGTGCATCCTTGTCACCAGTCGCTGAAGGTATGCATGTAGGTGCAACAGGCGGTAAAGAAGGCAAATGGTATATTGGCTTTCATTGGGAGAGGTTTTGAGTACAGGAGCAGGGATGTGTTGTTGCAGTTATACAGGGCCTTGGTGAGACCAAACCTAGAATATTGTGTGCAGTTTTGGTCTCCTTTTCTGAGGAAAGATATTCTTGCTCTCGAGGGAGTGCAGCAAAGGTTTACTGGGCTGATTCCGGGAATGGCGAGTCTGACTTATGAGGAGCGATTGACTAGGTTAGGATTGTTTTCACTGGAGTTCAGATGAATGAGGGGGGAATCTCACAGAGACTTATAAAATTCTAACAGGACTAGACAGGGTAGATGCAGGGTGGATATTCCCGTTGGTGGCTGTGTCCAGAACCAGGGGTCACAGACTGAGGATTCGGGGTAGACCATTTAGGATGGGGATGAGGAGACATTTCTTCACGCAAAGACTGGTGAGCCTGTGGAATTCATTACCACAGGAAGTAGTTGATGCCAAAACATTGAATGTATTCAAGAGGCGACTAGACATAGCACTTGGGTGAATTGGATCAAAGCTTATGGGGAGAAAGGTTTGGTTTTCATTGGCGGGGGATTGAGTTTAAGAGCGGCGAGGTTATGTTGCAGCTCTGTAAAACCCTAGTTAGACCACACTCAGAATATTGTGTTCAGTTCTGGTCGTCTCATTATAGGAAGGATGTGGAAGCTTTAGAGGGGGTGCAGAGGAGAATTACCAGGATGCTGCCTGGACTGGAGGGCAGGTCTTATGAGGAAAGGTTGCGGGAGCTAGGGCTCTTCTCATTGGAGCAAAGAAGGATGGGAGGTGACTTAATAGAGGTGTACAAGATGATGAGAGGCATAGATAGAGTAGATAGTCAGAGACTTTTTCCCAGGGCGGAAATGACTATCACGAAGGAGCATAATTATAAGGTGATTGGAGGAAGGTATAAGAGAGATGTCCGAGGTAGGTTCTTTACACAGAGAGTGGTGGGTGAGTTGAATGTGTTGCCAGCAGTGGTAGTGGAGCCCGATACATTAGGGACATTTAAGCGACTCTTGGATAGGCACAGGGATTATAGTAAAATGAAGGGTATGCAGGTTAGTTTGATCGTGAAGTAGGATAATAGGTCGGCACAGCATCATGGGCCAAAAGGCCTGTACTGTGCTGTACTGTTCTATGTTCTATGTTCTAAAGCAGGATTAGGCTATTGAGTTGGACAATCAACTATGATCGTGATGAATGGCGGAGCAGGCTCGAAGGTGAAGGTGATAATTGAAGAGGGAAAAGTGATTGATGTTGTCTACATGGACTTAAGTAAAGCCTTTGACAAGGTCCCTCATGGCAGACCAGTACAAAAGGTGAAGTCACATGGTATCGGAGAGAACTGACAAGATGGGTACAGAACTGGCTTAGTCATAGGAGACAGAGGGTATGTGCGGAAGGATGCTTTTTGGAATGGAAGTTATGACTAGTGGTGTTCCACAAGGATCAGTGCTGGGACCTCTGCTGTTCGTGGTCTACATAAACAATTTGGAGGAAAGTGTAAATGATCTAATTAGTAAGTTTGCACACAATACAAAGATTGGTGGAGTTGCAGACAGTGAAGAGGACTGTCAGAGGATACCGCAATGTATAGATCAGTTGGAGGCATGGGCAGAAAAATGGCCGATGGAGTTTAATTCAGACAAATGTAAGGTGATGCATTTTGGAAGATGAAGTACAGGTGGAAATTATACAGTGAATGGCAGAACCCGTAGGAGTATTGATATGCAGAGAGATCTGCATGTGCAGGTCCACGGATCACTGAAGGTGGCAGTGCAGGTAGATAAGGTAGTAAAATAAGGCTTATGGCATGCTAGCCTTCATTGGAAGGGGCATTGAGTGTAACGATAGGCAAGTTATGCTGCAGCTATATAGAACTTTAGTTAGGTCGCACTTGGGATATTGTGAACAGTTCTGGTCACCAAACTACCTGGAGGATGCGGATGCTTTGGAGAGGGCACAGAAAAGTTTTACCGGGATGTTGCCTGGTATGGGGGATTTTAGCTATGAAGAAAAGTTGGATAGACTAGGTTTGTTTTCACTGGAGCACAGGAGGTTGAGTGTCGACCTGATAGATGTTTATAAGGTTGTGAATGGCATGGATACAGTGGAAAGTATGAAGCTTTTTTTCCCAGGGTGGAGGGGTCAATTATGAGGGGACACAGATTCAAGTTTTGTGGGGGGTGTTTAAAAAGAGATGTGTGAGGCAAGATTTTCACGCAAAGTGTGGTGAGTGCCTGGAACACGCTGCCAGAGGAGATGGTGGAAGCAGAGACAATAGCAGCATTCAAGAAGCACCTGGACAAATACATGAATAGGAAGGGAATAGAGCAATATGGATCCTGTAAGTGAAGACAGTTTTAGCATGGAAGGGCAAAATGTGTCAGCACCAGGTAGCATCATAGGAGCAGGAAAGTTGACGTTGTTGGTCAGGACCCTTCTTCATTTTCTGACCCGAAACGTCAGCTTTCCTGGTCCTCTGATGCTGCCTGGCCTGCTGTGTTCCTCCAGCTCCACACTGTGTTATCTCTGACTCCAGCAGCGGCAGTTCTTACTATCTCACAGGTAGACAGGCTGGGGAAGAAGGTGTTCGGCACTCTTGCCTTCATTGTTCAGACCATTGAGTACACAAGTTCAGACATCATGTTGCAGCTTACAGGGCTTTGGTGAGGCTACTTTTAGAGTACTGTGTTCAGTTCTGGTCGCCCTGCTATAGGAAGAATGTTATTAAATTGGAAAGGGTGCAGAAAATATTTACAAGGATGTTACCAATCATGAAAGACATGGATAAGATGAGTAACAAAGGTCTTTTCCCGAGGGTAGGGGTGTTCAATACTGGAGGGCATAGGTTTTAGATGAGAGGGGAAAGATTTAAAAGAGACCTGAAGAACAACTTTTTCACACAGAAGGTGGTACCTATATGGCATGAACGTCCAGAGGAAGTGGTAGCAGCTGGTAGTGTTTTAACGTTTCAAAGACGATTGGACAGGTAGATAAATAGAACAGGTTTAGAGGGATCTGAGCCAAATGCAGGCAAATGGGATTAATTTAGTTTGGGAAATCTAGTTGGCACGGAAGAGTTAGACCGAACAGCCTGTTTCTTTGTTATACAACTCTATAAATCTGTTAAAGTTCTTGAAATTTAATGTCACCTAATGATTACTGTATTACCACTGTTGATCATCATATGTACACATAGTTCACAAATGGCCTTTAACGAAGGAAATCAGCCATCCTTACCCAGGGCTCTGGCCCACATGTGACCCTAGACTGATATCAATGCGGTTGAGCCTTAACTTCCTTCTGCTCAATACAGGACAGGCAATAAATGGTGACTTAGCCTGTGAACAAATAACATAAATCCCGGGGATCTGACAACCTTTATCCTAGGGCCTTTCCAAACTGCAGAGTTAGCAAAGACATGGGTTGCAATGCCCCAAAATTTCTTACATTTTGGAAGGATCTCTGAAGTTAGCATATAACATCTGCGACTTAGGTCGGAAGGATGCAGAAAGCAGGACATTTTGGACCTAACATTTCTTATAAATTCTTGGAATCCATTAATAAGGTAGTTACACACACAGAGTCAATATGGCTTTGTGACAGCGAAATCATTTTAGTATCTTACATGCACTCATTGAGAAAGTAACAGGCAAAGTGGATAAACAAGAACCTGTAGATATGGTGCATTTGGAATTCCAAGAAGATCTTTGACAGGATGCCACATAAAAGGCTGCTATGCAAAATAGGAACTCATGATGGAAGTGGTAATGTATTAAGATGTGGAAAGAGCTGGTTAGCTGAGCAGAAATTGGGATAAATGAGTATATTTGAGTTGGCAAACTATAACTAGTGGGACTGTCACAGGGAGCAGTGCTGAAGACACAAAAAATTACAATCTATACCAAAAATTTGGATGAGGGGACCAAAAATTTAAATTGTTAAATTTGCTGGAGACATAAGATCAGAAAACAAGTTGTCAAGAGGATGACAATTGTTAATGAAAGGATATAGATAGATTAACTGAGTGG
This sequence comes from Ginglymostoma cirratum, assembly GCA_024137785.1. NCBI lineage: Eukaryota > Metazoa > Chordata > Chondrichthyes > Orectolobiformes > Ginglymostomatidae > Ginglymostoma > Ginglymostoma cirratum. The sequence goes on along the minus strand of JAHRHZ010000267.1, from coordinate 8,503,357 downwards.
GCAAAAATTTGGCAGATGGAGTATAAGGTGGGAAAAGGTCAGCTTGTCTACTTTGACAGGAAGACTAGAAAAGTGATATCCTAGTTATATGCAAAGGTAAAGGCACCATAGTCTTACCAGATCAAAGGGCTGCACTCTCATTAGTGTTTAACCTATGGGTCACCATGACTCAGGTGAAGCGAGAGGTTGAGAAAGTGAGTCCTTCACAGTAACCTCAGCGGGTGTGGGATTACACCAGCACTGTTGGCATCATTCTGCATCACGAAGCAGCCATTCAGCCATCTGAGCTAACAAATACTGACCAGCTCCCAAAATTCAAATCCAATCAAGATATATTAATGAGATAGTAGGAACTGCTAATGAATTGAATTCACTAAATCTGACAACCTACAAACTGGAGCAAAAATGGCAATGACAGTGTTATTAAAACCTCAACTGCTTCACAAACATCATCAGCTAAACAGGCCAATGCACCCATGTGCAGCCTGGTCTGCATATGCCTCAAGTCTTGCACCATGTAATTAACTCTTCTTTTCCTCACGAAAGCCCCATGCTGTTACATTGCCCACTTTTCAAGGTAAACACTTTATAACTAGACATCATTTGACATATAATTTGTTGTCACTTGTGTTAGAAATTTCAAGTCTGCATTGTTTGTCAACATTCTTATTAATTCAATGCTTTCTACAGTACTATATTTTGGATTTCTCTACAGTACCTCCTCCATTTTTGTAAGCCAGGTAAGGGAATCTCCAGACATTGCTCAGACCCACTGCACAGCCAATGACTGAGAGAAAATAGTCAGCCTTGGAGGACCAGTTACCTCGTTCCATGTTCTCATCACCTTCACCCACATGTTTATTTGGGACAGCCTGGGGGAGGGGTGAGAGAGATAAAAGAAAGACATAGCTGATTCAGAAATTAGACTTCCTTGACGAAAATTGAAGCTATAGGTATTATTTACTTCTACTAACAGAAATACTGCAAGGAGATTTATCCTGCCGAGGTGAGTGCATTTCTGAGCAGATTAGAACAGCTCAAACCACTTGTGTCCCACAAAATGAGCGGAATCCATTGAGAAACACACTCTTAAAGATACAAGAACACCCTGTGGGACAAAAATGATAGAGTCATAGAGTTATACAGTAAGGAAACAGACCTTTCAGTCCAACTTATCAATTCTAAACTGAACTCGGTCCCATTTGCCAGCATTTGACCCATATCCCTATAAACCTTTCCTATTCATGGTAACTGTCCAAATGCCTTTTACATGTTGTAATTGTACCAGCCCCCACCACTTCCTCTGGCAGCTCCTCACATACACACAATACCCTCTGTGTGAAAAAAGTTACACCTCAGGTCACTTTTGAATCTTTCTCCTCTCACCTTAAACTTGTGCCCTCTAGTTTTGGACTCACTTACCCTGCAGAAAAAGACCTTAGCTATTCACGTTATCTATACCCCCATGATCTTATAACCCAATATGGGATCACTCCTCAGCCTCCTACATTCCAGGCGAAAAATAGCCCCAGCCAATCCAGCCTTGCCTTATAAATCAAACCCTCCAGTCCCAGTAACATCCTTGTAAATCTTTTTTGCACCCTTTCCTGTCTAACAGCATTCTTCCTATAGCAGAGTGTCCAGAATTGTAAACAGCACTCCATATATGCCCTTACCAATATCTTGTACAGCTGTATCATTATGTCCCAACTCCTGTAATCAATGTTCTGACTGATGAAGGCAAGCATGCTAAATGCTTTCTTCACCACCATGTCTATCTGTGATGCCACTTTCGAGGAACTATGTACCTACACCCCTACATCACTCTGTTTGTCAGCACTTCCCAAGGCCCAACCATTAACTGTGTAAGTCCTGCCCTGGTTTCTGTTACCAAAATGCAACACCTCAAATTTATCTAAATTGAACTCCATCTGCTACTCCTCGGCCCATTGGCCCAATTGATTAAGATTCCATTGTACTCTTAGATAACATTCTTCACTGTCCATTAAAACGCTAATTTTGGTGTCATCCGCAAACTTACTAACAGTGCCTTCTATATTCTCTTCCAAATCACTTATATAAATAACAAACTACATTAGACCCAGTGTCGATCCTTGCCGCACACTGCTGGTCATAGGCCTCCAGGCTGAACAACAACCCTCTACCACCATCCTCTATCTCTTACCATCAAGCGAATTTTTTTCATCCAATTGGCTAGCTCTCCTTGGATTCCATGTGATCTAACCTTACTAAACAGTCTACCATGTGAAAACTTGTCAAAGGTCTTGCAAAAGTCTACATAGATAACGTCTACAGCTCTGCCTTCATCTATCTGCTTGGTCACTGCTTCAAAAAAACTTAAGTTTATGAGACATGATTTCCCACACAAAATGCCATGCTGACTCTCTCTAATCAGTTCTTGTCTTTCCAAATGCATGTAAATCCTGTCCCTCAGAATCCCCTCCAATAACTTACCCATCATTTACGTCAGGTTTACCAGTCTGTAGTTCCCAGGTTTCTCCTTACCGACCTTCTTAAGCAATGGCACAACATTAGCCACTCTCCAGTCTTCTGACACCTCACCCATAGTTATTGATGATACAAATATCTCTGCTAGGGGCCCTGCAATTTCTCCCCTATCTTCCTACAATGTCCTGGGATACATTTGAATAAGTTTTTGGAATTTATCTATCTTATGCCTCCAGCACCTCCTCTTCAGTAATGTGGACTCTTTTCAAGACATCACTATTTATTTCCCTGAATTCCCTAGCCTCCATATCCTTCTCCACTATAAATACTCACGTGAAATATTCATTTAGGATCTCACCTATCTCCTGTGGTTTCACACATAGACCGCCTTGGTGATCTTTAAGGGGCCTTATTCTCTCCCTAGTTACCTTTTTGCCCTTAATATACTTGTAGAATCTCTTTGTATTCTCCTTTACCCTATCTGCCAAAGCTATGCCCCCTTTTGCCCTCCTGATTTTCTTCTTAAGTGTACTTCTACATTCCTTATATTCCTTAATAATTCACCTAATCCAAGCTGTCTATACCTGACATATGGCTCTCCCTTTTTCTTGACGAGAGCCTCAATTTGTCTCGTCATCCAATGTTCTTACTCCTGCCAGCCTTGCCCTTTACACTGACAGGAACATGCTGGACCTGAACTCTTGTTATCTCGCTTTTGTAAGTCTCCCACTTGCCAGATGTACCTTTACCTGTGAACAGCCTCCTCCAATCAACTTTTGAAAGTTCCTTTCTAATACCATTGAAATTGGCCCTACCCCAATTTAGAACTTCAACTTGTGGAGCCCTGTCCTTTTGCAAAGCCATAAAGATATACAGCATGGAAACATACCCTTTGGTCCAACTAGTCCATGCTGAAAAGATATTTGATTTTAATCTAGACCCATTTGCCAGCATTTGGCCCATATCCCTCTAAATCCTTCCTACATATACCCATCCAGATGCCTTTTAAATGGCGTAATTGTACCAACCTCCACCACCTCCTCTGGCAGCTCATTCCATACACACACCACCTTCTGCATGAAAACATTGCCCCTTGGTCCCTTTTAAATCTTTCCCCTCTCACTCTAAACCTTTGGTTTTGGACTCCCCTACCCTGAGGAAAAGACCTTGACTATTCACCCTATTCTTGCCTCTCATGATTTTATAAACTTCCATACGGTCATCCCCTCAGGCTCCAATCCTCCAGGGAGAATAGCCCCAGCTAATTCAGCCTCTCCCTATAGCTCAAAGCCTCTAACCCTGGCAACATCCTTGAAAATCTTTTCTGAACACTTTCAAGTTTCACAACATCTTTCCTGTAGCAGGGAGACCAGAATTAAATGCAGTATTTCCATAACAATTTTAAAACTGTTGAATTATGATCACTGGTCTGAAAGTGCTCCTGCGCTGACACTTCAGTCACTTGGCCTGACTTATTTCCCAAGAGGAGAGCAAGATTTCCCCCCTTCTCTAGTTCAGCCATCTCTATATTGATTGAGAAAGTGTTTTTTCAACACGCTTAAATTCCTCCCCATTGTAAGCCCTTAACATTATGGCAGTCTCAGTCTATGTTTGTAAAGTTAAAATCCCCTACTTTACAACCCTATTATCCATACAGCTCCCTACATATTTGGTTCTCCATTTCCTGCTGACTATTGGGAGGCCTATAGTACAATCTGACCAAAGCGATCACCCCCTTATTTGTCAGTTCCAACCACATCTACCCACTGGACAATTCCCCCCCAGTACTCTAAGCACTGCGATGATGTTTTCCCTAATCAAAAATGACACTCCTCCTCCTCCCTTTCTATCCTTCCTGTAACAGCCATACCCCAGAATATTGAACTTTCAGTCCTATCCCAGATTGATAACTGCATGTGAACGACTACTTATACGTGGTATCCAATAAAGGTTGTTTTCCCTTTTCGAAGAACCTAGGACCAGAGGGCATAATCTCAGGTTAATGGGTCACCCACCCATGGGACAGTGATGAGGACAAATTTCTTCTCTCAGAGGGCAGAGAATCTGTGGAATTCTTCACCGCAGGAAGATGTTGAGGGAATCAATGGTCGTGGGGAAAAGGTAGAGAAGTAGAGTTGAGGATTATCAAATCAATCATGATCTAAATAAGTGGCAGAGCAGACTCAATGGGCTGAATGGCCTACGTCTGCTCCTACATCTTATTCTGACTTTATCTCTGCATATAGATCTCTCCGTCGCAGAAGGTATAACTTCTGCCTATTTACCTCTTCACTCCTCACCATCCAAGGCTCCAGTCAGACCTTGCAGGTGAAGCAGTGACTTACAAGCAATTCCCTCATTCCAGTCTACCGTACTCACTGCTCACAATTTGATCTCCTGTATGGTGGATGGATGAAACAGATTGGGTCACTGCTTTGCTGAACACTTTCATTCTGTCCTGGAAACTACCTTTCCATCATCAGAATAGATGATGTGCAACAAAGCAAGGGTTTTGTAAGAATCCCGTTATTTCACAGCGAATGGAATTCACAGCCTGAAAATGTGGTGGCAGCAGGTTTAATTGAGGCATTCAAGAGGACGTTAGACTATTTTTTGATTGGGAATGGCATCCAGGGATATGGGGGAAAGGCACGATGTTAGCACAAGGTGATGGAATCAATGCAGATACAATGGGCCCAATGCGCCTCCTGCTGCACTGTGACAATTTTATGATTCTGTGAACAAATCATCTTCTTTGTTTCTTTCTGGAGTTCTGTGCTCTTTTCTCCTAAAAGGAGAGATCGCAATTGTGAAAAGGGGATCGTTGTGCGCAATGGAGTGACAGCATGGAGGCTAACAGTGAGGGATAGGTTTGACATTGCAATAACTGTCACTGATACAATCCCCAGGCTATTAATCCAGAAACCTAAACCAGGTTCAACTCCTACCATGGCATTTGGTGGAATTTGAATTCAATAAAGAATTGGGAAGGAAGAGTCTAATGATGACCTCGAATCCATTGCCGATTTTTGGAAAATTCCATCTCGTTCACTAATGCGCTTTAGGGAAGGAAATCTGCTCTGGACTCCAACCACAATGATGTGGTTGACTCTTGACTGCCCTCTGAGCAATTACGGATTGACAATAGTGTCACAGTGTCATATAGCATGGAAACAGACTCTACGGTCAAACCAGTCCATACTGACCATGTTCCCAAACTAAACCAAACCCACCTGCCTGCACTTGGTTCATATCCTTCCAAACATTTCCTGCTCATGAACTTATCCACTTGTTGTTTTAAATGTTGCAATTGTATTTGCATTCAGCACTTTCTCTGGCAGCTCATGCCACACGCAAACCACTCTCTGCGTAAAGAAGTTGCCTCTCATGTCCATTTTAAATCTTTCTCCGCTCACCTTAAAAATATGCCCCTAGTTTTGAACTCCCTCACCCTAGGGAAAAAGACCTTTGCCGTTCACCTTATCTATACCCCTTACAATTTTACGAACCTTTACAAGATCACCTGTCAGCCTCCTACACTCCAGTGAAAAACGCCCCAGCCTAGCCAGTCTATTTTTATAACTTCTGAAGCCATTGTATCTAGAGTCAGTTCGACACACTGCCGCCTTATAATCATGTCTGTGTATTCTGAAGCTACTTCCTTCTTCCTGAACTCAAGGAATATGACCTCCTTACAGACCTTACAGCCAGCAGCATGCTGCCCCAGGGATACATTGAACAATGTTCCCTCCACATTGAGCTTCCATCCCTAGCGCACTCATGACACTTCAGCAATGTTTCAATTCCACCCTGAACAAATGGGTCACTATAAATAGTGGAATTAAAGCAGATGGCATCACACCCAACCACTTGAGCCGGTCTGCAAACCTGCAAGTCAAATGGAAATGGAATGGCCCAGTTAAAGGTTTGCTGACGACCATGCTGTTACAATTCTTGGGTTCCTCAAAAGCTGTCAGCTGCCCCGACTGAACCCCACAGACAAAACACCACAAGCAGAATCCCAGAAGCATCAGCCCCATATACAGATTTTCACATACGTTTACAGAGTTGTGTTTGTCAAATATCACAGTGTCCTCAGGAGGGTGCGTCTGATGGTCATTCAGAGAGAATCCAGATAAAGCCAATTCTTTCACCTCCATTCTCTATCAGATTTTAAGCATTCATCCTGAGGAGCTTTTGTGTAAACCTTTTCCCCCTGTACTGCTCATGGCATTGGATGACAATTTCACCTCCTAACCAGGGTTGAGAGCAGTACAAGGTCCAATGACCCTGCAGTTAGTGGTCAGTTTGTTAAAAGGAAAGTCATTCTGTTTACACATGTCAGGATTAAACATAAGGTCCCAGAAGATTTTTGCTGTGGACCCAAACATTCTGACCAGCTAACAGCTGTGACAGTATCCAGTCAGTTTAAAAGTGACAGGTTTTTCTTTTTCTTGTTCATTCATGAAGTGCACATCACTGGTAAGGCCAGAATTTATTGACCAACTCTAATTGCCTTGGAGAGAGGTGATAGTGAACTGTGTTCTTGAGGCACTGCACTCCTTGGGGTACAGAAGCACACATGGTGCTGTAGCACAGGAATCCCAGGATTTGACCCCATTGGCAGTGAGGAATGGCGATATAGTTCATCAGGATGGTATGTGGCTTGAATGGGAATTTTCAGATGGTGGTGTTCCCATGCACCTGCTACCCTTTTTCTTCTAAATGATAGAGCTGGTTGGATTGAAAGTTGACGAGAAGTAGCCTTGGAGAGTTATTGCAGATTGTCTCGTCTGGGGTACGCACTGTTGTTACTGTGCATTGCTGATGAAGGCACCAAAGGTTAAAGGTGACAGATGAGAGACCAATCAAGTGAGTTGTTTTATCCTGGATGGTGTCAACCTTGGGTGTTTTTAAGGCTTCATTCATCAAGTAAGTGGAGAGTTTTCCATATCACTTCTGACTTATGTCTGGTGGACAGGCAGGATGCAGAGGTACTTGCAGTATAATTGTTAGACTTTGACCAACTCTTGCAACCGTATTATTGATACAACTGGTTCAGTTCATTTTCTGGCCAAAGTAAGTTCCAAGAATTTCGAGAGCGGGTGAATTCAGCAAAGGTAATACAATTGGTCAAGGACAGTGGTTAGATTCTCTCTTGTTGGAGATGGTCACTGCCTAGCACTGGTGTTGCAGAAATGTTATTTTATCACATATCAGCCTGAATGTGGGTGCCGTCCAGGTCCTTCTGCATTGCAGGCAGACTGTTGCGGTATTAGAGATGTGACAAATGGTGCTGAACATTGTGGAATCATCATTGAACATCCCAAACTCTGGCCTCAAAGTGGAGGGAAGATCATTGATGAAGCAGCTGAAGGTGGTTGGTTTCAAGATCCAGAGATGTAATATATTGTTTGAACATTCAAATTGCCCAAAGACCACAAAGCAGGGATTCTCTATTCCACTGACATCAGGTCATTACAAAGTAAAAAGAAAATTAAGGATGTTGCCTACATATTGCATCAGGCTAAGATCAGCTCTGATGAAGAGTCATCTAGACTTGAAATATAAGCTTGCTCTCCCTCTCCATGGACACTGCCTGACCCATTACAATTTCCAGCATGTTGTTTTCAATAAGGAAATCATTTGTCTGTCTGCTCCACCTTCCAATTAGCCTTCCCTCTACCAAAGACACTGTTATCTCCTGCAAGAGTCCATTCAACTGTTCCAGCTGCCCTCCCTCACCATTGCCACCTAATGGTGGAGGTCCCAATGAACTGCGCAGCTCCCTTGCTGAGTGCCCTTCATCACTATTGTCATGTCAGCCTGCTGATGGTTCATTACAGCATCACAGCACATTTTCCACCTTTCTGTACCTAAAAGATACGCATGTATAGACAAAGAGCAGGAATTGGTCATTCAGCACCTCGTAACTGATCCACCATTCATGGTTGATCTGACTTTAACCTCAAATCTACATTCCCAGCTACCCAGATAACCTTTCATCCCTCGCATAACAAGAATCTTTCTACCTCTGCTGTAAAAAAATGTCAAGGGCTATGCTTCCAAAAACCTTCACAGGAAGAGAGTTCCAAAGACTGTCTCCCAGGGAAAAGAAGCCTTGCCTAAACAGAACAATCTTTGATCATTAATCAGTGACATCTAGTTCTTGATTCTCTCATAAATTGAACTGTCGCTCTACGTATACCCTATCAAGTCCCCTCAGGATTATATGTATCCATCAAGTCACCTCTTATTCTTCGACACTCCAACAGACACTTGTCTAGCTTTACCAACCTTTCATCATAAGGCAATCCACCCAGTTGAGAAATTAGTTTCATTTATCTTTTCAGAACTGCTTCCAATGTATTCACATCCCTTCTTTAATAAATGGCCCATGCAGTTCTCAATTCTCCAGATGTGGTTTCATCCTCAGAATCTACTAACCCCACCTGCCTACTCACTTTCTACTCACTTACTGATGACACCTCACCATTCCTCCTATGTTTAAGTCATGACTAACAGCTGTCAACCACCTCCATCATACTCCCTCCCTCTGTGTCATCACACAGGTAAGGGTTTTAAGACTGGCACAGGAGTGGTGGGTACTGTACAGGAAATTGGCTCGGATGCAGAGTGATGACCCCCACCATGAAGGGCAGCATGGTAGCTCAGTGGTTAGCACTACTGCCTCATAGCACCAGGGACCCAGGTTCAATTCCAACCCTGGGTGACTGTGTGGAATTTGCACATTCTCCCTGTCGCTGCATGTGTAGCCTCTGGGTGCTCTGGCTTCCTCCCACAGTGCGAAGATGTGCAGGTTACGTGGATGGGCCATACTAAATTGCCCGTAGTGTCCAGGGATGTGCAGGCTAAGTGGATTAGCTATGGGAAATGCAGGGTTACAGATATAGGGTAGGGAGGTGGGTCTGGGTGGGATGCTCTTTGGGGAGGGGGTGGTGTGGACTTGATGGGCTGAATGGCCTGCTTAAAGACTGTAGGGATTCTATGCTTCTCCTCCTCAACCTTTCCCCTCACTGAAGGCATGGTGACCCTAAGTTTAAACCACCACCAAAGAGCAGCCCAATGGTCTGTAAGGACTATGGCCACTTTACCTTGGCTGTGTGTCTTCTCAATTCACATGAGGAAGATTTTTGAAGTTAGCTGGAGAAGAGAGCCTTCTTTACAAAGCTTCTCCATATACAGTTATCTTCATGCTAGGTTCGAGCTTCTGCTTCATTCCCGCCCGCAACAGTTAGTCATATGATTGTCATCGGGGCTACACTATCATTATACATGCTTCCGATGTTAATCCCATTGCTCTGCGCTGACGTCTTGCAAGACCACCTTTCGTTTTCATACCAAAGATTCAGCACCCATCTGTTCCGAGCCCTTCGCTGGTTTACAACATGCAAATTGCTGTGTTATACATATTTCATAAAAGTAAAATAATGAGATGCTTTAATTTATTGTTAAGCCTTTTCATTGATCTTTCTTGCTTTTGCGTAAGGGCTTACAAAAGACAACTGAGACATAAAAAGGCCTTCAAAATATTTAAACAGCAGTGAATGATTAATAGGAAGTTACACATTGTTTGGTCTCTAGTTAAGATTCTACTGATTTCTGGATTCCGCATTGCTCATGAGAGCTGCATGCATTCTCTGTTGAAAGAAAACAGCAAAGCTAAGTAGCTTGCATGTTCTTCTGGACCATACTTGTTATGCTGCTGTGCATTTGCACAATTTATTCCCAATCCCTACACTGCACTCAGCACTAACACTATTGATCAAAAACTTAACTGGGCCACTTATTTAGACACTGTAGTTACAACAGCAGTTTGGTACAATATTTTTTGAAAGGTTCCAAAATATTTCGTGAGTCTGCAGAGTCATGTTATACAAGAGACCAAATCGTGTGAATTTGTATCATTTCATGGTTAGCATATTGAATAATTACAAGTAATGCACTAAAATCTCAATACACAATATAATACATTACACTACAAGTTACATGTAGGCCCAATGAGCACACACCTGACTGATGAAATTCAATGCAGGGAAATGTGAGATAATGCATTTTGGTAGAAAAAAAACATGGAGACACAATGCAGGTTCAAAAGTACAACTTTGATGGCAGTACAGAAGCAGAGGAGGGCACAAGTGTACAATTCTCTAAAGATGGTCAAACAAGTTGAAACAATTAGGAAGGCTTATAGGATCTTTGGGTACATATGTAGAGGCATAGAATATAACACCAAGCAAGTGATGCTACACCTCTACAAATCATTGGTCAGACCACATTTGTTGTATTGTGTTTAGTTATGGACATCTTATTTAAGGACATTAAAGCCCTGGAGAAAGTTCAAAGGAGATTTACTGGAATGATACCAGGAAAGAGGAACTTTAGATACAAGCAAAGATTAGAGAAATTAGGCTTTTTTCTCCTCGGAATAGCAAAGATTGAGAGATGACCCTTTCTGAAGAGTTCAAAGTTATGAAAAATAAAGGGGGTATTCTGTTTCTACAAGTTGGTATATCAGTATGTAGGGGTCACAATTTTAAAATTGTAAGCAAAAAAGCTAGGAGTGAGATGAGGGGGAACTTCTTTACTCAGAGAATTGTTCAGATTTGGAACGCACTGCCTGGGAGAGTGATGGAGGCAGATTCCATACGAGGTTTCAAAAGAGAACTGGGTATATATTTGAAAGGGAGAGGGAGTTAGAGCTGAAGAATGGGGTTGGCTGGGTTGTTCTTTCAGGAGCTAGTACAGACACAAAGTATCAAATTGCCTGTTCCTGAACTGTAAAATTCTATGATTCTACAACGACATTAAGAAGACAGGGCATCGGAATTAACATTACCATAGAGTTAATTTCAGAGATAGACCAAATAGAACAAGGAATTGGAAATCCCAGAGAAAGCATGTTCTGAAATCTGGATTTGCTTTTATGCACAATTGAGAATATACCTGATGATGTTATTGCCCACCGAGAGGTAAAAAAAACAGATATTTTTGAAGAGATACTGAAAATATCTTTTGACAATTACATCAATCGTAGAATTAATAAAATTCTGAAAAGAACGCAATCAAACAGTACTGTTCAGTATCCAGTGGAATCTATAGATAATTCCGTTAAAGACCTGTATAGATTAGTGGAGAAATACAACTACGGTAATGTCAAGTCATAATTTACGAAAGACAGAATTATTGTAGGAATTATTGCTGAGACTTTATCAGATTTATCACAGTCTAAAGAAGACCTGACTCAAGAGAAGACCTTTCAAAAGTAGCACAGATTAATCCTAAGAGGTGACAATCAAGCTTGGCATAAGAGTTCAGCAGAATCCCTCAATTTTTTAAGATACAAAACATTAGGCATATTTGAACAACCACTACAACAATCAGGGTTGGCATTGAACACCAAAATTCCTCATCAGCATTGCAGAGCAGAGAAACGTCAAGTACCAACCAGTGCCCAGCTGTTAAAACTGAACACTTAACTGTCATATTTTAACGTGTGGACAGTTGAAAGTTGGGCACTGCTTCAGAATTGCAAGACATCAAATAGGTCCTCTCACAAGGAGCTTAATGAGGTAGAAGGAAATAAATATATCAAAAGTGCCAATAAGAAATATTTCTTGATTAACTCTGTTTGTAAATCATGATGGTCTGAAAATTCTATTACTGTATAAAGATTATTAATAATGTTATAAACAAGTTCTCTTGGAAGCTGTATTCTGCTGTTAAATCTTGTTTCCTGTTATGGCTGATACTTAAAGTGAAGCAATTATTAAGTGCTCTTAGAATATTGCCAAAGCGACTTATCTCTTCTTGTACATTGTGTTGTGTCATCTACATGATCTACTAGATCTACAGAATATATAAAGGTATTCACAATTAATCAAGTTATATTGATGATTTGCTTAATGACCATACTATTCTCAATGAATGCAGTTTTCTTATCAGTTTTGAATCATTACATGTTGACTATTTTAACAACTTAAGCTTTCCTTCAACTTCTCAGTGTAGAATGCTTTTCATGAAGCATAAGAATGTTTACCTTTATTCTAAGGGATTTAATTTGCATTTTTTGTCTGATATCAACCAGTCTCAGGTAGGTAACTGAAGCGTTATGTCTGGTTATAAGTCTTGGCTGAGCGTGCATAGACACATGACACAAGAGCTATATCAGGACACATCGTTCTGCTTGGACTTACATCTTCCCTGAAGCCCTTTGAGACTAAACCATGTGATGCTGCATCACTTCCTGTGATGATGAACAAAGTATATGATTAACATATTAGATAATTAGACCCGAAACACTGGCAGTCCAGTATTCAAGATAACACATTACATTAGCAATTAGAGGAGGCTCCTTTGGCATAGTAATAATGTTCACTACCTCTGAATCATCAAAGGCCTAGATTCAAGTCCAAGCTAACTTTCCCCAATTTCGTAAACAAAAGGTATGAGCACATCTACACATCAATTCTCCCAAATTTACAAAACCTGCCTACGATATGCAGGGCACAAGTGGGAGTTTGATGGAATATTCTCCACTTGCACAGAAGACCCTGTAAGTTTAATGCTTATGGTAAACCTTAACTCCATTCCCTCCTTCATGGGTTCACTTAGTCAATCATTGTGTCTCAGGTTCACCTCAGCACATACACACCAACGCAGAAACAGACCACAAACCACATGTGAAGAAGGGCCAGTGGATCCAAAACATTAACTTTGCTTTCTCTCCACAGATGCAGCCATACCTGTTGAGTTTCTCCAGCAATTTTTGTCTTTGTTTCAGATTTCGTGCATTCACAGTTCTTTCTTTTATTTTATCAACCGCAGCTCCTTAATTCAATGAATAGATCAGAGGTATTAATTCCTGCAGCTAACTCTGATTCTCAAGGAACATTTCATTGAGATAGTTATTCAGCTGGTTTTCTTTAAGAGTGATAGTACTACTCACTAAAAGAGAAAAGGGAGGTATTTTTCCTCTTTGATTTCCCTCCACTAGTTTATTCCAACTGTCCACAGCTATTTCAAAATACACATTGCTCCAGAGGGCTTGCTATGCTAAATAAAAAGCACCAATCCTTATGGTGTTAATTTTTTTATGTTATTTATTTTGCTTTTTTGATTTTGGAATTTCAAAAGGTCATATGATACATTTTTCGCTGTCCGGGAATTGTCTAGATCTTCCGATCTCCAATTCTCATAATCCTCAAATTTATGTATACATATAAATTATACGTATATATACACATACACAAGTATACATAATCAATTTGTAACAGGTCTTGGGCCCCGAATTGTCCCTTAGGACCTGCAGCCCTGCAACCTAAGCCATTTCAGAGAAATTCCTTCTGTGTCATTCCAATGTGCATGGAGCAGGTTCCTCACGGGCTGTTGCTACGGACTTTTCAATTTCCTGTCCTCATTGACCATCCAGACATGTCTTTCATTCCATCTTGCTGTCAAGAGGTGACAGAACCTTCCAGTAGAGGGCTTTCTATGCACTTAGCTACTGGTGATTCAGAAACCTCAGGGGATCTCTCTCCCACTGCAACTCTCTCGTAATCTCTTCGGCCTTGAAACTGCTCGACCACGTCCTGAAGCAAACCAGGTACTACAGCCACATCACCTTTCTTAGTACCTGCCTACGGAACCAACATTTCTGAAGAAGGGTCTAGGCCCGAAACGTCAGCCTTCCTGCTCCTCTGATGCTGATTGGCCTGCTGTGTTCATCCAGCTCTACATCTTGTTATCGGAGATTACTGTATGCAGCTTTGTCCTGCTATAAAACTTCAACCCGGCTCATGGGCTCCCAATTTGATTGCATTTCCTGCTGCCTTGCTGAGTCCAAGTTCCATGTGTACATTGGGTGCACCTTTTCTTAAGTTTTGTTTGCACTTCAGAACTGCCCCCACCCCTCTACTGATCATTGGCCATCCAGTATCAGAGGACTTCCTCATGCCTCTACCTAGGCCAGGCCAAAGTGTCCATTGACAGGTCCAGTGGACCAACAGCCTGTCTTTCTTCTGTAGTTACATCCGTGCTCAGGCATCCATGGAAAGGGGACGTAAAGTTGACACACTTGAGGAGTTCATCAACCAGTGGTGTGAGCTTATCAGCCATGGGAATGGTGTATAGATTTGACACATATTCTTTGCATTTTTTTGTCAGTTCCCTTTTAGGCACTGATTCATTATTTCATTCACTTACTTGCTTTTAATTTTCTGAAATAAGTATAAGGACACAGATGCACTACTGCATCAATTGTTAGGGGGCACTGCCCTATTGTGTTAAATCCACTAACAAAGGGGAAAAAAAAACAATATTCTTTGAATCTGAGATAACAAGGTGTGGAGCCGGACGAACACAGCAGGCCAAGCATCATCATAGGAGCAGGAAAGCTTGACGTTTCGGGCCTAGACCCTTCATCAGAAATGGGGGAGGGGAAAAGGCTTCTGAAATAAATAGGGAGAGAGGGGGAGGCGGATAGAGGGTGGATAGAGGAGAGGATAGGTGGAGAGGAGGCAGACAAGTCGAAGAGGCGGGGATGGAGCCAGTAAAGGTGAGTGTAGGTCGGGAGGTAGAGAGGAGATAGGTCAGTCCAGGGAGGACGGACAGGTCAAGGGGGTGGGATGAGGTTAGTAGGTAGGAGATGGTGGTGGGGCTAGAGATGGGAGGAGGGGATAGGTGAGAGGAAGAACAGGTTAGGGAGGCGGGGACGAGCTGGGCTGGTTTTGGGATGCGGTTGGGGGAGGAGAGATTTTGAAGCTTGTGAAATCCACATTGATACCATTGGGCTACAGGGTTCCCAGGCTGAATATGATTTGCTGTTCCTGCAGCCTTCGGGTGGCATCATTGTGGCATTGCAGGAGGCCCAGGATGGACATGTCGTCTGAAGAATGGGAGGGGGAGTTGAAATGGTTCACGACTGGGAGGTGCAATTGTTTGTTGCGAACTGAGCGCAGGTGTTCTGCAAAGCGGTCCCCAAGCCTCCACTTGTTTTCCCCGATGTAGAGGAAGCCACAACGGGTATAGCGGATACAGTGTACCACATTGGCAGATGTGCAGGTGAGAGTCACGGAGAGAGTGGTCCCTCCGGAAAGCAGACAAGGGTGTGGAAGGAAAAATGTCTTTGGTGGTGGGATCGGATTGCAGATGGCGGAAGTGTCGGAGGATGATGCGTTGGATCCGGAGGTTGGTGGGGTGGTAAGTGAGGACAAGGGGGATTTTTTTTGGTTGTTATTGCACCTCCCAGTCGTGAACCATTTCAACTCCCCCTCCCATTCTTCAGACGACATGTCCATCCTGGGCCTCCTGCAATGCCACAATGATGCCACCCAAAGGTTTCAGGAACAGCAAATCATATTCAGCCTGGGAACCCTGCAGCCCAATGGTATCAATGTGGATTTCACAAGCTTCAAAATCTCCCCTCCCCCAACCGCATCCCAAAACCAACCCAGCTCGTCCCCGCCTCCCTAACCTGTTCTTCCTCTCACCTATCCCCTCCTCCCACCTCTAGCCCCACCACCATCTCCTACCTACTAACCTCATCCCGCCCCCTTGACCTGTCCGTCCTCCCTGGATTGACCTATCTCCTCCCTACCTCCCCACCTACACTCACCTTTACTGGCTCCATCCCCGCCTCTTTGACTTGTCTGCCTCCTCTCCACCTATCCTCTCCTCTAACCATCTTCTATCCGCCTCCCCCTCTCTCCCTATTTATTTCAGAACCCTCTTCCCCTCCCCCATTTCTGATGAAGGGTCTAGGCCCGAAACGTCAAGCATTCCTGCTCTTATGATGCTGCTTGGCCTGCTGTGTTCATCCAGCTCCACACCTTGTTATCTCGGATTCTCCAGCATCTGCAGTACCTATTATCTCTGATACTTCTTTGATTCTGAAGCTTGTTATAAACTGCATAATTGTTATAGTACAAAAAGAAACCACTTGACTCATTGTGTCTGCACTGACTCTCTAAATAAATAACTCACCGTGCATCTTCCCCACCTTCTCCCCGTAACCCTACACATTCCCTTTTACTCAGGTAATCATCAAATTCTGCTTGACTGGCTTTATTGAACTTGCCTCCATCTGGCTGAACAACGGGAAAATAACGTTGATAATGGACATGGGTTACATCTTTGCCAAAGACAAACAAGGCACTGACCTTAGTACCATCACTTCCAAACAAACACTGTACCAGGTAGAAAGTAATTTTGGAGCCAAAGTCCAGTCAGTTGGGCATTTAGATAATCTATTAATCTTTGCGGATAGAATTTATCAGAAAGGTTCAAGTGAGACAGGGCCACTGAAAGGTAAATTAAGGAGGTGGATAGTTACTCTATTAAAAAAAACTGTGGGAATTTAACAGGCTAAACACATGATTGCCGCCAGGAAATTCCTTGTTCAGTGCATGCTTTCATATTGTTGGATTGTGCTATGGTGTCACACATGGAAAGGTTCCTGGCATTAAATGGAATTTTATTCTCAGAAATGGATAGATAGCTCAACCAGATGTCTGAAGATTTTATAGGGAAAACAATCCTGGGAAACTAGCTATTTCCAGTAATCTTCGTGGCTTTAAATGGGACATTTGGCAGATCCAATGATCACTGCATTTTAAGGCTATTCAGATATGGGGCAATGGCATCATTACATCAGCAGGATCACAGATAAAATTTATGAGAATGGAAATCAATTTGCCAGACATGGCAGGTGATAATAGAAGAATGATTCCCAGGAGAATTATTAATAGGGATTTGAAATATCATTATTTGGTATGTTATCCAAAGTGAAACAGAAGCACGTTCACGGTTAACATATTGAATAATTACAACTAGCACACTAAAAACCTAACACACAATATAACACATTACACTACCCATTACACGTTGGCCCAGTGAGGACACACCTGGCAGATGAAATTCAATGCCGAGAAATGTGAGATAATGCATTTTGGTAGGGAAAAAAAAACACGGAGAGACAATTTCACGCAACACAGTAAATTCGGAAGAGGAAACTGACAATATTGATCAGTCTGAGGAGATTATTGATTACATATAAAATTGTTGAGTGTGCCACTTTTTTTTTAGTATACATGCAGTAAGTAGTGAAATACTCTAGCTATTGTACAAATGATCCACAGAAATGTAAGAGCTGACAATAAACATGGACTATGATAACGTCCTTGGAAAGCCAGTAGTTTTGCAATTTACTCAATCAGACTGCTTTTGCATGTGTGTACCAGAGCCATTCATCTCCAGCCAGAAGCCTGTGAATAGCAACAGGCAATAGGAACTTAAGGGGAGACAAAAACAAATTATCTTCAAGTTACATAGAGAATTTGCTCATCTTTCTTGTCCTGAAGGATACACAGCTGTGGATGAGGACCATACAAAGTTTATTGAAGATATTGGTGAAGAATAATATGTGCAGAAAGTATGAGAGGCCACCATCACAGCCTGTTGCAAATCTTCCATTAGCACCAGGCTTTACTGGAGTCGTAGTTATGGAGTTACAGTTACGAGATAAGGATGGAATTATTTTCACTTCACATTCCACAGATATGGCAAAACACTTCAGCCCACCTGCAGTAATCCATTGTAACAACACAGGAGACAAATCATGGAGAAGTCGATAGGAACTAGTATGGGGGAGGCACCAGCTAAATGGGATGATAAATTCACCAATTACAAGAATATGAACATTGTAGCTGAATTCTGAAAAGCTTTGAAAAACTGTCAATCTGCAGCTGAAACTCCCTTCCGTAATGGGATTTGTGAAAGAAATAATGTGGTGATTGATGAGTGCTGCTTAAGATATTAGCTGCCGCCCAGATTGTAACGTCTATCCTAGCATGGACAGTTCATGCAAAATGAACACACTTGAAATGGCTAGAATCATTGGTCCATAACAGTTGATGTATGGAAGGAATCCACAAAGTTGTCCACTGGCCTCGGGAGAAGCTATAGTTAGCCCATCTTGTCTGTGCACTTGAATGTCCTACATGCAGAGAGAAGGGCATTCATCAAGGCTGAAGTCTCAGAGAAGAATTCAGTGAGCTCTATGGCATCACCATCAGAGATAAAATTTAGTCCTGTGGATTTAAGAACGCATAAAAGACACAGTCTGACAAAGCGGAAAAGTCTCGAAAATGTGATGCAGTTAATGAAAAGGCAATGATTCTCCAACATGATGATCATACTATAAGGATACATTTGCCGAGGTTAACTGGGTTTAATTGTAAACTTCTAGAATCTGAACCAGTAGCAAAAGATAATGAAGTATCCTGTACTTCACACAGACATATTTGCAAGTCATGAGGAGCAGAATATCATTAATACAGGGACAGTAGGCAATAACAAAATCATTAAGAATGCATAACTCAGGATTATTTTTCCACAAAGCACAAATTCTGAAAATCCTTATGAGGTTAACAATACAAGGAGCAAGTGAATAGAGGAATATGACCACTGTAGAGAGTGAGGAAAACCTCAGGTAAATTCTGCGCTTGGTGATCACAAACAAATCCAGGTGTTGCGCAGAAACAGCCTGTTCCTTCCTTTACTCTAAGTTTGTTTCTCATGTATCTTTCTTCAATTGCTTATTGCCATGTCCAGTTAGCCTTTAACAACCTGGTTTGGAGATATCATTTTTCAGCCTAACACTGCAAGACTGAACATGAGCATTGAGTCTTTATTGAGGCCTGACAGGTGGACATACTTGGGCATTGCCAGGAATCCTAACTTCTCACTGGCAATTCCCTTATTTCCTAGGACCCTCTGTGAATCACTACAATGCTGAGCAAAAGTTGGAGAATTCAGACAGTTCCACAGTACTTATCAGGCAAGGCAAATGAAAATCGCATCTGGTATGTTGGGAGTGAATTTATAGGTAAGAAGATAGGACAATTCAAAGTTGACATCCAAGCTTTGGAGACCTTTAAACATGCAGGATTAGATATTAAACAGGCTAGGTCAGGAGAATCAACAATCATGCTTAGAAAATATTAATCATTTCCTGATAAATTAGCCCACATTCTCACATAGATACTTTTGCATCCAGAGAAGAAACAGCGCAGTTAAAAATATTAACTAGACAATTAAACTGACAATGGGCTGAGAAGTACCCCAGGACACTTATGGCACGTTGGAACTTTATATTATGATAAAACATGTTACGGCTGAGGAGGTTGTGAGGGCAAATGAAATTAAATTTGGAGAAATGTGCACCATGTCTCCAGCATTGGGTGACTCAAAAAATATAACTGTAGTCGTATTTCATGAAACACCGCACTCCAATCTTCCAGATGGGCATTTGTGTACAGTTAGGTTGTCTGAATTCTTGATGGGCGAAAATGAAAAATATTGTCCTTTGGCTTTGGAAGGCAAGAAAATAAAAAGATGCAGCTAAAATTACCTTAGCTGCTGAAACAGAGGTGCTGCTGGAAGTGATAGATACGATATTCTACCTCTGTAACATTCTAAAGGAAGTCCAATGCAAAAGCATTCTGAGAAAGGATCATAATTGAATGCTGGTGAATAATTGTTGTGTTTGGAAAAATGGTAAATCATCCAAAAACTCGCTGACAAATGTTTGAGGATTTAGCTGATTTATGTAAGGGAATGTTGAAGAGAAAAGATAGGCCTAAAACGATGCAAAGCACCAATTATGCTGTTTTACAAAGAGGAACTTTTACTCTAGAAATTGTTGGAGGTCCTAAAAGAGCTTCTGTAATAATGAATTGTGAGGAAACTAAAATTGATTGTTTTGTACTTTTTTAATCATTTTACAAAGATTTTGTTTTAAGAGGAAAGGGAATAATCTGTTAATGATTGGTTGACTAAAAATATAAGTAAGGACTTCGTTTGATGAAGGACAAAGATTGTATAGAAGGTGAGTCAGTCCACTGGTAGTTTTCAGCCCTGCTGTGGTTGGTGGGCACCACACAGGTCAGGGTGCATCATCACACCCACTATGATACTTTACTGTGTCTCGTTAGAATTTTAATTTTTGTTACATGGGGCTATCTGCCCTGATTTTGCTTGCTTTGTTTATTTCAAATAGCAGTGAGAGAATAAGAAAAACAGTAGATTAATAGTTAGGTGGAACAGATCTGTAATGCTGCATACAGTGAAGAAACCTACTAACAACGAAAAGGTCAGTACCCTGTTTTGAACTTTGCCTTCTGGCTCAGATCCATCTAAAAGCAGGTGCATAACTGAGATATACCATACCTTCAATGCATCATTCAATCCATAAACATATTTGTTTAAATTCCACAGCTTCGCTCCTGCGCCATTCACTTCTTTAGATGGTTCCAAAAACATTTCTCTTTATTCTGCAATATATTCTGCAAAAAGTTGGCTTTTCTTTCTACCAACCTGTATTCCCATTGATATGTTACTAAAAGAGCTAAGAAAACTTTCACGATTACTTTTCAGACAGGGAACGATTGCCCTTTAAGTTGTTGATCATCAAGTGTCTCTTCACAACTCGAACCATTAGTCTTCTCTTTTGTTTAATATGTCCTGTTAGGAAGTCCTTTCGTTTGCACTATCCATGATGCAGACATTCAATGCTCAGTAATACATCTGCGCCCTGCCCTGCCCGAAATTGATGCCCGCAGTATGGGCAGAAGAAGCATCAGCCAAAGTTGTACCTGGGGCCTCAATTCTAAGTTATTAGCTGTTCTAGCAAGCACACAATGAAGTTATGATGGGAGTAAATAGGAGTGATGGTGGTTTCTCACGACTTTGTTTACAAGCTGAGCAAGACATATTCTGTTAAATGTTCATATCTGAGGATTAACCAGAAGTTGTATAGGGATGGGTGTTTCTGCAGAATCCAGCTTCATTCTGTATCTTTCCCCTCTGTGTTGTTTTAAGTACGGACCCCAATCAGGGGCTGATGTGCAAGCGGCAGATATTTTCTGTGAAAGGAAAAGCGAAACATTTAATCATTTCTGTCTATTTTTTATCTGCACTAGCTTCCCACTAAAAATAAATCTTCTTCCTAATCATATTTTCGTGCAGTTTGTTCTAACATATAGCAATTCATATTATACTGACAAATATTTAACTTGTATGTTTATGGCAGAGGTTATAATCTTGTCCAGGTTCTATTTTTGCATAGGCAATGTACTGTCAGTGAGATACAGTAAAGGAACTTGTATAACATCTAAATAGTAGTGGTTGAAAATACTTTAATGAAACTATTGTCACAGCAATTTGAGAAGAGGGTTCAATAATATATTCTCTTTTGATGAAAAAGCTACAAGATCAATACCATGATAACAAGCATGGGGCTGGATGAACACAGCAGGTCAAGCAGCATCATAGGAGCAGGATCTCAAGATCAATACCATAATTATTTAACATACATGGAGAGTCACTACGTGATTATAATGATTTTTATTAATTAATCAATCATTAATTTCCCATTCTGGAAACACAATGAGGATTAAATCGACCTGTATAGCCACTGGTCTTTGAGCTGTATAAGGCCATGTAAGGATTAAAAACATGGTCAGCTTGGAAGTGCACAGAATATTATCTTGCTAAAAGACAAACAAGTTGGAAACAGCTATTATTGATTTTTATATGTGAATAAGAGAGGACTAAAACTTGCTGCTAGTTTGTGCTGCAGCATTGCTTTTGTATACCAGTCCAGTGAATCCGACTCAAATCACCATTTCTTTTAGAAAAAAAAATTCTAACAGTTTCAAGCCATATTTACAGGCATCTTATGTGCAAAGTCAGAAAAATTCTGTGCATTAAAAGGAACCGTTCTGGCTTCTTCCATTCTGTTTTTTTCTTGAAAAAGCTAAGGAACATTAAAGTGATTAAATCCCAAATTATGTTTGTTAATCCATTCAACGTGTCCATGTAATTTTGATATATGACCACCACAACGGCTGCAGCCAAACTTTCTGGATCTTTGGAGACTGTAATGTGAACATAGACTCACATGTGGACTCTGAGGATATTCTCCAATTTTGATCCAGAGTGGTTTGGTGCTCAGTTGCTGGTTCAAGAATCCAGGATAATACAGACTGAATTCAGCCTAATGAATCTTTCTATTGATGGTGAACTGCCTTCAAAAGAAGTATATCCTTAAGTAAGAAGACTCAAATTGTACACAGTACTTTAGGTGCACTGTCATTAATTCCCTGAGCAGTATTACCAAGAGATCCCTAAATTTATTCTCCATCACTCTTACATGCTGTACCCATATGATTAACTTTTGAGATTCATGTGTGAGGACACCAGATCACTTTTGTGCTACAGTCTCCCTCCATTTAAGCAATATTCCACTTTTCTATTCTTCCCGTTTAAAAGTATGTTCCTACTGCCAAATTCTGCTTAACATATTTCTCATAACCGTCTTTGCAAACTGCTTGTAACCTCCTCACAATTTGCTTCTACATCCATCTTTGTGTTACCAGCAAATTTACCTACAATACAGTCCGTACCTTCATCCAATCATTGACATAGATCATAAGTGGTTGAGGTCCCAACCCTAATCCCTTTGGAACTCCTTAGTTTCAGTTTACCAATGTACTCTAACTCATTGCTTCCACTTTGTCAGCTAGTCTTTTATCTATGATAATATATCACGTCAATACCATAAGGTCCTGCATTTTGGAGTGAAATTTTCATGGGATGTGTCAGTGAATAACTTTTAAAAATCCAAATACATTACATCTACAGTTGCTCTTCATTTACCTTGTCTAGTACATGTTCAAAGAACTCAAATAAATTTGCCAAACATGTTTTCTCTTTCAGAACATCATATTGACTCTGCTTGATGATATCATGATTTTCTAAATATCTTGTTACTATCTCCTTAAAAATGGATGCAAGGATTGTCCCAATAACAGATGTTAAACTAACTAACATGTAGTTTCTTGCTTTATGTCTCCCTCCTTTCTTGAATAGAGATGGTAATGCTTGAAATTTTCCAATCCAGCGGAATTTCTCCAGAATCTGGGGAATTTTGGAAGGTAACAGCCAACAATGAACCAAATAACAATGGCGGATGAACAGAGTAGGTGCTTTGCATCAATTTTACAGTGGAAGACACCAGCAGCATATCAGAATTTCAAGAGAATCAGGGGACAGAGGTGATTGTAGTGGTTATCGTGAAAGAGAAGGTGCTGGGGAAGCTGAAAGGTCTGAAAGAGGGTAAATCACCTGGGCTCGATGGACTACACCCCAGAATTTTGAAGGAGATAGCTGAGGAGATTGTAAAGATATAGATGGTAATCTCTCAGCAATCAGGGAAAGTCCCAGAGGACTGAAAAATGGTTAATGTAACACCACTGTTTAAGAAGAGAGGGAAGCAGAAGACAAGAAACCTTTGGCTGGTTAGCCTGACCTCGGTCATTGGTAAGATTTTAGAGTCCATTATTAAGGATAACATTGTGGAGTACTTGGAAGGGCATGGTTAAATAGGGCTGAGTCAGCACGGCTTCATGGAGGGGAGGTCATGCCCAACAGATCTGTTGGAATTTGTTGAGCAGGTAATCAGCAAGTTAGATTTAGGAGAGTCAGAGACATGATCCATTCGGATTTCCAGAAGGCCTTTGACTACTTTGCAGACGTCTTATTTTAACAACCTAAGACAAAGTCTCTCAGGACCTGGAGACTTTAAGCCTGCAGTTCCACCCATTTGCTCAGTACCACTTCACTCGTGATTGCAATTCTTTTACATTCCTCTCTCCCTTCCATTTCTAAATTTACAGCTGTTTTGGATGTTGTTTACACCATCTTTGGTGACAATTAATGCAAAAAATCAGCTCAATTCATTTGCCACCTCTTTATCTTTTATTATTAATTTCTTCAACTTTTTTCTACAGGACTAATTGTCACTTTGCTCATGATGTACTTCTTTAACATATCTATAGAAAATCTTACTATTTTGTTTTTATATTTTATTGTTTTCCATCACACTAATTTTTTCCTTCTTGATCTTTTAGTCATTCTTTGCTGTTCGTTATATTCTAACCAATATTTTAACCAGCTACCTCTTGTGCAATAATATGCTTTAAGTTGACAGCATCTTAAACTTTTTAGTTAACTACAGATAGTGTGTCCTTCTCTTGGCATTTTTATTTATCATTGAAAAGTACTTATTCTGTGTATTTTGAACTACGCCCTTCTATGTCTGCTATTACATCTTTATTGATCTTTCCTTCAAAATAAATTGCCAGCTCACTGAAACTAACTCTGCTTTCATACTCTCATAATTCACTTTATTTCAGTTTAGAATGCTAATTTTGGACCCACTCTTCTCTCCCTCAAACTTAATTTAAGATTCAATCAAATGATATTTCTGTTACCTGGAGGAACATTTAGTGTGAGGCCACTAATTAATCCTATCTCATTGCATAACACCTTCTCTAATGTCGATTGCTGCTGGCTAGCTTCAGATTGTGCTGTTTGAAGAAAATATTTCCAAAATCATTCTACGAACATCTCATTTAGGCTACCCTTATCCGTCTGACTCTTCCAGTCTACATGGAGATTAAATTCCCCTAAAATAACTGGAGTGCATAGTTGATCCATAGAATGTAACTTGTCTTGTGTGTAATTGTGCTTGGGCGGGAGGTGGGGGGCATGTGTTTTTTTTTGTTATATTTACCTTTCGGCCAGTTGTGGGAATAGACATTTATCTTTTCTTCTGATTTGAGAAAGTTTTATTAAAGTCATAACACTCAAAGGGGTTTAAGGCGCTGCCTCTATAACATCCCATTTTGCAGTAGACAACCAGAAGTTGAGAAAAAAAGTTATCCCACTGTGGCTCCTCTCCCACCTGTAAACTAGGGGAGGCAATGGTCTAGCGGTATTATTGCTGGACTGTTAATCCAGACACCCAGAAACCATTCTGGGCATCCAGGTTCGAATCCTGCCACAGCAAATGATGGAATTTGGATTCAATAAAAAAGAGTCTGGAATTAAGAATCTAATGATGACCATGAAACTATTATCAATTAAGGGGAAAGAAACCACTTGCTTCATAATGTCTTTAGGGAAGGAAACTGCCACCTCCTCCTACCGCCCCCTGGATCATGACCCCACCCCCGAGCACCAAACCATCATCTCCCAAACCATCCACAACCTCATCACCTCAGGTGACCTCCCACCCACCGCCTCCAACCTCATCGTTCCCCAACCCCGCACCGCCCGCTTCTATCTCCTCCCCAAAATCCACAAACCTGAATGCCCTGGTCGACCCATTGTCTCCGCCTGCTCCTGCCCCACCGAACTCATCTCCACCTACCTAGACTCCATTTTCACCCCCTTGGTCCAGGAACTCCCTACCTACGTCCGTGACACCACCCACGCCCTCCACCTCCTCCAGAACTTCCAATTCCCAGGTCCCCAACACCTCATTTTTACTATGGACGTCCAGTCCCTATATACCTGTATTCCCCATGCCGATGGCCTAAAGGCCCTCCGCTTCTTCCTGTCCCGCAGAACGGACCAATCCCCCTCCACCGACACCCTCATCCGCCTAGCCGAACTCGTCCTCACCCTCAACAACTTTTCTTTCAATTCCTCCCACTTCCTACAAACAAAGGGTGTGGCCATGGGTACCCGCATGGGTCCAAGCTATGCCTGCCTCTTCGTAGGTTATGTGGAACAATCCCTCTTCCGTACCTACACTGGCCCTAAACCCCACCTCTTCCTCCGTTACATTGATGACTGCATCGGCGCCGCCTCGTGCTCCCACGAGGAGCTCGAACAGTTCATCCAATTCACCAACACTTTCCACCCCAACCTGAAGTTCACCTGGACCATCTCTAACACTTCTCTCTCCTTCCTGGACCTCTCTGTCTCCATCTCGGGCAACCACCTAGAGACAGATGTCCATTTCAAGCCCACTGACTCCCACAGCTACCTGGAATACACCTCCTCCCACCCACCCTCCTGCAAAAATGCCATCCCCTATTCCCAATTCCTTCGCCTCCGCCGCATCTGTTCCCAGGATGAGACATTCCAATCCCGCACATCTCAAATGTCCTCATTCTTCAAGGACCGCAACTTCCCCCCTACAGTGGTCGAGAACGCCCTCAACCGTGTCTCCCGCATTTCCCGGAACACATCCCTCACGCCCCGTCCCCGCAACAATAATCAAAAAAGAATCCCCCTCGTCCTCACATACCACCCCACCAACCTCCGGATCCAACGCATCATCCTCCGACACTTCCGCCATCTACAGTCAGACCCCACCACCAAAGACATCTTTCCCTCCCCACCCTTATCTGCCTTCCGGAGGGACCACTCCCTCCGCGACTCCCTTGTCCACGCCACACTCCCCTCCAGCCCCACCACACCCGGCACTTTTCCTTGTAACCGCAGGAAGTGCTACACCTGCCCCCACACCACCTCCCTCACCCCAATCCCAGGCCCCAAGAAGACATTCCACATCAGGCAGAGGTTCACCTGCACATCTGCCAATGTGGTATACTGCATCCGCTGTACCTGTTGTGGCTTCCTCTACATCGGGGAAACCAAGCGGAGGCTCGGGGACCGCTTTGCAGAACACCTGCGCTCAGTTCGCAACAAACAACTGCACCTCCCAGTCGCGAACCATTTCAACTCCCCCTCCCATTCCTCAGATGACATGTCCATCCTTGGCCTCCTCCAATGCCACGGTGATGCCACCCGAAGGCTGCAGGAACAGCAAATCATATTCAGCCTGGGAACCCTGCAGCCCAATGGCATCAATGTGGATTTCACAAGCTTCAAAATCTCCCCTCTCTCCCTATTTATTTCAGAACCCTCTTCCCCTCCCCCATTTCTGATGAAGGGTTTAGGCCCGAAACGTCAAGTTTTCCTGCTCCTATGATGCTGCTTGACCTGCTGTGTTCATCCAGCCCCATGCTTGTTATCTCGGATTCTCCAGCATCTGCAGTACCTTTTATCTCTGCCATCAATACCTGGTCTGGCCTACATGTAACTCCAGACCCACAACAATGTGGTTGGCTCTTAAATGCCCCTCCATACCATTAGGGATGGGATATAAACGCTAGCTGGTCAGCAACGTCCTCATTCAGTGAATGATTAAAAAAACACATGCCATTCGAACTTTCAGATGATCTACCAATGAAGATACTTTGGGCACTCAGAATACTTCAGAAATTATTTTACGTCATCTTTGAAATTTATGAAGGTACATCCCTACCTGTTGCAAGGTGGAGCCCTCAGCTTGAACTATTTTCAATATTGCGATAATGGGGATCCACATAATACTGAAGACTGTCATACACCAGCCCAGTGCTGTTGCCCAGCCAGGGTATTCAACAGGTCCATACATTGGGGGGGCAAATGTTGCTAAGGACCAGAAGAAGATTACCTAATAAGATGAATACACATAACAAGATCAGAAAGATAATGAGAGACTGTGTGAAGTTTGATTACTTTCGATTCAAGTCTCTAAAAGATGTAACATCTCCTTACTGCCAGCAAACACGGGGTGATAAAAAACCAACACATTCTCCACCACAGCCAGAAGAGCCAAGTCCTTTGCCCAATCATCATCTCAATGTCCTTGATGAATCTGTTTATCCCTGTGTGCAACAGAGAGACATCATCACTCGCTTTGTCTGCCTTCAGAGCAGCTTGTTTGCTGTCGAAATTTATCTGGTACAGGGAGGCACTAATGAACAGGTTAAAGCAGAGAAAGGATCACTTAGGATTTCAAATTGCTTGAGAAAATTATGTCCTGATACCTCAACGTGTTTTGGTTTCAAATTCTGTTCAATAAAGCAGCATCTTGGCCATTTTATAATTTTACCAGTACTATATGGATGCGGATTGCATTGTTTTTTTCAGTTTCTGACCATATGGCATGTGTGGAGCTGCTTTGAAAAAGAAGTCAGTCATTCATAAATCTCTGACTGCTCCTTTAGCATCTGCAGACACTCAACACTCTCCGTCTAATGAGTAGGAGGGTGATTGTTCTTGTGCACCAGGGCAGATGAACCCAGCTCTGTGGGTGGAGACGGGTCAACATTGCAAGCAAATCGTAGCTGCAAGCCCCATTGTTGCAGACTGAGATTGTGCAGGTCTCTGACATTCTGCGAAGGGCTGGAACCAAAGCAGACATTGATCACCTGACTGAGAAAGAACATTTGGAGTCAAATGTCAAGTGGAAGCTTCTGGGTGTACAGCACCAGGTATGTGGGGATGTGGCAGGGATTCTAAAGGGGGGATGTTGAACCCTGCAGCACAGACTGTGAAGGAGTCCATGCAGGCTATGAAAGCTACAATTGCCTACTCTGCACAACTGGTAGCTTTTTCCACCGAGAGACTGTCAAGGAGTGCCAAGCTGAGCCGCTCACGGACGGAACACTCGGTATGCATTCTGACGCGCCTTGTATTGGAGCAGCAGTGCCCAGAACTAGAGTGAGGGCTGGTGGTGGTGATGGTGGTGAGGGGTTTGGGGGGATGAGCAGCCACGACAGGGTATGTCACAGGAGAATTGATGGCGCCATCATCCCCACTGCTCCTTTGCCATTGATACCAAGTACTCAGCATGCTGCAGTGACAGATGGCATTCCTGCTACTGTCCAGGGGAAGCCCGCGATGCTGAGGTCCTCACAGTTTCAGGCGGTCAGAGAAATTTGGCCAAAGTCATTCCAGGCAAAGGACATAAAGGTCAGCAGCCTTAATGGAGCATAGCTGGCAATGAACTGGCGCACCATCTGGAGAAGAATCAAGAAAACGCATTAATCAGGCATGGATTCACAAAGGTGGTTGTTTCGGTTTGTAAATAGGTGGGTTAGAGTCTATATTAAAAGACGGTTTTGTGACCATTTGCTGTTCTGGCTTCACTCGTCCTCCTTGTGGGTGCTATCCTGGTGCAAACTGTTTATACAATGAATGTATGGATGTTTGGGAAGTGTTATACAGAGGTGAGTGAGGCAAAGATGCTACTGCATAATAAATTCCACATTTCCTGTTAAATCATCTCATTTTAAGAGGAGCCCGGATATTTCCCTGCTGCCGAAAGTAGTGCACTTTCTTCTGCAGCTGGAATATCGTCCTTTCCCCACCCTCAGATTCATTGGCAGAAATGTGGCTCAGCCAAATAAATCATCTATTTCCAAAGACTTCCCCTCTGGAGTGTTATATTGTGCCCTGTGGACCACAATGAGTGAGACATCATTTGGAGAATATAGCCAACTGAACAAGCTGATATAGAGAACGATCCCATGCTGAATGTAAGGGAAGCATTCAGACATCTAGACATTGCATCAGTCACCCCCTTGATACAATGATACACTGAGACATGTAAGGTGCTACAAAGGTCTTTGGCTGATGCGCAGAATGCAAAAGAATTCCAGGCTACTCTTAGCTCAAGCGCGTCAAGTAGCAAGGATCGGTCTGCCTTGATAATTGGCAGTAAGGGGAACTCAACTGGCAAATAGCTGTTCAATCTGGATGAAGATGTTTGAACAACACTTCCATCAGAAGTTAACAAGAAAATACTAGTAGGTCAATTTTCTCGATTAAAAACCAAGTATAACCCAGGAAGAACAAAGATACCATGAGTGAAGGATGTAAAAGGCATTGAGAAATTATCATGATGTCCTACAGTATGATAATTCTGTTTCTGTCTACAAATACCATCTGACCTGCTGAGTAAGTCCAGAATTTCCTGGGTTTTTTTTTAATGACTGGGCACACGGCCTATCTCATATTGGCTTCTGGAACTAAATGGGGAGATATCTTTGATAATTGAGGCGAACTTTCGTTTTCTGAAGCTTTCAAAGAACTAACGGCATCACATCAGCAATTCATTTCTCATCCTTCCTCTAAATAGACATAGTTGTTGATTTTTTTTTAATTTGCTCCCTGGATGTATTTCTGCTATTAATGTTCAATTGTTAATTGTGGAAATTATAGATATGATTTTCATTTCCATTGAAATTAATGTTAATGATAATGAATTTGTGTTAAGCCACACAGGAAGTTGAGAACTTTCCTTGTGTAAACCTGCTCGATTCAATTATTTCATTTTATTTTAATGCTTTTCTTGTTACATTTACCATAGATCCAGCTGAGACCCATCTGTTCCAGTAGGGCTGACACAAGGAGAACCCATCCGATGCAGAAATGATCAATTAAATTTATCCAGTAAATCCCAGCCTAATAAGAAACGAAAAATTGAAAACAAATGCCACATGACATGCCACACAAGCACCCTAATTTTCTAGATTATAGGATAAATTGCTGAAACCAGAGATATCACCCTGAACAGAAGTCTTCAGTACCACTGCTACCATTTAGGTTCCCACCCAATGATTGGGTGTGTATACTCAGCAACCTTCCCTTACATAATCTTGCTTCATGCCTTAACACCCACTGTTCCTCAGACAGTAAACAGCACAGCCCCTCCTCTGTACATCAGCATTCTCAGCCCTAAAGGAGGATGCCCTGACTGACTCAATCCTGTGATGGCTGGGGATTGGGGTTATCATTATGATAGATGGTCCTGTATTCATTTAAGTTTAGAAGACTGGGACTTGATCATATTAGACATGTAAGAGGGGTCTTGACAGGCTGGTTGCTTTCTTATTCTGAAGTAAATGAGGACTAGGAATCACAATTTAAGAATAAGGGGTTAACAAGG
>JAHRHZ010000267.1:8387341-8471831 GCA_024137785.1 Ginglymostoma cirratum | reverse complement strand
CTTCTGGTGAAGGGTCTAGGCCCGAAACGTCAAGCTTTCCTGCTCCTATGATGCTGCTTGGCCTGCTGTGTTCATCCAGCTCCACCCCTTGTTATCTCAGATTCTCCAGCATCTGCAGTTCCTATGATCTCTTAAGAGTAAGGGGTCTTGTCTTTAAGAAGATGATGAGGCACTTTTAAGAAGGAGATGATGAGAATATATTTTTCTCTCAGATGACCATGAGTCTGTGGAGCCGTTAAGATAGCGCTGGAGATTGGTGACACCATACAATGCTTTTCACTGTATTTTGTAACAAAGTACACATGACAATAAATCAATTTGAATAAACCTGTAGGTCTGAGTGACCCTCTGCATTTAAAGCACAGCAAGATCCTGGATGTCCTGGTTTGGCTGTGTTATGGTCCTTAGCTTGATGGTTCATCTAAAGGATGGGCATGTCTGACAATACCAGACTCCTGGTAGTCACTGCTGTGGAACATCAGCCTACATATGTGCTTGAATTGTTGATTGGGATTCACAAGTCTCTTTTGATTTAAGTGCAACAGTGTTATAAACTGAGCCAAACTGAAAGTGAGATGGAAATTTACCAAATGACGTAAAGGGAGCTATTAGACAATGTCCTGCTGATTTAAAATGTACGCAGACACAATCTGATTTGCATGATGTTAACAAAGCTGAGTTCCAACTCTAATCAGGCTCTGTGTTGAGTAACAGACAGAGACATTTCTAAACCATATTAAATAAACAGGGAAAATTACATGACAAACGTACAAGGTTCTTTTTATTACACAATGCTGTGAAATTTCAGATTTCATAGTTTTCTAATAATCGCAGAGGCAGAGCTATCGCAAATTATTAAATGACAACATACCTGTGTTACGAGTAAAAGGCTGAGGAAGTAAAATATCACACAAACAGCAGTGGTCAGAGAAAGGCGCTTCGATCGTAGAGATTTTGGGAATTGGTCCAGTAGGCCTGTTATAATTGTTTCTGATGAAAAGATGAAAACGAAATGAAATCAGGATTTAGTCGGTAGTTTACACAATGCCACACTCTCTGTCGCTGATTACCATCAAGCGCCCTCCCTCAGCTGATGAATTATGAATCCTTCAAGTTGAATGCCACTTGGAAGAAGTACTGTGGATCCAAGGGTTCAGAATGTACTCAGGGTGGATGATTTCAGTGTTCATCACTGAGAGTAGCACCATTACTGACTGCACTGTCCAAATTTCAAAGGACATATCTGTCAGACTGGATTGCAGATGGACTTAGGACCAACAAGAGGGAAAACATTGGCCTTATCCTCACCAAACAGCCTGTCACAGATGTATCTGTCTATGATAGTCACTAGTAGGAGTGACAACAACACTGTCCTTGTTATCTCAAAGCCTACTCTTTACAACGAAGACGCCTTCATCAAATGGTATTCTCAGAACTGATTCCAGTGGATAAAAACTAGATAAACTACTAAAAAAAAGTAGGTATTGTAGATCATGGAAGTGTCTTCAACTACAATATGTAATCTCATAACTCAAGTGTTTCACTCACTCTGCCAACATTATCAAGGCAGAGGACCAATCCTAGTTCAATAGGCAGCTCAAGAGAGCATGCCAGGAGCAGCACCAGTATTGAAAAAGGTGTCAAGCCTAGTAAATTTACAACAAATTATTAAGTGCGAGTTAAGGAGCAGAAGAAACATTCCATTGACGAGGATAAGTGATCCTACTGCCAAGGAATCAAGTCTGTGCTCTGCTGTTCTGACACATCCCATCATAAATCCAGCGAGCAATTAAACAACTAGCTGGAGAAAATGGCTGCGCAAACACCCCATCCTCAGCAGGTCAGTTCAAGTAAACAGGCTGAAGCATTTTTATTCACCTGACAGACTTTTCTAGGTTTCATATCAACAAGGATGAGGAGAGACATGGGTAAATTAAACTGGCATTCCATCCCTGAATAAAGATTTCAGAGAGAGAGGCAATATTCCCAGCAGCAATCCCTCAGTGACTGGAAGACCGAGGATGTCTTCTATCATGGATAGCTACAGCCTTTGCACCACGGGTGGGGGACGAACAGGAGAGCCTGAAGGTGTGGGTGAGCACTTGCTCAGCAATATCACCAACAGTGATTCCTCATGGTTCTTCCAATTTCCGCAGAGATTGTGAACATTTAGATAGAAATGCGAACAGCCCAGAGTGGTCAAGTGAAGGAAAAGGATGCCACAAGATTCCACGTATTTGATTTATTTATTGTCAGATGTGCCTTCTCACAAAATACAGTGTTGCGTAGGTCGCCACTGTCTGGCGCCATCTCAAAACACAGAAAAAAATAAATCAAAACATAGAACGTAGAGACAGAAAAATGAAGAAGTAAAGAAAGTGTCCAAGTTACAGTCCTTCCCGTGAAGTACTCCACCATTGGCCCGGTGGCCAGGCACGAGCCCCCTTCGCCACGCCACTGCAGCTGGAATGAAAGCCGCCACCCTTCAGCACCTTCTCACCTCCACCACATGCCCTTGCCACTGTGAGTCCTCCGTTAGACCTTGCCAAAGCAGACGTCACTGATGCTGTTGCGTGCCGCACTGGCCCAAACTCAACTCGATCGCCCTTTAGGCCCACCTCACCGACGCAGCCGCTGCTGATGCCGCCGGGTTTCATAGTGGGCCTAAATCTGCCTCTGCCTCCGGCTCCATGAATTTCAGCTGGGCACAGATGCCGCCGGGAGTCTAAACCCACCTCCGTCCCAGCAGTCATGAGTCAGTGCTAGGACTAACTCAGTGATGCAGAAGCTGCCAGGAACCCGGTATCAATTCAAGAAAACCTTGCTGTACATAAGAACAAAGTGAAACGGAATAGACAAAGCAAACACTACTACCTTATCAATTTTGTAAACCGTTAGGTTCGAGAATAAAGAGTTCCTTTAAACATTGCAACAGAATCTTAAAGATCCATTCACTGCTGCTGGGACTAAATCATGATTTTTAGGCATTCACTTTTTCAGTATTCCAGCTATTCTCTGAATAATGAGGTATCATAAGGATCCTTCCATTAGCATTTGGCTAAGTGACCACTCAGCATTTTTTCTAAAGCCTCATGACTGCAGATTTCTCAACTTAATGTGGGACTCCACTGATTGCTGCTTTAGTGAATCAGGAACATGCCAGGTTCCTAACAGCCTCTGTGCTCCATGTGCTGAGTCTGGACAGCCATAGACTGCTTTCTCCTATCTGCTCCCACAGCTCTGGTCCCCACCACTGCTCTACATCTCCTGGAAGTTTCTATCATCCTCTGATGTCTTAAAGGGCTGAAGAACCTGGCTAATGAATGTTTCCAATGAGCAAACACACAAATAAATTGAAAGAAACGCACCTTCCTATCCCCACAGCCCATTTCCATAGCAATGTGACATACTTCGGGATGTCCTGAACTGAAATGTAAGCTGACTATTTTTTAACCTAGAAAACAACACTTTTACCCTGTCACCCATATAAATAATTTACTAATGGGTGTAATTTCATTCTTTTCAAAATTGCAACGTCCACCAAGAAACCCTTTTGCTTACAAGTCGTTTTTGACTTTATTTGATCCAAGAACAAAATGAACAACTGTAGGTGTTTTGGATAAACCCAGAATTTGTTATTTCAGGTTTTCCCAATAATAAATAAAAACCGAAAGAACGGCGGATGCTGTAAATCAGAAACAAAAACAAAGTTGCTGGAAAAGCTCAGCAGGTCTGGCAGCATCTGTGAAGGAAAAAACAGAGTTAACGTTTTGGGTCTGGTGACCCGGCTCGAGTGTCACCGGACCCGAACCGTTAACTCCGTTTTTTTCCTTGACAGATGCTGGCATGCCTGCTGAGCTTTTCCAGCAACTTTGTTTTTGTTTCCCAATCATAACTTTGATTTTGTAAAATAAACTCAGGAAACACCCCCTGACTTGTAATCATCTTGTTAATTTTTAACCAACTTCTCAGTCAGGATGTTAACTCCATTTTTAAAAATTCCATTCCACATAAGGCAACTTACAGTATTTCTAAAATATATGCGTTAATAAACTAGATATTCACGATATCTTATTTTATTTTAAAGTTCCTTCAAGGGATGAGAGAATAAAATCCTGTGAAACAATTAAATGAAAGAACTGGGGAAAAAAAAAATTGCCTTTAAGTTTGATCAAGGTGGATTATAAAGATACTCACCAAAGTTGGCGAACTGACTGTCCAGTCCCAGAGTAAGCAGCATGAAGAAAAATAAAATGGACCATAAAGGTGCCCACGGTAACTGCGCCAGAGCCTCTGGATAGACAACAAAAGCCAAACCAATACCTAAAAAGTAGGTACAATTAGTACTGTAAAATTAATGGTGTTTAAAACAGACAAACAATAACCTGACATAACTTAAAAAATTAAATTGCAATCTAAATTGTCAAAATCAACCCTATTTTGTTCAGCATTTGCTATGTGAATTGTTTTTTTCATTCTTCAAGCTGAGCAACGTCATACTAGAAAATTGGGTCATTTCCATCTCCTGCAACTAGGATTCAAAAATGCTTTGAGCAGCTTGCTATTCTAATGGTCGAAAACTAGGCAGGGATCCATTTATGCAGAGTTTTGGTTTTACAATGAGGTTTCTAAAACAGGCATGCAGAGATGGAACTTATACCCACAAATTATACAAAGTGCTCAAACTGCATCAGTCTGTGAAGGGTGTGGTTTGACATCTACAAGGCTTGAAACTTTAATGACATATTATCAACTCTGTTGTCTTTAGGAAGAGCCATCAAACCAAGACTCCATCTGGTCTCTCAGAAGGACACAAAGATCCCATGGCACAATTTTGGAGAAGAGCAGTGGGTTTTCCCCCGCAATACTGGATAGTATTTATCCTTGAATCAACATCACAAAATCTGGTCATTATCATTGTTCCCTTTGTGGAAGCTTGCTGTGAGCAAATTGACAACCACATTACATTACAAAAGCAAATACACCTCAATAGTGATTCATTGGAAGTAAATTGCCTTGAGATGCCCAGTGATTATAAAAGACAAAAAAAATCCAAGTCTTTTGTTTTTTCTGCTGTAACATAAGTTCTCAGACAAATGTTGCAGTAGCAAATTGGAAACATCACTGAAAATTCAAGGCCCTACACTAAATTATGTATTTCTGAATGAATGACTTGTACTGTGATCAATATGCTGTGCTGATTCAAAGTTCTTGCATTTAATGGAGAAAGTTGAACTAACTTATTAGACCCCTTCGAAATCTTTCAGTTTACAATTCATCATTAATCCTTGACTGACATACCACTGTTTCACTGCATAGAATTTCAGAACTTGAAGTCATTTTTCACCAGGATAACTGCTTCAGATCCCAATGAGTGATTATTTGGTCTGCAGACTAGAAGAATTATAATTTCAGATCTAATGAAAAGATCTACTTTACCTGACTGCGCAACCTCTGAGACAGGTTTGGCTTGCACATGAGCCATGTGTCCAAGGACAGAGAAGATGACAAACCCAGCAAACACGCTCGTAGCACAATTAGCAACACAGACAACGAAGGTATCTGTGTAACAGTTGTTGTGGAATTTGTTATAAGATGAAAGTGCTGTTAAGCCTCCCATGGATACAGCGATAGAAAAGAATATTTGTGTTGCAGCATCTTTCCAAACCTAGTAAATAGGAGATAGAACAAATGAGCAGTAGGAGATTTTACTTGAACTTATTCAACAATGGAAGGCAAAACTACATTAACAAAGACGAACATTGTTAGCAGCACAGGTCAACAACAAGGGGTGAGAATGAAGCTTCTTTAATCAATAAAATCTCCATTGAAATTAGAGCTATCATTTTGTTTTCCAGCCTAATACTTGCTGGCAAATTCTCCCTTGGAACATTATTGCTTTTCACTGCTACTTGAAAATTGAAGACCACGTTTAGTTACTGTGGTGTAGTGGACTCTTGTTCTTTTCCATAGCAACACTTTTCTATAATTGTGATTGCTATTGACGTACCACTAAGTCACAATGTGGCTGATAACCGCAATATTGCTATTAATTTGCCTTTACACATAGATTGATAAGCTAATTATGCAATAGTTTTTTGAATGAGTTTGTTACTAGTTGTTAAAACTAAACGTGTTACAAAAAATGTCAGGAATTGTTTGCCATTCCACTCTGTCTCAGTCCATTCTATTAAATCTCATCTCATCCAAACCAAGCTCGCCTGATCCCTCCCTTCACTACTTCATAATATCTCGTCCATCCAGTCCTACTAGTCCCATTATCAATGAATTATTGCTCAATTAATTCCATGTCATCCCATTCCTCCCTATCCAATGTTGCATCAACTTATTTCAAACAGTTCCAGCTCATCCCATCCTCCCCTGTCCAAGTCCATCACATCCATTCCATCCTTTCCTTCATATCCTAGCCTATACTGTACCATCCCATTCTATCATAGCTTGCCATTGAATTGGGGGTCAGTTAGCTCAGTTGGCTGGATAGCTGGTTTGCAATATAGAGTGACATCAACAGTGTGTGTTCACTTCCCACGCTGACTGAAGTTACCATGAAAGACTCTGTTTCTCAGCCCTTCCCCTCACCTGGAGCATGGTGACCCTCAGGTTAAACCACCACCAGTCATCTCTCTCAAGTGAGAGAACAGCTTCAGGGCTGGCAAGACAATGGCAACATTACCTTACCATATAATTCCATATTTCCCATCTGTTAAAACAAGTTGTGAAAAGGTTTTTTTTTAAAGAAGTGCCCATCCAAATAGTAATGAGAATGATTGAAATGGCGTTTTATGTGTTTAAATATGGCCCAAAAATCAATTTTGCACCCTTAAAACGGTTATGTAAAACAGCAAACTAAACAAGACTGAAAAACCAAATACAATGGCTAAGAATTACTCTTGAAATTCAGTCATTGACTTTGTTCTATTCACCTCAGCATCAGCCAGTTTGGAGAAGTCTGACTGGCTTCCAATGTAGAATTCAATACCATTTGAGGCTCCCTCCAGGGTAATCCCTCGGATCAGGAGTATGGTTAAAGCCACATACGGAAACGTCGCAGTGAAATAAACCACCTGACCATGGAGAAAAACATGTTAGATGTTCTTGCATTGCTGGTACAACATTTGCAGTACTGGGTCCAAAAGAATGGAAAACAAATAGGATTGGATTTAATTTATAACTCATTTATTTCTCATATTCAGGAAAGTATCAAATTTAAATAGGAAAATAGAGCAGACTGTGACGAAGATATTTCATTCATCACTTTTACACCTCAGGTTTCTTTCCCATTCTCATTGTCCAGACAAATCTTATTTCACTCAAAAAAAACCCTGGCCCTAATCTGTTCAATCACTTGCTCCAGGCCTGCCCAGTCTCCCAGAAAAAATTGGAATGACAACCCAGAGCCCCTGACAGAAACCTTTAGAATGGGGGAGACATTGCAGGGGATCTGGGGGGAATTGCTGCTGTTCTTTCCCTCAGGAGAAAGATCTTCAGATCTCCCTCAGGCCTGAAGTGTTGATGAATTATGGATCTCCCACTCCCCAAAGAGACTTCACCTGGGAGATAAACCAGCGACTTCACAAATGATTTATAAATTCTAGTTTCACTGTTTCAGAAATCTGTATTTTGTCACTAGTTATAGCTCTATTCATCACCGATCACTTACCTTTCCTGATGATTTGATTCCTTTAGATAAGGCTGCTCCAACTGTCAGTCGGACCAGAAGCAGACAGAGGGCTAAATACCAGACTATGCCCCCAGTCTCATCCATTGAACTGGAACGCTGTAAAACCACTTTACTGAAGAAAATGACGACAGAAAATATCTTGGATCAGCATAATATTTAATACACACAATGACAGTTTAAATATACAACAATAGACAGTCAAATAAAAATAGATTTACAAGGTAAGTAATTTAAAGAGAAGCAGTTCAACATTTAGAAGTGAATTAATATGTTGAATCGAGATTAAACTTCACATACTTTTGTATTTTCTCCGTGCCTCTTG
This sequence comes from Ginglymostoma cirratum, assembly GCA_024137785.1. Classification (NCBI taxonomy): domain Eukaryota; kingdom Metazoa; phylum Chordata; class Chondrichthyes; order Orectolobiformes; family Ginglymostomatidae; genus Ginglymostoma; species Ginglymostoma cirratum. Next base: position 8,463,807 of record JAHRHZ010000267.1, on the reverse strand, counting down.
ACTTTCTAAAGATGTGATTTTGTTTAAACAGTGAGTGCTGACGAGATTCCCTGGAGGACTGACTTGATTTAATGGGTTCCTGTCAATGCTTCATTAACTGCCATACATTGCGCTGTTGAAACTATCAGTGTACTTAGTCACTGTGGCCTCGAACAGATCAAATCCCCTCAAAATATATTAAGAAGGTAGCCTAGACCCTAAATTTTATCTTACTTTAAAAGCATTATGTCGCTGATGCAATTGATTGGTCAAACTACTCAACGCTAAGCAAAACACAATTTATTTATGTACTGTAGTTAAAATACAACAAAAGAAAAAGCCAAAAGAATCAGCTTAGTTGCAGCTGTATTGGAACACTTAACAGAACAACAGATTAGTTAGCTACGAGACAGTCACTGTTCCAAGAAAGCAACATTCGATAAACACACCATTGGCAAAATGCAAGTTCAGAAAACAGGTTGTTTCACATGCAAGTCCAGCAGCGCAGGAGAAAAAACATCAAGAGAACTCTGAAAGAATGTAGCAGGGAGCGAAGTGCTGCAGCAACAGACCCAGCAACAAATGCTACTGAAAAACTAAGAGACTAAAAAGCTTGAAAATCTTCTGATGAAGGGTCTAGGCCCAAAACGTCAAGCTTTCCTGCTCCTATGATGCTGCTTGGCCTGCTGTGTTCATCCAGCCCCACACCTTGTTATCTCGGATTCTCCAGCATCTGCAGTACCTTTTATCTCTAAGAAACTAAAAACCCTGGTTCTGTGAGAGCTTGACCATAAACATTTAAGCTGCTTCTATCATTCCAACGTTTAAAAAAAAGGCTTCACAAGCTGTTTACTTTATGAGTTTTCAAGAGACCTCTGTCATAAAACCTATCCTCAAAATAATACAGAGCAAAATAATCTCTGAAAGCCATAGTATCATCAAGGAGTGCAGGGTCAGGACAAGTAAATACTCTAGGGGTTCAGATTTCCATTCTGTGGGGAGGGGAAGGGGCCGGGGTGGAAACTGATGGTGTGTAGTGGAGCAGATGAAAATAGGTGACCCCAGAAGCGGGCCTGTGGCATCACAACTGGCTTTGCTGTTGAGATCCAAGAGAGCAATGGTGGTCAGAGACCCGTTAGTTAGGGGCACAGACAGGCATCTCCATGGCCATGTTTGAGACTCCAGGATAGTGTGTTGCTTCCCTGATGCCAGGGTCTCTGAGCGGTTGCACGAAATTCTCAAGGGAGAGGGTGAGCAGCCAGAGGTCGTGGTGCACAATGGTACTGCCGACATTGGAAGAAAGAGGGATGAGGTCCTGAGGAATGAGGACAGGAAGTTAGGAAAGAGGCTGAAGAGCAGGACCTCGAGGGTCGTAATCTCTGGGTTACCACTCATGCCACGTGCTGGTGAGGCAAGGAACAGAAAGATAGGAGCGATGAATGCGTGGCTAAGGAGCTGGTGCAGGGGGCAGGATTTCAGATTTTTGGAACATTGGGACCTCTTCTGGGGAAGGGGTGACCTGTACAAGAGGGACAGGTTGCACCTAAGCTGGAGCAGAACCTCCTTGCAGGGAGGTTCGCTAGTGTTACTCGGGAGGGTTTAAACCAGAGTGCAGGGGGTTGGGAATCAGGTCAGCAAATAAAGAGATTGAGGGGAAGGTAGATGTTAAGACCAGAAAATCACAAAGAAAGGAAAGGCAGAGACAGGCAAATGAATAGCATGGTACTAATGGGCTGAAGTGTGTTTACTTCAATGCAAGGAGTATTATAGGTAAGGCAGATGAGCTTAGAGCCTGGATCAGTACATGGGACTATGATGTTGTGGCCAACACAGAGAATTGGATGAGAAAGGGACAAGACTAGCCGTTCAACATTCCAGGGTGTCATTGTCTTAGACAAGATAAGGAGGAAGGTAAAAGAGGTGGAGGTGTTACATTGCTAATCAGGGAGAATGTTACATCTGCACTCGGAGACGATATGCTGGAGGGCTCATCCACTGAGGCAGTGTGCATAGAGCTCAATAATAAGATGGGTGCAATCAATCTGATAGGATTATACTATAGTCTCCCCCAACAGCCACCAAGATATTCAGGAACAAATATGTAGGCAAATTATGGAAAGGTGCAATAAAAAGAGTTGTCATAGTGGGTGACTTTAACTTCTCCAATATTGACTGACCGTTCAGTGGGAGAGCATTCTGGAAACAGTGACTACAACTCCTTAAGTTTTAAAACAGCTATGAACAAGGATAAGTGAGGACCTTGCAGGGAGGTACTAAATTGGGGGAGGGCAAATTACGTCAGTATTAAGCCGGAGCTAGGGAATGTTAATTGGGAGGAGCTGTTATTAGGCAAGTCCACATTTGACATGTGGGAATTGTTTAAAGACCTGCTGATCAGAGTTCAGGACTGGCATGTTCCTGTAAGGAGGAAGGACAAAGGTGGCAAGGTAAGGGACCCTTGGATAACGAGGGAGGTTGTGGATTTAGTCAAAAGGGAAAAAGAAGCATATGTAAAATTTCGCACGCTAAAATCAGACAATGCCCGTGAGGAATATGAGGGAAGCAGGAAAAAACTTGAGCAGGGAATTAGGAGAGCAAGAAGGGGCCACAATATGACATTAGCCAGTAGGGTTAAAGAGAATCCGAAGGCATTCTATAGATGCATTAAAAACAAGAGGATAATGAGGGAGAAGGTAGGACCACTCAAGGATAAAGGAGGGAACTTGTGCTTGGAGGCAGAGAATGTGGGTGAGATCGTAAATGAGCACTTCGTATTGGTATTCACTCAGCAGAAGGATATGGAGGATGGTGAGATTTGTGTGGTGTATGCTAAAATGTTAGGGCATTTTAAGATCAAGAAAGAAGTGGAGTTGGATCTCTTGAAGGTGGATACATCCCCAGGACCTGATGGTATCTACCTCCGGTTATTGAGAGAGACAAGAAAGGAGATTGCTGGGGCCTTGACCAAAATCTTTGTATCCACACTAGCCACTGGCAAGGTCCCAGAGGACTGGAAAGTAGCTCATGTTGTTCCACTGTTCAAGAAGGGAAATAAGGATAATCCAGGAAACTATAGGCTGGTGTGTCTTACATTGGTGGTTGGGAAGCTATTGTAGAGAATTCTTAGGGATAGGATTTATGCACATTTGGAAAAGCATGGCCTAATAAGGGACAGTCAATATGGCTTTGTACACGGCAGGTCTTACTAACTTTATTGAATTTTTTAAGGAGGTGTTTAAGGTGATCGATGAAGGTAGAGCAGTGAATATTGTTTGCATGGATTTTAGTAGGGATTCTAACAAGATCTCTAATAGTAGGCTCATCCAGAAGATTAAGACACATGGGATCCACTGTGACTTGGCCCACATGGATTCAGAATTGGCTTGCCCATAGCAGATAGAGGGTAGTGGTGGCAGGGTGTTTTTCAGGCTGGAGGTCCATGACTAGTGATGTTCCACAGGTATCCGTACTGGGACCTCTGCTGCTTGTGATATACATAAATGACTTAAATGAAAATGTAGATGGGTGGATTAGTGAGTTTACAGTTGATACAGAAATCAGAGAAGTTGTGGATAGTGTAAACCGTTGTCAAAGGATACAGTGAAATACAGATCAGTTGCAGAAAGGGGCAGAGAGATGGCAGATGGAGTTTAATATGGTTAAGTATGAGGTGTTGTACTTTAGGAGATCAAATGTTGAGGAAAAGTATACGGTTAGTGGCAGGGATTTGAACAGCACTGATGTACATAATGATCTTGAGGTTCATAGAACATAGAACAATACAGCGCAGAACAGGCCCTTCGGCCCTCGATGTTGCACCGACCTGTGAACTAATCTAAGCCCATCCCCCTACACTATCCCATCATCATCCATATGCTTATCCAAGGACTGTTTAAATGCCCCTAATGTGGCTGACTTAACTACATTGGCAGGCAGGGCATTCCACGCCCTTACCACTCTCTGAGTAAAGAACCTCCCTCTGACATCTGTGTTAAATCTATCACCCCTCAATTTGCAGCTATGCTCCCTGGTACAAGCCGACGTCATCATCCTAGGAAAAAGACTCTCACTGTCCACCCTATCTAATCCTCTGATCATCTTGTATGTCTCTATTAAATCCCCTCTTAGCCTTCTTCTCTCCAATGAGAACAGACCCAAGTCCCTCAGCCTTTCCTCATAAGACCTTCACTCCAGACCATAGTCCATAGTTTCCTAAAAGTGGCCACACATGCAGATGGGGTGGTAAAGCAGGCATATGGCATGCTTGCCTTTATTGGTCGGGGAATTGAGTACAAGAGTCAGGAAGCCATACTGCAGATTTGATAAGACTTTGGTTAGACCACACTTGCCAACTATTGTGTTCAATTCTGGTCACCACATGACAGGATTGGAGGCTTTGGAGAGGGTGCAGAAGAGGTTCACCAGGATGCTGCCTAGATCAGAGGGTATGAGCTATAAGGAGAGGCTAGAAAAACTCAGGTTGTTTTTCTCTTGAGTGGTGGAGGCTGAGGGGAGACGGCATAGAAGTTTATAAAATTATGAGATGCATAGATAGGGTTGATGGTCAGAATCTTTTTCCCGGAGTGGAAACGTCTAATACTAGGGGCCATGCATTTAAGGTGAGAAGGGAAAAGTTCAAAGGAGATGTGAGGGGAAAGTTTTTTACACAAAGAGTGGTGGGAGTCTGGAATGAACTGCCAGGGGAGGTGGTGGAGACAGATATGATAAGGGTATTTTAGACACATTTAGATAAGCGCATGAATATTTATGAAATGGAGGGATATGGACCAAAGGCAGGCAGAAGGGATTTGTTTTATTTGGCATCATTTTTGGCACAACATTGTGGGCCAAACAGCCCTTTCCTGTGCTGTAGACTTCTATGTTCTGTGTTGTAATTCAGAGGCTGTTGTTACAGAGACAGACTAGACAAACATCTGGCTTTTGTGTGCTGGTATTTTGTTGAATAATGAGTTAAAAACAATAAATCAAAAAAGAGATCCCCAGCCATCTCATCTCACACCCCTCTACTCCAGTTTACTCTCCATGTCCTATCCACGTCAACACATGCTATTTTATGCTATCTACCGATCCCATAGCTTCTTATTCTCCCCCATGCCAAACTATTCCCCATGACACATCAGCCTTCAGCTTTTTGTCTGTCCCCATGGTCATTTATACCCTCAGTGACACCAACACTGTCTTCTGTTTACACCTGCCATGCCAACTCATCCAACATTCACCAAGGACAGAACTCAGTACCCTTGCTAAGATTAAGGACAGTTTTCATTGTCCATTAATTTAATCACTATTTCAAAAGAAATACTTTCATTGAGAATGCATTTTAATGCATTTCATCCCTTATGAAAACAAACTCTTGAATTCATAGACTAATTTCATTGACCACTTTGTTCAGTCAATCAAATTGTGAATTGTTGGGCATTCCATTGTGATAATGAATGGTTGTGAAATCAGCACTAATTCTGTTATGATAGCCCTCAATCTTGTGTCAAGAGTGAAATAGCAATTACATTTGTTTTTGTTAAGCACTAGAGATAGTTTTCTTTCAACTGTTTCCAGGGCATGCGTTTTCAATGTCTTGAAAGACTGACAGATTTTCTTGACAGTCGAGTTGATGTATCCTTTTGAAAGGTCTGTTGACAGTTTCAAAGGGCTTATGCATTTCTTTCCCACATTTAAGTCTAGTTTCAACACTTCTAAAGGGCAGTTACCTCCCTAAAAGTGCGCCTAACCTCCCCAAAAGTGTCTAGGGAGCATATCTAAAAGGTTAATTCGCCTCTCCAAGGACACTCATCAATTTCCCTGAGTGAAAGTGCAGAAGTTGTGTTTTGGTCAGTCCATGAGTGAAAATCATATCAGCCTGAGGCAGCTGCGCCTTCACAAGTGCTGTCATCTCCATGAACCATGCCTATAAAAAATTGCAAACACTCCCCATTAATCACCCTCTGCCCAACACTCACACCCCCAACTCCCAGTATAAAAATGGTAGGTGCTGTATTCTAGGGCAGAAAGTGGATCTCCATCAGAATTTTAATAACAATGGAATACTCTCAATACAATTCCCAGGTCTACTGATTAAAGGGATAAAAGGAATTATTTGATTTCAAGATGAATCATTTTAATTAATGGATAAAAATGGATAAAAGTGATCAATGTAGGTTTTGCTGCATAACTGACTAATAATCCTAGAATATAAGCATCCAGGAGGGAGTTAGCTAATGAAAGGGCCCCTGTTGTGATGTTACTTTGCAACAGGTCTAGGATGTAAAATGCATCTCTACCATTGCATATCTCAATTTTATGCCCATTAAACATTCAATAGTCTAACCAGGGAAGCGGTTATACTGGACCTGGTTTTGGGGAATGAGCCTGCCCAGGTGGAGCATTTTGGGAGTAGTGACCATAATACTGTGAGTTTTAAAATACCCATGGATTGGGATAACAGCAGTCCTCGGGTGAAGGTATTGAAATGGGACAAGGCAAATGACAACCATATTAGGCAGGCTCTGGAGAATTATGATTGGGACCAGCTATTTGAGGGTAAATCTATACCAGACATGTGGGAGTATTTCAAACAGCAGTTGATAAGTGTTCAGGAGAGGCACGGTCTTGCAAGAATGAAGGATAGGTATAGCAATTTACTTGAATCTTGGATGACCAGGATGTTATGCCCTTGGCCAGAAAGTAAAAGGAAGCGTACCTAAGGTCTAGGAGGATGGGAACTGACAAAGCTGCTGAAGTATAAAAGGAAACTAGGAAACACCTTAAACAAGGAATTAGAAGTACTAAAGAGGGTCATAAGAAGTCATTAGCAAACAGGATTAAGGAGAAGCCCAAGGCTTTTTATATGTATAAGCAAGAAAGTAGACAGGGAAAAGGTTGGCCCACTCAAGAACAAAGGAGCCAATCAATGTGTGGAACCAGAAGCGGTGGGTGAGGTCTTAAACGAATACTTCGTGTCGGTATTGACCAAACAGAAATAATTGGTTAAGGATGTTCTCAGGAAAGGGAGTGTCAAATTTCTAAGCCAAGTTCCTAATAAATAGGAAGAGGTGTTGTGTCTTAAAAAGTATTAAGGTACATAAGCCCACATGTCCTGATGGGATCTATCCCAGAATATTGAGGGAGACAAGAGAACAATTGCTGGACCATTGACAGACATCTTTGTATCCTCTTTAGCCGCAGTTGAGGTCCCAGAACCTGGAGAATAGACAATATTATCCCATTGTTTAAGAAGGGTAGCAAGGATAATCCAGGAAATTACAGGCCTGTGAGCCTTACGTCAGTGGTAGGGAAATCATTTGAAAACATTCTCAGGGACAAGATCTATGCACATGTAGAAGCAAATGGACTTTTAGCGATTGACAGTATGGTTTTGTGCGGGGGGAGGTTGTACCTCACAAACATGATCGAGTTTTTTGAGGAGGTGAGGAAGATAATTGTTGAGGGAAAAGTGGATGATGTTGTCTACATGAACTTCAGTAAAGCCTTTGACAAGGTCCTTCATAGCAGATGGTACAAAAGGTGAAGTCACATGGTATCGGGGTGAGCTGACAAGGTGGATACAAAACTGGCTTAGTCATAGGAGACAGAGGGTAGCTGTGGAAGGATCCTTTTTGGAATGGAAGGTTATGACTAGTGGTGTTCTACAGGGATCAGTGCTGGGACCTCTGCTGTTCGTGGTCTACATAAATGATTTGGAATAAAATGTAGCTGTTCTAATCAGTAAGTTTGCACACAATACAAAGATTGGTGGAGTTGCAGACAGTGAAGAGAATTGTCAGAGGATACAGCAATGTATAGATCAGTTGGAGGCATGGGCAGAAAAATGGCAGATGGAGTTTAATGCAGACAAATGTGAGATGATGCATTTTGAAAGGTCAAGTACAGATGGAAATTATACAGATAACCCTTAGGATTATTGATATGCAGAGGGAGCTGGGTGCACAGGTCCACAGATCACTGAAGGTGGCAGTGCAGGTAGATAAGGTAGTAAAAAGGATCTATGGATGCTTGCCTTGAATAGAAGAGGCTTTGAGTGTAAGGATAGACAAGTTATGCTGCAGCTTTATAGAGCTTTAGTTAGAACTCACTTGGAGTATTGCATACTTTTCAGGTCACCAAACTACCAGAAGGATGTGGATGCTTTGGAGAGGATACAGGAAAGGTTTACCAGGATGTTGCCTGGTATGGGAGATTTTAGCTATAAAGAAAGGTTGGATAGACTGGATTTGTTTTCACTGGAATGTAGGAGGTTGAAGGGTGACCTAATAGAAGTTTATAAGGTTGTGAATGGAATGTATAGAGTGGAAAATTTGAAGATTCTTCCCAGGGTAGAGGGGTCAACTACTAGGCGACACAGGTTCAAGATTCAGGGTCAGGGGCAAAGTTTAAAAGATATGTGCAAGGCAAGTTTTGAGTGCCTGGAAAGTGCTGCCAGGTGATATTGTGGAAGCAGATGCAAGAGCAGCATTCAAGAAGCACATGGATGAATCCATGAATACAAAAGGAATTGAGGGATACGGCTCCTGTAATTGAAGACAGTTTTAGTATGCAAGGGCAAAATGTGTCTGTACAAGCTTGGAGGGCCAAAGGGCCTTTTCCTGTGCTGTATTGTTCTTTGTTCTTCGTTTCGTAGGACATTCACCTACTAACTGTCCCAAGAGGAGTTGCTGGCCCAGCTGTGCAGGTTATAGGTACAGGTCTCTGCAACAATGTACTTACTCCCAGAATTGCTCACTCGGGCCTTGGTGAGAAATGGAAATTTTTGATCCATTTGGACAAGTTTCATTGTTTTTCTGTAGCCATGTTGTATTAACGATTTCAAAATATCCATCGTCCAAAGTGAGATTGCAGAGTGGATCTGGAATGCATAAAATTAAACTTCATTAAGAACAAAGCAGTCATTTCTAACCATATAACTAAGACCATAATTTCACTCTGACTGAATTGGCCTAATCCTTTTTACTGTATTGTATTCCTAATAGTGTTTCCAAGATTTTGTCTACAATTTAGGTAGACATATTACAGGAAATCCAATCTCATTAAGGAAGTAATGGATTTTAATTTTTAAAAATTATTCTACACGAATCACTATTAATATTCTTTCTGGGATGTTGCTTCTAGCAAGGCCCGGTGGATGTAACAATCAGGAATCTTTATCGATTTGGCTAAGTTATGCACCTAGCAATACTGCCCATGTGAGCAAAGTCAGCAGACCGTAAACATTATATGAGATAGTTTGTGTTTCAGTACATTCCAATATTTACACTAGAACTTGAATCCAGCAGATGGTCTGAATATTTATATATCGGAATTGTCTTTAAATCAATCGGGTGTAAGCATTTACCTGTTTGTCATAAACACACATATCCAAGTACGCCCTCCTGGAAAGAAATAAGATGGTTTCTTCATTTCCAAGAGATTTTGAAGACTAGAATGATTTTATTTGTAAAATGCAAAGCATCAGAAAAAGAGGCAAATAGAAAACATTTGCAAGACTGTGAAGGAGTGACAACATCATCCAGAAGATGGAAAACAGAAAGGAAGAATCTTATACAAACAAGGATGAGATTCAGAAGGCTGAGCATAATTCATAAATCTGTGAAATGCAAAATAGATGCAGTGTAGAAAGCAGGAGACAAATAGGTGAAAAACGAAATGAAGAATCAAAAACGTAAAAAATAAAATCAAAAAACAAGCAAACAGGTTTAAAGGGAAAAAAAGAACATTATCAGTAAGGAACACCATGGCACACAAGCTAATTTTCTTCACATTCAATAAAAATCTGCAGATTTAGACTATCCACTATCCTGAAAGCTCAATGACTCACTCATGTATTTCCTGACTGTTATCCAAGCTTATCTGCTGTAATATCAAAATGGAGAGAGCCAGTGAAAGTACTGGCAATATTTTCGCCCTTACCTTTTTAAACAGAAATGAGCAATGAACAGTCATTGAATGTCCCCAATAGAAGGGAGCACTGTACCTTTTGGAGTCCTGCTGCATGTTTCATCTGCTCCCCACCAACTGAAGCAGTCTGCCCACGGCAGGGGTGATTGGAAGGAAGCAAACAGGTAGTACAGACTGTAGGCGAGGATGCAGGAATAAGAAATGCTGGCAAATATTGATGATAGCACCATTGTGATTCCCACACCTTAAAATGGAATGAAGGAAAACAGGTTAGATGTGATAAGTTATTGGTGTTGAACGCATCACTTCATGTAGATTCAGCTGGTTAACTGAGCAAATCAGTAAAATTCAAATCTCTGAAATGCTATTTCTTTTTCTGATATTTTTCACAATTCATTGGGCAGTCTAGGCCCAACCCACACTTTTTTAAACAATTTTTTACCACAATGTTCCATTTACAAGAGATTTCTTGGTTTAAAGGCTCCAGAGAACGTCTGGCCATTTCATCACAAGTTTACAGATCCAATCATTGAGAGGCTGGAGAAAATCTGTCTCAAAGAGCCTCAGAGGCACGTCAAAAATTTTCAAAAAATTCATAACTGAGAAAGTATTTTGCAGAGAAACCCCATGTGAGCAGACACATCCTTATTAAAGCATTTGGAAGTGAGATGAACAAGGTGCAAGAAAAGCAATGGTATCCAGTGGCATCACTTCCCCTCCTAGTTAACATCCCTATTCCTTTCCTGATCTCTACATGCAAAGTGTTGGTATTGCATGAAGTGATCAACATTGCCGAGGGCACTGAGTTGTACAGCACATAGGGACCTGATACATTAGGATGACCAGGGTTTAGAAAGCCTGCAGGTCCATGCCCTGTACAATGCATGGGTCTGTGTGTAATGTTCTTACCCTCTAAACAACCTCAAATTGGTGGGTCTTCCATTCACCCTTCCTCAAAGATTGAGACACCTAACTAGCTCTCCTACTTCTAATTCTGCAGCATTAAGCTGAGCTCAAAAGGTTTGCTCTCACTAGCTTAATATTGGATATACTTCTCAACTTAACAAACCAGGGATTGCCAATGAGAGATGGCCAATAAATATTTGCTTTGCCAGCAAGACGTATAGTCGTCTGAGATGGGCGTGTTAAAAACAACAGAAAATATTTATCCGCCTCTGCCAATTCCACTCAACAGCTGATGAGTCCCCAGTTGCATCAAATTCAAATGAGTAAAACATACATAAGTCCCTTAATTAGCAAGTCTTTTGTAGAAATTATTGAAAACATGTTAACAACTAAATGGAATACTGTGCATTCTACTGATATTACATCAAATACCTGGCTAAAATTACAAGACAATAAAACATTACACATGTTACTTCTATCTCATCATTGGTCTTTTTAAGAGTGTACTATGAATCAGATTGCATGTAACTTCAATTATTATTTTTTATATATCATTTATTATAATAAATAATATAACATTTGTTCAACAAATATTCACCTTGTAATATTGGCACAGCTTTCCACACTGCAATGGGCCCAAGGCTGGTAAACTGGCCAAAGGAAGTTTCCAAGAAAAACATGGGGATCCCAGCGAGTGTCAGCATGAGAGTGTAGGGAATAAGGAACGCGCCTGGAAAATATGGGAATGAAAAAATATATTTGATTTTACAAGTGTTGGAGTGACCAGGTTTATGTATGTAGTTTTTTGATTGCTTGTTACAAAATAATGCAACTTTACTCAAGAAACATGTTCAGTAAGAAAGCTGGATTGCATTGTGACTAACATCAAAAAGTTCATTAAAAGACTAAGTAATTGGGTTAAAAACATACAAACAGGTAACAATCTTGTGTAAGAAAAATTGACAAACAATTTCAGCAGGTAATGGGAAATGGTGAATGAGCATTTAAATTAACAGTAAACATTGAAGTAGAATTATGTGAAAATTATGAACCAATACACTGCTCATACATTCAACGCACTGAAATAAATTTAAATGCCATCATTTAAGTGCTTTATTGTACACCCGAACAATGTAAGAAATATAGCCACAGCAATAGCTATGTGCCCTGCATCCTGTTTGAAGAGCTAAACAGACCAGTTCATACCCACACAGCTACGAAATGGTGTAATTACAGGTTTACTCAGCAACTCAATACAAAACAACAAAAATTCAGGCTCTTCTTCAACTGCATTATGAATGAATGAAAAATACAACAGTCTACACTCCTACAAGACACTTGTCTCTCTCTCTCTCTCTCTCCCTTTCATATTCTCGCAAACTGACCCTGTCTGCGAGGTTCAGTGATTTTTTTGGGGAGCAAAACTTGCAAGTCAACCTTATAATGGCTTCCTTTGAACTCTTCACCTCTTGAAACCCATTTCCTTTGCAACATGAATCACGTAGGCCTTGTATGCAGATAGAAATGCTGCTTGGATATCCTTGAGATCCCAATCTCTTTCATGTGAAAGGAAAACGTTTAAAAGGTATTCAGATAATTACATGAATAGGAAATATTTGGAGGGATATAAGCCAAGCACAGGCAGGTGGGATTAGTTGGGACTTTGGGGACATGGTCGGCATGAACTAGTTGGACCAAAAGGTTCGTTTCCGTGCTGTATGACTGTATGACTTAATGAAAGGGACAATTGAAAGCGAAGTTGTTTTCAACCTGATATACTCAACCTGATATACCTGATACACCCTCCTGGGATGCTGGAGACTCAGAATCTCACTATTAGCACAGAGATTGTGTTCATTATCTGCAAGGTTAAATACCTTGTTTATTCTTTCCAGTAAAACAACGTGGGCCTGCTTCTAATCTATAACAAGCAGTTAACCCAGGCTTGGGGTCAGGGTAACATTAGAACGGGTCACTAGATCTTCATTCACCTGAAATTCAAGACACAGCCCCAATATGAACTATCGTATAATCATCATAATGGGTACTGTTTTCTGTTGTGTCTCTCCATTTTCTGTCTCTTAATCCTATCCTTCTTTTCATTATTGATTTCTTCTTTTGTACTTGTTTTGGCTTTAACTCCCCCTATTTAAATGAATATTCCCTTCCCATTATTTCACAATCCTTCACTTTGATGGTTAAGGAGATATCCCATTCTTTCCCCTGCTCGCTCAGGTTCCAGATTCCCAATCTATATAATTATCAACCTGAAAGTTAAGTAAACCCATTGCAGATGTTGTTAGGTCATTTTCTACACACGAAATACTGATGCACAGGATCAATACTTTTGATTAACCTGCTTATATATATCATGGTACATGACACATGTCTAGAGCAAGTGGGAGCTAACCCAGACCTCCTGACTCAAAGGTAGGACACTACCACTGCAAAACAAGAACCTTCCAGATGCCTTGCCACAGCACAATTTGGCTCAAGTATTCTCTCTAACACGAATATGGAATGGCCAAGAAGCAAAGAAAGATTTGAATTTAAACATTACGCATGCTAGCACAAAAATGTTGACCTATAACTACCCAGGAGGCAAGATCTGTCTAGATAATATTTACCAGGTTTGTCAGTGAAGTAACTAACTCACTTTATTTTTGTTTTCTAAGTATTCCATTTATCAGATTAAAATTTGAACCTGTCTACCCTCTTGCAAAGTGCGAAAGTTCTCATGATATTATTTGAGAAACAGCAGGAGTTTTCTTGTGCATCTTCTGATAATATCTAACCCTTCTATTCCTTGCCCTGTACTTTGAATTTAATTACAGTACCTCCTCCATTTCTGTAAGCCAGGAACGGAAATCGACAGACATTGCCCAGACCCACGGCATAACCAATTATCGAGAGCAGGTAGTCAGCCTTCGATGACCAGTTACCTCGCTCCACATTCTCATCATTTTCACCCACACGCTCACCGTTGGCAGCCTGGGGGAAGGACAGGAGATAGCCAATTTGAAATCAGACTTTTCATGCAATCGAATATAAAAGTACAGTTTTCACCCACTTACAGAAGCATTGCATTGTGTCACATTTAACAAAAATTGGTTGCTAGTTTGTGGCGATATTAACCCCAACAGAAAGTCTCTTCAACTCACAGCAAACAAAGTCCCGAAAATTATCAGTGCCTCTCAAGATTTGACATGAATGAATTCTCATATTTTGGTAAAAGGCTCACCATGTCTTCTGGAAGGTGTGTTTGACGGTGATTCTTAAGAATCCAGTTAAAGCCAACTCTCACTGGTGCATCTTTGGAACTTTGAATTACTCTGCAGTTTAAGGAGAGTTTAGAGTTCAGCATGAAGAAATTTTACTGTGACAGAACTTTGGTTAAAGACTTGCATTCTGAAACATAGTCCAACAACAGGACAAAGCTCATTAACTACTCTGCATGTAATCACAAAGGAGTATAGTTTCATGCATCGATGTTACATCAAAGGTGAAAGAATGAGTGACCCACTGGATCAAAAATTTCTGTTGGCTAGTTTGCGTGCCAGTTTCAGAACATTCAGTGTTAAAGTGCAATTATTCTACAGCAATTACAACAACAACTGGCTTGACATTAAATGAATTTTTCAATGAGACAGCACCAAGTGGAATTCCAACAATCATGGGCTTGGGTGGAACAGAACTTAAAATGCAGTTGTTGAACTTTGGATTTCAAATAACCAAATGTTGGATTTCATTTTAAAACCAGAGTTTGAAATTTTGCTTTCACCCCAGTTTCATGGCATGGTGGCTCAGTGCTTAGCACTGCTGCCTCACAGCATCAGGGACCCGGGTTTAATTCCACCCTCTGGTGACTGTATGTGTGGAGTTTGCACGTTCTCCCTGTGTCTGTGTGGGTTTTCTTCGGGTGCTCCGGTTTCCTCCCACAGTCCAAAGATGTGCAGACTAGGTGGATTGGCCATGCTAAATTGCCCGTAGTGTAGATGTGTAGATTAGGTGGGTGACAGGGGGATGGGTCTGGGTGGGATGCTCTGAGGGTTGGTATGGACTTGTTGGGCCGAAGGGCCTGTTTCCACACTGTAGGGATTCTATGATTTTATGAGTCTTGATGATCCGTTCCAGTTGCATGGACATTTTGGTTACACTGAGACCCTCTGCTCCAGCTAAACTGGGATTATCCGTTCCAGTTACACTGAGACCCTCTACCCCAGTTACACCAGCAACATTCCAACACCTAATTAATAAAGCCAATGTATGATTATGTAAAAAAGGCAAAAATTGCTGGAAAAACCGAGCAGGTCTAGTAGCTTCTGTGGAGAGAAATCAGAGTTAATGTTTCGGGTTGTGACCATTCCTCAGCTCCCCATTGTCATCAGCTTTTTACTATTACTAAAATCTACCTACTGTCACTTTAAATGTTTAGCCTGAGACATTTGATTTACAAGACGTTGATGTGAGTTTGTTTAAATCAAAGCCCATTGCAACAGAACAGCTCTCTCTTTCGCCAGTACTGTTGCTAATGCCCAAAAGTTGGTACCCACCTCTTTCATTCAAATTTTTGAGCAACACATTTACTTTGCTACAAAAGCAAAGGTTGCTGGAAAAGCTCAGCAGGTCTGGCAGCATCTGTGAAGAAGAAAACAGAGTTAACGTTTCGGGTCCGGTGACCCTTCCTCAGAACTGGAAGGGTCACCGGACCTGAAATGTTAACTCTGTTTTCTCCTCCACAGATGCTGCCAGACCTGCTGAGCTTTTCCAGCAACTTTGTTTTTGTTCCTGATTCACAGCATCAGCAGTTCTTTCAGTTTACATTTACTTTGCTAATCTGATTTTCCTTACGCAAATTTGCACTCAGGTAGTAATTCTGAAATTCTGAAATTCTTATCCTTATGGTCCTGCATTTTTAATTCAGCACTGAGTTGCTTCTAATCACTCAGCAGAACCTCCTTCCTAGTCCTGCCTCTGTCATTGGTACCTACAAGGACCACAGCACTTGGATTCTTCTCCTCCTTCTACAAGTTCCTCTTCAGCCCGGAGGAGAAGTCCTTGATTTTCAAACCAGGTAGACAACACAGCCTTTGGGACTCTGTCTTTGCTGCAGAGAGCAATATTAATTCCCCTAACTGTCCTATGTTAGTCTTACATTTCTATTTTCTATCTCTCTGCCCCTTACCCCACTTGAATGGTGCTTTGTACCACAGTGATTTGGTCCGTTTGCTCATTCAACTTGCACTCTGTGCTTTTGTCCACATGCATAGCAAGAACCTCACACTCAGGGTCACTGAATTATAGAGTTGTACCGCATGGAAACAGATTCTTTAGTCCAATTCGACCATGCCGACCAGACATCCTAAATTAACCAGTCCCATTTACCAGTATTTGGCCCATATCCCTCTAAACCCTTCCTATTCATGTACCAATCCAAATGCCTTTTAAATGTTATAATTGTACCAAACTCCACCACTTTCTTCTGGCAGCTCGTCCCATACACGCACCACCCTCTGCGTGAAAAAGTTGCCCCTTAGGTTCTTTTAATACTTTCCCCTCTCACCTTAAACCTATGCCATCGAGGTTTGGATTTCCATACACTGGGGAAAAGAACTTGTCTAGTCGCCCTATCGATGCGCCCAATGATTTTATAAACCTCTATAAGGTCACCCCTCAGCCTCTCACGCTCCAGGTAAAGCAGCCCCAGCTGTTGAATAAGGGAGGAAAGCACCTCCAAAGTTAAATTCTGGATCCCAATACTTGTCTCACCATCACTGCCATTCCTTCTCATTCAGATCCGTTTTCGCCGTCTGCTTCTTAGTGATGCTAACTTGTTATACTCAACTCCCAGTCTGCTTCACAGCAATACTGACCTGACACACACTCCTCCCAGTCTAATTCACAGTCACACTGACCTGCTGCACACTCCTCCCCGTCTGCTTCACCGTGATGCTGACTTGTTACACAATGAAGCTTCAAACCTCCAGCACATCTTGCTAAAGAGAGATCCCCCATGGGTCAATGTTGTCCTGGGTCAGATACAACTTGAATTGCGATCGCAATGTGTTAATCAATTTCAATGCCTTCATAGTGTTTGCTGTTTTGACCCACGCATTCGATATCTTATCATTCTTAAAACACTTTACATCTCATCCTTGGCACTGTAAGGACATCCATTTCAGCCACTCTGTCCCCCACTAATTTTTATAATTTGAGTTCAGCATCCTCACCAAATCTCTTCTCTATTCAATATCCATCTCCTCATCAAGATACACACCAACATATGCAGGGGACCAAAATCTCTCACATCACCTTTAATTTCATCAGCTCCATTATTATACCCACATGACTGTCCTTACTAAACTGGAATGATGGCTGGATGATCTTATCTTCAGATTGTTCCAGTACCACAAGCTTTTGCACTTCAAACCGCAAAATGCCCAATCCACCATCTCTATTGCGAGCGTTTAAAATCCTATCCAATGTATAAATGGGTAAGTGTAAAATTTCCTTAATAAAATCTCAAATGAAAGAGTCCAAGATATGTAAAATATTCTGGGGTGCCTCTGCTAAAACCGAATGATAATGCAACCTGAGTATAAAATAGTCCCTAAAAATCTCAACCTTCTGTATTGGGCGGAGGACTAATCTTTTCAAATTCTCTGCCCATTCTTTTGACTTACTCTCCCAGTCAGCTAATTATTACTTTGCATAATAATCTTATATGAGGACTTTTGTCCAATACCTTCTGCAAAACCAAGTACAGGACATCAATGGGTTGCACTTTATCTAAAGTACATGTTAATTATTCAAAGATTTCCAATAAATTGCTTACACACAATTTTCCTTTCATAAAATATGGTGACAGTTCCTAATTACCTTGAGCTTTTCCAAGTGCCCAATTATAACTCTCTTAATGATTGGTTCTAAGACTTCAAGACAGATGCCAAGCTAACTGCCTATATTTTCCTGTTTTTTTTGCCTCCTTTCCTTCTTAGAAGAGTTATATTTGTTACTCTTGGTCTGAAGGACGCTCTCCAAATTCTAATGCATTTTGGGAAGTTAGCACTAACTCTCCTACTACCTCATCACATTCTCTTTTAAGAATCTAGAATGAATTCTATCAAGACGCCATGGACTTGTCAGTCCATAGCTCCATCAGTTTGGTCAATACTGCTTCCTTAGTGATTATGATCGCACTGTATTTCTATTTCCCTTCAACTTCCTGATATAGTGATATTGCTGAGATGCGTTTCGTATCCGGTATAATGAAGACAGAAACAAAATATCTATACTTCTGCCATTTATATTTTATTTACTAACTCGCCAATTTCACCATCTTGAGGATCAACACTCACTTGCTTATTCTTTTCCAATGTAGATACATATAGAAGTTCTAGTTATCTGTTTTACATTTCTAGCTCGCTTCCTCTCATATTTTAATTTATTTAACCTGAATAATCTTTTTGTCACTCTCTACCTTTCCCTGGACTCAGATCAGCCGCTTATCTTTGCAGAATTATATACTTTTTCTTAATTTTGATGATTTCCTTAATATCTTTCTTAAGTTAACTATAGATGGTGAGTCCACCATTTGGAAATTTCCTTTACATTATGAAAATTCTTTTTCCATGTGTTCTGAAATAGCTCCCACTGTTTCTTTACTGATGTAACTCTTATCCCAATATCCCAGCTCACTTCAGCTAGGTCTGTTTTCAATTGCACGTGTTTGTCTTTCTTTGCTTAACTTTGAAATAGTATGTTTAGCGTGATTATTCTCCCTTAAAAACCTGATATAAAATTGAAATCATATTGTGGTTGCTGCTACCTGGAGATGATGTACGTCTGAGGCTAGTATTCCACCCTGTGAGATTGCTGAATACTAAGTCTTTAAAGCCTGCACTCTGGTTGGTTCCAGAATGTGTTGCCCTAAGAAGTTATTTTGAAAGCATTTGACTCTTCATTAAAGTTATTACTACTTATCAGATTTCCAGTTAAATGTTGACAAAAACTTTCATTATTGCCATTCTATTGTCACAAATACACTGTATTTTTTCATGTCTGCTCCTCTCTATATCTGGATCGATATTTAGGGTCTGTAAGTCACTTCCACTAGGGATTTATTTCCCCTAATATTCCTCATCTGCATCCAAACTGAGTCTACATTCTGATCCAACATTGTTTTTATCTGTTGCACTGATACCATGCTTGATTCGGAGTGCACACATAAATGACAGTCTCATTACACAAGTTCCAGGCAATGACCATCTCCAACAAGAAATAGCCCAACCATCGCCTTTGAGAATCAATGAGAATACTATCGTTGAATTCAACATCCTGGGGTTACTATTGACGAGAAACTGAACTTAACATGCCATATACATACTATGGTAATGTCTCACAGATTTGTTTTGATTCCCAAGACAAAGTCAGCACTGTGTCAGGGAAGTAGAATTCAAAAACAGATTTAGGTTCCCTTAGGTATATGGTGCCATCACATGCACACACGTGGCACTGTATCACAATGCTGTGGAACTCATCAACAGGAAGGGGTTCCATTCCGTTAATGTTCAGGTCTTCTGTGATCACTGTGACTAGTTCCTGGAAGTGTGTGCCACTGCCATGATTCCTGCATCCTGGAGCATTCTTATGTACCTGGTACACATGAGAGCCCAGGAGCTGTGCAAGGCTGGTTACTGGGGCACAATTCTGGCCATGGCTCATGGTACCATTGCACAAGCGCCTGATTGATGTGAAGCACTGATGTAATGCCAACCATACTCTCAACACACACCATGGTGGAGAAGAGTATGGGGCATTTGAAGACATGGTTTCATTCTTCGGAACGATCTTGGATGACCTCCAGTATAGTCTGGATAGTATGTAAGACATCATCATGGCATGCTGTACCCAGCACTGTTGAAGCAGGCAACCAGCTGAGGCATTGGAAGCAGGAGAGCTTGGGAAATAGGATCTGTATTCCAAGGAAGAGGATAAGGGCATTGTGTTAGAAGAAGTTAATGTTGCTCATGACAGATCCCAGATGCAATGGACACTACAAACCAGACAGAACCTCATTGACACCAGGTTCCAATCAGACAGAACTGGGTGCAGTGACAATGGTTGACTGTAACATAATTTTGGTCATGATGTTGAAATCTGATTGGCACTGTGAGGGTGGTGTTCAGCTTCTAATGCCTTCGTTTCCTGTTCTGATGTGGAGATGCCAGTGTTGGACTGGGGTGGACAAGGTCAAAAATCACACAACACCAGGTTGCAGCCCAACAGGTTTATTTGAAGACACAAGCTTTCAGAATCTTACTCCTTCAACAGGTTTCAGTGAAAGAAGTGGCATCAGACACAGAATTTATAAGCAAAAGATCAAAGGGTCACAGAACTGATGCAAAAGTATTGAACAAACCTAAGATGGCTGTTAAATCTTTAATCAGTTAGAAAGGATTAACATGCATCACAGAATTTCTGTCATGCCAGTGCTCTGAGATAACTAAAAGTTTTATCTGTATACCAGAGGCGACATCTCAGGTCAGACAATGTATTTTAGATGTCTTGTTTAGAATCTTGCTGTATATTAACTCCGAGTCAGGCTGGTTTTATTTCCAAAGTAGGAATTTATAAAATGCCACATTGACTGTCTACAAATTGTGTGCTTTTTGAACAAAATAGAATGTATCTGCAATTACAAATCTGTAAATGCAAATTCACCTCATAGATTTATATGTGCTGCACGTGTGTGTGTGTGTATGTGTGTGTATGTGAGTGTGTGCGTGTGTGTGCGCGCGTCTGTGTGTGAGGGAGTGTGTGTGTGTGTGTCTGTAAGAGAGAGTGTGTGAGTGTGTGCGTGAGAGTGTGTGTATGAAAGAAGGTCTGTGTGAGTATGTGTGTATGTGTGTGTGAGAGAGTGTATACTGTGGTGGGGTCACCTATAGTGCGACATGAACCGAAGATCCTGGATCAGGCTGTCCTCATGGGTACCGAACTTGGCGACCAGTCTCTGCTCGGCAACTCTGCATTGTTGTGTACCCCGAAGGCCACCTTGGAGGATGTTTACCCGAAGATCCGAGGTCAACTGTCCTTGACTGCTGAAGTGTTCCCTCACTGGAAGGAAACATTCCTGTCTTGCGATTGTTGCACCATGTCCATTCATCTGTTGTCGTAGTATCTGCATGGTTTCACCAGTACACCATATCTTGGGGCATCTTTGCCGACAGCGTATGAGTGTTGGCCAAGTCACATGAGTATCTGCCATGCACATGGGTGGGTGGTATTCCTTCATTTCTGTTCCTTACATTTCTGTAAAGAAAAGCTCATATTTATGTTTGCATTTGTCCAGTTGCTCAGTGAATGGATATTCCCTTACTAGACAACTTCAAGAGCGGGTCTCCAGTCGGCATTGGAGACATGGCTAGCTGTATTTAGAGGGTGTTTAGATGCTATGTAGCTTGGGACAGGAAAACTGTATGACCTGGTAATTAAACAGCAAACAAGGTGAGAGAATGATGTTGCAAGTGCAAGGGAATGCCAAACATGTCAGCTATATGTGTTGAGCAGTTTGGCTTAATTTCTGCTGTGAAATTAGTTTAGTGCAGTAAGAAGATAAGTGATATTAATCACTGGCAGATATTACATGGATTAAAACCACGTTTCACTTGTATAGCTGCATGAGCTGTAAATCACTTTCATTTAACCGATTCAGTATTATAACCCCGTACAAATTCATCTTTCTCATGAAGTCAACATTTTTGAATTTAGTAGCTGAAACTTTCTGGTATTTTTTCTTTGTTCAAACCAGAAAGAGTCAATAACAAATGTCTGAAATTAGTCTGACTCCAGTTGGAAACACATCCATAAATTCTCAAAACTGGCAGGCATGAAAGGTTAGATAAAATGCATTCAATAAACGATGTTAAAAAGAAGATAAAATTATAGCCCATACCAAGACATGTACTGCATCATTTTAGAATAGCTTGGGTCCCGAAAAGAGCAACAAACCATGTTGACTTATCTATAAGGGTTTTCTTAAGCAAAGATGCTTGGGGCCAGAGAAATCCAATCCACGCTCTGGCACTTCTGTTGTTTCTCCAAGGAGCACATGGAGAGAATCCTTTTCTCTGTTTTTTGTACCAAGCTTTTTCCTTTTGTAAAACTAATTTGTTAACTCTTTTCTGCCTGTATTCAAGTACCTTCTTACTTTTGATCTCAATTTTCATACTTATATTTAAAGTAATTTAAGTGAAGAAAAAAGATCTTGAGAGAAAATGACAAGAGAGAAAATTTAGAACTGCTCTAAGGATGCTTGTTGGTATCTGTGTACACATATAGAAATTAAGTTCTCTAACACTTTGTCACCTGGTTCTTAATATTCAAAGCGGAAGCTTGTCTAAAGCATTTATGTACCTATGTGAATGTGTAATCCTTCATTTGAAACAGTATAAATGTGATGGTTGAGTCAATTTAAAATGTAAGAACTGCATTACCAACACATTTTGCTTACAGCTAGTATTGCCCTTTTAAACTTTAATCTGAAACCCTGAAATATCTGGCAGAAACACAACTGAAACTATTCAAAACACTCTTGCTGTTGAAGGTTTTTTCTAATTTGGAATACGTATAAATTTAGAATTAAATTGGGGGTTTTCAGTATAACTAACCAATTAACTGGTAAAGGTAGAAGTTTCTCTGCTGGTCACAATGAAAACTTTAGTTATAATATTGAAGTTTGTGTGTCAATGTCTTTAATTCTGAATAAAAGAAAAGGCTCACATGTACATACAGTTTGGCAATTTCAAATCTTAAGTATTGACTTATGTGAATTGAAAATTTAACCTGACTAATTAATTATCCTGGTTATACAAGAAAGAAAGTTAATTCTGAAGAAGAATGCATTTATAAAATTGCAAAAAGGTTTTGAAACAATTGTTTATTTAATTGAGACTGTTCACCTTGTTGAGAGCATGAAATGTTTTTCTTAAAAGTTGATCATACAAAAAATTACATATTCTTTTTAGGTTGTTTCAATTCCTCAGGATTTAAAGTTGATAAAAAGACCAGTTTACATCCTGAGTTTGGTTCTTTTTCATTGCGAAGCGTTTTAAAAATTATGGAAGGTTTCACAACTGCTTGCATCTAATAATATTTTATTTCCCACATAACGTCCTGCAGCGAAGTTAATCCTTTATGCTGACAGATCCTTTCAGAAAAATCCTCACACAGATTTTTATATTGTTGCACATAACCTTATATGTACTGGACATAATTAACTTCCACTGTTGCTTGACAGTTCTGACTGAGCCTATTAATCCATTGGATTCCCAAGCAGAGCCACAGGGGCTTTTTTGTTGCATTTCCTAAAGAAAGCAAGTAACAATGGATCCTGGCTTGAGGCAAAGAACAAGAGAACTGTAGGAGGCTCAAAAAGAGACACAGAGTGAAATTCCCTCCTCCTTGTGTGAGTAATTGTAAGAAAGGTGAGAAAAGGTGGTGTAGATGAAAAAAAACCTGATTCTTGATTTAATTTTCCCTCAAGCCTTAAATGGTGAATTCAGAATCACACCATTGAATAAAAATCACCTTATTCCCAATGTATTTGGATCTCATTAAAGCCTCAATTCACCATATTTATACACCACTTACAATTCTCCTCCACTTTTGCCACAAAACTGAATGATGTACATTCTCTCTATATAGAAACCAGAACGGTTACCAGGCAGCTCACTGAATGTTTGTCCACACATTGTGTACCTATTTCTTCACAATAACATACTTGCATACACCATGGGCACTAATCCCCTCAATTTTGTCCACGCCAGTCAGCACTGCCAAACCACCCACTTTACCACATTATTATACCCGCTCTCTGCCCAACGCACTTCAGCTCCGTAATGCTTTACCTTGGAGCTCAGTGGTGCATACAGCTGTGCGGTTCTGCCAGCTCACCTTCTGCACAGGAGCACATATTCATCTCATGCATCCGCACTGGATGCATCTTGTGTCTCATTTTATTAACACTCACGCTTTTTGTGCTTACTTGGAGACTGCCAGCATCTGTGTGGGTCACATCACTTCCTGACCATGCAGAGTCGTTAGCACCCAGTTAGTGTCTGCCTCTTTGGCTGGTGATACATGTTAGCACCAAAGAAGAGACAAGCAGCATAGCATGGAGGGGAGCACCAAACAGTCAAGGGGACTGACATGTTGTTGCTCAGCTCCGTACTATGTCAATGTCAGACCTATGGTATGTGCCAGCAGCTTCCACAGCAAATGCGCTGTGAGTGTTTCAAGCAAATGGCCATGTCTGAAAATCAAATTGGAGCTGAGCTTAGTGGGCTGACGAAGTACACAAATCTCCCTGTAACTTGCTTTGACTCTGGGAGGAGACAGTGGCTTGGTGGTATCATCACTAGACTGGTGATGCAGAGGTAACATTCTGGGGACTCAGGTTCCAATCCCATTGTAGGACAGGGTGGAATTTGAGTCCAATTAAAAATCTGGACTGTCTTCTGATGAAGAAATTGTTGCTGGTTGTCATGAAAAGCCCTTCTGGTTCACCAAGGCCTTTTAGGGAACAAAATCTGTCATTCTTACCCAGTTTGACCGATATATGACTCCAGACCTACAACAATATGGTTGACTCTTAATTATCCTCTAGGCAATTAGAGGTTAGCAATAAATGCTGGTCTGGCCAGTAATGCTCACAACCCATGAATGAATTCTAAAACAGGCACATTTTTACTAAAGGAACCACTACACATTCGACAAAGATTTCCTTAACCAGGCCTCTACTCTGCTTTCGAGTGGAATCTCTTCATCTCCAGCCAGGAACTAAGTTTGTCAGTATCTTTGACAAAGCTGATTTCTTTTTCTGGTTTTTGGACAAGTTTGGGGTCAGTTTCCCCTTAAACAAAATAGCTCTGATTAAACCTGAATTGGTTGCTGTAACATTTAAACACAAATTTAGCACTTTCATGGCCACATGGGTTTGACCACTGAGCCTCCTGCTGATCAACATTGATAATGCCAACTTATTTTTAATTCAAAAGTATACTTTATTCATAAAAATATCTTTATATTCATACATAGTCACTTAAGCAGTTCTTTTCTATGCAGTAGCATATGAAGAAACAGAAACAATGGAGTTTTACTCTATCCAACAAACAAACCAAAGTCATTTCTCACTCTTACAAGACTAATCTTACACATATTTGACACATTGGAAGAGTCCGATAACCAAGTTAAGTTTCCAGAGTGTCCTGACTTCCCATTCTGATAAAGCACTGGGTCTTCCCCTACCAGGTTATCTTTCAGGTTCCTTTGGGAAGGTTTGGGAGCTGATCTATGTTTTTTTCCCTTTCCTACCCTCCCTTTCTCTTAGCCTCATTTTGCTCCATTGAAATCCACCTTTTCTCTCATCTGCACATAACAGTAGCCAGGTCCAAAATTGTTTTGAATTGCAGATTTGTAGACAATTTCACATTCATCTGCTATATGGAGGCTTCCCTGGCTTTGGAAACTCTTTGTTCCTCTACATGACTTTTAAGAAGAGCCAACTTTTTCCTAACATGATTATGTCTCTTAATCCTTCCAAAGTGTGTGCAATTTTGAGCATTTACACCTGCTGGTTGCACACAAACTGCTTAATTCTTTGAAATTTGAGTAACGTTTGAGTTCCCTTTCTGCAAGAGTTCCTCAACCTCTGGTGGCATTCTTCCGGCACTAACTCATTAGCACTCAGTGTAGCATCTTTCATTTGCTGTTGGTTTGAAGAGTTCTCAGCAGGCACTATAGAACAAATTGCATTAACACTGTCCCATGAGCTGACCCTGCATTGGAAAGGTGGAATTTTTTGTTAAGGTCACCTGCTTTGTTTCAAGTTCTCCGTCTTCTTCCTGTTTTGTTTCGAATTTTTCATTTAACGTGCTATTCCAATAGCCTCAGATTGCAAATACAGCCCCGACGCCCCCATCTTGCCGCTGAGAGAGCTAAAAGACAATTAAAACTGCTATACTCTTGTTGTCTACAATCAGTCCAGTTTTAGAAAAGGAAGGAGTGTATGTTTCTGAACCCCTGAGAGTACAATCAATTTGCACACTTTTCATTAACTTAATAAAGGGGATTATTCATTCACGTATTTATCCTGAAAATCCTAACTCCCTCACTGACCACTCATACATACAGATTCTCACTTGAGGAGCATGGAGTTAAAAGCCATAGTGCAGGCACAAGTAAAAATTTAAATTTAATGTCGATCTTGCTCTTTGTGAATCTACTCTGCAGCCAAAACATAGTATTCCTCGCTCTGTTCTGTCACCCTGATGCACTTTGTATGGTATGATCTGCCTCTATTGCACGCAAAACAAAACCTTTCACTGTACCTAGGTACATGTGACAATAATAGATCAAATCAGACAACAGATTATAATGGAGGCGTGTGCTTGCTGCATCTCAGTAGTGGTCTGGCAAGGAAGAAGGTCATTTCTACTCTTGGAACGTCGGTAGGTATATTTGATAGGCTTGGAGGGCTGAAGGACCTGTTTCTGGGCTGTATTGTTCTTTAGTTGTTTGGTAATCGAAGTTATGTATCAAAGTTCCAGTAGGATTCCCTCAAACAGGTGGATTTTCAACACATCACAAAGGAGTTGCTTCTCTGTTCTGGGGAAGGGTCACTGGACTCGAAATATTAACTCTGTTTCTCTTTCCATAGATGCTGCCCGACCTGTGGGTTTCTCCAGCATTCTCTGCATTTGTTTCTCGTCTCTTTCCTGGGAAGTCAGTCTGAGACAAACAGAAGCAGGAATTGCTAGACAACTTGGTCTGGCGGCATCTGCGGAGAGAAAGGTCTGGAGAAGCCTGAAGAAAAGTCAAAGCATTGACTCTGTTTTCTCCACAGCTCCACAGAGCTGCCAGTTCTCTCCAACAATTCCTTTTGCTGTACTGGTGGGTTGACAAAGGAACAGGCTTGGAGGTCTTATGATGATGCAGCCTTCAGTTCTAAGGCATAGATCTTGCACACTAGTGTATGAGTTAAAAGCAGCAGAAAGCCTTCATTATTAACTTATGGGATGTGAGAGTCGTTGGCTGGCCAGCATTTAATGCGTGTCCCTGCGTTGACTTTGAACTGAATGGTTTGCTTGGTCATTTCAGAGGGCAGTTGAGAGTCAACCATATTGTTGTGGGTCTGGAGTCACATATAGGCCAGACTAGGTGAAGATGGCAGATTTCCTTCCCTGATGGAGATTAGCACAGAATAGAATAGAACAGAAATATATTGTCATGTGGATTTTTACAAATAAAAATAGTGAGATGTTTTGTAAGTGGCTGTACCACGGCACCTAGATTAATGACAGAAGCCATGAATAATAAGAAAAAAAAAGGTAAAAATTCATCACAGTTCAATTAACGGCTCCTGGGTTAGAGGTACACAGGAAAACCAGGCAAAAACACCACGCAGGACGGGCCGAGACTGCCCTGTCAGGCTGAGAGGAGAACCCCACGCTGGGCCATTGGAAAACCCAGAAGCTGCCGATGAGACCCCGTTGGGACAAGACCTCCACTCCAGACCGAGGCTGCCCCTCATGGGCAGGACCGCTATACCAGGAGGCTGACATACCCAGGAGACCACCACACTGAGAGACCGGAGATAACGTGCCCAACGTACAAACCCTCCTCCTACACAGCGCCCCCATGGTTTGTGATTCATAATGGCCTTGCTGGCCATGCATTCTCTTCATGTTCAGGCCAGAGTCATTATGAATTTGAGAATATCCTGCCTGGGACTTCCTCTCCTTTCCTTGTACTCTGTGAGATCCTAGCCTTCTACCTGAATATCCCCCTTACATTCCCATCTTTCCCTCGGTGACCTGGCCCAATGAAGCCCAACCCCAAACTTGAGATTCCCTGATTGCTCAGGACATCACACACTGTCTACCGTCTGCTCCATGACAATAATATCCACCCATGGATTCTTTCCTTTTCCGTCCAGGTATGACCAAAAAACATAGGCTACCGGTTGAAGTATCAAATTCAGATCCCTTAAAATGTTCATAACTAAATACACTGACAGCTCCAAGAGGGAAACAACTAGTCACTAGCCTCATCCATGCCTTTCTTTTCCTAAAATACACATCGATGCCAGTCTCATACATATTCAGGGGTTGGCTCAGTGGTTAGCACTGCTGCCTCACAGCATCACGGACCCAGGTTCGATTCCAGCCTCGGGTGACTGTCTGTGTGAAGATTGCACATTCTCCCAGGGTCTGAGTGGATTTCCTTCGGGTGCTCCAGTTTCCTCCCACAGTCCAAATGTGTGCAGGTTAGGTGGGTTGGCTGTGTTAAATTGCTCATAGTGTCCAGCGATGTGCATGCTAGGTGGATTAGCCATGGGAAAGGCTAACTTATGTTCTCAGCCCAAAACTCCCCCAGATTATTGAGGCACGTGACTGCGGTGGAACCTACACTGGGAGGAATCTTCGTGGTCTCATTGGAAATCAGGTGACAGCATTAAAGTACACATTAGTTACCATCTAGCCAGGAGGCCTGCAAAAGCTGCCTCACAGCCTGAGGAAGGAGGTGACAGCTCCCCACGTAGGCAGAGGAGAATGACAAGACCTCCCATCTGCTGACTTCAGGGGCATTATCTGCAACTTGTGGAAACTAAAGTTATCCCTGGCCATCCTTATCAAATGGTGTACTCTGCTGGAGCAGGGCCTGTACTCAGAAAGACTTAGATGGCTTTCCTACCTTGAAGGACATGAGATTCCAGCCTGAATTTTTAAGCCAGTGGTTTATTTCAAGAAGGGTCTAAGGAACAGTGCGGCATCTTGCAATCCTCAACGCACAAATGTATTTGAGATGTCGTTGGCGACTCTTTGTCCCTCAAGGATTTTACCTGTTTACTTCCTCCGGCCTCATCGAGGAGAGTGAAGCAGCTTGGGCCATGTGATTATCATCCATCGCCGGCTCCACCAGGTGCATGGTGCTACACATTGCATTGAGCGGGCCCCGTCACCCAACCTGCAGAGCTCACCAACCCAAAAGGCTTCCACTCCATCAATGTCCAGCTCCGTTGTGACCATAGGTGGCAAATCCTGGAGGTGCATGCTAGGTACCATGGAGTTGCCATGACTTACACATACCAGAGAACTCATAGGTTCCCAGTTCATTCCTCAGTTCATACAAGGATGGATGCCAGGAGACAAGGGCTATCACTTTCAACTAATAGGTCTGGGAATCGTTACAAAGCCATAAGACTGATGCATGACAGAGTTACAACGCTGGTTGTCCTTCTACCAGGGCCTAGAGGAACAGATCACAAGCCTCCCCATGATGAGGTTTCAGTGACTGGAGCACTCTGGTGGAGAACTGCAGGATAGCCCAGAAAGGATGGGGTGCTGAATTATTGTGGTATGCTGTGCCCCTCACAACCAGAGCTGACAAAGTGAGGGTATGTCCCGGATGCAATAGCGCCTTGAAGGCAACTTTTAGATGGTGAGGTTGACAATCAGGACATCCAAGAGACCATGACAGAGCCTACGCCCCATCAAGCACAAAAGGCTGGACAGAACCTGACTGAAACCCAGGAATAATGAGCTGGGCCCGGGCGTCCTTTCAATGTGTAACTTCCTGTTGGTCATATTACAGGCAGCTCCTGGGACTCTGGCCCACAGGGATGGCACGGTGGCTCAGTGGTTAGCACTGCTGCCTCACAATGCTAGGGACCAAGACTCAATGCTACCCTCAGGTGACTGTGTGGAGTTTGCACGTTCTCCCCATGGGTTTCCTTCAGATACTTAATTTTCCTCCCACAGTCCAAAGATGTGCAGGATAGGTGGACTGGCCACGGGGAATGCAGGGTTACAAGGTTAGGGTTGGGTATAGGTGGGGTGAACTCAATGGGCTGAATGGCCTCTTTCCACACAGTAGAGATGGTATGATGTGGACATGGCCATTTCTGCAGTCCTTGAACTTCGCTGTTGCTGAATATCCAATTAATTGTGTGTGTGTGGTTTCTTCAAGGGATCGCACTTTGAAATATCTGTACTTTGCAGATCCTCCTCACTGTGCAGGAGAAAACAGAGGGCAGTGAGAAGGGGCAGGAATACCACAAGATACTAAGGTTAGGTGGCTTTAAAACCTTCAGTGTTATGCAATGTAGACCCTCATGCTCGAGCCAGTCCTGATGAAGGGTCGCTAGACCCGAAACATTAACCCCGCTTTCTCCCCACAGATGCTGCCGAACCTGATGAGTTTTTCCAGCAATTTCTGTTTTTGCCTTATGATATGTCAGCATGTTGGGATTATAGCTGAGACCCACCTCCTTTTCATCCTTCAACATTAATACTCAACGTTACAAGAATTCGAGTCGTCTGCTCAACTGAGCATCTGGTAGAACAGCGTTTAACCAGAGAAAGGCGGGGCTTTAGGGATGCCTCACTGTGCTCTGAGGGAGGTTGGAGATGTGAACTGTCCATTGGCCATCTGCCAGCCTTGGCTGGCAGCGCACTTTCGTAAAAGGTCGAGAGATGGTACGAAACAATGCCTGCAATGATTCCATCCTGTCACACAGGAGTTGTGGGGTTGGGGGGTGGGAAGTGTGTAAGTGTGGACACTCTGTGCAGGGCAGGTCCTACCACTGCCACTGCACATTGCTTGTAGCCTCAGTTTTGTCCACGTTAAAGTTAACCTGGGCCGCAGTCAACAACAAGGATCCATGACACCTGACGCTATCTCCCAGATGAGGACGGGGGAGTTTCTTGTGAACAGTGAGCAATGCTGAGCCACTCCAATCTCTTTCATCCTTGAGATGGACGACCTCTCAGATGGGCACAACATAACCATGGTTCAACAATACTAATGACACCAAAGCAGACATTTTAAGAGTGTGCTTAAGTACTTGCAAAGATGTGTCACTCATGCCACCATCGTACCCTTACTAAGGTTTTTATCTTATTTCCTTGTCTCCCTCTACACGCAAGGGCATTCCTGACAGCTGGGGCCTTACAGAGAACTCACCCTGCTGGCCTGGGAGACCTAGCTGGTCCATTCCAGAGGTATACAGGCTTAGAGTTCCCAAGTTGTTTGAGAGTGCCTTGCCCAGATGCAGGTTCATCTGAAACAGAAGGTACAGGTCAGGGGTCAGGAACTTTGGAGTGTTCCTGCGCGTGTAGCTTCTCCTGTCTGCTGCTGGCACCAGTCTGTGAGAGGAAGAGGGGGGCACCCTAGAATGAGATATCAGAGTTCCTCATCCTTCGTTTGCCTTTGACGGTGACACAGACGGCCAATGCTAGTGACGGAGCGTGGATTTTCACATTTCTAGCTAACACTGGGAATGCTGGGCCTTGGTTTCCACGGCAGCAGCCAGCCTGTCAATGGAGACAACCAGACGTATGTCCACCAAAGCCAGCAGAGAAAGTTGGCCAACTATTCCATCCTTCGACCCAGCTTACCACCCAGCCTCTGTCAAACCTGCCTGTTGTTGATGAGCCTGCCCCTCCATTGTGGTAAAGTCGCCAATGGCTGAGAGCACTGGAGCATCTCCTCCCTGGGTCAGAGTGAGTACTCGCTCTCTATCGCCCTTGGGGTGTCAGGGACCCGGGGCCATTCCTTCTTCCATGAGCTATTGAGACACATTGGTGATGTTCGCACCAGACTGTGCTCCCAAGTCTCATCTAATCTAGAGAGGTGAACACCTCTGAGCTTTTGGAGGTTTCAAGCGTCATGCAATCAATGACTATCAAATGACTTTCATTCATTTCAACATGTGAGATCAATTTAAAAACCGCAAGAACTGCAGATGCTGTAAATCAGGAACAAGAACAGAAGTTGCTGGAAAAGCTCAGCAGGTCTGGCAGCATCAGTGAAGGAAAAACCAGAATTAACATTTCGGGTCTGGTGACCCTTCCTCCGAACCGTGTGTGTGTGTGTGTGTGTGTGTGTCTGTGTGTGATCAATTTGTTCACTTTGTGATGCTCTTTATGATAGAGTTTTTAGTTTAACCTTTTTGCTTTAATTGTAACATCTAGTCTTATCTATTGGTTTATTCTTTCTGCCATTCTCTGACTTTAATTATCCATATTACAGTTTCTCTCTCCCATCTTGGGCTAAGTCTTGATCTGCTGCATTACCTCAGCTTGATCCCTTACATCACCCACTTTGTTTAATTTAAAGCCCTCTATATTATCCTAGTTTCAGTGTTCCTTGAGCACTGGTCCCAGCATGGTTCAGGTGCAGACCAGGCCAATGGAACAGCATTCACATTCCCCAATATTGATACCAGTGCTCCACAAACAGTAACACACTCCTCCCACACCAATCTTTGGGATAGGTATTCAATATAACACTCTATGTGACCTCTGGCTACTAATTGCATGTTACCCCAGCCATAATCCAGAGAATAGTACCCTCAAGGTTATGCACTTCAAATTGATGCCTAGCTCCTCACACTCTCTAAGCATGAGCTCTTTCTTTGGCCTGCCTATGGCATTGGTGCTTGTGTACTGGGACTTCCTACAGTAGATGGAGATGTTGATGGAGGGCACCGGGCAAGGGAGCTTCACCAGTAGGTGGCGATGGTGTGGGAGGTCAGCTGGAGTTGAAATGGAAGGGTATCCTCAATGGGGAAAGAATTGATGGGAAGAAGGAGCAGACAGGAAAAAGGAATTCTTCAGTCTAATATCATATTCATAGTGTAAATAGATCTTGGTTTATATTTAATTTCTCTACTTGTTTGTGATGACCTAATGACAGTGGAACAAAGAATCCCGCCTCATGATCTTTAGGTCATCTGAGCGTTCAAATCTCATGTTACATTTCTGGCACACTCAGTAGGATTCCACAGCGTAGGTATTGTGTCGTGGTAGATGAGGTTGAAAGGTATCTTGCAGAACTGGGGCTGATACCGGAAGAGTTGAAACCAGAGATGTCCAACAGGAGAGGTTGAAGTTGCCCCAGAATTATTGGAGGATCAGGTATTGACAGACAGACTCGAACTTTAGGACCAAACTGGGCAGAGGATCTCTACGTGCATTCTCCTGGTGCTACAAAAGAAGGAAGCAATATTCCCAGTCAGATATTCTACTTGCTGATGAATAGGAAGCTGGACAGATTTGGGGAAAGACCAGATGATCTGATAATTGAAGACTGGATAGAAGACACGCAGCTCTTTTTGATGATGGAATTTCAAAGTGAGGTAAATCCACCAGGAAGTACTGGCCAGAGGTATTGATATTCAAAGAAGCTGAATTCAAATATGAGTCAGTGCAGAGAGATAGAGAGAGACTGAGGGGCAGAGAGAGCTAACAGCAGTTAACGTGAAAAGAATTGATGTCCACAAAACAGTGGAGTTTGAAAGAGTAAGCTCTGCAAGAGGTTTAGATCGCAGGGAGCAGAAAATAAATTGTTGGTTTAATACATGGAGTTTTTTTTTAATATTCGTTTGTGGGATGGGGGCATCGCTGGCTGGCCAGCATTTCTTGCCCCGTCCCTAGTTGCCCTTGAGAAGGTGGTGGTGAGCTGCCTTCTTGAACTGCTGCTGTCCTCTTGTTGTAGGTTGACCCACAATGCCCTTAGGGAGGGAATTCCAGGATTTTGACCCAGTGACAGTAAAAGAATGGCGATATATTCTCAAGTCAGCATGATGAGTGGCTTGGAGGGAATCCTTGCAGGGGTGGTGTTCCCACGTATGTGCTGCCCTTGTCTTTCTGGATGGAAGTTGTTGTGTATTTGGAAGACGCTGTCTGAGAATCTTTGGTAGGTTTCTGCAGTGCATCCTGTAGATGGCACACACTGCTGTTACTGAGTGTCGGTGGTGGAGGGACTGGACGCTTGTGGATGTGGTGCTGTACAACAAGGAGAGATATTGAGGACCCAAGGTTGATCTAGAGACACATGAGAAAAATTGAGAGGGAGAAGCAGTCAGCTGGACAGAACCCAAACAGATTCAAGCAGAAAACTAAAAATGTAGAGCAGAGAGACTAAAAAAGTGAAACTGCATTTGGTGTGCTTGGGACTCCCACTGAAATTATAATTGAAGTACATTAGAATGGTGGTTGATGTTAGGACAATTGTTTCCAAATTGAAAGTAAATGTTTACTTTAAAATTTCACATTTCAGGTGTTGCCAGAAGCTGCACCCCATTAGGACCCTCTGTCGAATCAGGCCTTTTTCTGTATCTTTCCCCTCTGTGTTGCTCCAAGTACGGACCCCAATCAGGGGCTGATGTGCAAGCGGCAGAAATTTTCTGTGAAAGGAAAAGCGAAATGTTACATTTCTACCTGATTTTAATCAAGCCCTTAGCCTCTAACTGATTTGATTTGATTCATTGTAGTCACGTGTACCCAAGTACAGTGAAAAGCTTTGTTTGTGAGCAGTACAAGCAGCACATTAGCAAGCAAGGACATACAGAGCATAGGGTGCTTAGGCAGAGTGAGGCGTACAGATTACACTGCACAGGAGGTGCGCGAGACAAGATCAACATTAACAAGATCGATGACCCTGCTTCTACTCAATTAATCCTGATTTTAATGTAATGAGTGAATCGAAAGTGGAAGTCTGGGTGGTCCCATTGCTTCAGATGTGGACAAGGTCAGAAGTCACACAATACCAGGTTATAGTTCGACAGGTTTATTTGAAATTGCAAGCATTCGGAGCGCTGTTCCTTCGTCACCTGTTGGACTATAACCTGGTGTTGTGTGACTTCTGACCATCATCTCAATGCTGGGCTTTGTCTTGACAGTTTAATTTAACTGGGTTATTCACCACTGCTCCGGGATTCCTGACCAGTTCTAGAATCCAAGTGATGGCCCCTCCCTGTTTATTAAAGGGACCCCAGCAGCAGTTGGACTGGCTACGTCCTGCTTTCTTTGGGAAGACAGAAAACCAACGGCACAAAGATGTGAAAAAGCTGCCTTCAAACCCCTGCCCCCTGCCCCCTTCCCCACTCTCTGACTCCTTTCCCAATGCTCAATGTGATTGGGGGTGCTGGAAGGGAGGGATTGTTCCCCATGGAGAGAAGAGGGCTCAGCTGCCTAGTTGTGGCAGGAGTCTGCAGAAGCAGTGAGCAGCGGTAGGACACTCCTGAGAACATGGATACAGCACCTAGAAGGTTTAATCTCCTAAAAAAGGAAAGGAAAGATCAATCACACAGCACCTACAGGTTACCATCCCAACTCTCTGTCTACCCCAGCGTTTTCCTGCACAGCATTGTCAAACCAAATTGTCTTGCACCTCTACTTCATCCATCCCTCTTGAGAACAATTCTGACATTGTAACAATGGGGAGGGAAAGTTCATGGAATATATAAAACATAGTTTCGTAAAACAATATCCCAGCAAACCAGCTGAGGAACAGCTTGCACTCGTTCTGATATTTTGTGATCAGAAAAATTTCACCGTAGAGAAGGAGCTTCTGTGGCAGAATGGTTGCAGCATCTTGAACTTCTCTATTTCATATTGAATTTGAGTGCACTTTACTTAAGGTCGAGGGAGTTAAATCCAAACAAAAGGAAAACAATATTAGATCAAAGACGCAGTACAAAGTGATCTGCTGCTCAGAAGGCCGGTAGGCCTAAGCACTCAGAGGATGATATATCAGAGAATTGTGAATTAGAGATTAGTAAGGAAATGTAACAGAAAATACAGAGGCCATTAGCAAGGCATATGAAAATGACTGAAATATTTCTCTAGTTATGGCAAAATGGAATTACTTACTGAACTCAAAATAAGCCTATTACAGGCAGAGGCATGTGTCACGTTAGGGAATGAGGAAACAGCAGACAGCTTAAACAAATATTTTGTACACTCCAAAACAAAAGAAAATATAAGAAACACTTTTGGAGATGGCGAGGAACCAAAGGCTGAACTGTACCACAAGGACATGCATCCCAATCCGTTATCCTGCTACTGGTACTCGCCTTGGAGAGATGTATAGCCATACAATAGCATGCTTGACTTTGGTAAATACAGTGTAGAGTATGGAATAAAAGACCATAGGCACATCTCTCCATTAGTGAAAGGCAATTGGTTCCATACAGCTTGAGGATGGCCACACCACAAGCATGGGATAAGGTGAGGGGGCAGGATCTCCATGGACAATCAGAGCCAGTACAGAACTGATTAGTTCTATGCAGTTGGCACCACATTCTGGATGTTTAATCAACTGAGCTAACTGATGCATCCCTCTAACCCTGGAAATAAATAAATCTCATTTAAATTACCAGGCAGCATGAAATTCCTGTACTACCTGAATGAAAGGAACGACGTGGGTTAGCCGCACTTTACTTGCTTTCGGCCTTATATTATATTTCTTCCCACCAGTTTTGACGCACTGATACTATTTAAGTGATAGCATGAATAAATACGGATTCAGCATGCAAAAGCTTAACAGATTACCCGGGAAAACAGCATAAAGCCAAAAAAATTTGTCTGCTTATTTTCTCAAATTTTCTGCTGACCTGCTGAAGAAGCAATACAAATTGGGAGACCAGAATTAGAACAGAAGAATTAGGAACAGGAGTAGGCTCTTCAGCTCCTTGATCCTGCTCTGCCATTTAATGGCTGATCTCATCTCTGTCTCAGCACCACTTTCCTGCCTGCAACCCATAAATATTTAATTCATTAGTAACTAAAAATGTCTATCCCTCCTTAAATTTGTTCAATGTCTTGGCATCCACCACTCATTGAGTGCCACAGATTCGTAAACCTTTGTCAGAAATAATTTCTCCTCATCTGTTTTCAATTGTCTACCCCTTGTCCTAAAACTATGACCCTTCGTTCTCAATTGCCCCACATGCGGAAATATCCTTTGTGTTCCTCTTTGAAATTTATTGAGGTGGTTCCTCACCTGCCACAAGGTGGAGCCCTCAGCTTGGACAACTCTCACCACGGCCACGATGGGGACCCACATAATACAGAAGATTATCATACACCAGCCCAGTGCTATTGCCCAGACAGGGTATTCAACAGGTCCATATGTTGGAGGGGCAAATGTTGTTAAGGACCAGAACAAGAGTACCTGTTCAAAATGATGGCACAAAACAAAATCATATGCAGAATGAGAGTGATGACCGCCAGCTTGATGGCTGAACAGTACTGAAAATAAAACATTACAAAATTACATACAACAAAAAAACAGGCCATTCAACACAACAGATCAATGCTAGTGTTCAAGTTTAAAGCAATACCCCTCCCACTTTTTTTTATTCAATCATGGGATGCAGGCAACGCTGGCTAGGCAGCATTTATACCAGAGGGCAGTTAAGAGTCAACCACATTGCTGTGGATCTGGAGTCACATGTAGGCCTGACCAGGTAAGGATGGCAGTTTCCTTCCCTAAAGGACATTAGTGAACCAGATGGGTTTTTTTCAACACTCGACAATGGATTCATTGTGATCATTAAGACTCTGAATTCCAGATATTTATCGAATTCAAATTCCACCATCTACCGTGGGCAGGATTCGAACCTGGGTTCCCAGAATTTTCTCCCACTGCTGTCCATCTAAGCCTATCTGTGTAACCTTTCACTCTTTTTCCCTCATGCACCAATCTGGCTTCCCCTCAAATATACCTCTGCTATTTGCCCAAAGTGCGTCTTGTGTTAGCAAGTTCCACTTCCTTTCTGTTCCTCGATTAAAGAGTTTTCTCCCGAGTTTCTTCCTAGCTTCACAAATGACTGACATGTGGTGTGCTCCCTCTTACACTCGGTGCATGCCACACATCCTAAGTTGTCTAAATCTGTAGAAAATGCAATCAATCCCCAAAATATCACACCGCTTAGAAATGCAGCATTTTGTTTATATTTGGCCTGGCCGCCTGTACTGCCTCTTACTACATAATGCCCAGGTTAACAGTTTGGCTATTCAGGGAACAGCTTTTATCCCATCATCATGAGTAGCAAGTAACTGTACCTGTTGGATAGGATTCTATCTGTGGAAACTCCTTGACTACCTCCCATTACCTCCCCCTACCTTGCTCAGTAACACATTCCATCCCTGTTTCCCTGCTCTCCTCTGAGTTGTGACTGACTCTGGAGTAAACTGTAGCTATTCGTCCCAACCCCTGAAGCAGGGGAGGGTCCATACTACTGAGGTGGAGAGCCACAGCAAAAACATGTTGCTAAGATATAGTAATCCAGGAAGCCTTGTTGTCTGCAAATTTCCATTAATTGCAGCTCCAAAACTCTGCCAATGTTGATGTCTCTAATCGACATTTAATTGATATTTTAATAAGTTAGCAATAACTTTGTTCAGTAATAATGTAACATCTCCATACCGTCATCAAACACGGGATGACAAAACTCCAACACATTCTCCACCACAGCCAAAAGAGCCAAGTCCTTTTCCCAATCATCATCTCAATGTCCTTGATGAACCTGTTTATCCCTGTGAACAGCAAGGAAGCAGAGAGACACCATCACTCGCTTTGTCCTGTCTTCAGGGCTGCCTGTTTACTGTCAAAGTTCATCCTGAAGAAGTTTCTCTAAGAAAGACGTATGTTTCTGATCTGTGCTGAGACGGATGGACCCGTTATCAGAGTGGGGGAGGACTGACCATCAAAGGTTGTCCTCTGCTGAGATGAAGAATGGAAAGTGGATCCCGGGAGGTCACAGGAAGCATCATGGATACGCAAGTTATTCTGTTTTCCCACCTGCCTTAATGATTTTGAAAAAACTGAACGTGTTCAGCAGTTACCTGCAGTTGAACTTGGGATGAAGGTGTTTGAACAGCTTCCCCATGAACAATTAACAGGAACATGCTAGCAGCAAAACTGACCCCAACCACAACCAGCTGTAACCCAGCAATACAAGGTGTTCACATGTAGTTGGTGCAGGGAGCACTGGAACTACTCAAGGACAGATCGTTGACAATTAAAGAGGGTACACTTTTAATCCCATTGTCTTCCCACGTGAAGACATGTTATTCAATTCACTCATCTTGTGTTTTCTGAAGGACCATGAAAACCTGTGCCGGAAATTTTATCTGAATTATTTCATATTGTTTCAGTTCTTTCTCAACTTACCATACAGCCAGCTTACACTCATGAGTTCCAGCAGTGTTATTATAATGGGGACCCATCCCACACAGAAATGATCAATTAAATTTATCCAGTAAATTCCAGCCTGAAATGAGACATGAGCACTTGAGAAAACCGCAGCAGTCTGATACACAAAATATGTGATTACTGTGACATTAAAGTTGTGTCCTTCTATTCAAATACAATCTGAACCCAACTAGGATCTCAGGCACTGTATTTAGTAACAAGAGATGGGGAAGGGTCCATGAGTCCCACAAAATCATTGCATATTATTAAAAATATAGCAAAATAACTGTCATCAAAATTGCAGTTTTTATTTCAGAATAATTTGAAGTTTTTGACTTCCAAGCTATAACTAGCAATACATAAAAACTCACAACAAATTATGAGGGCAACATACCTGTGTTACACTCACAAGGCCAAGCAGATAAAATAACATGCAAATGCCAGTTGTCAGACAAAAGCGCTTTGATCGTAGGTATGTAGGAAACCTGTCCAGCAGAGTTGTTATGATTTTTTCTGGGAAAATGAACATTGTTGCTCGCAATCAGTAATTGACTAATAACTTACACAGTCCCACAGTTACCTGGCCGGGAGGTACCAAAGCTCAGCAGACCAGAGGAGCAGATGGAGACACATTCCATTTTATCATGAGTATGCTCTCTCAATCATTGGAGAGACTCTCAGGCTTTCAATCCTTTACAGCATTCAAACCTGAATGTTATCACAAGGCTCATTTGTGGTTAAACATGTTTGTACCAAAAACAGAGATTTGACAGTGTTGGATCTGTGTTTGGTGAGAAACAATTGAGACCTGGACAAATATGACCTGACCAGGGGAGTCAACACAGATTTATAATGGGTAAACCATGTCTAACAAAACTGATTTGAACATCTTGCAAGAATTAACATGATAGATAAGGGAGTAATAGATAAATAAGAGACATTGGGTTCTGTTCAAGAGCCCATTAAGAGAAATGTAAATATATACTATGGGAGGCATATCTCTGATAAACATCTGATCTTGGTTAGCAAGTAGGGAACTGAGAGTAAGAATAATAGATAATTACTGTATTTGGCAGGATGTGACTATATATTTTCAAAAAAATTCTGCACTGCGTTATCGATTTTTCACCAATGACTTAAATGAAGAAATGCAAAGACATATATTAAAGTTTGCTGACAAAATGAAGTTTGGTAGCATGATAAATCATGCAGAAAGTTGCAAGGAGACATGATTAAATTAAGTGAATGGGTTAAAATGGTAGATTGAGCTCAATGTGACAAATTTCAAACATCCACTTTGGATTTAAGATATGTGAATTAGAAGTGAGACTCAAGGGTTCAGGCATAAAAATCATTAAAAACATGATGGACAGCTACAAAAGTAATCTTAGAAGTTTAACTGAATCTTATCTTATATTTCAATGGGTTAAAATAGAATGTAGTAAACATTATGTTACAGCTGGAGTATTGAATTCGGTTCTGCATACCGCTCGTCTGGAAGGATTATATTAAACTCGAAGGAAGTCAAGTGAAGGTTCACCAGAATTATATCAGGGGTAAAATTATGAGGAACTGTAGTATAAATTAAGCTTCCAGACCCTCTAGTATAGATGATTATAGGTGAGATGTGTAACATGGTCAAAGCATTTGACAGAATTGAGTCTAGTGGGGAGTTCAGGAAAAGAGGAAATAACCTCAAAATCACAGCTTGACAATGGAGGGGTGATGGCAGGAAGCGCTTCCTCACACCAAGAGTTACAGAAATTTGGAATTCACTCCATCAAAAAGGTGTTGAGGTTCAGGTTCAATTGGAAAATTTCAGAACTGAGATTGACAGACTTGTATTAGACAAGGATATGTTACTGTGCTCCTGTACAAGAGTAGTGGAAGATGAGGAGAGCTGGGAGAGGATTAAAGGGAGAACTGAGAGAGACCAGTGTGGGAATGAGACTGAGTGTGACTGTGTGGGATAAATCCTGATAGGAAGCAGTGAGAAGGTTTTATATCAAGGATAGGCATCTGAGATCTGTTACATGCGCTTCCTGCCCCCTATAGTTTCTTCAGGATGTGACATTTTGTCTTGGGTGGCTTCGTGCATATAGAGTGTCTCCTGCAGCTCCACTTCAAGATTAGGATTTCTGGGACTGTGGGGGAATTGGACTCACTGTGGAGGGTCAGGGAGAAAGAGAACTTTCTGGATCATACATTGCAGAAGCTGATCAACCCACAGGCATTGAGGGGTCAGTATAATAACCTGATAACATATAGAAGAGCAAGAAGAAACAGGAAATTCAGGAGTCCTTGAGAGATATACCCCTCCCAAATAAATACTCCTATAGAAACTACTGGAAGTGCACCATGCGTGCTCCACTAAGAGTCTAAACTCATATAATTTAACTTGTTGTCACATCTGGGGAGATGTATGACAGTTTATGATGTTATAATTAACATTTTTACTTATGACCTCCTTTGCCAATGGCTCAATGTTATTTGTACAAGCTAGAAAGATGTCAGGTGTTGTTAGTTATGGGTCTGGTTGATTGAATTTTCTTTCAGATTGTAGCAACATATTATCTGAAAAGTATGAATGTATGTTTGTAAGCAGTTCCACACATGCCATTGTTTCTATGGATATCATTATTTCTGCCCAGAGTGTGAATTGAATGGGTGGGCATGGAAATGCAATGCGTCGGAAGAGAGGATATTAAGTATGGGTGTGGGTGAAGTGTTGGCATATAGTGTATGCAGGGCCATTGGGATTGAGGGGATGGCATGAGTTGGCATGGAGAGTATAAATGGACATGGAGTGGTACTGAGTGGTATTAAATTCAAATAGACTACTGAGGTTATGGGTTCAGGCATGAGCTGGCATTGAATTGACATGGTTGGGTTGGGAGGGCAAGGATTGAGCCCAGAGGGCATAAAATGCAATCAAACAATTAGGACGCACCATAAAGTCCCAAGGCCAATCTGTTTAAACAGTTTACCCCAGCATCGGGCAGACCACACAGGCACCTCCGATCTGTGTCTGGACACAGTGGACTTCACTTCAGCTCACACCCATCCATCCCAGGATTGAAAACCACGTAATTCTCGGCACTTTCTACTGAGGCTGTGTGGCATGATGGGACATTTCCTGAACAGAGCTATGCATCTCATTAACACGAGGAAACCATGCCATTACATTGTTCAAAAGGGAATTGAGTAAAGATGTGAAAAGGAACAATGAGAAAAGATACATGAGAAGGGTAAGAAAATTCAATGTGGATAACTGAAAGCAGTTTATAAAGGAACAGTGTAACAGCTGGGCTATGCCGGGCTTAGTGACT
This sequence comes from Ginglymostoma cirratum, assembly GCA_024137785.1. NCBI lineage: Eukaryota > Metazoa > Chordata > Chondrichthyes > Orectolobiformes > Ginglymostomatidae > Ginglymostoma > Ginglymostoma cirratum. The sequence continues at coordinate 8,421,616 of JAHRHZ010000267.1, read as the reverse complement.
TCCTGCAATTTGTATGAGTTTTATTGTTTTGTTAAATATATCTAAAATTTGAAACAGAGCAAATAATTTTTGCAATAAATGTTCTGGTGAGCCGAAATTATTCTGAGTTTTTTTTTAAATGTTAGGGTGATTTCCTTTGAACTTTAATGAGGCTGTTAACTCATTTAAAGCAACCCCATACTCAATTAAGACGACGAGCAGAGAATTGATACAAGGATATTGAACATTCATCCAATCATTCACTAAGAATAGTTCATCACCTTCTGTTATAATTAAAACCCACAAAGAGAATGATTAGAACATGTCGTTCTTACCCAAAGCTGCAAACAGAGTGTCGGTTGCCAAAGTGACCAGCATGAGGACAAATAAAATTGACCATAAGGGTGCCCACGGCAACTGTGCAGCAATCTCTGGATACGCAATGAAAGCCAAACCAAAACCTGATATGGTAAAAGTAATCGTGCTGTAAGGAGAGAATAAAGGTCCATCTACTTTAACCAACAATGTGTTAGGAGGCCACTCTCGAAAGAGTGACCATTGTGACATTTTCCCTTTATTAATCCATCTAGGGACAGCATTGAGTAATATTGTCAATTCAGTGCCAGGTTTGAGCTGTGGAAACATTTCCAAAATGTTATCTTCACAGTGTGCATATTTTTCAAAACTATATATTGACATAAAATATTGTTTCAATTTTTTTTAAATTGAGACTAATTATTAACTCAACAACTTTTTTTGAGAGCAAGTCTAAAACCTTGGACTCAATTTTAAATGCAGCTAAGGCATACTCAGACAGCCCATTCCGTTCACTGTGTAGCAGCTAGCTCATTAATGTGGTGACATATGATTCTTGATCACTCTGGGCAGTAGGCTTTATCTATGCTGTCCGTCAGCTGCATGCATCAACAGGAAGCTGCCCTGCTTGCAAGTGTTTAATTCTACTTTAAGATAGACCAGCTCCTCAAAGGCCAGGTTTATTATCGCTGCACAAAGTGATGTTTCAAAAGGCCATCTGCTCTGCATTAGTTTCGAGTAAAAGTTTAACGTTCCACAGTGAATACAGGATTTCAGAGAATGCGCTAAATGTCTTGATGTATGGGAAACAATATGTTCTATCTAAATAGGGGACAAGAGGCACTCCTGAAATACACTGAAAAGGCAGTAGGAGAAGTAATAGTTGGATTCATTCCCAGATTGTTGCTCCGAGAATGTGGATGTTGTGCAGGAAGATCTGACACAAATGTCCTGAGTGACTTTGCCTCCAAATGACCTCTAAAAAAAGATTGACTCACCAACTTCTCAATTCCCCACTCTTGTCAACCAATTACCTTTAACCACGATCAAGACTTAATGATAAAATCCATGTCTTTTACCCTTGCAGTCTCATCATATTGGAAATCTTGCAGCTGATCAACTAATTTGGAGTTATTTGGGCTGCTAAAACACATTGCCTCACAAGTAAACCCTTGAAGCTCTATCTTAAAGCTTAGCCAGTTACCTAAATAAAAGACAGGTTTGTCCTGCCCAACCTATTTTCTTCCAAATTTCATGGCTATCCTACAAGTACACCCATGACTACAACAGCACAATCCATTGTTACAGCCCATGCTGTGCCTTTTTTTTATAGTTTTAGGGATTATCGACTCACCCAGTGACTCCCTTCTAATACACAAACCCACTCCTGTGACATTCTCCTCTTTAATCCTCTACATGGTGAGATTTTCTTTAAGCACTTCTATCCTGTAAGTGACCATTACTCAGTTGAGGCACCTTCTAAAATCACTTGATAGTAACCAAAGCTCTCGCTTTTGTCAAACTTTGAAAACTCATGGTTACCTCACACAACATCTATCTAAATCAATACCACAGTCATCAGGAACAGAGGAAAGTGGAAATGATATTTAAGAACTTCCATGCATTAGTCCCCAAATAATGAGTAAAAGTGAGAATTTTGACTTGCTCACCAATGTCTCGAGAAAGATCAAAGAATGGTTACAACACAGGAGGAGGCCACACAGTCCATCATATCTGCGCTGGCTTTCCAGAAGACCAACGCGCTTTGGTTGCACTTCCCTGCCCTTCACCCATGGGCGTGTAAACTATTCTCCTCAGGTAATGAGCCAACTCTCTTTTGAAAGCCATGGTTGAATCTTCCTCCACTAAGCTCTCAGGCAGTGTATTCCAGATCCTAAACATTCACTGTGTAGAAACCTTTTCCTCATGTTACCCACTGCTCCTTTTGCCAATTGATGTGAATTGGTGTCCTCTGGTACTTGATCCTTACGATTAAGGACCAATTGCTCACTATTCACTCTGTTCAGACCCCTCATGATTTTGAATACATTGATCAAGTACTCTTTTAATCTTCTGTCCTTCAAGGACAGCAGGCCGAATTTCTCCAATCTATTCACATAACTCAAATTTCTTCTCCCTGGAATCAACTCCTGTGATATTTATCGGTATGCTATCCAATGCCTTCACATCCTCCAGCAGTGCTTCATAAAGTCTTTCCTAATGTCCTGACCTGGACACTAAATTCCAGTTGTAGCCATTGCAGTTTTCTATTCATAAAGCTCAGAATCCATTTTTCTTCACAACCATTATCTCAACCTCCTCTTCCAGCTTCAAACTTGCGTGTGTTCACATTCAACTCCCTCTGATTTCATAGCCTGGCACTTATGTGATCTAAATGTTAGTCAAACTGATAAAGCCAAGCCTGAACACAATCAAGGTCTTGCTGCACATGAATTGGGACTATGGACTGACAAATGGCAATGAACATTCTGTGATCAACAACAGACATCTCACTTCTGATCTTACATGGAGGGAAGACTGTAGACGAAGCATATGTGAAGACGGCTAATGTTAGGAATTTCTGCAGTTAGGGCGCAGGCTGGTTCCAAGACTGTCATAATCTGACATGCAAGGCCATCTTGTAAGCTAGCATTACGGAAACATGTAAAGGCTGAGAGATAGGAGAAGTGGGCAACCTTTTTATTTTCCTGCTGTGTAAGAAGTTTAGTCTGCGATGACGTTGGTAAGATACTATGTACCAAAGAGTATAAAAGTGGAACAATTTTCCTTCAAACTTTATAAGCCTCTTGTAAAAGTTATAAATCCTTTCACTACATGTAGAGACCCAAAGCTATCACTCTGACCTTAGGAGCCATATTGCAATAAATTACTTGTATTGACATAATCTGCAGACCAGATCATACTGTCATTTATCAATGTTGATTGGAACCATTTGTGCCTGAATTGTTTAATGGTTACTGTTGCAGTACTGGCTAATATTTGTTGTAACCTTGGCCGAGAGAACTTAGTTAATCTGGGACTTCCCCAATTCCTACCTACAAAGCCATCCCAACCCCAGACCATAACTCAAAACTTTTTGGCTCCTAAATTATATCCCTTCAGTTGGAAGTTCACTTAGCAAACTTATCTAAAACTTTCTTGTAAAGCATCACAATATTTAATGGAACTCCGAACCTCTTCAGGACTGATCTTTGTAAAAGTCAGTTTTGATCATTATGCAGCTATAACAATCAGATCCAGGCTTTGCCAACAGGATGGAGAGGTTGTGATTGGGTGAAATGCGAACATGTGAAAAAGAGGCAGGAGTTATCCATTCTCTTCCTTGACCCATCTCTACCATTCAACAAGATCATGTCTAATCTGCCTGTAACCTCAAATCCACATTCCTGTCCACCCTGATAACCTTTCACCCACTGCTTAACAAGAATCTATCCAACTTGATGTTAAAAAGTATCCAAAGACTCTGTCTCCACTATCTTTTCGCAAGAGAGTTCCAAAGACTTTCAATTGTCTGTGAGAGAAATGAAATCACCACATATTTTAAATGAGCATGCCTTTATTTCTGACAGATAGTTCTAAATTCTTCCATGAAGACCCATCAGGATCTTAAATGTTTCAATCAAGTAACTTCTTATGTTCCAGCAGGTATGAGCCTAGACTGACAACCTTTCTCATAAGCTATCTTATACATTCCAGCTATTAAACTAATAAAGCTTCTCCAAACTGCTTCCAATGCATTTACTTCCTCTGTAATTAAGATGACTGTACATAGGCTGTCTCACCAATGTCCTGCAAAACTGAACAATAACCTACCTACTTTTGTATTCAATTCCCACCACAATAAAATATAACATTCTATTAGCTTTGCTAATTACATGCAAAGTTTGCATATTAGCTGTTTTTGTAATTTATGCAGCAAGACAGTCGAATACCTCTGCAAATTAGAGCTCGGAACTCCTTTGCCATTTAGATGAGATGTTTCATTTGTATTCTTCCTGCCAAAATGGACAATCTAGTCTTTTCCTACATTTATCACATTTTGTCTACTTACTTCAGCTATCTATATCTTTTTGTAGCCTCCTTATGTCCCCTTCTCAACTCACTTTTCTAACTATTGTGATGAGACTAGGGCTTTAAGAGGTGTATGTTGTCCTGTTTTTATTTTATGAAGAAAGGTTGAGATAGAGAGACCAAGCAGTCTGCTCACGGCTAATAAAGTAAACAGCTTGTGAGACCTTGGGGTTTTTAAATTTTTTTTTAAAAGTTGGAAGAATAGAAGCAGCCTGAATGGGTGGGGGTCAAGCTCAAACAGAAGAAGGATTTTTAGTTTAGCTGTTCAGTAGCATTTGCTGCTGGGATCTCAAAGCTGGATGTGTAAGCTGTTTTTCCTCTCTCTGTTACAGCTAAAAGTCAGGGGCTCACTTCCAGCTGCTAGAAGTGCCTGTGAAACAATCTATTTCACTGGATTTGCCTTTGCCAAAGGTGTGATTATAGGATGTTATAATATTGAAACAGTTACTATTTAGTAGTTAAATATTCTATTATTCTGCTAAGTTTTCCAATACAGTTAAGTTATTCCCATTTCTTCTCTCTTTTCTTGTCTTTTAACTGCAGTGTATGAGAAAAATGTGCTTAGCTTCAAGACTGCTATTTTGACCAATTAAATTGCATCTGGAATGCAACACCTGGCACTTGCCTTTAAAATAAGAAAATGTTAGGGTGTAGGCTATTTCCTTGACATGGTTTGAGGGGGTCTGGTCTGGTCCATAACATTATCCTAATGTTGTCAACAAATATGGTGACCTTGCTCTGCATCTCTTCACCATAGTCATTTATATAAATTGTAAACAGTTGAGGTCCCAGCACCAATTCTCATGGAAGAGCATTTGCCAGCCTTAAAAAGACCCATTTATATGTACTCTTTGCTTCCTGTTAGCCAGCCAACATCTTCTACATCACAAGCTTTAACGTTCATGACAGCTTTTGTGGCATGTTGTCAAATGCCTTCTGGAGGTTAGAACATCTCAGGTTACCCTTTATCAGCAACACATAAACCCTTCCTTAAAGAACGTCAACAGATTAGGCAAACATTATTTCCCTTTCACAAAACCATGTTGGATCTTCCTCATTATCTAAAATTTATCTAAAATGCCCCAGTATGATTGATAGCTTGTAATATTTTTCCGATGATAGATGTTAACTTGATTGATCTGCCTTCTTTCTCCCTCTCTTTTTGAACAAAGCAGGTCCATTCACTACCCTCCAAGCCTATGGTACCTTTCCTGAATTGAGGGCGCTTTGGAAAATTAAAGCAAATGCATCAACTATGTCACTAGCCACTTCTTTTAAGACATGAGAACAAAATCAGTCAGGACTCAGGCATGCATCAGATTGCATTCCAACAACTTGTTTATTAACACTTCTCTGTTGATTGTGATTTTCCTGAGTTCCTCCCTCCTTTCCGTTCCCTGATGTATTGCTACTTCTGTATGATGAAGTCTGATGCAAAATATCTGTTCAATTAATTTGCCATCTCTTTATTTTCCATGATTAATTCTCCAGGCTCACGTTCTCTATGACCGATGCTTAGTCTGTTCAGTTTTCTTTTCTAAGCATTTATAAAAATGCTTACTACCTGTCCTTGTATTTCTGGCTATCTTTCTTTCCAACTCTAATTATTCCTTGTGAATTACTGTTTCGTCATTCTTTGCTGTTTGTTATATTCTGCTGAGTTTTCTGACGTGCCACCTCTCTTTCCACAATTAAGTTCTTTTTCTTTAAATTTGACGCTATTTTTAAATTAACGGTGAATGGTGTGTCCATCCTTAAAATTTTTATTTCTCTTTAAAATGAATATGTTGTGTATATTCTGAAAACCCCACTAAATGGTTTCTTCTGTGTCACTATTGAACTGTCCTTCAGTCTAATTTGCCAATTCAATTTAGCCAGCTCTATTTTCCTGCCCTCATAGTTGTTCCTTATTTAAGTTTGCTAAAATATTTTACCCTCACTTCTCCTGCTCTAAGCTGAATATAAAATGCTAGCTTGGAGCAGCTTCAGCAAGAGATTAGGCATTAATCCTTTCTTGTTGCACAGTATGAGGTCTGGTATAGTTTGTCCTTTTCATTGGCTTCCGAACTTGCTGCTCTGTGAAACTATCCCGAAACCACTCCTTGAATCCTTCAACTAGGCTACCTTTGCCCATCAGCTTCGCCACAAGTTTGGAAATATTTTAACAGAAGACAGCAAATTGGACGCTGCATTTACCTGACTGTACAAGCTCTGAGACAGGCTTGTCTTGTACAAGAGCCATGAGTCCAAGGATGGAGAAAACGACAAATCCAGCAAACACACTCGTAGCACAATTAACGACACAGACAATGATGGTATCTCGGTAACAGTTGTTGTGGAATTTGTTGTAGGATGACAATGCTATTAAAGTACCAGAACCCACAGAGAAAGTAAAGAAAATTTGGATTGCAGCATCCTTCCAGACCTACAAAACAGAAGGGAAAAAAACAACCAGCATCAGGAAATCACACTGAAGTTCGTTGAACAGACAAAATTGCACTAACCACAAAAAACTTGGAATGGGTTTGGCCCCCAACTTCATTGGGGCTAAAAAAAAAACTTCTTTTTGATAATTGGTATTAAATAGTGTGGTCACTGTTATATCCCTCTGTCTATTAATCATGGTTAAATTCCTTCCAGGAGCGTTGATGGATTTCCTCTATAAACCATGTTTTCGATTAAATGGTTTGATTCTTTCCTTGTAGCACATTCACTTGTACTCGGCAACCTCTATTCTTTCATTCAAAACAGCATCCAAGGACTGATTTAAAATACCAAAATAGAGGCTTTTATCTAAAGAGAACAAAGTCTGTCTAAATTAATAATTAGATCTGAACAGTGGTTAAATACATGTTACAAATCTAATTTTCCAATTAAATAAAATTATAGTTAAAAAAATGACTCAGACATATTTACATTGGTCTGACTATTAACTGAAAAAAAAATTGATGAATTTATCGAATGATATTTTAAAAAATCGGTCACAAGAATGGAATACAGCAGCCATTTCATGATATTCCATCCCATCCTGCCCACTTTTTTTCTGTCTGTTTCCATTCGTTTCAAATGCAACAAAGAACTGCAGATGCTGGAAATCTGAAATAAAATCAGAAATTGCTGGAGAAACTCAGCAGGTCTGACAGCATCTGTTGAAAGAAAACAGAGTTGACGTTTCAGGTCCAGTGACCCTTCCTCAAAACCAATTCCATTTCACTCTATTGCATCTTACATTGCGCCTACCTATCTCACCCCATCCTAACCATTTTCTCTGATTCTATCACAATTTGTTGGCATTAAAATGTCAAATTTAGCAAGATCTCAATGTAAAGAGTCTGGATATTGCTGCAACCAAAATTAGAGATGACGTTTTAACTGCCACAGGGTAGCACGTGTTTGACAATAGTCATGTAGTTCAATCTTGGAATATTGCCAGCTTGTTTGAAATCTGACGTGATCCTGCTGTCTTCCATTTTTGACCAGGTCATGTCTGAAGTCCATAACACCACAAAATACAGGAGCAGAATTAGGCCATTTGGCCAATTGAATCTGCTCCAGTATATGATTTTGGCTGATATGTTTCTGAACTGAATTCTCCTGCCTTCTGCCCTGTAACCATTGATCCCCTCAGTAATCAAGAGCCTATCTATCTCTGTCTTAAGACACTCAAAAATTTGGCCTTCTGTGGCAATGAGTTCCACAGATTAACCACCCTCTGGCTGGAGAAATTCCTCCTCATCTCAGTTCTACAGGGTCATCCTTTCACTCTGAGGAAACATCTTCTCTACATCCATTCAACCCAAACCTCCCAGTATTCTGTAAGTTTCTAAGAGGTACCCCCTCATCCTTTCATGTTGTATTGAGAACAGACTCAGAGACTCAGCCACGCCTCATGTGACAAGCCCTTCAATCCCTGGATCATTCTTGTGAACCAGTCATATATCACAACTCGCTAGTGTGTTGGATCTTTAGTTTGAACATGTAAATAGCCAATTAATCCAAACTTAGGACCAGCTTCCTGGCATTAACAGCTTGTGCATAAATTTGCCAGGATGAATAAATTGAGATCACCGTGGAGAATTATCACCGAAAGAGGTTGTCAAGCCTGAACTCCTTCATAGAAGAAAACTGCTGAGCTGCTTCTCTGTCTATGTGAGAGTCCTGCACTCCCAGGTCTGCTTCTGAGAGTGCAGTTTCACAGCTGATTTCACCTTTTTCAGACATCTCAAATCCTGCCAAGATGGAACGCTAGAACTTAAATTCAATAAAAATCTTGTATTAAGATCCGGACCTACGTGTGTTTGACTCCCAACAGCCCTCAAGGCAGTTCAGAATGGATAAAAAATGCTGGCCTGACCGTCAATGTCCACGTCCCATGAATGAATATACAAAAATATCTCACATTGATCTGGACTGCCATGCTGTCAAGCAGCATAGTAGGATGGGAGCTTTCCCAGCTCCAACTGACCTCTGATGGGGAACAGGGGGGACACCAATACCAACAGCACAAGGAGAAACACAGCAAACTTCTCCACAGCCACATGCCTCTCCATCACACAGAGATGGTGCACACAGAGATCCCGTTCCAGGGAGGATGTACACCTGGCACAAGGTACACAAGTGGAGGATTAGCTTCCTCGATATGACAGACAAATAGTGCCTTCGGAGAGTCAGACTTCTGTGGTATGTCTTTGCTGATATCCACAGTCTTCTGGAAGAAGGTGGTTGAGGTGGGTATGTATTATCAGTCTTGTCCAAGGTAAGCACAGCCCTGAACAGCTTCACCTCCAGACTCCTGCAGGATTTCACAGTTAGCTGCCCAAAAATACGGCTCTCAAGTGTGCAAGGTTACATTTGCCAAGGGCACACCTCATATCCATGTTGATACTGATGAGGCCCTCAGGCATAGAGATTCACGCCATGGCTGATAAATGGACCCGTGGAAAATATACATGTGGCATTCAAGACAACCTCAGATCCACCTGTAATATTTGACAATTTCCAGGTATTCCGCTCCATCAATGTTCAATCAGCATCTGAGCAGTGGAAGGTTTCATGTATATGAAGGTTTCATGCCGAGGCATTCTGGAAGCTTCTCTAGCATCTTTATTCAGCACTATTATTCCCAGAGACCTGCAAAAATGCAAAGCCGTGAACAATTCTGTGGCGATAAGATCTGGTTTCCATGCACATAGGTATAATATCCATGAGAAACCTTGTGACTGATGCAAAGGAAAGTTACAAGTATCACACAAGCATAAGGACAAGCATCAAGCAAGACATTTAGTTGGTAAAGATGTGATTCAGTTACCAGGATAAATCTGCAGGCTCCCTTCAGTAGTCACCAACAATGGTGTCCAGGATAGTAGAGCTCTTGCACAACATAGCACTGCAGAGAGGACAGGAACTTCTGAATGAAGAAGTCACTGGCCATCCAGCATCCTTGGAGGACCAGGAAATTTAAAAGCAGGAGACCTAAATGGTCAGAGTAGCTGTCACCACTTGAGTAGTTCTCAGAGATTTCTACACTACAGCCATTGGCATCATTCAGCTAATCAGAGTATGCGAACCCAAAAGGTACTCTAATACAATCCCACTGACACCCCACTCCCACTCCCACTCCCTCAATACAAACATTCCAACAGACAAAGCATTCCTTATGAAGGCCACACACTTTGGTCATCATTCACTCTGATCATACCCTTCACCTGAAGATTACTGTCCACTTGGGAGGGTAAATGGCAAAGAAGGTTTGAAGCGCTTAATCGTTGAGATTTTCATGCATGTCATGAAATTTCCATCAGTATAGCATTTCAAACAAAGCGCTTTGTTCAATTCAATCAAAAAGTCTTCTTCTTCCATTTTATTTTATCAAACGTATCTGGGACTGTCCTTGCAGCTTCAGCAGATGTAAAGGTAGGCTGTTTGTTCATCCCTGGACCCCGAAGTCAATACCATGGCTGAATCACACAGTCATAGCCAAAGCCACTTGACTGTAGACATTCCTACTGCAAGCGGATCAGTTCACAAAAGTTCTGCCTTTGTTTCCCTACATTTGAACAATAAAACAACAGTAGCAGGTAGCTCTTAAAAATGTTTACCTTTGGTATGCAGCAAAATGAGAGCTTCACTCAAAATCACAGCTGAAATTCTAAGGATTGAACTGGTGTACTTACCTGAGCCTCAGCCAGTTTAGAGAAGTCTGATTGGCTTCCAATGTAGAACTCAATTCCTTTAGAGGCTCCCTCCAGGGTAACCCCTCGGATGAGGAGTATGGCCAGAACCACGTACGGGAATGTCGCAGTGAAATAAACCACCTGAACATGGAAAATAAATTATTAGGTGTTCCCATATTCCCCAGCTAAAGCATGCAAATTAATTGAAGGTTAAGGTAATAGGATTTTAATCAATGCAGAAAATGAATCAGAATTGAATTAGAAGAATAATAATTAGATGAAGTACATATTTGAAATTGAGACTACGTATTGCAACTAAATTTATATAGCACAGTACTTTTCTAAGTTACTATATATACTCAAGTAAAAGTTATATTCCTAAGGCTAAGAGTTTAGTTTCACAGGAGTGAGACTTTGGAAAGATTGCAATCTGTCCTGTCCGATCGACATACCTTTGCTGTTGTCATGTCAAAGACTGTTCCCATCAACCCTACCATTAACAGTAGTGTGAGGGGATAAAATGGTTTGTAAACAACCGCGAGAAGCTGAACAGGCATCTCTGCTGATGTGCCGTTCTATATTGTTATCCAGTATGCTTACATCTTGGCATGTTTGATTTTATGCTTGAAGTGGGGGTTCAGTACGAAGAATTTGTAGTTTTCGGCTGTAAGTCAGGATTCAACACATACATGAGGTATATGAAATTCCCCAGAGTCCTAGTATCAGTGACTGTAACCCTTAGAATGAGGGAGACATTGCAGGGGTTTTGGGGGGAATTGCTGTTGTTCTTTCCCTCAGGAGAAAGATCTTCAGATCTCCCTCAGGCCTGAAGTGTTGATGAATTATGGATCTCCCACTCCCCAAAGAGTTAACACTGTTAACATCACATGGGAGATAAACCAGCGACTTCACAAATGATTTGTAAATTCTAGTTTCATTGTTTCAGGAATCTGTACTTTGTCACTAGTTATAAGTCTATTCATCACCAATCATTTACCTTTCCTGACGATTTGATTCCTCTAAATAACACTGCTCCAACCATCAGCCAGGCCAGAAGCAGACAGAGAGGTAAATGCCAGACTGTGTCCCCAGTCTCATCCATTGAAGGTGTACAGAGTAAAACTACTTTACTGAACAAAATGACAGAAATCAATTTGAATAAGGTCAAAGTTCATTGCGCACAGAAGTTTTCTAACATTAACTGATTTTATATAGATATTTCGCAATTAACCTATTCAAAGATGTTATTACATATCTCTGAAGAAGGTGGGGCTTGAACTCAGAACTCCTGACTACGCCTGTACCACAAGGGCCCTTCAAGGCTTTTTTTTACACTGTGAGCATTGATGAAATTTCCTGAGGTTCAAATTTGATTTGAAGACATTCACAACAATGATTTGCTGACTGCCTTAGCATGCATAGGAACACAGGAACAGAAGGAGACTATTTAACCTCTTCATTGACTTCCTGACCATACACAGAGATGCAGGAACAGAGGGAGGCTATATATGCCCTTCAGCCTGCCCTGTCATTGAATGAGATTGTAGCTGATCTGGGACCTGAACTCAACCACCTCACCTTTGCCCTCACTCCTAAATAAAATAGATACTGGCCTGGGATGAATAAGGATATCCAGCAACTCATGGAGATATGTGCCAAAGGCAAAACTAACCAACCCCAGCAATGCAGGGAACCTTTATAGCTACACAATGTTCTTTCACTCCTTGAAGAAAAATAACAACTGACTTATTTACAGTACACTGGGAAGTTTACATCCTTGTGACTGATAACTTCTCCAAATTTCTTGTTTGATGAGTTGTTAATACAATCACTGAAATAATGCCTGCCGTTTTCAGTTTGTTTGGCATATTGGAGTGGATAGTATCTGACAATGGATCACAGTTCCCTGGGAAACCATTCAAAGACATATCTGCTAAAGAAGGAGAGACTCATGTCACAGTGTCTCCCCACTATCCATGCTGAAACCATGTAGCATTACATATGGTGCATACCATCAAATCCATGCTCATCGAGTGTTGAGCATCAAAACAAGATGTTCACGTTGCACTGCTACATTTTCGCGCAACACCAATGGAGAATGACATCCATCCTCTGTACAACTTCCATTTGAAAGGCAAGTGTTAACAATCTTGCCTAGCAAACATTTTGAGATTCAAGATGTTCTTCTTCAATATCAAAGTAGAATCAAAGAGAAGCATGACCAGCCAGCAGGTCAAGGACGACCCTAACTACAATCCAGAACAGTGAGTGCAAGTCAGAAATGCAGCAACAGATACCTGGGTAGTGGCAAAAGAAGGACTATGATTGTTCAATGATGCTGAGTGACAGCAACTAGCTGCAAGACAATCCGATTGTCAGCTGAGAGCAATTATATCTCAGCAGACAGATATATGATCACCAGGTCAGGATGAGATGTCAGCTGAGCCTGACATCACTGGTGGGCAACTTGTTGAAGGGGATCCTTAGGGACAGGATTTAAATGTATTTGGAAAGGCAAGGACTGATTCGAAATAGTCAACGAGGCTTTGTGCATGGGAAATCATGTCTCACTAACTTGATTGAGTTTTTTTCAGATAGTGACGAAGGGGACTGATGAGGGCAGAGCAGTGGACATAATCTATACGGACTTCAGTAAGGCATTCAACAAGGTTCTTCATGGTAGACTGGTTAGCAAGGTTAGATCACATGGACTGCAGGGAGAACTAGTCATTTGGATATAGAACTGGCACAAAGGTAGGAGGCAGAGGATGTTGGTGGATGGTTGCTTTTCTGACTGGAGGCCTGTGACCAGCGGTGTGCCACAAGGATTGTTGCTGGGTTCACTGCTTTTCATCATTTATATAAATGCTTTGGATGTGAATGTAGGAGTTATGGTGAGTAAGTTTGCAGATGACACCAAAATTAGAGGTGTAATGGGCAATGAAGAAGTTAATCTCAGAGTACAATGGGACCATGATCAGACGGGCCAATGGGCCAAGGAGTAGCAGATGTAGTTTAATTTAGATAAATGTGAGGTGCTGCATTTTGGAAAGGCAAATCAGGGCAGGACTTATACACTTAATGGTAAGGTCCTGGGGAGTGTTGCTGAACAAAGTGACTTTGGAGTGCAGGCTCATAGTTCCTTTAAAGTGGAGTCCCAGGTAGAAGGCATTTGGTATGCTTGCCTTTACTGGTCAGTGCATTGAGTATACAAATTGGGTTGCATGTTGCGGCTGTACAGGACATTGGTTAGGCCACTTTTGGAATACTGCATTCAATTTTGGTCTCCTTGCTATAGGAAGGATATTGTGAAACTTGAAATGATTCAGATAAGATTTACAAGGATGTTGCCACATTTGGAGGGTTTGAGTTATCAGGAGAGGCTGAATTGGCTGGGGCTAAATTCCCTGGAGCATCGGAGGCTGAGGGGTGAACTTATAGAGGTTTATATAATCATAAGGGGCATAGATATGGTGAATAACCAAGGTCTTTTCCCTGGGGTGGAGGAGTCCAAACCTAGAAGACATAGGTTTAAGGTGAGAGGGGAAAGATTTAAAAGGGACCTGAGGGGCAACTTTTTCATGCAGAGGGTGTTGCGTGTATGGAATGAGCTGCCAGAGGAAGTCATGGAGGCTTTAAAAGGCATCTGGATGGGTATTTAAATAGGAAGGGTTTAGAGGGATATGAGCCAAATGTTGCCAAATGGGACTAGATTAATTTAGTATATGTTAATTTAGCATGGACGAGTTGGGCCAAAGGGTCTTTTTCTATGCTGTACAGCTCTATAACTTCTAAATTATGTGGAAGTTTGAATTATTAATGTTGTTAACACTGTTTCTAAGTATTCCTATAATTATTGAATTGACAACAAATACCTGTATGAAACAATATATATCTCTGAGATTTATTTCCTTTGGAAAAAGGGCTGCGTTGCGTTATATCTCAACATAACTGTGTGATATATCATTAAGGAACATGGTCGTGATGGCAGCAATATATCATGGCATGTGACTGAATGGTATAAAGTTCTCAGTCTCCTTCTTACTGAGTTTTGTCCTCTTTCAGCATGACATGCTGAGAGAAGCACATTACAGTTAAATTGCTTAGCTTGAGTCCAAACACACAAGTGCCAGTGATTGTGCTGGGTATATGTAAATACAAGGAGCTACAATAAAAGTCCATTGAATTCTTTAAAGCCACATTGCCCACGTAAAGTACAAGTGTTGCAGGAGCTAACATAAATATCATAGTGTGATATTTGCAGATCACCAGTATATCACATCAAGGCCAGAAATAGATAATAGCCAAATAACTAATAATAATGAATAACTTAAGGTAACTAATATCAGCAGGGAAAAATTACTGGAGGAATCTAAGTGATGAAAAACTAATAAATCCCCAGGTCCCAAAGGAGTACATCCTACTCTGAGAAGAGATAATGGACCAACTAGTGAATATTTTTCAGAATCCCCTATAGTTTAGAATGCCATGAGTGAATTTGAAATTAGCAAATGTAACATTATTTTCAAAGAAAGAAGGGAAAGAGAAAATAGGGACTGGCCAACTGTCAATCGATGGAAAAATGTTTTAATGTATTTTAAGGAAAACTTAACAATGCATTACAAAACTATCGTACAATCAGGAAAAACCAGCATGATTTTACTAAATGGAAATCATATTCGATTAATTTATTAGACTCTGTTGAGGATGCAAAAAGTAAGTAGATAATAAAAAAATCACTCTGTATGGTTCTCCTGGATTTTCAGATGTATTCAGTTATGCCACAGAAAAGATTAGCGTACAAGTGAAGTGTTCTCGGAGTTTAGGGTGACATATTATCATGGATGGAGAGTAGACAGTATGATTTTAAAAGGCAGGTGAAACCTGACCAAATACATTGATAATTTTTAATGAAATAATGGATAATCTTGATGAAGGAAATCCAATGTGTGTTGTCTATCTCGATTCTAAAAATGTACTTGACACATAAATAAAAAACTATTTAACAAAACTGAAGCTCATGGAATCAGAGGATTATTGTCCAATTTGGATTTAAAAAATGGTTGAAATGCAGAAAAGAGCGAACGGTGGCAATTGGTTATATGTCAAAGAATAACATGCAGTGGTGTTCCCCAAGGGTCAGTGCTAGATTCATTGTTTTATTTGTTTCCTCTCTAAATAGTTTGACCTTGGAATACAGAGTGGAATTTCTATTTTGTGAATGAAACCAGACTTTGAGGGCTGGTGACCAATGACAGTAGGACAAATTTAAAGTTTTCGAGAAGATTTGAAGTTCAGGTTGTGGATGAGGTTGTAGACATGCTCGCCAAGCTGGTAGGTTTAGTTGCGTTTGTTTCCCATCTGCGAGCTACCATCTGCAACTGAACCCATCGGCTTGGCGAGCATGTCTACAACCTCAATGGTACATATTACCTGCAGCTTTACAAGGAAGAGTTCAAAATGCACAGATTTAATGTGCAACATCATACCGAATGGGCCAAAAGGCCCTGGAAAATTCAATTGTGGGAGTGACCAATGAAATAGAGAGGTGACTTTATAGAGGTTTAAAAAATCATGAGAGGTGTAGATAAGATGAATGGCAGTCGGCTTTTCCCTAGGATGGAGTATTTCAAGAATAGGGGGCATATTTTTAAGGTGAGAGGAGAAAGACTTAAAAAAGACATGGGGGCAATTTTTCTTAATGCAGAAAATGGTTCGTGTGTGGAGTGAACTGCCTGAGAAAGTGATGGATGCAGATACAGTTACAAGTTTTAAAAGACATTTAGATGAGGACATGAGTAAGAAATGTTTGGAGGGATATGGGCCAACCGCAGGCAGGAGGGACCAGTTTAGTTTGGGATTATAGTCGGCATGGTTGGGCCATTTCCGTGCTGTATGATTGTATAATAATAGAAAAGAAGCGCTGTACATGGAAACAACAGAATCTGGGAGGGGGTGCTCTCCAATCACGGGCTGTTTCTCTCCTGTGACATCAAAGGTGTGGAGCCGGAGGAACACAGCAGGCCAGGCAGCACCAGAGGAGCGGGGAAGTTGATGTTAAGGGTGCATTTGCTGCTGATTGGCTGACTGGTGCAGAAACGCGGGAGAGAAACAGCCTGTGATTGCAGGAGCAATAAGCAGTGGAAAAGTGAATGCTGGGAAGGTCATCAGCCTAAGCACCATACCTGTGGCAGTGTGAGAGGCTGTGGGCAAGAGGTTCTTCTGGGGACAGAGGCTACCACAGAAGAGATACAGTGAAGAAAGACTGATGGGAACAAGCCTGCCGTGAGGAGATGTTGCTGTGTGGAAGGGCTGCAAGGGAGACAATGGTTGCTGGCAGTAGAGGCTATTAGAGGAGGAGTGGTTGCTGAAAGAGAAAGACTGCAATGATGGGACTAGAGATGGAGAAGGTGAGGAAGGGGAGAGGTTATGAAGCAAAAAGCGTGGCTTTAACCTTGTCAGCTAAACTTAATAGTGGTCAAAAAAAACTTGAAGTCTCTGAGACAATAAATTCCTTGAAAGTGGATGTGGAGTCTTTGGCTTAAGGCTGTGTAAATTTAAGAGCTACAGTATGAAGAAGAAAGCAGTGGATGGTATTCTAATGCGCACTGTATTATTTGGATAATTTAATACTGAATAGATCTACTTCATAAGAACAAGTTTCACATTTGTGCTACCATCTCTCAAAACATTTTGCATACCATGAATACCAGAGATGCAAGGACTGTGTTAGAGATAAACCTGCAATGTTTTTGCATCCAACAAGGGCCCAAACAACAATAAACAACTGCATTTTTAATAGTACTTTTCATGACTTCAAGATTTCACAGTGTTGGTCAGCGAAGGAAATACTTAGAAGTACGATTTGATATTATACTGGAATAAGAATGAATTGAGTCAGCTAACAATTAATTTAATGGAGTCTAGGGCAGAGGAGCATAATCTGAAAATTAAATCCAGTGGACCTTCAGGAGTGAATTTAGGAAACATTTCTACAAGATGGCTGGAAGAAGTTTAGAACTCTTATACGCAAATAGCAATTAATGCCTGATTAAAATCAGTGCTAGATAAATTGTTAAATTTAAATTTGAAATTGAAATAAGATATAATAAATAAAGATAATAACTGCCTGGTTAAAATCGTCCAACTTCAAGCATATGCAATGAAACCGTATTAGCTGTGACGTCACCAGTGTGGAGAGTATGTTTGGAATAGTAATTTTCTGTGTTGCAGTGTTTATCTGTTATTTTGGGAAAAAAATGCTTTTGTTTCTAACTTCTGCCTATTACCTTATACCGATTTAAATTTGTGCCAACAATGCTAATGCTTACCTTGTATGTGACATCTTTATGTTTAAAGGAGGGATCGTCACTCTTGAGGATTTGATGAATTCTTCAAATTCTGCTTCTGAGTGAGGTCAAATACTGCACTTGTCAACACAAGTACAGAAGATAATGTTACCACATGACCGCAACACCTAATGAAGGTGTGAGTGAGAATGGAAAAGGAGCCCCTGAGAACCAAAAAGAAGCCTCAAAAAATCGAGATGTAGCCCTCGAGAAAATCTCAAAAGGAGACCTTTAAAGAAGAGACATTTGACTTCTGTGCGATGGATAGGCTGGGCAAACGGGCAAATGGGATTTCATCCAAAGACGTATGAGGAGATGCATTTTGGCAGAAATGATGAGCGATGGTAATATCGATATAATGGCCCAGCTAGAAAGAGTATACATGATTGAAAGTTGCTGGTAGTTCATTTGCATTAATCATTGAAGACAGCAACTTATTTGAATGTGAATGTGGAGGATTGATTGAGACAGACAGGAAGCAGAGAGCAAGGCTTTTAAACTGGCAGGTTTCAACTAGTGAGGTCTGGCAAAGATCAATGCAGGGACCTCAGCAATTTACAATCTATATTCACAGACAAAGGCACCACAAATCACTTACGTTTGCTGACTATACAAAGCTAAATCAGAAGACGATTTCGGAGGTAAAAATGAGTTGCCTCTCCATCAATGAGACTAAGTTAAGTCGAGGGCCCAGTGCCCCCCCAACCCACAGCAGGCTGGTCCATAAGGGAGGCATGGTGGCTCAGTGGTTAGCACTGCTGCCTCACAGTGCCAGGGACCCGGGTTCAATTCTACCCTCGGGCGACTATCTGTGTGGAGTTTGCACGTTCTCTCTGTGTCTGCGTGGGTTTCCTCTGGGTGTTCCAGTTTCCTCCCAAAATCCAAAGATGTGCAGGTTAGGTAGATTGGCCATGCTAAGTTGCCTGTAGTGTTCAGGGATGTGTAGCCTAGGTGGGTCGTAGGGGGATGGGTCTGGGTGGGATGCTCTGAGGGTCATTGTGGACTTGTTCGGCCAAAGGGCCTGTTCCCACACTGTAGGGATTCTATGATAACAAACAGGACAGTCAAAGAAATGTGTCAGTGTGGCTCAGTTCCCCAGGAGTGTGTGGCATTGAGGTATTCATGTTACTCCCTAACTTATCTGACCAGAACCATGTATTCTTGATGTCTGCTAGGTTCCTTCTGGGCTATCACAGCATCCTCCCTTCCAGCTACCTCCTCAAATAAAACCTCACATTCATTCATCATTTCACCTCCTGAGACATTGCCCTTTGGTAGAGTCAGGTTGTGGAGCCTGGAAGCCAGGCTCAAGGAGCCTGTACCAATTCTTTCTGTTCTTGTAACATATTTTGGTTTTGCTCCTAATGTTGAAAATGCAAAGCCACAATATAAATGTAAGAATTTTCTGAAGAAGGGTCCAGGCCCGAAACGTCAGCTTTCCTGCTCCTCTGATGCTGCCTGGCCTGCTGCGTTCCTCCAGCTTTACACCTTGTTACATAAATGTAGGTAGTTGTTATTAACATCCTTGTAAAACCTCATTCCAGTGTCCAATGGTTGGACTAAAATTAGAGACTAAATTTGGTATTGTTTCAAATATTGTCTCTCAGTCTATTCATTTTTATAATTAAATATCAAGCTTTATTAAACAGTCAGTGCAGATGTGATTCCTTGAGAGCTGATTCAATTTGAAGGAGTTCCTGACAGTGCTTCACTGACAGGCTTACATTGCACTGTTAAAGCTACCTGGGTTAGTCACTGAGTCTCCCAGTGAATACAGTCCATTTCATATCATTTAACATGGCGTTACTCCCAAACAGTTTCCCTAATTCATTTCCCAGGGCCATGTGTTAAACACAATACGGTATTCAATTGAAAATACAGAGAAAGGGAGATCAGTCACAGAAACTTGAATAAATAAGAAACTAAATATTTGTTCAATAACTTATACACTGTTTAGATAATGTTAAAGAAAAACTACAATTTTAGAAACGAGGGAAATACAAACTAAAGAAGGAGCCCCTGTTGTGATGTTATTATGTTAGAGGAGAATAATGCAATGCCTCTATTGAAATCAAACAGCTGCTCTCTCATTGAACAGGATATTTACTAACTAACTATTCCAAGAGGAGTTACTGGCCCAGCTGTGCAAGTTATAGGTACAGCTACTTGCAATGTACTTACTCCCAGTATTGCTCACTCGGGCCCTGGTGAGGAACAGAGATTTCTGATCCATTCGGACAAGTTTCATTGTTTGCCTGCAGCCATGTTGTATTAACGATTTCAAAATATCCATCGCCCAGAGTGAGATTGCAGAGTGGATCTGGAAATTATGGAACATGTTTTTAAAGGATAATTTACTTAATATTTGTAGCATATACATATTATTAGGAGGCAGGCATTAACTGCTAATTTTAGCTGTGGAGGTTAATGGGTGTCTTTACATGGCAGATTTGCTAAGAGAAAACTAGTGATGCCAACTTTTTATTTCCAGTTTTTTTTTTCAAATTCTCATGTTGCAATTTCTAGCGATATAATCAAGGTCATTGTTTCAATCTGTCTGAATCAGTCCAATCCCTTTGCATGGGCAAGGTTACAGATTGGTGAGAACACAGAGGTATCGCCTGTACACTCGACTCACACTGCAGTCCAGCTCTGGTGATCACTCTGCAATGGTCAATTTTATGGATTCTGAACCGCTTGTTACAATTAATATTGCATTCAGATATTAAGTATGACTTCAATAAATGTTGATTATCACAGAAGGTTTCAGGATAAGCAAGAACATCGACAAAAGTAGTTCAGGATTTCAACATATTTCCAATGAAGGCTCAGTGTTGAAGAACTTCCACTCATTGTTAACAAAACTCACAGAGAAAGAGAGTTTAGTGAACAAACCTCTGAGAACACATGACCTGTGTGCATTATACTCATCGGCATCACGTCATCCTATAAACAGCAGCTACGGTTTTCCCAATTTCTTCTGTCTCTTCTCCCTATTTGGTAAACCTATTCTACTTTCTGTCTTTTGAGATAGAACTTGAGCCGATTACAAGTCTTGTATGATGGCAGCAGAGGTACAGAGTTGGAGGTGGTATGGAAAATAAAATGGTGCATATGTAGTATATACGGAGGACGCAAAGTAGATGAAGTAATACATAGAAAGATAATACACAGAATATAGAGTGTAGAAAGGTAATTTATAAAATAGATGGAGTGTCCTAGGAAAACATAATGGCAGAAGTTAATCATGAATGTAATAATCGAAAAAGCACAATATCTTAGGGTAGAAAACCACTGTGGCTAACAAGTGAAGCAGAAGATGAGCAGCCTTGAAGAGATAACAAAGGCTAACATAATTGGTCATACTGATAACTTTAGAAAAACATGATAATTGAGAAAAGGCATAAAGAAGAACAGGCCCTGAGGGGCGCGGGCGATCTGAAAGCTACTTTCTGATTGTCACAGCTTTTGTTTGCAAATAAAAGTTTACGTTCTTGAAGACTCCTCTACGTCTCCTGGTGATTCTCCACGACAAATTTGGCGCAGCAAGCAGGGTGCGTGAAGGGACCCACCCCGACAGGGGCGGCAGCCACAAGGCGCTTCCCGGTCCACTGGGGACTCTCCCGTGACTGACAGAATAAGGGTGCACCCAACCAAAATAGGTAAGCGTTTTGCTGTTAATTCGGACTGCATTCTGTTAAGTCAAGGGGGACCTCGGGGACTCAGAAGTGCGGGAAAATTGCCAAAGGGTCTCTCCGCCCAAAAAGATCCAAGTAGCGGGTGGTAAATTGTAATTGAAGGAGACGCAGAGAACTGTTCAAGGAAGACTGCACAGTGGGGGACGGGATATGTAAGCATAGAACACAGCAACTGGTTGACTTAAAATTCCACGTGGTGTTTGTGAGGTTCTGCGGATACCGCCCTGGGATGATAGGGGTCTGTACGGGCAGAACAAGCAGAATAGTACTGTTTCTAATACCAAGTTCTACAGGGTTAGGTGGATACTGCCCTGAAAAAGTAGGGGACTACACGGGCAAAACGAGTAAAGAAAAGCGTATCTTAGTAACAGTGTGTCTGGATTTGTGTGTAGAATTAGAGGTAGGACTGACTGATAACTTTCTTGACTGAACTTGACCATGGACAAACGGACTGCAGTTGAAATACTGGGTAAAAAATTTCCAATGGCAAAGGATGAGATAGTAAAAATTTCAGAAAAATGGGGAAAAAGAACTGACAAATTACTAACTAAATGGCCAAAAGAGGGAACTTTTGATGTAAATATGTGTGAGGAAATGGAATGCTTAATTAAAAATTACAAACCCAGAGATAAATCTAAGAAAAGGAGTCAGAAAAGGGAAAAGGAGGCAGAAATGCTAAAGCTGTTTAGGGAAGAAGGAGTGAAGCTGAGAAGAGCTTACCAAGCGCCAGTTGTAACCAGGAGTGCAGCCAAAGAGCAGACTAAACAGCCTGTGGAAACTAAAGGACAGGGAAAGAGCCCGTCCTTATACCCAAATTTGGAAGAGGTGGATAGACCCCCTCCTTACTCTGATGGCGAAAGCACAAAACAGTGTCCAGCAATAAAAGGGACTGTAGAAATAGAAGGGGAGTTGAAATGGGGGAAAAAAAGAAAGAGAAAAGAATGCGTTAAGGGAAAAAAGGGAGATAGAGCAAAAGGCAAGGCAGCAGGAGATAGAGGATATACAGAGTAAACAGCGAGAATTGAGACATGAAATTGATGTGCTACGTGTATTAAGAGAACAGAGGGAGTATGAGGAATATTTGAATCGTACAAGGAGAGTTAAGAAAAAACGAAGTGAGAAGGAAGTGACAGAAAAAGGGAATGTGGAAGAGCAGGTTAGAGGTGAGATCAGAGTAGAGCCAGAGAAAAAAGGATGGGAGGAATTAGAAACAGAATCAGAATCAGAGTCTGAAACCGAATCACAATGTGACAAACAGACTAAAAGAAAGAAATCTCAACAGGGAAAAATGTTGCCACTACTTATAAAAGGGGAAAGACCACCGCAGTATATTCCTTGGGGGACCCAGGATCTGGAAGGACTAAAAACTGCATTGCCCAGTTTACATGAAGGGGCAGGAAAATGGATTAGAGCTTTTGAGGATGAGACCATAGGAAAATTGCTGGCTATGGGTGATATGAAGGCATTGCTTGTAAGGATAATGGACCTCCCAAAATTAAAAGAAATTTTTGACCAAGCTGGTCTAAGGAATGTGGCAGACAATCCGATGGTCGATGGGGCTGGATTTGACCAAGTCAGACACAGGGTATGGCAGGCCCTGAGAGACTTTTACCCACCCAAGTTTGACCCCAAGATTCTGAAGGGGAAACCACTGGGGGACTCTGAAAACCCAGCAGCCTATGTAGAAAGGCAACTGAGAAAATGGAGGCTGGAAACAGAACAAGAAATTGAGGGCAATCAAATGCTGACTGCAATGTTCAGAACCGCTATCATTGAGGCATTGCCCACCCAAGTCAGAACAAAGCTGGAGGAAGTGGTGGGCCTAATGTCAAGGGCCCACCAGGAATTCAGCGATCATGTAGTCCATGTTGTCGAAAATTATCGAAAAGATCAAAAGAAATTGTCTAAGCAGCAAGAGGAGGTACAAAGAAAGCTGTCACAAATGAAGCTCGAAGAGCTTAAGACAAAAGAAAAAGAGAAAGAGAAGGGCAAAAAGATGATGCCCCTAGTGACTAATGCAGTGGGCAACACTGACGAAGAAAAGATACCAGCACAAGGGGGACTCATTAACACTGCCAGACAAGGGCCGGAAAACCCCATGCCAGCAATATACATTGTTGGGGGAACCCTTCCACAGGTACCCTACCTTGGAAAAAATAAAATTAAACAACAGCCCAGACAGACTTGGGGTCCCCAAGGACAGGGACAAAGGAGTGGAGGATCAAGGAATATGACAAGAGGGCAGGTGCAAGGGGGGTCAGAAATAATATGTTGGGGGTGTTATCAACCAGGTCACTTTAGGAGGAACTGCCCATACTGGAATTGGACCTCCCCGTCCCAAAATGGACCAATGCGCAAAGGACCCCTGGCAGCCCCACCACAAACGCTTGCAGGTCCGATGGGGCCTGTCAACCCATACGGGATGAGCTAGGGGTGCCCAGAGAACCCAGATGGGAAGGGACAATATCCCATGATAACAAGGGAGGCCGAACAGGAACCTATTATACAGGTTAGTTTAGAGGGACGGTTGACGCCACTAATGATAGACACTGGGGCAACTTACACTTGCGTGCAACCGCAATATGCCTCCCACCTTCCCATGTCAGGAAAATTTGTTAAAACAATAGGGTAAATCACAGTTAACACGATTTACAGCTCCAGTGAGTTTAAAAATGGAAGGCAGAGAAATATTCTTGCCTATATTAGTGTCTAAAGGAACACCAATTAATTTGCTAGGTCGAGATGCTTTACTGAAGTTAGAACTGAGATTAGAATGCACTGAGCAGGGGGTAAGTGTAGAGCAAGCCAGTATTCAGCTAGTAATGCAGAAAGTAGAAAATGCTAATGTATATTGGATAGGAGACATTGAGTGCTATATCTGGAACATTTGGGGAAAATGGAAAACAGCAGTGTTAACATTAATACCCAAAGCTAAACCACCCAAGTCTGAACTGCATTGTACAGTAATATTTGATGAAACCCAGGATGAAACATTAGAAAGACGCTGGCATGATGCAGTTGTCACCCAGCAGCATTTGACAAGCGAAGCCATAATAGTAGGACAGCAGGGAGCGGCGTTGCAAATAAGGAAAAATGAATTCCTGGAAAAATGGTACAGTGTACCAGGAGCCGCACCTCATGTGACATTGTTGGTAAATGAGGGATATCAATCCAAAGATTTAGGCCCCATGATAAAGAAAGCAGAAACAATCAGTGACTGGCGAATAACAGAGTCAGGCATCTGGAAGTCCAGGAGCAATGATTATGTTAAAATTGCAGTATGCATAAACATGATGGGAAATCCAAAAGAGGTCGAAGTGACTCCCCAACGGTTATGCCAGTCATAGCTAAAGAAAATGAGCAACAAAGAGATGGACGATTGGATACATTGCCAGTTATGTTACGGTCCCAGCATGGTACTGATGTGGGGAAAGTGATGTCAGCAAGTCCAGTAGAAATAAGGTTAAAGAAAGGGGCTATCCCACCTAGAAGGCCACAATACCCCCTAAAACCGGAAGCAGAGGAAGGATAGCAGCAACAATACAGGGATTATTGGAAGCAGGAGTACTTAGGGAAACAAGTAGTCCCTGCAACACTTCATTACTACCAGTCTTCAAGGCAGATGGATCAAAATGGAGGCTTGTGCATGATTTGAGAGCAGTAAATGAAGTGGTAGAGGATTGGCCAGCTGTGGTTCCAAACCCTCATACATTACTAACCAATGTGCCCGCGCAGACAGCTTGGTTTTCAGTTGTTGATTTATGTGCTCTGCTTTCTTCAGTATTCCACTGGCACAACACGGCCAGTATCTGTTTGCTTTCACGTACAGGGGCCAGCAATATACTTATACCAGAATGCCGCAGGGGTTTAAACACTCACCACATGTATTCAATCAAGTCCTAAAGGCAGATTTAGAGGGCATGATGTTGAAAAGTACGATAATCCAATATGTTGATGATCTTTTGGTCTGCTCAGAAAGCCAGGAGCAATGTGAGCAGGATACCCTTTTCCTCCTGGAAAAGCTAGCCAGTGGAGGGCATAAGGTGTCCAGAAAAAAGTTACAGTTTTGCAAGCAGCAGGTTGAATATTTGGGTAGATTGATCTCCCAAGGGACCAAGATGATTGCCCCAAATCAGATAGAGGCAATCACAAGAGCCCCTAGACCTAAGACGGTGGGACAGATGATGACCTTCTTAGGAATGGCAGGATTTAGCTCAGATTGGATAGGGGAATACACCGAGATTACGGCACCCCTGAGGAGAATAATGAAGGAAGCTGGACACTCACACCTGAAAAATGAGTTAATATGGAATGAGGAGGCTGCAACAGCCTTTAACACTCTCAAACAGGCACTACAGTCAGCCCCAGCATTGGCTTTGCCTGACTATGAGAGACCATTTCATCTTTATGTGTCCAATAGACAGGGAGGATATGCAGCTGCAGTACTCACGCAAGAAGCAGGCGTAGGAAGGCCTAAGCAGCCTATTGCGTATTACAGTACCCGACTGGATGAAGTAGTGCAGGGTTATCCACCATGCTATCAGGGACTAGCAGCAGCGCATTTTGCTTATGAGAAAGCGTCCTCGGTGACAATGGGCTACCCTGTTGCTCTACATACACACCATAGAGTAGTAGAGTTGCTCGAGAAAGGACAGTTTGTATTGACACCTGCTAGAATACTAGCATACAGAATGTTATTGACATTCCCAGACATTACTATACAGAGATGCAGCACAAGGAATATAGCAGACTATGTCCCATTAGAGTACGAAGGGGAGCCACATGACTGTGTCAGGGAAGTAACCACGTTTGCTAAATTAAGGGCTGATTTACAGTCTGAGCCATTGTCTGACAAAGACAAAATGATTTTATTTGTAAATGGTTCATGCTATAGGGACTATGACAGGAATCATGCAGGATTCTCTGTTGTTATGTATGAACACTCCCAGTTTAAAACCATCAAACTGGAAACTTGCCCACAACCTTGTTCAGCACAACTGGCTGAAATTAAGGCACTGACAGCAGCTTGTGAGTTGATGGAAGGTAAGAAAGCAGACATATACACTGACTCTGCCTATGCTCATGGGGTATGCCACCTATTTGGGGCAGTATGGAAACAAAGAGGCTTTAGGAAAAGTAACGGAGATCCCATACAGCACTGTCAGCAGATCGTGGAACTGACAACTGCCATGATGAAACCAAAGGCCCTAGCTGTTATTAAATGCCAGGCACATAGGAAAGGGAGTGACATGGTCATAAAAGGCAACCAGGCCGCAGATGAAGCAGCGAGGATGGCCTCTGGCTGCACTTCAGCTGTTATTGCACCCCAGGTAAGCTTAGACCCAGAGCCCACCATAGCTGACGTTATTGAAATTCAGAATAAGGCCACCCTAGCAGAACAAACATTGTGGAAATAAAGGGGTGGCCAGGCAGAACCCAGAAGGTGTGTGGAGCACGGAAGAGGGCTTATGGGTTGCACCCACCCGTTTGCTGACAATCCTTATTTCGGAAGCACATGGGTTAGATCATTGTGCTAGAGGAGAAGTAATGAGGAAGATAAAGAAGGATGGTTTTTGGTCACCCTATTTACAAGCTTCAGTGGATTATATGCTGTTGCAATGTGAGGTGTGTGCACAAAACAACATTAGAAAGGGAATTACAACCCCTATAGGACACATACCAGTACCTGAAGGACATTTCAAACATTTGGTAATTGACTATGTGGACATGATAAAAACAGTAAGGGGGAAACGATATATGTTGGTATGATTGACAGGTTCAGTAGGTGGGTGGAGGCGACTCCATCAAAGGATACAGGGGCAGGGACAGTAGTGAAGTTTCTAACAAATGAAGTTATTCCGCGGTTTGGCATACCTTCAGAGATCAGTTCAGACAATGGGTCTGCTTTCATCCAAAAAGTGGTCAAGCTGGTGCTGCAGGCCTTAAGAATTAAACAAAGGTTTGGATGTGTCTATCATCCACAATCACAAGGTATGGTGGAAAGGATTAATGGAACCTTAAAAGCTAAACTGAATAAGATTTGTGCAAGTACTAATCTTAATTGGATAGATGCACTGCCGTTAGCACTGATGAGTTACCGCATGCAAACTAACCGCATGACAAATCTAACTCCACATGAAATGCTTACTGGTAGGCCCATGCCGGTACCCAAGTGGAGGGGTCCCTACGAAGGCCCCAGCCTGGAACAGTTGGAAAGAGAACTTAAGCAGTATATGCAGCAACGAACTATGATACACAAGTCTATCTACACACAGGAAAAACAAAAAGAGCCGGTACCTGATAAAGAGGAGGGACCCATCCGACCCGGAGATCAGGTATACGTGCGAGTTTTCCGAAGGAAGTGGAACGAGCCAAGACGGGAAGGACCCTTCACAGTGGTCAAGGCGTCACCCACTGCTATTCAAGTGGAGGGAAGACATACGTGGTATCATCTTAATCATTGTACTAGAGCCATTTCACCAGCACAGCCTGACTCCGATGCTGAGGTGAGTACAGGGGAAGGGTCAACAGCCACAGCCAGTCCAGACGAACAGGTAGCTGTTTCACCACGGGGGGGATTTTGACCAATTGGTAAGTGAGATTTTTGGAGACACTGATGACTCAGGGTCGGTCGATACGGTATCGACGGCTGACAGTCCTTCTCCTAATGAACTGGCTGGAGATGGGGTGGGAGAGACAGTTGCTGCTCCCCCAGCTGGTGCTAGCTCCGCCTATTCATGTGCAGACTTACAAACCATTAATTTGGCAGACTTGGCAGCACTGGCCTGATAATGTTAGTTTTGCGAGGACTAAAAGGCATAGAGAGATCAGAAGTGTAGAGCCTACTTTCCTAGCATGGGCAAGAGCCCGTAACAATTATTGGTATCAATGGGCAAATTATACAGCAGCGATGTTGGCCAGACAGGATTGTTTCTTATGTGATAAGGCAAATCCATCGTATTTTGTTGTTCCTACGCCTTATAATTCATCCACTTGCACCCAATGGCGGTTACACCAACTTGCCCAATGGCGGCTGCAAAATCCGGGGAGACCATTTGACCCAACTAAATCATTAACATATGAATGGCCCCGGTGTCCGTTTTGGTGTCTGCTCCTTCAAGCTTCCTCGTTCTACCAATATGATGACACAAGGAGGCGACAACTCCAACAGTGGTGTGGACGCAACTCTCTCTGGTCTACTAGTGAGATTACCCACTCGTTTCTTATAGCTGATTTTAAAATACGTAAGGGCTTAAGTTTTGAATGTTTCAGACGCAATGGCTCTGCGCCAGTAGGCCACTTTGCGGGACTATGTGGAAACACCATTGACATTGACGTGTCTACGACTTTTGGCGCTATCCTGCACTCTCAGCAAATCCCGTTAGCAGATACATGGTGGCTATGTGGAAGTGAAGGAGGGTTACGACCGATACTTCCCTCTGGCTGGGATGGTCTCTGCACTCGAGTGATGCTCCTTCACGAAGTCGTGGTGTCACCCCAAGCCCGATTTGATGCTCTTTCACAGCCGATCTTACACCGCCCAAAACGGGAGTATGCCCCTGACCCAGCAGTGCGTATTGATAGCATAGGTCAGCCTCGGGGCATCCCCAATGAATTCAAGGCCCGAAATGAGATCGCTGCAGGGTTTGAATCTCTCCTCCCGCAGGTCGGCATTAACAAAAATGCTGAATGGATCAACTATATCTATTACAATCAGCAACGATTTATTAATTATACCAATGATGCCCTCTCAGCCCTGGGGGAACAATTGGATGCAACTACAAAGATGACCTGGCAAAACAGACAGGTCTTGGACTGGATGTTAGCTGAAAAAGGGGGAGTTTGTGTAATGTTTGGAGAACACTGTTGTACGTTTATACCCACAATACTAGCCCTGGAGGTTCGTTTACAAAAGCGATGGATAAGTTGAGGAAACTAAGAGAGGAACTTAAGGACAATGCTGGTTTTGGCCATGAAGTTTTTGACTGGTTGGTTAATGCGTTGGGGGCGTGGGGAGCTTGGTTTGCTAAGATTGGGATTATCATAGGTATTGTGTTGATGATTATTGCCTTTGCGTTTTGCTGTGCTTTACCTCTTATTAAGTCTCTTGTAGTGCGTCTTGCTGCAAGACAACTTTTGGTTGTTCCCACCATCTCGGAACACGTCTCCCCACTGGAAGATGCGCCGCCGCTTTACTATTGTGATCTGACATCTGATACAGTGCAGCAGCCTTGTCTGACCAACGGCATTTGACTCACTCCTGTGTGAGGCGCGCGACTAGATTGTACGGGTCACTGGGTCTTTTTTCCTGTCCTAGTTATTAATGGACAGGTTTTTGGCTCAGGAGCTCCAGGAATGGAGAGGGAACCCTTTAAAGCGATTGATCCCTAATTATTGTCTCTGCCCGCTTTTGGGTTAAATATTCTATTTCTTGAGTATGAGGGATCCCGCTTTATTGTCTTCTTTCTCTGTGAGACCATTAGGTCTCAAAGGGGGGAATATATGGAAAATAAAATGGTGCATATGTAGTATATACAGAGGACGCAAAGTAGATGAAGTAATACATAGAAAGATAATACACAGAATATAAAATGTAGAAAGGTAATTTATAAAATAGATGGAGTGTCCTAGGAAAACATAATGGCAGAAGTTAATCATGAATGTAATAATCGAAAAAGCACAATATCTTAGGGTAGAAAACAACTGTGGCTAACAAGTGAAGCAGAAGATGAGCAGCCTCGAAGAGATAACAAAGGCTAACATAATTGGTCATACTGATAACTTTGGAAAAACATGATAACTGAGAAAAGCTAACATATTTGGTCATACTGATAACTTTAGAAAAATCAAAAGCAGCAGGAAAGGAAATGCCAGGGCTTTGAGACAGAGCAGTGTTTCGAATGAAAATGAAATGTGTGGATTCGGAAAAGACAGGAAAAGAAAGGGCATTAGTGATTAATGTGTGTCAGGAAGAAGTAGGAAGAAGTGTTCGGTAAAAGAACTAATTCAAATACACGAAGCACTTGGGACAAATTAGATGAATTATGAGTACAAATGAAAATTATATAGGCTCTAATAACATTATTATTAATATAATCTATATTTTCTGGGGAGGTGCTTGGAATGGAAGATTTGAGTTATAAAGATAGGCTGGGACTTTATTCACTGGGGTGCAGGAGGTTGAGGACATTACTAAGGTTTTTGAATTCATCAGAGCCATAAACAAGGTGAATAGCAAGGGTCTTTTCCCTAGGGTGGGGGAGTTCAAAACTAGGGGGCATATTTTTAAGGTGAGAGGAGAAAGATTTAAAAAGGACACGAGGAGCACCTTTTTTGCAAAAAGACTGGTTCATATGTGGAATGAATTGCCAGAAGAAGTGGTGGATGCATGTGCAGATACAAAATTTAAAACATATTTGGAGAGGTACAAGAATAGGAAAGGTTTGGAGGGATATGAGCCAAATACAGGCAAGTGAGACTAGTTTAGTTTGGGAACATGGTCAGCTTGGATGAGTTGGACTGAAGGGTTTGTTTCCTTGTTGTATGACGCTATAACCTATAATTGTATCAATGCCATAGTAACAACAGGACTCTGGGATAATGACAGTAGACAGAAAAAAAATCTAACCTCAGGAAATTAAGAACTAAAATCAGTTTGGGTGGATCTAAGATAAATCGAGTGGTAGAAAGCACTAGTGGAAGTTATTACACTGTCCCCAACAGTAGCTGCAATGTAGCGCTGAGTGAATGTCAGGAAATTAGTAGCCCACATAATTAGTGTAATAGTTAGCAGGGGCAAATTTAATTTTCATAGAGACTGAGCAAACATTATTGGCAGTAACACTATGGAGGATACAAACAGAGGAAGTGTGCAAGGTAGTTTTCTGGATCAGTATGTTGATGAGCCACTGAGGGAACAGGAGGCCATTTTGGATCAAGTACTAACTAATGTGAAAGGGCTAAGGAGTCTCTAGGGAAGACTGACTGTAATATGAAATAATTTCACACTGAGTGTGAAAACACTTTAATGATGGCCATAATCTAGGGTCGTATATCTAAACAGCAGCAGGTGGGCTAAGGTAGCCTGGGAAATTCAATTAAAGTTAAGATGGTAAAAAAGCAATGGCCAGAATTTAAAGACAATCCATGATGAATATAAATTAATGCATAATCTGATATATAGTATATAATTCATAAATGAATATGAATTTCTTTAAGGCACAAACACTACACTGAAAGTGCAGCCCAACTGTGGCTAAAAGACAGAAGACCATATTCAATGAAAGCTAAAATCCTATAATGTTGCCCAAAAAGGTTGTGAATGGAGGGTTGGAGCATTATAGACTTCAGCAAAGGATGAGGAAAGAAAAATGAGAATGAGAGTCGGCTGGCAAGAGAGACATGGAAACAGTTTGTAAATGTTTTTGTGTGTGTGTATGATTCTGAAGCAGTTAGATGAAATAAAAATGTGCCCATCAGATGCAGGGTGAAATAGGAATTTGACAGACATTTTAGAATTGGCAAATATAGCCCTGCTGTTTAAGAAACATATAGCAGGTTAAAAAAAAACAGAGTAACAATAGACCAGTTAACCTGATGGGAAAATGTTGGATTCTAACATAACAGTATCACAGTTACAGGTGGTGGAATGGTTACAAATGCGGACTTTACGTCACGGTTATGTTTTACAAATTTTCTTTTGTTTAAAAAAAACAAAATTTTCCTGATAGGAGAATAGTGGGAACTCTATGTCTCTGCCCGGAGACTGGGATGTCATGAGGAACAGACCCGAACCCAAAACTGACGGAAAATCAAATGACAGCTTTGACAACCCGACACAGAAAAGAAACAGCTTTTTTTTTCAATACTGAAACACAGGGACAGAAAGAAAGAGAGAGAGAATGCAGCTGCTCTGAAGGCAAGAAACGACTTTTTTTTATGTTGGCAGCCAGTTCTGGCAAGATTCTGCTAGTATTCTGCAGTTTAGCTGCCTGGCGTAGCATAATACCTCAGGAACTGATTGTTAGACAGTGCATGCAGAACATTGGTTCTTCCACTGACCCTTTTTTCACTGACCCATCAGGGCACAGTCATTCAATCGTATTTTGCCCATGACCATCGTAGTTGTACAGTGTTATCACACAGCAGCATGCCTTAGAGGGACCAAGCCAGCAGAGTACCTTTTACTCAACAGCACAAAATGCCAGCTTTACATGAGGGGAACAAATATCGGGCCGCCCTACACTTACACAGCTCCATTGCAACCCTCTCTCTCCCCAGCTGAACTGAAGAATTTCAGTTACTAAGTTGCCTGTTCCTGTGTCACAAACTCAGTGTGATCCTAGCAACCGTGTTGATGGGCAGGCAGCAAGAAGCTTGCATCTCAACTCAACTGGGTGTAGAGAAACTGTGCATTGCAATTTCTTACCTGAAGACTGGTATCACAAAGTTATTAGTCCAGCAATTTTAAGTTGATGAAAAAGTTGGAATTCAGGTCAGAAATCAGACAATTTATAACTGCCTGTTCTGACTGCAACCCAAGGTACATTTACAACCCAAAGTGCATTGAATTCCCTACAATAAATGATCATTATTTTCAATAAAGCTTTCCCTGTATTCAAACAATAAAGTTATGATAGATTATCCTTGGAAGTCCGGTGACTCAGTAATAATATTCTTGCTGCTGATGTCTATCCAAGACTTCCTGTTGTACATTCCCGGAACCTATAGTCCATGTCTCTCCCTCGCTTGGACTGACAGAATGAATAGTGAACAATCGGTGTCTATACTTTCTCCAATAGAACTGATCACTGTACCTTTGGGAGTCCTGCTGCATGTTTCATCTGCTCCCCACCAACTGAAGCAGTCTGCCCACGGTAGGGGCAATTAGAAGGAAGCAAACAGGTAGTACAGACTGTAGGCAAGGATGCAAGTATATGAAATGATGTCAATTGCTTCAAGTAGAACCATATTTACCCCCACACCTTAAAATTGAACAAGGAATACGAGATTAGATTTGAAACTGCTTTGAAATATAACATAGAACATAGAGAATATAGAACGATACAACACAGGAACGGGCTCTTCTGCCCACAATATTGTACCGAACGTAACGGCAAATTAAATTAATCCCTTCTGCCTGCCCTTGGTCTATATCCCTCCATTGCTTGCGTACTCATGTGCTTATCTAAAAGTCTCTTAAACACCCCTATCACATTTGCCTTCACCACCACCCCTGGCAGTGCATCCCAGACTCTTATCACACTCTGTGTAAAAAAAATGCCCCTCACATCTTCTTTGAACTTTCCCCCTCACCTTAAATGCATGCCCCCTTGATTTAGACATTTCAACTCTGGGAGAAAGGTTCTGACCATCAACCTTATCTATGCATTTCATAATTTTATAAACTTTTATCATGTCTCCCTGCAGCTTCTGCCACTCCAGAGAAAACAACCCTAGTTTTCCTAAGATAATTGTATCAGAGATAAAAGGTACTGCAGATGCTGGAGAATCCGAGATAACAAGCATGGGGCTGGATGAACACAGCAGGTCAAGCAGCATCATAGGAGCAGGAAAACTTGACGTTTCGGGCCTAAACCCTTCATCAGAAATGGGGGAGGGGAAGAGGGTTCTGAAATAAATAGGGAGAGAGGGGGAGGCGGATAGAGG